>JAJTJO010000101.1:967656-1618491 GCA_024550625.1 Dendroctonus valens | reverse complement strand
AAACGCTGTGGATATGAGGCAAGAATTGTTACTTAAAAAGAAACCTTAAAATTCTAAAATTCGGTAATATTAATTGAACATGTTCTAGTCGTGCCATCCAATTACTCAAGGAATGATAAATGTGCATATTGTACCGCATACCCATGACGATGTCGGATGGTTAAAGACTGTTGACCAGTACTTCTATGGGAGTAAGTAAAATATTAATTATTGATGTAAATTGTAAATACAGTAGTAGTAGTAAACATCTTTATTTCTAAAAAATAGGCTATCGACCTATCGGTCTTTCTGCCCTTGTTTAGTACATATGTCTTAATCTAAATAAAAAAACAAAAATTAAAATTCTCTTATTCTGGGTTAACAATTTTTTAAATTTCTAATTCCAATAACAAGAAAAAATTTTGTTATTGTCCAGTAGTCAGTTGCGTTTGTAAGTGTTCGAGTAGCGTTGATGTAGGGAAACGGAAACGGGATTGTCTGGTTGGTCTTGTAAGACAAATGGGGATTCAGTATGGTCCAGTAGGGGTTGTTTGTCCATTTTGTCTGTAAATGTATGAGTCTTTCCGAAATCTGTCATGTTTGTGCGTCCGTATAGTAGTTGGGTGGAGGGGTTCTGTAGTGGGTTTTGGGGGTGTCTTATTCGTGTTATTGGTCTTAGTGCAATTTGTTCTGTTCTTTGTATATAACGTTTTGTCCTTTCTGTTCCGTTGGTCATGAGTATATTCCATAGTTCAAGAAGGGTCTGCATATCGGGGTCTGCAAGTTCCAGTTGTCATTGTCGAAGTTAGGGTTTGTCGATATGCTGAAGGCCTTTTAATAGTGTCTGGCGAACGCGTCAGCTTTCTCTTTGCCTGTGTAACGGTTTTTGTATTGCGCTAGTTTCTTAATTTTACGCCAGTATATTTTGCCTTTGTCTTCTTTCTAGGTTTAACTTTTGTAAATACATTTAATCTGAAAATAATAATATATTAGATCACAAAGTACAGGATAAAAACCTAGAAATTCAAATTGTGTCTAATCACTTACCAACTGTTCTCTTATTTGATTATAGATCAATAGCCCATAACATAGGCAAACAATGTGGTTTATTCACTTTATCTTATTGCTATTGTTGATAAAGATATAAAAATAATATTATTGTGTGCTCTTTACATATTCACAACAGATCAATTTAAATTTAATTAATTAGATGATATAAGCAAATGTAGACACATAAAACAGTAAAAAAGTCGACTATGTACTTTTCAGACAATGAATTTGAATATTTTTCTTCAATATATTTTTACAAGGGAACATTATTGAGGCTCGTTCAAAAATTAATAATGGGCAATATATTTTTCTTATACTGGCCATCGATATAGCCAGATTTTAATCTCGATTACTGAGGGAGAGATTTAAAAGTTTATCATAATGAATCAGATTGAAAATCGTTTTCAGTCAGCGAAAAGATATTTTGCGAACAAGCCTATTTCCAATAAGACAAGTTTTTTTCTACAAAAAAATTATTTAAAATGCAATAAATTTAATCGACATCAGGCTTGGTGCAATACCTCCGCATCATCCTGTATGACTAGAACTGCCATTAGAATAGAGAAAAGACTAGTTGCCAAAGCACCTGTGTCTTTTTATCAAATCTTGGAAAAATACAGATATTTTTGAACAAAAAGACAGTGACAAAACAATGTCTAATATTAGATCAACAAACAAAATTGAAAAGATATGAAAAATCACAAAATCCTAATAACCAGATACAGAATAACCAAACATAGTGGAAGTATGTGCAGGATGGATAAAATTCTGTACTGATTATTAAATGTATAAATTAAAATTTAATTTATTTAACACACCCTATAGAGAATCCGTTAAGGCACAAACTTAAGCAATTTCGTTTTGAACAAAATCCTGACTGCACATTCGGACTTTCAAATACTTTCGAAAAAAGATATGTAAATCACAAATGTATGTAACTTGATTTGCATTTTCTGCTTAATGCCTGATTTAAAAATTAAGGAATGATTATTTGGACGGATTCATGCAAAGATGAGAAATATAAAATTATTTCATAGAAACTCAAAAGTAGACCAAATATTGTCTTTCATTTCTTAAAATGTTTTCCGGGCATCAAGATAAATAAATACGATACATTTAAATGTCGGTTTCATACAGAATATGACCAAAACTTAATGGACTATGTATGTCTAATCGTTGTATGATGATTCCACAATGAACAAAAACAAAAAAGACAAGGATAAAGGATAGCATTATTGAAGATATGAAGATACAGAAAAACACAGAAACAAAGAGACTGAGCATCCATGTAAACCTTACCTTAGCTAATTATATATTGTATAGTAATTAATGTAAAAATTAACAATAATAATCCATTAGATTTTAAGGTGGTCAATTAGAAGTAAAATCACAATCGTGCAAAGCAGTCGATCAGTGAAATTACTGAAAAAAGCTGAAAAATCTCGCAGCTAAAAAAAATAATAAAAAGAGCATATCCGTTAATAAATGAACACTATTAGAAGGAAATAATTAAAATCAAGAAAGCTTTTAGAAAATCACGAATTTGAGATATAGAATCAGATCAAGTACATGGAGACTGAAAATTAGTATGAACAACCTGGTGACGAATTAAGCATGAATGAAATGCATACGTATACGGGGTGCCAATTTGAAAACTTCCCACCTTAAGATTTAATTGTAAAGGGACACATTTCCAACGTATATGGCAGAATATTGGTGATGGCGTTGACTTGACGACTCGAATTCACAGAACTCTATTCTTCTATTAAAATCATCGTCATAAAGTTCTTGAAGGATCTGCATTTTGTATGGATGGAGTTTATGTATTTTCAGTGCTTTTCTTACAGTCTCGTGTGACATCCCTGTCTGTTCATGTACTGTCCGCAAGGAGTTGGTGGGTTCTGCAGCAAATAATCCCAAAACCTAATTGTGAGTTTCCTTTCATTGAAAACCAATGCCGCTTTTCGGGCGCGCTTTCTAACCTATCCATAAATGAAAATATTTCAGTTCTTTCTTGAAGACAATAAACCATTCTCACACTTTATACAACTTGATAAAAGTTATCACTGAAACATCTCAAGAAACAAAGCGAATTAACAATAATATTCCTATTTTGACTACATCTTTTAAATTTTGTGGCCATGTTTTTCGTTTAAAAATCAACGTATTTTTGGAATTTCTTGATAGAACTTAAAGGCTTTTGTGGACTTTTAGCGATAAGACATCGAATGAAACGCAAATTAACGAGGTACTCGTCGTACCATCGAATATTTACAAATAATTATTTTCAAATAGTTTGAAACGGTGCCACCCATGGGCGTAGCGAGGAGAGACAGGGGAGGGTCATGCCACTGTAAAGAGATTGAAGGCCCTTTAACACGATGTGCAACTTGACGAAGATTCTAAGGGTGACATCTACCCCTCTAGGGGTTGAAACAAGAGGGCTAAAAATATTTATTTAAAGTGCCCCCCTTACAATAAAATTCACATGTCTCCGATTTTTCATAATTTAACTGTAAGAAAGATATTAAGGGTGGGAAGTTTTCAAATTCACACCCCTTATACGCAATATATGATGATAGAGATGCATATGCAGATTAATAAACCATACATATGGAAATGACCGATTTAAAATGAATAAGATGACGATTACGCAATACAATTTAACATCAAAAGACATAGATGAATATTATCGGGAAACGAAGTTACTGAGATAATAGAACGAAATGAAACGATAAAAAAAACACGATTAAATATCACACAAAACAAAGCCGGTACGAACGGGCAGCAAAAGGACAAAAACTAGACGCAAATGAATGATATTAAAAAAGAAAAAGAAATAAATAAAGAAACATACAAGGCCATTGAAAACAAACAACAGGGCCATTGAATAATTACATTAGCTTGTTCTATAAGAAGTACACACTTTCCCATGTTCTAACGAAACGTTTTATACAAATATAATTTTATTCCATTCTTGCAATTTCTTCTTAATACTTTTGAACTGCCACATTAATTGACATTTTTAATGCAAATAACTCAAAAGAAATTCCTGGGTTCCAGTTAATTTTATTGTTTATTACTTAAAATATTTTACAAATACTTTTCGGTGTCTTTCTCCACCATCATCAGTTTGTCTAAAATTTCTTTTGAATTAAGTTGAAATACAGTCAGGAAAATATACACAATGCAAATAACGTTAATGTCTTCTGTACAACGCCTCTTTTCAGGTAATACCAGAAATCAGAATGCAGGAGTTCAGTACATATTAAATACTGTTGTCGACTCACTTCATAAAGACAAGAACCGACGGTAAGTCCATTTACAAAAAAATAGATAACTAAGCGTAGTTTTGTCTGGTCGCTAATTATTATCTGGTATATTTCAGATTTATCTACGTTGAAACAGCATTCTTCTGGAAATGGTGGATCAAGCAACATGACATCGTAAAATCCAGGGTGCGCAAGCTGGTCAACAATGGCCAATTAGAATTCATCAGTGGAGGTTGGAGCATGAACGACGAAGCAACCACACATTATCATTCGATTATCGATCAAATGACTTGGGGCTTACGGTGAATATTCTTCTGAAGACTTGCTAGATATGCATTTGTCCACTTAATTAACGCTGCAGAAAATTAAACGACACATTTGGTGAGTGTGGCAGACCCAAACTAGGTTGGCAATCGATCCGTTCGGTCACAGCAAGGAAATGGCCAATATATTTGCTCAACTCGGGTTCGATGGCGTGCTATTAGGGCGCATTGACTACCAAGACAACAGTATAGGTGGCAAACTAAAACCCCGGAAATGGTATGGAGAGGAAGCGAAAGTTTAGGTAAATCTACTGCTGTTGTGTTTTCGCAACTTGTAATGATATGTTAAAACAAATTTAGGTGAAACCAGCGAAATTTTTACTGGTGTGATGTATAACACATATGGACCGCCTCCCGGATTTTGCTTTGATCTTCTTTGCAGTGATGACCTTTAATTGATGATAAAAATAGCTTCGAATACAATGTTGATAGCCGAGTAAATAGAAACAATTGTCCTTTTTCCCCAACTGTTTTGATTTGAAACACTTTTCAGGTGGATGATTTCTTCAGATACTTGGATAATGTCACCAAGGTCTACACCACTGACAATGTTATAATTACAATGATGGAGACTTTAATTATCAAGATGCCGAATCTTGGTTTATTAACTTAGACAAGTTGATCTAGTAAGAATTGTTAACACGCATAAATGTAACACAGGGATGTAAGCTTGCAATTGTTTCAGTTATGGCAATCAGCGCCAAGCGAGTGGTTCTAAATACAACCTCATCTACTCTATACGCCATCTTGCTACGTAAAAGCGGTGTATGATGAAACTGAAGGGAAAAAACGCTTGGCGTCTGAAGCAGGACGACTTTTTCCCATATGCTTCTGATCCGCACGCTTTTTGGACCGGGTATTTTACGTCAAGGCCCGCTATTAAGAGATTTGAACGATATGGAAACAACTTCTTACAAGTATGTTTCAGGCTTAAGTAATCTAAATTGACGTTTTCTCATTAATATGAGAAATACTTACCTTCGTTACTTAAGCCTTAGTAAGGCTTCTATTCATTATATTGTAACTGTATCAAGTAAAGATTGAGGATTTATTAAATTGTTCGTTTCAGGTGGTGTAACAATTATATGCTTTAGCTGACCTGGGGCCTGAAGATCGAATTGATTAAATGCTTTACGAGAAGCAATGGGTGTAATGCAACATCATGATGCGATTACAGGAACTGAAAAGCAACATGTGGCTTTCGATTATGCACGCCACTTACAAAAGGGTATCGACGAATGCGAAATTATTACTACCGCTGCTATTAGGTAAGGCCAACATAATCAAATGCAGAATCAATACAGTTTGGCTTAAATGTTTCTGGATTTACAGAAATTATTATGTCCTGTAAATCTAGGAAAAAGCCTAAAACATGATGTGAAACTTTAATAAAAATCTTCTTGATCTAAAAATCAAGTAAAAAAAACTTCTTTACAAAGTTCAACACCTTGTAGCTCGACAAATGCTTTATCTTCGATTTCGTATCAGAAAAATGCTTGACTTTATGTCTCCTACTACCCCTAAAAGCGTGTTGAGATATTTATATTTTATTGAGAATTTTGAATTTCGCGTCAGTCAGTAATTAAATTGTGTCTAGATTGAAACATACAGAAAAACAATACAAAGTTATACTGCAACAAAAAAAAACACAACAGACAACAAAAGTGTATATTATTTTTAAGTCAATGAAGGCTTTCACGGCCGGTCAAATCACATATAGAAATGTTTTTCGGGCTTTGAAGCCGTGGTCCATGGGAATTTCTTCCTGACGTTTCGTCCACAACTGCGGTGGACATTATCAAAGGCGATGAGGCAGTGGGCGAAGTGATCTCCCGAGTTTTCCGACTAAGACTGGTTCAACTACTAACATTTTTTTTAACATTCATTTGAACATATTTATTTCAATTAAGACATTTTCATCTTACAATTGCTCTTATTCTACGGCTCCTTAATGTTGACATCATTTAGCATTTAGCAATATCTAACATCGGTTGTGGTTCAACTACTGGATTCTTTGTCGTATTTATGAGGTCCGGCCGTGTGAGCTCATGCGTGAGGAGTGGGAGGCGCTTCAATGGTTTCGGCCTACACGCTGTTTGCGGCAAAACGCGTTTCCAATCTGGATTCAGTACCGTGACTTCTTCTTTCCTGTTAAAATTGTTGTCATGTTTGAAGATCTCAATGGTCTCTCCGGTTAGTCTCGGATAATGCCGTTGAGATTGGTGCAAAATGTCCACTTCATCGAAACGTATTTGGTGGCCGTCTAGAAGTGCGTGTTCCGCTACTGCTGATTTTTCTGTTTGTCCTAATCTGCAACTTCTTTTATGCTCAGTGATCCTCGTGTTTACACTATGTTTTGTGGTTCCGATATATGCTCTGCCACAACTGCAATCAACCAACTAAATACTCAACCAAATACGTTTCGATGAAGTGGACATTTTGCACCAATCTCAACGGTATTATCCGAGACTAGCCAGAGAGGCCATTGAGATCTTCAAACATGACAACAATTTTAACAGGAAAGAAGAAGTCACGGTCCTGAATCCAGATTGGAAACGCGTTTTGCGGCAAACAGCGTGTAGGCCGAAACCATTGAAGCGCCTCCCACTCCTCACGCATGAGCTCACGCGGCCGGACCTCATAAATACGACAAAGAATCCAGTAGTTGAACCAGTCTTAGTCGGAAAGCACGGGAGATCACTTCGCCCACTGCCTCATCGCCTTTGATAATTTCCACCGCAGTTGTGGACGAAACGTCAGGAAGAAATTCCCATGGACCACGGCTTTAAGCCCGAAAAACATTTATATAAGTTATTTTTAAGTGCTGTTGCAATAGAAGAACAGCGCAAAGAGTATAAATGATTTTCTTACACAATACACATGCAAAGAGAATATATCATTTGCAAATAGTTAATTAAAATTTTGAACTGAGAGCAAAACAGTACAAACAGTATTTATACTATATTAATACATATATAAGGAGAATGTATTATATTATCCGTTCAACACGTGATTTTAAATTAAAGTCTTTCTTTTGGAGAAATCGATGAGCACACTCAGAAGTGCCAAAAAAGTCTAAAATTGTACTCTCTGGATAATAATATATGGATATAATAATAACTAAATCTGGATAAACAGACTATTTCTCACAAACACTCCGTAAATAAGTATTCGTATGTAAATTGACAATGATAAGATTATTTATGATTAATTCCAATCCTTAGAATTAAGGCTTCTTAAATTAGGTTTCCGAAGTAATAATTATACTTGCATTACGTTGTTTGAGTTTTTTTCCATAATCTTGCAGATCTTCTCAGAGTAATTATTTAGAATAACACTATTTAGAGCATAAATATCTGCATATTTGGAATTGTATGTTATTTTTGGACAATTGTATGTTACACTTGCGTGCATAGAAATCGGCCCACTGTAAACTTTTGAATTTAACTATATTTTTAAAATAAAACTATTCATCAAATCAAAAAAATAAATATGCTGTTTGAAAGACAATTTAATATGCTTTAATGTGATTATAAATTATTGTGGGTGTCCTATATTTAACATAGTGAAATGAATGCATTAAGCAAATTAAGCTTTTTTATTCTTAACATAAACAGAGTTATTGACAATTTAAAACTTAACACTTAATGTTTTAATAATGGGTATGACCTCCGCCTTCCCTAATAACTTCTCTCATACGATTAGCCATAGATCTAATCAAGTTTGCTATTTTCTTGAGGGATGTTAAACCACTCTTCTTCTACTGCAACAATAAGCTCTGGGATCGACTTTGGGGTATGAGGTCTAGGTCGAATTCTTCGTTTTAGCTCATCCCATAAGTGTTCGATCGGATTTAGGTCAGGACTGTTTGCTGGCCACTCCATAACCCGAAAACCGATTTCTGCAATGTAATCTTCCACGATTCTTGCGGTGTGCTGCCTGGCATTGTCATGCAGAAAGGTAAATTCGTCTCCAATGTAGTCGACGTAAGGTACCACATGAATTGCTAAAATCTCCTCGTTATATCTAACAGCCGTTAAACCTCTTCTTCCGTGAACACGGTGGCCCCTACGAATGAACTCAGGGTCGGTTCGTGCTCCTATAGAAATTGCACCCCAGATCACACAGGAACCACCTCCATAAGCACTCCGCTCTTCAAAGCAGCAATCTGCAAATCGCTCTCTTGGTCTTCGGTACACTTTCCTTCTTCGGTCGCTACCATGGAGGCATATTCTGGCCTCATCTGAGAACAGAACAAATCCCCATTGCTCCAACGTCCAATTCAGATGATCCCGTGAAAAACGCAGGCGTGCTTGCCGATGAGCTGTAGTAAGTTTTGGACCAATCGCAGGTATTTTAGGGGTCAGGTTATTTTCCTGCAGGCTTCGTCTTACTGTCCACTGACTAATAGCCACTCCTCGCACCTCACGGAGCTGTCGTTGCACTTGAACGGCATTAAGGTGACGATTTCTTAATGTGGTTGACACAATAAAACGGTCATCACGAGCGGTCGTAAATCACCTTCTGCCTGTTCCAGGTCGCCTATGAAAGGATCCAGTCTCCTGATAACGTTTCACACTCTTCGAACCGCTGTGCGTGTCATATCCAATTGTCTAGCAACACCTCGCTGACTAAGTCCATTTTTGTTTAAAGTAATAACTTGGCCGGCTTTTTGTGGTGTAGTATGCATTAAACTAACACACATAAACACTATTGAGATTATGAAAACGAATTAATATGCAAATTTCAGTTGCAAACGCAATAATTTTAATATTTCACAATTTTTTTATGTTCGTTACAATCACCACATAAACACGTTTCATTTGTTTACCGGTTCCTACGCATATAAACGACAAGCCTTCTTAATAAATTTCTACTCACATTAAAGCATATTAAATTGTCTTTCAAAAGGCATATTTCTTTTTTTGATCTGAAGAATAGTTTTTTTTTTAAATATAGTTAAATTCAAAAGTTTACATTGGGCCGATTTCGATGCACGAAAGTTTATTTTGCCCAAAAAATTCCTCCATGGTATCAAAATATTACTTTTTCAAGTCGAAAATTTCAAAGTTCGTAAGATTTTTACTTAAATTTTAAAGTTGGACAGCATTATTTAGTTTTTCAAAGGAACGCTTTATTGCTGTTAATATTTACACTATCCAAGTGAGCTCCAATTATACCTCAAATAACATATTAAACTATATAACTCACGTAGTGACATAACAACTGTTATTTTCCCCGATTGCCTACAGTTTATTGTACTTCTATTACATTTCCGCTTTTCTTCTGTTGCATCCGCAGTTCATAAAGTTTTAATTGCCGGTTTGGTGTATTTCTATTCCATTTGAAACAATATTGATAATGTGAATAATTAATTTAACATTTTCAGAACGCTTAAATGACATTCTAAAGCATATTTTTTTATTTTCTAATATCCGACTACGCATCAATAATAGATAGAGAACAAATTCAATTAAAATAAAATTATCATCAAATGTTCATATGAAATATCAAACACTTTATCAAAAATGAATATTTATACGATAATTTATTTTCAGTTTCTTAAAATAATTATAGAGATTCTTTACAGATCATACTACACATGATTTTTTGTACGAATGAACTCAAAATGTGTTAATATCAATCTTCAAGTCATTTTAAGGATCAAGAAGTGTGTTATACTTAGAAAACCGAAATGAAGAAACTTTTGAGTTCCATCCTTACTTTTTGTTCTGCCTTTCCTGATTTTCTAAGCTCTAATTTTTCCAATCGACTGCGAGTTAGACGCGGCTACTCAAAAAGTAATAACTGATAATCTATAGAATACAAATAAATTAGAACAATACAATTTAGAGCTTAAAAAAAAAACAAAAAATTATTGGGATATAACGGAACCAACCGAAAGATTATAAAAAAAGAGTAATGTTTTAGAATGTATTCATTAATTCATAAATTGAAAACGTTACAGGCATTTTAAAATGGATCAAACGCTGTACTTATGGAACATGGACATTTTTGGATCTAACAATTTAATTATTTGCTGAATTTTGATCATCATTAGTCCATACGAAAGCCGGAAAAGATCTCCTTAGCATTTAAAACAGTTTTATGCAAAATTAGAATTTAATAGATATTATTGCCCCTTTGTATAGGGTATATTTGTAACCTTTTGAATCCCAAACCTATTTTCAACCATATGGCCGCATTTCGGAAATTTGAGGAATCAAAGCTATGTTGAAAACGCAACGGCTTACCAAACTGTAACAAATTTTATCCGCTTTTTGTGTGTTATAGCAAACTTGCAAACAAAACAAACTCTGTTTTTAATGGGAGAACGGCCGATTTACTGAAAGTCAACACTTGCCCATTATTAAACATCAGCCAATGTGCAGAAAGCGAAACTACCAACAAGCAATTCATTGTTACTGTCTACAACCCACTAAGTAGATCCGTAGACAAGATCGTACGATTGCCCATTCTAGGAACTGGCTATTCTGTGCAAGATCCTGCTGGTAAAATAGCTGCAAAATATTCACGGTGGTTGAGGTTACCAAAGTTCTATTTGAATTTTTAGGTAAAAATCTCACTACTCAAATTGTACCAATACCAGAGTTTGTAAAAAAAATTCCTGGACGTACAAGTAAAGCGGATTATGAACTCCTTTTCATAGCCAGAGACTTACCTCCGCTTGGATGGAACTCTTACATTGTAACTGATATATCTCACCTTCAAGACCAGAGAGAAATGCCTTACGAAAACAGCGACTCAGTACGCATTATTTCCAGACAAAATCAAAAGGTTTCTTAAATGATGTTTTCAGGAAACTGAAGTTTTTATAGACCCAAAAACCGGCCTGATTACTTCGATTCTGGTGAACAATGTGAACATACCAATAAGTCAGAATTTTTACTACTACAATGGATTTGTTGGAGATAATGACGACTTTCAAAACCGATCTTCCGGAGCTTACATCTTCAGACCTGATGGACCAATCGTGAAAATATCTGACAAAGCGAGTAATAAAATATATTCAGGAAAAATTGTTGCTGAAGTGCATCAAGTGTTTAACGAATATGTGAGTCAAGTTATCCGAGTGAATGCTATTGATAACTATGTGGAGTTTGATTGGGTTATCGGACCGCTACCCGCAAAAGTAAGAATAACTTAAGTTCCACTGTCTCTCATTAACAGTCTTATTATTCGATAAAGCCAAGCACGAGGCATTGAAGTGGTCACCAAATATACTTCCCCCCTCAAATCAGACTCGATTTTCTACACCGACTCAAATGGCAAAGAAAATCTTAAGAGAGTTAGAAACTTTCGACCAACATGGGAGCTGAACGTGTCAGAACCAATTGCTAGCAACTACTATCCCATTACTTCACGAATTTCCATCCGAGATGAGGATACTGATATGGATTTGGTTGTTCTTGTGGATAGAGCTCAAGGAGGCTCAAGTCTTAAGGATGGAGAAATTGAAGTTATGGTAAAAATCCCTCCAAACCAAAGAAGTGTATTGTTTAATTGAATTTTGCAGCTACATAGAGTCTGTTTGCACGATGATGCCTTTGGAGTAGGTGAAGCACTAAACGAATCCGCCTTTGGTAAAGGCCTGGTAGTAAGAGGGTCGCATTTTGTCACTGTAGGACACAGACAAACCGACAAAAGTTAGTTTTCTTATTTTTTATTTAACAAGAGAGACACTTTTAGTTTGAATTACTCGCACAATTCATTCTGAACAAACCTTCTTTAGTGGATCGGTTTGGGCTTAATTCGATTTGACTAGAAACTTGCTTTTTCAGTTACTTACTTTTTCCAATGTCGTAAAACCAAATATTTATTTTAAAATGAAATGGTACCATGTAACAAAGAAATGAACTAAACTTATGATGTAAATAACCGTTTTTTTTTTCAAATCAAATAAGTAGCTTAAGTTTAGTGGTCTATAGCCTAAAACGTTTAAACCTGCATACGAAAAATACAAACTAAGCCATTTTTATTTTTAGAAGAAGGCATTGCAGCAATTACAAAAGATATTGCCCAAAGACGACTTTTGGATACTTGGACCTTTATTACACCAGTCACTAATAACGCTGTTGAAATTGATTATTATTTGCAAGTATGAAACCCAAATGGCATTAAAATAATGCAAATATTACTAACAAGAGTCGTCCAGTTTTCAGGACTTAGACAATCTCTTCCACGCAACGTGCAGATTTTGACTTTAGAGCCTTGGATCGGATTCAGTTTCCTGTTGAGGCTCGAGCATGTATTTGAGAGCAATGAGGACGCGGTATTATCACAGCCTGTAGTTGTATCACTTGCGGTAAGATCTGATCAACCAACCGGTGTTTGGCACGAAAAAATTGACCAATTTCCTTACAGAACCTGTTCACCCCATTCGAAATACTATCAGCTGAAGAAACAACATTAGGAGCTAACCAATGGCTGAAAGATAGCAACCGTCTCCATTTTGCTACTAATGGGAGTCTAGAAGACTTGCGTTATGAAGACTACAACATTGTTACCGACGTCGATTCAGCTGTTCCAAAACTCTGGATAGAAGAAAATATCAACAATCGCCTAACAAGGAGCACCGTTATAAATGCTTTTGACGATCCGTTGAACATTACCTTGTCAGCTGGGCAAATACGAACTTTTATTATACAAGTAAATAATAATTGATAATTGATTCTGATTTACAATTTTATATAATGTATTCAATAAATATTGAGAACTCAGAAATACTTTTATTAAGCTTCGTTTTCATGGAAAAATATTATTCCGCTGTAAACGTGTTTTTTTTAGACAAATTAATGGTTCCGCATTTATATGTAAATGTATGCAGGATGTCCAAAATCTTACGTTCTAAAAGCAAACAACTTGCAACTCGAATTTCTCGCTTTTATTTTTTTGCACCGTCGAGCGAAAAATCTCTAAAGTAATGAATGTTGAAAACTGGAAAGAATTGATAGATTAACTGCGAATCAATGTATGTAATATAATATATATATTTCTTCATGAAAAATAACTTTCGAGTCCAATTTCTCGAATGTCTGTTTTTATCCCCTTGAGCAAAAGAATACTTTAAAATGATTAATGTTGAAAACTCGAAAAGTAAAAAATGGAAAAACGCCCGAATAAAGCCCACGTATATCTGATGCCTGCGAATTGAAAGACAAACGGCGAACTAATTAATATTTATTTTTGAAACATAACTTTCAACTCGAATTTCTCGCTTGTATTTTTTTAGACCATCGACCGAAAAAAAACTAAAATAATTAAGTTAAGAACTGAAAAAGTAAAAAATGGAAAAACGCACGACTAAATCCCAAGTGTATTCTACGCTTCAGAATTCAAAGACAAACTGAATTTTTGAAAAATTACTTTAGACTGGAATGTCTCGCTTGTATTTTTTTACAGCATCGAAAAAAAAAACTCCAAAATAATTAATGTTGAAATCTGAAAATATAGGAAATCGCACGACTAAAGCCGAAGTGCTTTGATGCTTCAGAGTTGGAAGGCAAGTAACTTGAAGAAGTATGACTGACAGAGAAGCCTCTTCAAGGAGGAACCTTAACACAAAGCATCATATGTGAGAAGGCACGAGCGATTTACGGTGATTTGCTGAAGCAGATTCCACACACTTCCGCAAACGAGAAATCGGAAGTCTCGTTTAAAGCCAGTCGGGGCTGGTTAAACAACTTTAGGCAAAGGACCGGCATTCACTCCGTCGTCAGGCATGGTGAGGCAGCAAGTTCGGATGTGAAGGCAGCAGTTTACATCAAAACGTTTTCATAACGACTTACATAACGGCAGAGGGAGAAGGCGATGCCAGGTCACAAACCCGTGAAGGATAGAGTAATTCTAGCACTTTGCGCCAATGCGAGTGGCGACTGCAAAATCAAGCCTCTGTTAGTATAGCATTCGGAAAATCCCAGAGCCTTTAAGTCACATAAGATTTTAAAAGAAAAATTGCAAATTATGTGGAGGGCAAATCCGAAGTCATGGGTCACTAGGAAATTCTTTGTGGAGGGAATAAACCTGGTGTTTGGCCCTTCTGTTAAAAAATATCTTCAGGAAAACAACCCACCCATGCAAGCCCTTCTCGTCCTCGACAATGCCCCTGCTCACCCATCAAATCTCGAAGATGATTTACTCGAAGAGTTAAAGTTTATAAAGGTTCTCTACCTACCACCCAACACCACTCCCAGCCTGTAGCCAATGGATCAGCAGGTGATTTCTTATTTTAAGAAGTTGTACACCAAGCACATTTATCGGCGCTGCTTTGAGGTGACTGAGAATACAAACCTTTCCCTTCGAGAGTTCTGGAAGCATCACTTTAACGTCGTGATATGACTAAGAATTATTGATCAGGCCTGGCTGGGTGTTACAACGAGGACCTTAACCTCTGCAGGGAAGAAGCTGTGGCCTTAGGCTGAAATGGCCTTCGAATGATTGGAACCCGAAGTCTCCGTGGTAGAGGAGATTGTTTCTCTGGGAAAATCCATGGGTCTGGAGGTGGATGAGAGAGATGTGAACGAACTGGTCGAGGAACTGCCTTAGGAGCTAACAACCGAGGAGTTTCTACATTCGCCGCAGCATACGGTGGTAGAGGAGGCAGAGATGGAGAAGGTTGTCTGTACAAGAGGTATAAAAAAGATCTTGGGAATGTGGGAGAAAGTTGCAGAGTTCGTGGATAAAAATCCCTCGAAAAAGTTGAAACTGGTCGTGCATCAAAGTTGCTCAAACCTACTTGGACAGTTTTTTTAAACGATCTGCATGTAAAAATGAGCAAAGCGTGACGGAAAAAGCGACGACCAGTGACGAAAATTAAGCGCTTCCGTAAGCACTTCACTTTTTCTTTTATTATGTTTTTATAGAATATGTATTTGTTATTTATAAATAAATGTTTCTTCTTGTAAATACATTTTTCTAATTCAAAAACACTTAACAAAAACAACTTAAACTATCTTAACTGTAAACTTAAAATTATTACAGAGCAAAAAAAAAATCTCTCGTCTATGTCATGTCTTTTCATCGTCTAGCAGGTTGGTTCAGTCGTGTTGGAAGTGTTCAAGTAGTGTTGTTGTTGGGAAGCGGAAGCGGGATTGTCTCGTTTGTCTTGTGAGGCAAAGAGGATTCAGTAGGGTCTAGTTGTGGGGATTGTTTTCCATTTCGTTTGCAATTGAAGTTGTCTTTCTGTTATTCGCGTTATTTTTGCTCGTTCGTAGAGTAGTTGGTTTGAGGGGTTGTGTAGTTGGTTTTGAGGATGTCTTATTTTGGTACTTGATCTCAGGGCAATCTGTTCTGTTGTTTGAATGTGTAGTTTAGTTTTTTGAATGTTTAGTTTAGCGGTTTTTGTACTAATTCCTTTGTTTTTGTACGTCAGTGATCGGAAGTGTTTTGTCCGTAGAATGATTTTCGTTCTTACGTTCTGTGCGTGTTTTGTAAATTTTAGTTTTTGGTCCAGTGTCATTCCTAGATATTTTGCCTCTTGTTTTAGTCTAGTTCTATTTCCGTCTGTTGTTATTGATGGAGAGTCGTCTTTAATTTTGTGGTATGGTAAAAATAGTTGGTTTTTCGTGGCGTTTCGTGTTTTGGTAGCTCCATTTGTAGAACCAAGCAATTGTATTGTCTGTAAGTGTGTGAAGTTTTTGTACTGCTTTTGCTGTAGTTTTGTCGTGCACGATCAATGCCGTGTCGTCGGCGTATTGTAGCATGTAAGCATATTTGTCAATGTGTCTTTTGTCGTGGAGACTGTGATTGTATATGTCGTGGCAGTATATATTGTAAAGAAGAGGTGATAGCGGGGATCCTTGAGGGGTCCTTGTTCAGGGGAGAAAGCAAAGGAGAGGGTGTTGTATATGCGTACTTCTAGGTGTCTGTTTGTGAGTAGGTTTCTCATTGCGTGAATTATGTATTTGGGGGTTTTAAGCTGGTAAAGTTTATATAAAAATCCTGTGTGCCAGACACTGTCAAAGGCCTTATTGATGTCCATCAAGAGACATGCTGTTTTCTTGTTCGTGAGGTGAGTTGTTTGTATGTTGTTGGTTAGTATAAAAAGTGGGTGAACAGTTGAGTGTTTAGGTTTAAATCCGAATTGGTATTGTGCTATCTGTTGTCCAACTGATTGTTGCAGTCTATTTTTTATTATAGTTTCAAAAATTTTACTCAGTACAGGGAGTAGTGTGATAGGTCTGTAGTTTTGTGTTTGTGTATTGTCTAGTCCGGTTTTAGGAATTGGTATTATTATTCCTGTTTTCCAGGTATCTGGTATCGTGTTAGTTTCAATACAGTTGTTGAATTGTTGTTCAGTATGTGTGTGTGTGTGTGTGTGTTTGTAGAGTAAGATTTTTCGGTAGTTTGCCTTTTATATTGCCTTTTACCGGCGCCGTGTTTTTAATGTGTGCGAGTGCTTCGTCGTATTCTCCTTCAGTAATTAATTGATGTGCGTTGTTTGTTTCGTTTGTGAAGTAGATCTCGTACCAATAATTTATTGCGTCCTTATAATAATTTATTATGTCCTCCATAAGCATTTATTATGTCCTTATAATAATCGTGTTTTGTAGAAATTTACAATTTTTCATTTTCTGCAAAACCGCGTATTTCGTAAAACATTGTTTAATCGAATTTTAAGTATGTAAGTCACTTCATAACTGAAACTAGTAGTTTCTTTTATTTCCAAAGAACGACAAAATATCTTTTGCCAAATATAGTTGTAGATCTCAGACTTTATTTTAAAGATATTTTCAAATGATTGATTTTGATATTTAGATCCCAGCGATGGCAAGTTAAGGAAAGTTCCAAGGGCGGTATGGGTGGATGTTATATGAAAATGTATGAAAATTTTAAAAAATGTTGAAAAAATCCAAAAAGAACCACCAGAGAATAGAGCGGAGACTCGTGATAGTTTGAGTTATTATTAGTATAAATTTAGGCTTATTTATGTTTCTGATTTATTTATCATACTTCTTCTTTGCTAAATGTGGGTAATTTCACTCTTAAAATGCAAAAAACACCAATATCATATTGTTATGCTCTGGTTTAGTTCAGCAGATAAAAAATCCATTAATCCTTCTCAATAACATACAAATATCCTGTGCAATGTAAATAGCAAAAACATATAAAAGTCTCTTTCAACATTCCATGAAAATAGCCATTAACGGAAGTTATTCCCATAGATACGAATTGAAGTAAAATACAAACAACTCTAGCAAAGAATTGATTAGTTCGTCAACTCAGTCAATCTAATGCCTTGAACCACACATTTCCATAATAAGAATACAATGTTTACTGTGAAACATCACGAATGTGTGGGTTTCGAATCGAAGTGGAAAGTAAAAAAGTAAGTGAAGATTATAGAGAAAACTCCCGACGCTATTACTAATTAACTTTAGAGTATCTGCCAACAATTCCTGCCAAACAGAGTTTCAAACAGCCGAAGCTGGCAGTAATACTTTCGAAAGAAAGTCGCAAGAGGTACAAACTGAAAAACTCGAAACGACTCAAACCGATGTCGACATGGAGAAATTAGCCAAATGGCTTAGCAAAATTTACCCCCAGGTCAAAGAGCAAATCGACAACTCGAATAACTCCAGGATTTTCCAGAATTATCGTCTACTGGATGATCCAATTGATGCTACTTGCAAGTTGGTGCAAACGTTGCAAGTGGCGTCGAAAGGAGAGACGGAAAGTAAAGCCGTAAGTAAAACAATCTGAGGACCAGAAAAAAGTCTGCAAAAGAAATTTTAGATACCGATTATTGCTTCTTTACAATGGAATAACTCAGGAAAAAGTTTAGCGGTTCCCTACAATTACAAGCATAGAACATGGTGTCACCATGCAGGAATAATTTGCATATATACATTAAACAGGCAGGATATTTACAAGTTACTTATCTAGACTAGACTAATTCAAAAATTGAACTAATATTTTCAGAGATTGTTTATCAGAGACTCCAAAGAAAAGGCTCTCGACAGAATCTTGTGTAACTAGTATAAAATATCACCCCATTCACAGTGGCATACTAGCAGCTGGAACCTTTACAGGTCGAAATAACTTGATTTGTTAAGAAAATCAGAAGTTTTAAATCATCTTGCAGGTCAAATTTACATTTGGAATGTAGAAAACGATGTGGATCCACTTATCTGCAACATCATAGCCCATGATGAGTACATCACTCAAATATCCTGGATGAATTATATCGATGCCACTAACAGTGTCTGTTTAGCTAGTTCCAGTACGGATGGGTTACTCAAATTATGGAACTTCGACATAACAAATAACATATTAAAAATAAAAATTACGTACGGTTTCCAGCTATAAGCCACAAAATCCATTTACTCGTCATCGACTTTTATTTTCAGATATAAAATTAAAACCCCGGTTTTGGCAAAGATGAACCAAACCACTGAGGTTTCCAAGACACTGCTAGACAAGGGACAACTTGGTGTTGTTGTGTTCGATTTTTCTAAGAACATCCCCGACTTATTTATAGTGGCTTTAGAAGGAGGCTTAATAGTACGATGTACCATGCTGGGAACAACTCAATTAAAAGGTACATCCCCATATACTTATAAAAGATGCAATAAAAAAATATATTTGTCTTGATGGTTGAAGGAACAGCGACAGAAACGTATTTTTATGATCCTGTTTTCAAATACTACGAACCCCACAAGGGGGAAATTGTCGCCATCAAATTTTCGCCCGATCGAAACGACCTGTTTCTTACAAGCGGCACTGATGGAGAAATAAGAGTTTATAGAATCGATCAGGCAAGTATAAAAAATTGAACATGTAAAAAACTAATTTAAATACTTTAGGACGAGCCCGCTCAAGTAATTTTTACTAAATCCCCTTTAAATGATATTTGTTATATTCCTCATGAGGAAAAATTGGTGGCAGCTTGTGGGCAACACGGGACTATGGAAGTTTATCACTTAATCAGTGGGAAATCCGTTGCACTATCATTTAATTCGAAAATCACACGAAGCAATTTAACGAGCTTGGCTGTGAACAGTGGAAAGTATGTGAATTTAGTTACTTACCTAATGTACATTTTCACTTGATCTTTGCGCATTTATGAGAATGCAGACATTAACATTAAGCAAAGATTCGGAAAACAACGACTACCTTGTGCATGAAGATGAATAAAACATTAAGGATACTTTTTATATTTTTAGCTCTAAATTTGTAGTTCTTGGCAACAATAATGGACAATTACAGTTATGGAACGTTCCATGGCAGAGTATTGAGTTTCAAAACAGAAAATAAAACAATAATCAGTTGGAAAATCGTTTGAGATCCGAAGAACATATTTTCCGGCCTGAATTAACTAAATGAAGAATAAGAGAGTTATGAAATCTACATCCAATATTAGTTTAAATGAATTATGTTCAATAATACACTTTTTACAATAGTGCTTTGTATTTGTTGTGTTATTTTTCGTTGGAGCATCGAAACACCAAATCTATATTTTTGAATTGTTTGGAAATATTGGAATGGCACTTTTTTACTTATTTGCTACATTTTTTTATTTATTTATTGACAACGTTTCGAACATAAATGAGATCATTCTCAGAGTAATCCAGTGCAGATTATTAGAATTCCAAAATTCCTAATGCAAAACATAGAATCAAACATTCAAACAAATATGAACTCTGTATAATGGAGAGTACAGCCTGAAGGCGGTCTAATTTAAGACAAAAAAGTTGCAGATAAATATGAAATATAGTTTTTTTATTGTCCTATTGAATAAATTTCATCCAACAAATATGTAATTTTTACTTTTAATTTAATACTTTCTTGTCTCTCTTGAACTTGAAAATTGAAATTGAAAAATGCCTACAAACTTGTTCACTATATCCAAAGTTCACTATAAAAGGAAAAATAAAATCTCCCATGTTTATTATATTTATGTATTTTATATGGTTACATGTAGATAAAATAAGTTTAATTTCATCCGTAGTTACAAATTACGTGTTATAAAAAAAGATAAATACATTTATGTATGTATTACGCATAAACTATTTAAGATAATCGGATATTTTAGTCTGTACATGAATGCTATAAAAACTAATGTTATTTATATAGCTTTCAAGGTGACAAAAACCATTCCAAACATTTTCTGGAACTTCGCATGATTGCAAAAAAGTGCGAGTATCGGTCATTTTCTGTGTCATTTCTTTGATTGTAATTTTTTATTTGTATCAGGGCAGCAGTATGTTTAAGGAGGTGGCGAGCAGATGTCAGGAGCAGGAGTTTAACGTTACGTTATTGTTTATGTGGATCTAGTAGCTCTCTATTAGTAAAATTTGAATGGCAACACGACAAAACCAACAATAACTCAAACTAACTAAAACTAACCCAAAACAAATCTAAAATAACCCAAATATCTACATCTACATGAGGTCTACTAAAAACTGGAATATACATGTGGCCACATGCATTAAAATGTTGATTTCCTGTTGGTAGCGCATTGTGTCGCGGATTGAGCAAGAAAGTGATTTTCTACAGTGAAGAAGTGGAGAATAGTGAACTTTCGAACGTGGAGAACCAAATGTGTCATTTTCACAGCAGAACACACTCGCTTTATACTTATATTTCAAAGATTCATATAAAGAAACTTCCACAGTAGAAAACCTGACTAGTTAAAGTTGAAAAAATTAGCAAAAATATTTTATCATAAAAAAATCGAACTATCCTGAGTGAAAATACAAAAACCGTTTAATTAGGGTGTAAATTACAAAAAAAACGTCAATAATAACACAAACTTTCTTACACGACAATAAAAGATGTAGTTAACAGCAGAAGTAATTGATTTTACATTTAGAAAAAGTTCGCATTAAAATCGATAACCATTGAAAACTTCTAGTTTGTGAATAAAATGTGACTTTTTACTTGACTTTTTACTGACTTAGTTTCAGAGAAATCAAATAAAAACTTCCCAAATCCCAACCCAGAATCCAGAAACTCCCTCGTCGTTCTACGTCGAATAAATATGACAAACAAGTATATATTTATTAAAACACAAGTTAACAATATGGGACTAAAAATCTACATCTACATGGCAACCAGGGCAAAATATGCATAAATAAAATAAATAAACTGCTGTCCGGATCCAGATCGCTGAAATTCCCTAAAACTCAGATTTTTCCTCAAAAAACTCATTGCCATTTAATGGCTTAAATTTAGAAGAACAAGCGCAAGTGTGGTTATAATCTTGGTCTGGACCGCTTACAGCCTAGGAAGGCGCTGGACAGTAAAAAATGGGAATGGCCAGAATCACACGCAACGTTTTAACTTGCTATCCTCCAATAATGCAATAAACAATAAAAATGCAAGTATTCGGACGGATCCTAGCCCCTGAAAATCCCTATCTCGAATTGTTAAAAAAAGAATTTGTTAAATTTTTAAATTTGAGAAAACAGTCCGAAATCTAAATGGTTTGGCGAGGGTCGCACGCGACGTGTTAACGCGCTATCCTCCAATAATGCAATAAGCAGAATTATATGCAATTATTCGGACGGACCCTAGCCCCTGAAAATCCCTATCTCGAATTGTAAAAAAAAAGAATTTGTTTAAATTTTTAAATTTGAAAAATAGTGCGAAATCTAAATGGTTTGGCCAGAATCAAACACAACGTTTTAACCTGCTATCCGCCAATGGCAAAGTAATGCTAAACTTACCGAAAGCTGCATTGTACTACCTTAAAAGAAAGAAAAAAATCTGTAGTATTACATAAACTTAGACTAAAACCCAGTTATTTGATTGGAAAGAAGAGGAAATAGAGAACTGAATAAAACTTCAATTGTTTCTCGAAAAAATAAACCCAGTTCAAGCTAAGGGTTGATAGATTTATAATCCTTCGTACATGCTTTCTGAACTGGCGTTTCATCCTCCATGGTCTATCCAGTAATCCTCAAAAAGCACACACTACATTTGAACACATAATCAATGTCCAGACGAAGTTTAAAATAAATGTGGATTACATTCAGCAGTTAACGAGCAAGATGATCGACTTCATTTGCCTAAATGGCACTAAATTGGTACATGTATCCCGTTTATGAACAAAGAACCGACAACCCACTTCGTCCATTGCCTACAATAAACTGAACTAAATGTTCAGCTTTTCAAAAAAGTTCGTACAGAACTTAGATAATCATATAATCGTTTGCTTGGTGGCCCTTCGGATGACTCATTGCCTTTTCCTTTGTTGCTCGCTTTCAATTTGTTTATTATTTACATTTTTGTAGAAAGTGACTGTTGGCATGCTATATTTCCAAAGACAAATTTCGCATTTCAATGTAAGGAAAGTCAACAACAACTAAACGGAAAACGCTCCAAACGCCGATCTATCATTAATTTAATTTTAAATTTAGAGCCATTTATGTTTGAAGTCTGCATTTCATTCAGCTTCAGTGATTAATGCACGACGCCAAATTTTTTTTTTCGTATTGACGATTTTCTAGAAATTTGCAGTTCGCGATCGAACCGGTTTCGAAAGATAATCAAACATAGCCGTTCATGCGGCCACTTTTGTATGCTAAATTAAATACCCCCTCTCCGATCAATCTTTACATGGGAAGTTAAAATCGGGGAACTAAAGGGGTGGTTCCCCTTTACTCGGGGAATACCCGGATATTTTAATTTTATACCTTACGCATACCTTACGTATACGTATACCTTATTTATACGTATTTTACGTATACCTAACGTAAAAAAAATTTGGTTCACTTTATCCGGAAGTTCATTATAAGCGGGTTCATTGTAACCGGATAAAAAATGTCTTAGCCTAGGGGAAAAATTTACGGTACCTAAAGTAGCGTTCACTATAAACGAAAGTTCACTAAAAGCGGGTTCACTATATTCGGACTCTACTGTATTTATTTTATTTATATTTATTTATTATTTATACAGGGTTATTAATTTTATCAATTATCAATAATTAATTTAATCAAAATCTAATCTAATTTTCACGAGTTAAATACTTTAGAAGTATTTAAGTTATTTAAGCGTAATTTATAGTGAAGTGAAACAAAATATAATATTTTATATCCCAATGATAAAAACTTACCATGTTATACAGGGTGTCGACAAATTTAAACTAATCAAATAAGAACTTTAAGTGGCTATAACTTGATTAATTTAAATACCTCATATTTTTAACTCACCAGGAAATGCAATTTTTAATTACCTATCGAAAGGTATTAGGATGTTAACAGCTAAGTTTTTGCATTTTTATAAAATACGCCAAATAATCGTTCTGTGCACCATTTGGTGTTGTTTAATTTAAGGTTTCAAAGTATCTAAGTTGCCTATGGCATTTACACATAGCAAATAATTTATTTTATTTGTCAGTTTAGTCTGCAAAGACTCTTTTTGCTAGCTAGAGTGGTATTGTTTATTGTAAGAATTATCCAAAAGAAGAGCGTATCGACATGATTTTCATCCTTGAAGAATGTCATAAAAATTGTTTATTGGCCTCTAGAGTTTATGCTCAAAAGTTTCCTGAAAGAAATCATCCTAAGCCAGTCGTTTTTAAGCGCTTATTAGAGCAGTTTCAGGAAAGTGGGAGTGTCAATTATAAAAAACCCATTACAAGGAAATCTGTCACTGAAGATGCAGAAAATGTTTTCACGGTAATTGGTTAAGTTATCGAAAATCCCAGTATCAGTCGAAATCTAATATCCAACATTAGTCAATCAAGTATTTCCAGAATTATTAAAAAGCACAACTTTTATCCTTATAAAATTCAGCTTTGCCAAGAACTTTATGGAAATGATTTTAAAAACCGAACTCAGTTTTGCATGTGGCTGTTAGATAAAGAGACAGAAAATGAAAAGTTTTTCGATAATGTGTCATTTAGTGATGAATGTACTTTTCATAACAATGGTCTCGTGAATAGACACAACTTTCATTATTATTCTGATACGAATCCGCACGAATACAAGGTCATGAAAAATCAAAATATGTGTTTTGTATATTTATTTGGACCCTATTTTTTTGAAGGACATCTAAATGGTTTGATGTTTCTCCAGTTTCTAATAAGCCATCTTTCAGTATTAGTAGAAGAAGTCCCTTTAAATATTAGAATCAACATGTGGTTTCAATTTGATGCAGCTCCGCCTCATGATCATTGCGAAGTTCGGCAATTTTTAAATGCCAACTTTCAAATCAGGTGGATTGGCAGAAATGGATTTCAAAATTGGCCCCCCAGATCTCTGGACTTAACTCCACTAGATTTTTTTTGTGGGAGTACATAAAAGGAATTGTCTACCGTACGCTTCCAAGAACTTCACACGATTTGAAAATACGCATAAGAGACGCTTTTAAAACTGTAACTCCGCAAATGTTGTCCAGAGTTAGCAGTGGTTTTAAAAAAAGAATTTACAAGTGTCTGGAAACATTTCGAACATTTGTTATAAATAATTTGCCTTTCTTTTCTGTCATTGTTGATATGTTATTTAGAACTTTTAATTAAAAAAACGCCAAATGGTGCCCAGAACTTAGCTATTAACATCCTAATACCATAAAAATTGCATTTCCTGGTAAGTTAAAAAATATGCGGTTGTATTTAAATTAATCAAGTTATAGCCACTTAAAGTTCTTATTTGATTAGTTTAAATTTGTAGACACCCTGTATAACATTATAAGTTTTTTATAGTTGGGATATAAAATATGATTTATTGTAACACTTCACTACAAATTACGCTTACATAATTCTATAAGTATTTGTCAGATGAAAATTATATTACATTTTGATAAATATCGGATTATTTAAAAAACCGTAAGATTTAGGTATTATAAACTTTATTAAAACAAACACTTATTTTGCTCAGAGAATCTAAAAATGCAATAATATATAGGGTATTTCATTTTAAAAAACACAACTTTGATACTTTTAGGGCTTTTGGGACACTGTACATTACAAACATATTTTTAAAATCTGCGCCCGGCAGGCGTTTCTGGATTCATCAAATGATACTTTGTAAAAATCAAACGGTTTACCCGCAAACTTCCGTGCCGTATAGCGTGAATAAACCTGTATATAATATTTCTAGTTATCAAAAATCACAGGTGCTTAAGCATGCATAGACTTGCAAGTATTGAAACAAATGTGCCCGTTAATGACGTGCGTATAAAAATTGATTCCGATTTTTTCGCCCATTCGAGAAACGACCTTTAGTATACAAGGTGTTTTAAGCAGCTGCGAGAGACGAGATGTCAGACAAAACAACTTCCCAAACGCTTCGTCAGTCGCAAAAGTTCTTGAATGAAAGGAGCTAGTCGCCTTACGTAAGTATATCAATGTTTTATTTATTTCTAGAGCCTATATTTTTTCCAATATTACATTGCAAATTTCACAGTGCAATATTAAAGGGCAAAGATCAATTAGGGGATCGAATTCCTTTTTTAAGTGAAATTAGCCCTCTTTAAAATTCCGGAACAAAACTGAACATTTGTCATAAATCGTTTCGTATATTTTCCTGACTGTACTTTATAGTTACAGTCATAAACTGTAGCAAAACAAATAGCACCGTTCAGTTCGAAAAAAATGACTGCTAACAATCTGGAACTGCACCACTTCGCAGTAAAACAACTTAACTTAAATTTGGAAATAACTGAAATTTAATTTTATCTTACGGGTTACGAATCGTTTTATACAAAATGCACAACGGAATAAAGCTTGTAATAATAAGCAAATGTTTATCGCATGCCCATGGTTGAAATTTACGAGTCAATGAAGCAGCGTTCAATGTTGACAACAAAATATTCTTCGTTTTTACTCTTATGGGTATTCAGATTACTTTTGGTTGATTTGCCATTTATTATTTTAAAGGTGAACGTGAAAGTTCGTGCAGCAGAAATCGTTTGAAAAACGATTCATTTGAAATGTGTTCATGGTCAGATTCGGATGAATTCACGTTTTGTAAGTAAAGGATTAGAGTTACAGATTTTTAATATCTTACTTCTTGTCTAGATTAGTTCCATCATGAAAAAGTACATTTAAACTATTTAATTTTACCAATTATTATTACAGGAAGTGGGTTTTTAAGGCCAAAACAAGTCGTATAATCGTGCAAACATGCAAAAATTTACCTGTTTCAAGGCATCTTTTGCAACATAATTCGGATTAGGACATTTCCCCTAAGAAGTAAAACCAATTTATAAAATTCCAATTAACGTTCTTAACATTTTAAAAGTAATGTTTATGGAAAAATCTATTAAAAATTACAGAAATATGAGTTCGGATGTTAAATATTGAATTCAACATTTTTTTTTCCATTAGCAATATGCAAATATTGCGATCTATTGGACGGATTTTTTAGGAATCAGGTGAATTCTGAAACATATTTTGTACTGCTCGATATACAAAATGTATATCGAGCATTCGCTGAACGTGAATTATTTCTTTAAATTTCTCGCCAAATTTATGTAAAACGTCCAAAAAGGATTTTTCTAAAAACGCAGTGTTTATGTTCGAATTTATTACATATGCAATCGTAAAAATGTGGCATCTATAACACTTTATATTTTATTATCTTTTTATATTCCATTGTTAAGTATTTTTTGATATACAGCAAACTATTCTAATATTAAAGTAGTTATTTTAAACGGCAGGTATCAAGCTCCAGTAGAATATAATTAAAATTTAAAACATTGAAACATTGAATAATGAACAATATTACTGTTTATTATAAATTGAAATTATCTATTTATATTAATATTTTATTATTATTTCTTTTGGAAACACGCGTATTTTACCAAAAACGATCTTTCTCCCAAGTTTTGTATCAAGGGAATTCAAAGAATCGAAATTTATTATTTTTTCTTGACCAATTAGATCGCGAAAAATTTGGAACATTTTGGCTGTGTAGTCTTACCACCATCATTAACTCCCGAAAACCTAAATTTTGTGTGCAAACAGGTATAATAAAAATTATTTATCCCAAAACCAAGATCGCATTGACAGAAATTGTGCAACTTAGGATATCTGTAGATTCAAAGGGTGCCTTTGTACCTAAACCTTATTTGTAAAAAAACATACGTTGTTTTGACTTAAAATTACGCTTTTAAAATATACGTGCCGAGTTTTGATTGAATTTCAAAACTTGCTGCATAGTGAGCAGGAAGAGTATAAAAAAATCAGCTTTTCAGTATTTCTCATTTTTGTGCGGGCCTCTGTGAAAAAAAGTGAAATTTATCTTATACAACTAATAACGAGATCGTAATGTAGTTAACAGAAATTTCCGATTTTTAATAAACAACTTACGAATAAAATCAAACATCAGTTTGGTCAATCCAATTTGGTAAAGCCAAAAAAAGGAAGCAATCAAATGTCTTGTTCCAGTCCATACAAGCTCGAGGAGTAAAACGAGGACCACTCAAGTAAATGAAACCGATAATTTAAGGAAATCGTTCTTTGAAGACATTGCAGCAAATCAAAGGAACAAACTCTTCAATATTCCCGGCTTGAAAATCACAAAATTTACGCACAAGAGAATAAAATTTAGCTTCCAACCATCTCTGATCTATTCCGATATAAGCCAAACTTATATATTCTATTGCAATTTACGTTATTTGGAATTATATGGAAAATGGATGATTAAGAAGGAACCCATACCGACAACTCCACTCATTCAAAAAGTGACTTCAGGTGAAATATTCATCGACGACGATTTCGATTCGATTGCTAACGTTATTTTTAAAATATACTTTCATCTGAAGATAGTGTCGGAAAAAGAAATTATTTATCGACAAGACAAATTCAAGGTAAATTAGTAGTGAATGTTCTTTATTTCATTATCAAAGACTTAAAAATATGTAAATAATTTTCAGCGATACAAAGCCGGTTTATTAAGCGATTTGTACATTGACTCTATAGACGAAGAACTGTATTTAACTGATAAAGAGCGAGCTGCTTTATTTGAAAAGAGGTTGATAATATGGAAGCGAATGATACCTCCCAAAACCAAACAGAACAAACCAAAATTAAGAAAATGAGCTTACTTATATCGATTATACTTATGTTGTTAGACTTTGTTATACATTTTGTTGATATTTTTTCCTTTATATGTCTCTACTTATTTAACTGCAACATATTTATTATATTTATGTATAGGTTTTTACGTGTTATTATTATTATTATTATTATTAGATTATAAAAATGCATGTATGGAAAAAGATGGAGGTAGATGGAGTAAGATGATAAAAATGGATGTATTACAAAACAAATTAATCGAGAATTTTTGATTAAATAAATACTTTTTGTGCTTTCTTGACCTTCCTATTCTGTTATGCCATGCTATCACAATTTGAAACTTCTTGGTGTTAAGCGATATTGTTGATAGGAGATAAGATAAAAAGTTGATATGGAGTTTCATTACTTTGTAAAATGCCCATTGTTTAATTTAAAGATAGACGTTTCTCAAAAATGCAATCGATCGTTGACATGGCGCTTCCAAGAATAAAGTTTAAGTTTTTCATTCAACATTTCTAGAACTCTATTTTTTCTTTCAAGGTCTTAAAAGATCCATACATGAGGGTCAAATTTGCACCCCATTGTTTAGACGGGGAGTTTTTTATAATGACGTGCATAATTAACGGAACAAAAACGAACAACTTTGCGCAAAAGTATTTGTTTAGGTATAGTTTACAATTACCAGAGTTCAGTTGAAAGGAGTTTCTACACATGAAAAGAGCTGGAGTTGTTTTCCTGAAAAAAAAAGCTATTCTCTAAAGGTCAATCAATAAATTGATTTTTCATTGACCACTTTTTCAAGAAAAACTTTATATTTCGATTAGTTTCGCTGAGAAGACCCAAATCTAACACCTGTATTCGAAAACCTAAAAGCTGCCTTAATAGTATTTTCTAAACAACTGAAAATATTTGCAGATCACAATGAACCGCCCTGTGTATAGTAAATATGTTGAAATTATAAACTTTCTAGTTCAGATCAAACAGACAATAACACACCAGTATTTATGAACAGAAAAAATTGCAATCCTTTTCAATTGAAAATGCTTTTTTCAACAACAGTACCTACAGATATCCAATAACCTTATACAGTAGATCGATAATATAGGAATGGTGAGAAAAAAATAGCTTTTGTTGTAAATATTTTTATTCCACTTTTGAAAAACTACAAATGTAAAAAAATTACATTTTTTCTACCACATTGATAACAGTCTGAACAATAGTAGAAACTTCAGCCATTGCACCTAAACCAGTATCACCACACATAAGTGTTTTTTCAATAACAGGAATTTCGATGTAACCCCATGACTTTAACGTTGTTATTTGAACTGCTGTGACTGGATGAATATACATTTTAGTGTTCATTGCTGGGCAAAAGATCAGAGGCTTTGAAAGGTCCCACGCCCTGACTGTGCAGAGTAAAACATTATCACAAATGCCCTAAAATTATGATACTAAGAGTTATAGAATTGAAGGTAAACACTCTGCTTACGGTGGCAATTTTTCCAAGAGAATTAGCGTCGAGGGGAGCTATTAAGAGAATATCAGCCCATTTCCCTAGTTCTACATGTAAAACTTCATCACCCTCGTACGCTCCAAGCGTGCCATTCATCCTTATCACAAAACACATCTACATTTCCAAGATCTTTGGGATCAAAGAAATGTTTTGCATGTTCAGTTGTGACAACCCTAATCTTAAAAACTCGAGAAATTGGGGTCGATTCGTATAATATTTAGTATTTTACAGGTAAAAGAAACACTAACTGTTTATGTTTGATCAAATTGATAAATACAATGGATATTAATGTATGAAAGTAAACTAAGTAAGTGACGACAAAACGCAAAAAAAATCAAGTTATAATAGAAAAATCTTAAAAGCTGTGAAAGCCGACTTTGATTTTTTTCATACCTTGATATTATGATGAACCTTTTCAAATTGCTGATAAATCTCTTGAATTAAATTTGGAAGTTTGATGGTGGCAACACTCCCTGTACACCCTATTAGAATATTGATCATTTTTAGTCCTGTTTCTCCACAGGAACGGTTTCACTTTCAAGATCTTGAAAGCCGAGCCTTGACCATTCCTCTCTGGTCATTAGATTGTTATTCATGCGGCAATCGAGATATTCTGCAAGCAGCGAGTGTATGGCACATATACGGTAGGGCTTGGCTACGTTTACCTTTAGCTTCTAAGCGGCACTCGGAATTTTTACTGTTCTCCTTATACAAACACTTCATATACTTAACCATTGACTTTTTGCAAATACCTTCGTGATCTAAAGGAAAACTGCCCTTTTCTGGAGGTGTGGGTTTAAAGATCTTTTGGCTGAAAGTCATAGACGACATGAGAAAGATTTGGGGCCACTTTTAGCGATTGAAATGTTGCTAATCAAATAATAATGACCTGGTAATTAGGGTTAGGTTGCTTCAGTAGCTAAGGTTATGATGTGCTTGTGTCGAGTCTCCTACACATTCATGGGCTTTGCAATTATTTAAATTAAATAAAAGTCCTTTTTCTCTTTAATTTGATTTATTACAAACATTTCTTAATATTCCAACTTTTATTTTCAAATTAAATTCGAAAAATGACATTAATATTTGAGGTTGTGATATTTCATAATAAATAACAAGTTTTCCACAAATATGTAGTTTTTTTACAGATTTATAGTTTTCATGAGTTTCTAAAGGTATGATGAAGTGATATTGTGCCTAAAATGTTAAGGTATGTATGTGCTTTACTTAGTAATTTAACTGTCTTATCAACTATACTGATTTCTAAAATATATTTTATTTAATGGATAATTTTTTCATCATAAAATTAATTCATTTAAATATTTGAAAATTAGGTGAAATCTTTATGTAACTCTCATGAAGCTCCAATGCCTAGCCCTTGAATATTAGACTATAATGCAAATCCTATAAAATTATATAAATACGTATTATTTGGACTTGGCAATAATGATTATGCTATTTAGCATATCGCTCGTTATAAAATGATACTAATAAAATTAGATAATATGAATTAGTAGAAATTTTTTAAAAACATCCTATTAACTTTAGCGGCATTTTTACTTCATCAGGTAAATGAATATCATCATAAAATAAAATCTTATTTATACACATTAGTGTCCAGAAATAACGTCGATGAATTTTGAAAAGTGATTCTGGAGATTTTAGAAGTTCCAGGAATTATTGCTAGAGCAAATATTTTATCAGCGGTTTACGCTAAAAATGTGAAATTATGTATTCCTTAATACGAGCGAATGGGATATGTTGGTTTCTAGTTACAGATTTTAGCCATTACTCAAGTAGGCATTTCCTAGTTTTGTCATTTCGAATTACTGAATTGTAAATATTTAAAGTAAACAGGCCCTTCTTATTTGTACACTTGCGTGCATAGAAATCGGCCCACAGTAAACTTTTGACTTTAACTATATATATTTTTAAATACTATTCATGAGATCAAAAATAAATATGCTGTTTGAAAGACAACTTAATATGCTTTGATGTGAGTTTAAATTATTGAGAGTATCCTATGTTTAACATAGTGAAATTAACGCATTAAGCAAATTAAGCTTTTTTATTATTAACATAAATAGTGTTATTGACAATTTAAAACTTAACACTTAATTTTTTAATAATGGGTATGACCTCTTTTCCTAATAACGTCTCTCATTCGATTAGGCATAGATCTAATCAAGTTTGCTATTGTTTCTTGAGGGATGTTAAACCACTCTTCTTCTACTGCAACAATAAGCTCTGGGATCGACTTTGGGGTATGAAGTCTAGCTCGAATTCTTCGTTTTAGCTCATCCCATAAGTGTTCGATCGGATTTAGATCAGGACTGTATGCTGGCCACTCCATAACCCGAAAACCGATTTCTGCAATGTAATCTTCCACGATTCTTGCGGTGTGCTGCCTGGCATTGTCATGCAGAAAGGTAAATTCGTCTCCAATGTAGTCGACGCAAGGTACCACATGAATTGCTAAAATCTCCTCAATATATCTAACAGCCGTTAAACCTCTTCTTCCGGGAACACGGTCGCCCCTACGAATGAACTCAGGGTTGGTTCGTGCTCCTATAGAAATTGCACCCCAGATCATACAAGAACCACCTCCATAAGCACTCCGCTCTTCAAAGCAGCAATCTGCAAATCGCTCTCTTGGTCTTCGGTACACTTTCCTTCTTCGCTCGCTACCATGGAGGCATATTCTGGTCTCATCTGAGAAGAGAACAGATCCCCATTGTTCCAACGTCCAATTCAGATGATCCCGTGCAAAACGCAGGCGTGCTTGTCGATGAGATGGAGTAAGTTTTGGACCAATCGCAGGTGTTTTAGGGGTCAGGTTATTTTCCTGAAGTCTTCGTCTGACTGTCCACTGACTAATAGCCACTGATCGCACCTCACGAAGCTGTCGTTGAACTTGAACGGCATTAAGGTGACGATTTCTTAATGTTGTTGACACAATAAAGCGGTGATCACGAGCGGTTGTAAATCGCCTTCTGCCTGTTCCAGGTCGCCTATGAAAGGATCCAGTCTCCTCATAACGTTTGCACACTCTTTGAACCGCTGCGCGTGTTATATCCAATTGTCAGCTCCATAACAGCTCGCGACTAAGTCCATTTTCGATTAAAGCAATAACTTGGCCGGCTTTTTGTGGTGTAGTATGCATTAAACTAACACACTTAAACACTATTGAGATTATGAAAAACGAATTAATATGCAAATTTCAGTTGCAAACGCAATAATTTTAATATTTGACAATTTTTTTTTATTTTCGTTACAATCACCACATAAACACGTTTCATTGGTTTACCGCTTGCTACGCATATAAACGACAAGCCTTTTGGATAAATTTATACTCACATTAAAGCATATTAAATTGTCTTTCAAGCAGCATATTTCTTTTTTTGATCTGATGAATAGTTGTTTTTCTTAAATATAGTTAAATTCAAAAGTTTACAGTGGGCCGATTTCGATGCACGCAAGTTTATTTGATCTGGTTAGGACGGGCCGAATTATATCGAATAATATTTTATTTCTGTTTCGTATTCAATAGGGAAGTAATTAATTACCACAAACACAATCGATTCATCAAACAATGAGTAAACACGTCGTTTTTTAGACATTTACAACATTGTAAAAAGCCTTATTGTTTGAATTTTTTTTTACGGAGGTTTAGTAACCCTATATAGAATACATATACCTAACTCAAACCTTTACACGTGCGTATTAAAAAAAGGATGTTGATAATGTTGACCCCCAAAACACACTTGTAGCAGAGACAAGAATCTTGTCTCTGCTTGTAGTTTATCTGATTTCAAATATATTTCATTTTCGAGTACTTTATCAGCCTTAACAACTAATTATTCACCTTTGTTCCATCTTCAAATAAATATACGAAAATACGTACTTTTTGTTTATTATTAATTCTCTAGCTAACCAGCTGCTGATTTTTAATGAAATTTCAAAAGTATTTTCAAGATATAGAAAGGATGTCCGTTTTGCCGAGTTAATGCAAACCAATGTTTTGAATATTTTGATATATATTTAAAGCAATAGTGTAGTTAGTACGGTTAATGTGAATTCATTTTTAGGCACTTTACTATTACAAAAACTTATTAAACAAATGTAAATTGGTTGTTCATTCTGATTCCTTAAAAAACACCCAGTATAATCATAAAAAATCCTCATCCTTTTCGATTCGAACAATTCACTGACGTGTATATCAACTTGTTTTACACCTAAATATCCGTTAATATGCAAAATGATCTTAATTGGAAGCTTACCTGCTCACCAGTCGGTATTATATGCTATTAAATAATGTGAATATATGTAGCATTCTTAATTAAATCACTGGATAATTCTTAAATATCGCTAGTTGTAAGACTCGAGAAATATTCTCGACCGATACAAGAACAATTGTGTCTTTTTCTGCAGACTGTTAATTTGAATCATTGACTACCAATGACCCTGTTAATATGACTCAGGGAAATAATTTTATATCCCAGTTATACCCCTAGAATGAAAATAATCGTTTCGAATATTTGCCTGACTGTACTTTAATTCACTCCAATATATTCCTGAGTTTCAGTCAATTTTATTGTTTACTATTTAAAATGTTACAAATACGTTTCGGTGTCTTTCTCCACCATCATCAGTTTGTCTAAAATATACATTTTTACATTTATTATCAATTTAAATAAAAAAACTTTCACAAAATTCACATATTAAAATACAAATCACACACATATTAAAAAGTACAATTCAAAACCAAGGTCCCTAATTGTACTTTTTAATATGTGTGTGATTTGTATTTTAATATGCGAATTTTGTGAAAGTTTTTTTATTTAAATTAAAGAGTGAATGAAAATAATGTAATCGGAAAAAATTCTAAAAGGTTCTCAGACCTGCGAAACCGAACAACGTGCATGCTGATGCAGGCAAAATTAAATTGCCGAAAGCGTGGTACCTAAAAACGTTTTGTTTCTAACCACTGCCCAGCCCTAATCCCCAAGACAATATTTTGATGTTTATAGAAAACTTGCATTATTTTAAATATATTTCTTTTTCCTGACTGTACTTTTAATTCATTCCAATATATTCCTGGGTTTTTCAGTCAATTTTATTGTCACTAATTATGGTGTTATGTGATGAGCCCTGCGTTTCGTCCCGGGTCTACCTATTGGACTCGTCAGTAAGGCTTTAGGTAGACCCTGCCTTATACGCCAGACATCGGTTCTACGTGTTCGGACGTAAATGAACCGAGCCGGTATAGATCTTCTGCGGTGAGATATTGGCAACCCGTGTTGCCGATTAGCATTAGATTGAAAACCACTCGTTCCATTCTGCTTTTTTTCTCCCAAGCATCTATATCTTTTTCGTATATTTCTTTTTCCTGACTGTACTTTTAATTCATTCCAATATATTCCTGGGTTTTTCAGTCAATTTTATTGTCACTAATTATGGTGTTATGTGATGAGCCCTGCGTTTCGTCCCGGGTCTACCTATTGGACTCGTCAGTAAGGCTTTAGGTAGACCCTGCCTTATACGCCCATCACATAACATAACCCAATCACATAACACCATAATTAGTGACAATAAAATTGACTGAAAAACCCAGGAATATATTGGAATGAATTATTTTAAATGTTTGATGCATTTATAGTTTGCCCATTTTATAAAAACTGATTACTCAATATGTATAATCTATAATAGAATATATTTATTTGTTACAGGTTATCCAAGAAAAAACTATGTCTGACTTTTTGGACAATTTTAACATTATCGTACGCGTTTTATGCAGAGTTTTTGATATATAAATTGAAAACGGGCATATGGCCGTTCATGACTTGTCGAAACGAAAAAGACTGCATCAAAATTCTTCTTGTAGCTGATCCTCAGATTATTGGTAACTTGAATGAAATATTCCCCCCATTGAGCCCATTCACTATTTTTGATAGCGACAGGTAAACTAAAATATAACAAACGGTAAACATCAACTGGCGATTGTTTTGAAAATTGAAGGTACTTGAAAATAACGTACCATTATGCCTATAACTATGTGAAACCGCATGTGGTTGTATTTCTTGGCGATTTAATGGACGAAGCACACATAGCAAATGATGATGACTTCAACAGCTACGTGAGGAGGATATTCAATATATTCCTGAATCCTTATAGTCTTGATAATACTGTTAAGGTAATTTTGGTCAAAGTAAAAAAATCATCAATTCAGTTTACTGTTACTGGTAATTCAGCATATTTGGCTACCTGGGGACAACGACATTGGAGGAGAAGACACTGATGTAACGCCGAAAAAGCTGCAAAGGTTCGAACGGGCCTTTTCTCAATCTAGTTTTCATACTGTCGGCAATGTCACCCCTCTTCAAAATCAATCGTCTAACTCACATCATTCCAGCATATAAAAAGGAGAGAGACTTCTTCGACACTAGCAAGATATTTGTAGGTCTGAGCCACATACCCTTAATGTTTCGGCCTTCCCCATTCCCAGAGAAGGTACGTTTTATTTTAAATATGTACTCGTTTCCGGTAAAACACAATAACGATATTTAAGGTCATCAACAAAATGCAGCCACATGTACTTTTTACTGCTCACGAGCATAAATCCATGATTATTAGCACAGATGCTTTGCTCCACAAAGATTATCACATTGTTCCCATTACTCCCGAAAGTGATCAGATTTACGAATACGCGTTGGGAGTTCAAAACATGTACGAGATTCTAATACCCACCTGTAGCTATCGAATGGGAACTAATAAAATTGGATATGGATATGCAATAATTGGTAAGGAGCCTTGGTACTTCAATTACACTCCAAAATTTTACTGTTCTTGTAAAGGTTTAGAAATTGGAGCAAAACACCTTTTATTTTCTGAAAATGGCCGACGTTTTGACCCTTTATCCAGGCAATTTTAAAACGACTTTTCTATTATCAAAAATTGTCTTGAAGAAAGTGTTGAAGCGCCGGCCATTTTTAGAAAATAAAAGTTGTTTCCAATTCAGTCCTAAGTTCAGTATCAGTCATTCTTTAACATAGCTGAAGCTAGCAAAACGTAATTTTGTCAAGAAATAGTTAGGCCAGACTGACGAGGATTTGTAATATCTGCCAGCTAAATTTCTCAATTGAGTTTTCTTGGAACAATTGTGAAATGAGCCTCAAAAACGTCCAGACTTGATCGAGTTTCAATACAAATACTTTTAATGGAATTGTTACACACTGAATACACTTCTTTGAATTTCCAAGTTCGGTAGTTTCTAATAATACCAATTTACAAGTACCGGGTGTATGGTTTATGAATCTAATAATAAAGTGTAAATTTTGTTGCAGAGAACAACGAACTGAGATTTACTAATTTATGGTCACCGAGTCGTTTCGAACACTTAGTTGTGTACTTAATTTTAGTTGTACTACCTGTATTGTTGTTTTCCTTGTATAAAAGTGTCGGCTGTGTCAAGACTAGGCGTTTAAAATATGCAAATAAATAAGTTTGATTGTTGCTTATGTATTATTTAACAAATAATCACATGTTTTCCTAATAACACATTATATTTCATTACAACTCCAAAACAATTTCCCTCTACATCTATCTCCTTAATTGTTAAAATATCAGTCAGAAACAGTTTAGAAAATTATTTAAAATAGTTATTAAATTGTAAGCCCTTAACCCCGGGACTCATTATATTAATAACATCAAAATATATACGTATGGTAATGAATAGAAATGAATATTTTATCGATGGTATCAAAAGACATATATTTTGTCTAATGTGTTTGTATATATTCCTTTTGGTTACAAACAAAAACTAGTTCTAAAATTTCACAGCCCTTCCAAAAAATAAATTTAAACCAGTGCTAAAAATCTCGAATCCTGTTGAAAATTTATATTTAATAAAGTTAGGAATACTCAAGGTACATGATGAGATTGTGTTCCCTCATAATATTGCTTACAAAATTGCTAAACCGGGTTATACAGATAACATTCCTAATGCATGCATTAAAACTAATTATTGCTTTCCGCATTCTTAAGATTTTAAACGCGGAGGAAAGTGTTAATCTGCTTAATTATATCATGAATCAAAATTGGTTGTTGGAGGTGTCAATGCTAAATGTTTGCTCGTAACTATTCCTAATTCAGTATTAATCAGACATATTTAAAAAAGTATATATTTTTATTATTTGAGAAGCGAATTTATCCAGCTCTTCATATGTTAAAGAATATATCGTGTTTGTACAAATAAATCGCTATTGCCACCCACAATCCAGTACCCCAGAGATTCATGAATAAGTAAGCCGCGTGCGTTTCCACCGTTGGAATCCATGCAAATGGGAACGTATTTCTAAATAGTTCATGACCGACATACAAAACTATTGAATTCATGCCTGGGTAAAAAAAATGGTCTTCCACCCCCATTTTCGATATATATCCACGATTAAGAAGAGCAAAGCATGAATAATAAAAGCCATACCAGCCGTCACCAATGTAAAAGAAAGTGACCAAAGTTGTTTGTTAAGAGGAATTGGTCCGTCGTCTATCTTGAAACTGCACAGAATTTCACCAATCAAACACTGGAAGAAATTTTTTGTCGGTTAGCTGAGATAAAATATTTCATCTTTGTATAGCAGCAAAAATGTTGAAAATGTTCTTGAGGGTAAGACGTTTTTTGAATCTGCGAATCAGTAAATCGAGACACTGATAAATCTCCCTATTTTTCCTCAAGCCTCTTAATTCAACTTCAAACAGCTCGAATGTAAAGGGTTAATGTAAAAACAGTAAATACTTACCATAGAACAACCCCATACAACCCATCTTATGGTCTTGGCTTTCACATTTTGATATGTATTTAAAGTTCTTCCTGCTTGCACTCCTAAGTATACAGTTAGTACGGATGTTAAAATGCCTAAAATACCTGCAGCAATAACAAATTTGCAGATATTGGACTGACACAGATTTAATAGAGACTACCTTCAGGATCAAACCAGGCCGTATTTTCATAAACTCGTTTGCAGCCAGCCTTTTTCAATAGATGATGCCCAAAAACTTGACGGTCGATATAGCCCGCAGCTCCTCCAGTGCAGTTAAAGTGCTTGCTCATGTCATCTAAACCCCCAGGTCCTAATAACGCATTTACTTAGACTGATAAAAGTGTAAACAGGTGTTCAATCCTACCCAAGTACCCTTTGCCGCAACCAGGGACATCAACTAGAAATGTGATACAAGTGTGAATCGCTACCAGCATTACAACAAACAACCACTGTGGCCAAGCTTGTACGATATCAGTAACGCAGGATAAATTCTGAAATAATTCAGTTCTATTTCCAGCCCAAGTGAATATAATCTAGTAGTACATACATCAATTTCGATTCTTTTGGTAAAAGCGATTTCAAGCAATCCAACAATGCAATAAGTAACTGCAAATCTTTGCAACACTCCTGGGAATCTAAGTTCTGCTATAGACAAAACATGTTGGCTCGAGTTAACGACCACTCCCAGAAATAGGAGCAGTGCACTTCGGCGCAACACTTGGAATACCAACGTTCGTCTTGGTACTGCTCTTTGAAGCTTTTTATGCATGGAAACCGTTAAGGACAGTCCCATTATCCACATGAACCTTAAAATTATATAAAAAGCAATAGTAATACGATGGAGGAATTACCCTGATCTTACCATGGAAAAACAAGATCCGCCAAGGTAATACCATTCCAAGGGGAATGTTGGAAAAACCAGTAATTTCCACCACCGTAATTGATAAAGATCATTAATATAATGCACAACCCGCGAAATACATCCAATGACTTGATTCTATGAGGGTGCTTTTTGATGGACGGTGGCCTTTCGATTACCAGAGGCACTGATCCAGTCAAATCCTTTAAAATATTAACATAAGCTGCACTTTTTTCCGTTTCACAGAAGAAAAAACCTAAATGTGTACGCTTTAGTTCGATGTGATAGTTAAGTCCAAAAACTTTTCGATAGACCAAACGCAAAATTCCTAGTTTTTTTGTAACCAAATTTGGACTTAACATAAGATATTCTCAAGTTTGAAAAAGAGGAGATAAATAACCAAGTAAAAAACATAACTTTCTTCTAAAAAAATTATGCTGAATGTATCTTATGTTGTAATATACTTGAATATATATTGCAGCATGCAATACTAAGTACTTATATGTGTATAAGAGCACAAAAATGTCACAAAAGGATTAATGTATCCATCCATCCAACCAAAAAAAAAGATGAATTGATTCCAGTTACCAAACAAAAAGTTCTGGTAGTTTTTGTTCCAAGACACTTAAGAATCAGTGAAGCATTTTGCTTTTATTAATCGAATTGTTTTTTATTAGCGCCGCCGGAGCACTGAGTCAATTTGTTATCTACAAGACTCTTAGTTGTAATTGATGCATATAACACTTCATCTTATAGACGATTAGCGCGAGATTCTTGTGAACATACATGAAGCGATTCTTATAAGGTGTATAAGATAAACGTATTCCGCAAATGAAACTACTGATTGTTTAGTTAAACCTACAAATTGGACAAGATGCAAAACCATTTTTAGATAAAAATGTAATGGAAAAAATATGTAAATTCTATAAACCGTAAGTGGCTTAAATAAACAGTGTTGATAAAGGCAATGTTTGGAAAACATGACCTGTAAAACAACGGGAATGCTTGCAAAAACTTAGATCAGCACTATTATATTGATAGCATGTCGCGCGTGTTTTCCTTCCCTTTAGTTAGACCCAAAAGAAGTACTGTTTATTTAGGTAAATCTCAGTTACTAGTCCGCCTTTTGAATAAATATTCGGACGTGATATTCTTAAGATTCTAGCTTAGTATTTATAGCTTATTGTGAATGTTAGCTGCCAAATACAGAGCGATAAATGAGGAGATAAAGATGCGAAAGTATTAAAAATTCTCAATTAGCGCACATATGACGTATTGGGCCTAATATTAAGATATCGATAATATGTATAAAATATTCACATTTACGTAAATATACGGATTGTTGAATGGACTTTTTCTATAATAAATTCAAAGTATTCTTTCAAAGTTTAACATTTTAAATGTAATTAATTTTTGCCTGTAACAAGCAGCGTAAACTAAAGACTGATATAATTAAGGGCGGCACTATTTTCGACAAATGTAAAATGAAAGCTCATTGCTAATCAATTAAATTATTTTTTAGGAAAGAGAAGTGAAATTCCAGTGCCTTCGAAACGTTATGCCGAAGTACCCCATTAATAGATTAACGAAAATAAACAACGTCTATTAATTACGGAGGTTTTATCAGCAAGGCACATGTTAATGATTCAGATGTGATTCATAACTTCGGTACAGTTTAGATTAGTTGTTATTGTAAAATTATTAAACCACAGTTCGTGAAATGCAATTACAACCGATTTCCTAACTATATGTACTTAAGCCACATAACAACGATATAAAGGAGATATTTGATAAGAGTGATAAAAAACATCGATGATATTGGTTATTTATTATTTACTTACTTCTTCAAGTTCTGAACTCCATGCCAAAAGGCTTCTCAACCTGCCACTATTTTTGTAAATGCATTTAACCATATACCACAAGGTTCCAAACAAAATAGAAACACAAAGGCCATAAGAATAGCTAAAATTCATATGTTAATGTTGTCTAAAAGGTGGGATGAAAACAGCATGTCTTACGCAAATAGGCATCATCTGCTGCGTTTTTAATACGAACTTGTTCGCACGGAGATGTAATATTCCAGCCATAACGATAATGTTCATAGTACAGTTTAGAGAAACTATAAAATCATATTCATACCTAACTATACAAAGATTTTTTTAAATACCAGCACTTACATGCAATTGTCTGTTCCATTGTTATCCCAGTATAACGTTAAGGGTGACCTAGTGCTAATTAATAAGGATTTATTCCCCTGGGGTAGCAAGAGAGTAAAATTTTGAAAATTGCATTCATGGCATTGCTGATATTGGCCGAATATGGAAACTTCATTTTTGAGCGTATTAAATATATCTATACATGCCTCATCATAGCTCAACAGAGATGTGCTTTGGAGACACTTCTCTTTGTTTGCAAAAATCATAATTGTTGTTAACTTTACTGGAGCCCTGCACGTCCCACACAATGAACTGCGTATTGAAAAAATGAAGAGTAAATATAAAGTCTCTTCTGTGTCAGATTATATCAGGAAAATGTTCAAACTTTAAAGACACACAAGGAACTGTTTAGCTAGATATCACTTTTGGTACTATTTAAATACTTTCATTGTTCGCTTTCTACTCTTTTATAAATAGGGAACAAAATATTTTGACTAATTGACGTTAACTTGAGGACAGTCAGAGCACAGATCACAGAGATCACTCTGTCATCTGTGAGTCAGAGGTGTTCTGTGATGACAGTTCTCACAACTTGACAACACAATAATAATTCAGGAATTCATATGAGACAAAGCGAGAAAAAAGCTGTCTGACGCCTTGGTGTTTTTTTCTAGTCCGTTCCATGTAAATAACCACCACATTTACGCTTTACCGTGAGAATATAATTTGTAAAAAATATTGCTATCAATGTTATCTTTATCAGTAAAGCTTCAATACTTCTATGACCAATATATTTTTAAACACTTCAAATGGATCTTTGATAAGTAGTAGTATAAAGGAGATAAACAACACGAAAATTATTATAAACTTTTATAAAAGAAAGGAAAAACTGATTTATATGAATTATTTCGGACATTTTATATTGACTCCCTTTAAAGGCGTTGTGACGATAAAGTTCATTTTATTAATATGTCTACATACAAAATGTATTTCAGAAGAAATAAGAACGTGCTTCAATTTTCTGGTACTTAATGCAGACTTAGTATCAGTTTTAAATTTCAAAAACAAATTAATTAAAATATAAAAAATTCAAATTTAAAAAAAAAATAAGGTGAAATAATTCAGTTATTTCAGTTTATTAGTCTTTTTACTAAGTAAATTTACTAAAAAATAAATAAAAATTACGTCGTTGGGTTTGAGAGTTTTATTATTAAAACAAGATTGAAGAGTGTCGAAAAAATATTGAATGTACAAAAATGTTTTCTGCAAAATATTAACAGTTGAAGACCTTTTTGAACTTGATTATAATTCATTCTATTCAGATACTTTATAATTAGATGGAAAAATTAACAAGTTAAATGTTCATTTGACTTGTTAATTTACCTGAAAAATATACAGTTTGTTTGCAGTTGCGACGGTTTTGAAACTTTGATTTTCCATCAACTTTTGATACAAATTTTCCAATTTATCTCCTTTTATTTCTCCTACTAATTTATTCAATTGAATTTGGAAATTGAAATTAGATGCTTTATGATACTATGTTTTTTAAAATGTTTCTAAAGCCAACAACTATATATGTTTTAAAATTTATTAAACTTTGCAATTACTAACGGTTTGCGCATTGTTGCCTTTTGAAAGATGTGATCAACTTAAGTAAAAGATTATGGCAACGGCAACGTCGACAACCCATTGTTGTTTCTGTCTTGCAAATTTTCAGGTTAAGAAGCGTCATGGTCATATTCGCTTTAATTATTTAATTTTGTTTATAAGGAATTCTATTTTTAAATTGTCCAAGCATTACCTTAAACTGCGTGAGAAATTAGTTGAGTCGTTCTTGTCCGACTTTAGAGACAAATGGCTACTTTGGAAGATAAAATATTGGGGGAAAAACTGCACAATTACTGCAGTAGTAGCGAAGGAAGTGATAATGAAGATTCAGGAACAGAATCCAGCGATAAAAAAGCCCCCGTTGCCGAAACAAATTCACCCCTTGAAATTAACAAGTGGGAGGGTTCGTCTACGAATACTGGACCCAAAGGTATAATGATCTTCATTCATAAATTATATTTATTTGTTGTGTCTTCATAACACTGTTGTATAAACAGGCAAAGCCTTACTTTTGTGACTTATTCTAATGATAAACATACGTCTCAAAGAACCGAAAGAAAAATGCCAAAATAATTCTTAGATGACTATACAAATGCAGACGCAAACAATGAGTTCAGAAAACCGTTTCCGTATTTTAATTGAGCCAAATTAGCCAAAATTATATAATTTGTGGAAGCGACTTCAGGCAAAAACTATTTTGGAATTTTAATATAGTAGTACAAATCGCCCTACTTAAAATTCATTCATTGACAATTACATAGTGTAGATGCACCCCTTTAATAAACGAAAGCTACTACTTATTTAGGTGTAATTGAGGATTGGAGGAAGTTCAAACAGCTGGAAAGTGCAAAACGCACTGAAAGTGGAAGAGAAATGGTGGAACTGGCAAAGAAGTTAACAATGACTGTTCGAACAACGTTGGAGGACGAAAGAGAGCAGGCTGCCCTGGAAGATCCGGAACTTGCTGAATGGCTGGATGACGACTTTTTGGTACACTATCAAAAGCAAAGAATCGAAGAAATGATTCAGCAGACTAACCTGAGTAAGAAGTTCGGTATGTTTGGTTCAATTAATCATAGGGCAATGGAAATGTAATTGCTTCCTTCAATATAGGTGGCCTGATATTTCTGAAAAATTCCAAGGAGTTTTTAGAGGCAATCGACAAAGAAGATAAAACGGTTACAGTAATTATACACATTTATGAGGAGCAATTGCGTCCTTGCAGATTGATGAACCAGTGCTTTATACAGCTTTCAAAAATTTATAGCACTGTAAAATTTGCTGCAATACTTGCACATGTAGCGAATGTAAGCCGGGAATTTAGAGCCGGTGGACTTCCTGCTCTGCTGATTTACAAATCTGGCAATATGATTGGCAATTTTATAAAACTGTCGAATAATCTTGGCCTTAATTTTCAAGTTGAAGATGTACAAGGCTTCTTGGTTGAACATGGTTTTTTAGAGGACAAAAGTTTAACTCCAGCTCTTGTTAAAAGTTCAGCTGCCGATGGCTCTGATAGTGATTAATTGGAGATTGATATTAATTCCGTTCTATAACTTTCAGTTCACAATACGACACTCTGAAAGTATTTTATTTTGCACAAAAAACACAATTTCTTTTTTGTGGGCAGATTGAAGAATGCCTGGTATGTCCATAAGACTGAAGCCGACTTAATTGAGCGAGAATTTGAGTAATAAAATCTTCACCGCATTTAACCGATGGATCGTATTGAGCTTAACTGTGTTCGTTAGAGGCTATTTTCTATATTTACTGTACATATTCGATTACTTTAACTTAAACTTCTGGTATTAAGGGAATCAGCATTTACATACACTTGACCATAGCGAAACATATTTTTAAAGGTACATTATAAGTTTGTTGCCCGAGTTTTCTTATTACGGTCTTTTGGAATATTTGTAAATAATATATTGCAACTCATTTGATCGTTTTCAATGTTTCGACCTTAATAATTTTAATTATCTTTGTGCATAAAAATGCGTTCGAATGTGTTAAGCCTTTTTCCAGTAAATATAAATCAATCATTTCGATTGCAACTTTAAGCCTTATTTTAATGATTCTTGAATGAATTAATATCAAGTCGTAATTTTTTTAATCCGTTTAAATTTGCACTTCTTTGGTAAACTAAAATGGATTGAGAATTGTAAGAAAATAATGTTGCTAGTAACATTGTCATTAGAATCAGTGATGGATTTTCTTTGAAACTTAATGTTTTGTTATAATCATGTTTTATTTTATTTTTAACACAAAGCTAGTATTACTTTATACACATGTGTATTTGTGCCAATATTTATAATAAAACAAAGAATTTCACATTTGTCATTGTTTTATTTTTAAATAATTTAAACTATGCCAAGGCATTTATATAAAGATAGCGGAAAATATGTGCTGTGTGAAAACAAATACCTATCTATACATTATTTTTACATTGTATTTACAATAGAATATCTATAAAATTAGTTTTTTCATTTCTATTCAAACTGGAAGCTTATATCTACCAATACAAGTACATATTGATTCTACTCAGTCGCTAGCAATTTATAAATAATAATATCGGGAAATACGATTATTTTCTGTGCTGAACACATGAACAATAACCAAAATTTCCTTAACGAGACTACATCGGCAGGGCCTCCCTCTGCTTCTTTCTGTTCAGCAAAGCCTTATACTGTAAATAGGACTGAAGGATAGCGTCGTACTCTATACAAGATGCATCCTCATACTTCTTCTTGAGATCCTTAAGTTTATCAATTTTCTCTAAAAAATCGATTTTCTGCTCTTTCAGATCCTTCATTAGTTCTGTTAAAGCCGGCAGTGAATTTTTGTCTTGCATCAAAATATCTACTAGTGCTTTGGTTGTTATTAATTGCATTTTCAGATAGTTTAATTGGATGTTACTGTTGTATTCCTTGCATTTGATCTCGGCTAGTTCGGGAACTGTTTTCAGTCGAAATTTCATCATTTCTTCAAGCACCGCAAACAGCTGTATTTGGTTGTTGATAAATTCACGTTGATTCAGGGCTAGTTTGCTTCTGTACTCCAACAGAACTTTATCATTATAAGGCAGTTCGAGAGAAAACTCTTGCTTTGAATTGTCTGCAGTTGCTGATAATTTATATGTATCTTTTAAACTCGCCAATTTACTATCCATTGCGTATTTCAAAAAGAAAGCTAACGTTTCGCGTTCTGTATAAGTTAGTTTCATATTATTTATTGGTATGCCTAGGAGGTTCTGCGATTTGAATTTAACAGAGTTTGGGTCACTACACAGCTGAATTTGAGATACACGTGCAGATAGTATGATTTTCTTCACTTTATTTTGCAATTGAGGCTCCATATCCTTGTTTTCTAAACAATCCAATATGCACTCCAAGCGAATTTTGTATTTATTCGATTTTCTTCTATGGATTTTTAAAAGTTCACTATAGTTCTTCACTTCCTGCAGCAGATCTAGCTTGATACGATTCAACTTTTCGTCCCTTATATCATACCCCAACATATCGCCCATTATTTTAAATTTAATTGATTTTTTTTGAATAACTGACCTCTTAAATTTTTAGGTTGGAACTGCCATATTGTTATTTTGTTTGACGTTTATCGACAATGTAGGTGAGCCCATAGAGTAAGTAAAATAAAAGAGTTGGCCTTGACGCCGCGTTGCACTACTAGTGCTACAACTAACTGACCGGCGACTGGCAGTACTAAAATATCGATTTTTCCGCCGAGAACCTATGGGCATGTGCGAAACGGACAAGGTACGCTAGACCAGTTCTGTCTTTTTTTAACTTGCGGAGCAACGAGCCTGGATATTATTCTTCAACTGCTATGTTGCTTATGGAAACTTATCAATTTTAACCACGTTTAAGATGCGGTTGAATTAAAATAATTTATATTTCTAATCAGGGACCCGGACCGGATCCGATATAGACCCAAAACCGGAACGGAACCAAAACAGAACCCATAGTTTATATTAATCAAGAACCCGGACCGAAACGAAATAGTAAAACTAAAGAAAAACTAAAAGAAGTGCCGATTATTTGCCGGTACACAGTGAGCCACTGCGCCTCACCAGAACATACATAGAAATTGTTCAAATAACATTTGAACATTGTAGTAGATATTTGTTGGGCTTGTGACTTTTTTCTATATTGAATTCCGAAAATGGTGCGCCCCTGTCGAAGATCTTCGGGACGGTCACCACAAGTGCTATTTCCGGGTTTAGCGATTGAAAGGTTGATTCTCCAGCTTATCATAGTCGCGACAATTTTAGCATCCTGTAGATAAGTGGTCATTGTTTTCTTTTGGGTGGCTCACTTGTCAGAGCTGATCAATCATCAGCATGCATCAATGCATCAATTGCAAATCACACTATAGCGTTCGGCGGGAGGTCTACTTTTGGTACCCTTTAGAATCAGCCCACATTCCAATGGCGCGACCATCCAAGGGGCCGAAACCCAAATCGTGGGAAACATCTTTCCCTCACCCTGCTTCTCTAATTTTGACCACGCAAGTCGAAAGAAGGGACGGAAAAGTAGAAACAGTCTTTGATAGAGACTCGTCGGGACTAGAGAGTCGTCGACACACACTCGTCGGGACTACACTCTGTAGTCATCTCATCACCTCCAAACAGTCTTCGCCAGAGACTCGTCGGGACTAGAGAGTCGTCGACACACACTCGTCGGGACTACACTCTGTAGTCATCTCATCATCTCAAAAGAGTCGTCGACACACACTTGTCGGAAGCAGTCGTGATCACACACTCGTCGGGACTACACTCTGTAGTCATCTCATTATCTCTCCACAGTCTTCGCCACACACTCTTCGGGACTACACCCAGTAGTCATCTCAAAACAGTCTTTGATATAGACTCGTCGGGACTACACCCAGTAGTCATCTCAACACAGTCGTCGACACACACTTGTCGAAAACAGTCGTGAGCATACACTCTTCGGGACTACACCCAGTAGTCATCTCAAGACAGTCTTCCGCACACACTCTTCGGGACTACACCCAGTAGTCATCTCAAGACCGTCTTCGCCACACACCACAAATAGTCACAAGTCTACAAAAGTAGAACTGCCCAGCCCAATCGCACACTGAAGTAATAAACGGTGGTTACCAGTACTGGTTTCGCACTTGGCAAAAGGCCATAACGCTTATTATTTCCTCGATTGCCCCAACTATACCCACCAAACACTAATCTCAAACCCTTTGGTCCTTCGAGTAAAATAAAGTTCTCCCCAAATTATTCCGGTGGTGCAATCCAAAGGTTCGAACAAGTAGCATCTCCGGAACAGAAATGTAATTTTATATTCATTTGGAGGAGGGTAAATGATTACTTTCATTTGTTTGTAAAATTTACAGTAATTTATTTCAAACGTTACAAGCAGAACCCAAAAAAACCGAAATAAAATATTTCGGTGCCCGTTCATGTGTTAATATAAATTAAAAAAACAATGTGTTAATATAAAATATGGGTTCAGTTTCGGTTCTGATCGAAAAAAGGTAACGGTTCCTTTCCGGTTTTGGGTTCATATCGGTTCCAGTCCGGGTCCCAGATATTAAGATCAATTTAATCCGAATTAAAGAATTAATTTCAATAAATTGAAAAACAGTCAGGAAAATATACACAGTAATTAAGACCAATATAAGACATTGTTAGGTGCTAAACCCGAACCGAAATAGAATATTTCGCCTTTTTTTCGGTTCTGCTTGTAACGTTTGAAAGAAATTACTGTCCATTTTACAAACAAATGAAAATAATCAATTACCCTCCTGCAAATGAATATAAAATTACGTTTTATGTTCTGGTGAGCAGCAGTGGCTCACTGTGTGCCGGCAAATAGTCCGCACTTCTTTTAGTTAGTTCCTGCAATCGTTTTAATAGTCGGCGCCGCGACGCCGACAACGGGAGAAAATATAAGCGCCATTCCGTCCAACGAAATCATCTAGTTCTTCATCAAGCGATGAAATGGAAGCCTTTTTGAGACATAAAGATTCAGAGCAAAAATTTTTTAAAGGAATTAATCAGCACGAATTTTCTTCACAAGGTTCATTTGTAGCCCTTAGCAAAACTGAAAATATTTTAAATTCCTATCAAGTGAAACAAAGCCGCATACGCCTACCGAAAAATGAAACGATTTTTAATTTCTGGAAGAAAAAGAATGAGCTTAATCCCGAGTTATACATGCTTGCTCAAGTATTGTTAAGCGTACCGGCAACTCAAGTTAGTGTTGAGAAGTTATTCCCAGGACTCAAATTTTTTGTTGCTGCCAATCAAATATTAAAGAGAAAATTTTAGAGGAACAATTATTTGTGAGGACCAACCGACTTTTCAGTCGTAAAGAACAAACACCGTACGTTTGATACAATTTTTTTAAAATTCTTTTTTAAGTTGAATTATTTTAGTTCTTCGATCACCAACAACGAAACAATTGAAATTGGAATTTTGGACGAAAGCAACTCCTCAAAAGATGGTGAAGAGTGTGAAGACATAAACCAGGAAGAACAATCTTTAAACGGAAATAAGAGTGAAAGAAGAACGCGCTAAAGCCAGAAAATTCATTAACCAATTACTTTTCAAAAATACAACTATTAAATTAATTTTTGTATCTAATATTGTCTGGGGTTGCTAGTCCTCCTACCTCCTACCATACAACCAGCCGAAGTACCGTATGAAGCAGTGGATCGTTTGCGCATCTTTTATCTTGTATGATACAACAAGCAAGGAAAAACGTAGTGAGATTCCTAATTAGAGTAGCCTTTATCTTTGTCCTCGTTTGTTGTTATTTATAGATTTTGGAACCGAAAAAAAGCCGGAACCGGAACGGGACCGAATTTCGCCTTGGCCCGAAACCGGAACGGAATAGTTATTTCGTTTCCGTCCGGGTCCTTGATTAATATATAACTATACTATATTTTATAGCAATATATACACATGTGTAGGATCAAACTGCAAAAATTCCTTTTTTTAAAAGAGTTATAGTGAAAACTCCACAAATAATGCAAATAACCGCTTATTCAAATTCCCTGATCCAAATAAAGATATGAACCGTCGCAGAAAATGGTTTAAAATTTTTACCATTTATTTATTATTTATTACTCTGGAGGTATGGTACATTACTTTAGGTAACAAAGCTTCCAAATAAAGAAGGGAGGGCAGTTTCATGCCCACTGGCCGATTGTTTTTCCCCTTTCAGAACTTCGATATTCCTTCTAAAAAAACGGCTTGGGCCTAGGACTTCCCATGGCCAAATTTTTCTTTATTTAATAGTTAATTAGCCTCTTCAACATGGAACAGAATGTTCCGGCAGATAAGGAGAATACACACAAGTTTAGCTACTCAGAGTTCTTCCTTTTTGGACTCTTTGGAAGACAATTTGTGTTTTTTTGTAACATACTTAAAAAAAATGTAATTTTATTTTGATGATTCAGGTATATATTTGTTCCTTCCCTTTCATTCTTACCCTTAAAGTAATTTAATTATTATTCACATATCTAATCACATCTGGATGCAAATCCCATGTGTTGGTAAAAATCGCGTTCTAATTGTCAAAATTTCGATGTCCTTACACACTATAGTCTCGGTTCATTAATGGAAATAGGAATTTGTTAACACCCTGTTCAGTAAACAGCACATTTTCTATTACTTTTAATAGCCGAGATAACCTGTGTGGACACCAAAATTGGAAACCTGAGTATTTTTGAACCATTTAAAATTCCCGCTTCTAACTGACCGATTGCCCGTCAAAGCTTTCCGTGTTTGCCGGTCAGTCCGAAGTGGCGTACGCGCTGCCGAGTTTTAACTTTACAACGCCACCTCTCTTATTTTACTTTAATCTATGGGTGAGCCATAAAAATTGATGAATTTGACTGTTGATTCAGCATAGCCAACAAAGAAAAATTATGCGTCCTGACAACATTTCATCTTAAAAGTAATATTCGAATACATTTTTCGCTCAGAAAGGCTTACTTCTAGTTTTCTAAAGCACACTACTCAAAGTAGTCTGTAGGTTCCATTAATTACGCTATTATATAGGGTTAAAACTCTGGCATTATAAACTTAACGTTGGCTATGCTGTGGCGTGACAACCGCCATTTTCTCAACGTTGTCAGCAATACTCAAATATCTTTTTAACTGCACCGAATGATTTTCTGGTAAAAGATCTCTAGTTTTCCTTTACAATATTCGCAACTTTTTCCACAAGTAGCTTATGCAAGAACTTTTACTAGTCGATAAAACGTGAAAAGTTACCAATTTCAATTTTTTTAAATTAAAAAGTCAATGGAATATTGCAACGCGTCCCACACTTGAGACCCTATGTGGCAACCCGGGTAGCATTTGCCGGCATGTTTTCGTTTCGTTCACAGTGGAATTGCATGGTGGTCAAAAATCTCGATGCTTTCTCCTTTGTAATGTTCTCAAATTTAGATTAATGAGCAGCAAACCAGTTGTATTTATTTAATTACGTGTGCTAGTCGGTTTTTGTAATAGTTTGTACAATGGACTCATTTCCGTTTGAGCCTGTGGTGAGCCTGGAGGAATGGGAGACGGTTCCCAAAGAAATCGCGAAAAAGATCTCCAAATTCGTCAATGAAAAGTTCGAGGAGTTCATCACTACGAAAGCTCTACTGGAAACAAAGAGCACCAATTCAGGTATTATATATTAGAGCATCAAATTTGGCTTTCGTGCATGTGAATACTTATTACTGATTGTTTAACGTTTTGTCAACAGCCAAGAGTTCCACCGAACTCAAAGAGCAAAACGATGTCATTTCGAGTGAAAACGAGGCCCTTAAGGCCAGGTTGGAGGCGGCTGGGCTGTCTATTACCGAACTAGAGAACCAAGTCTCAACCCTTTCTGCTGAACTCATTCGACTGCAGACTCAGGCCAATCAACTGGAATCCGAAGCGGCCCAATACCGCCATGAGCGAAATATAGCAGTGGATGATCGAGACGAACAACTCAAAATGTTACAAAGACGCACTGGCGAAGCTGAGAGGCTTCAATTGGATATTGAAACGTTGACCAAACAGCTTGAAGATGCTATAAATACTAAATGTGAAGCTCTGGCTAAAGCTGAAGAAGTTGAATCTATGAAAATGACTTTGGAATATAAAGAGAAGCGCTTGGAGCAGGAAAGGTCCTTGATGAATAGTCAGATTCAGAGTCTTACAGGTAAGTTATTTACCATATTTCTTCTTAGTTCTATACCTTAATTTTTTACCAATGTTGCTTATGTGTTATGGCAAAGAATTAACCACCTACTTTAAAACATACAATATTAACTTTAATAATTTAAAGCAATGCTTAAACTTAGCTTAAAGCTTAGAAAAAGTGATCATCAGAAAAACATAAATATGGGTTATTTACATTATCAAAGACTCAATATACAGGGTGTCCTTAGAACTTTTTATTTCGTCGCTGAAATTAACTCTTTTTTATTGGCACACTTATCCTTTTTTGACATTTTTGGGCTTTTTGTAAAATCTTGTAGCATTCACAGTTTTTACGCAAAACAAATATTTCTGTTTCCTCGTTGTTTAACAATTTCAGATGTTAACTGCACATAGTCGTAGTCAGCTATAATGTTCTTTTATAATCAGTTATCAAGCGTTTTATAACTATTAACTGACCAACATTATTAAAGTCTTAGGCCGCCCTCCTTTGGAAGCGTTTTCGTCCAAAGTGTGTTCCTCAGAAATCCGACGAAATAAAGCGAGCTTTTTATATGCGAAAATATGGCCTTCACAATCCACAGCAAGTTTTATTAATATTCATCTGAGCACTCACCCGAAATTACAAAGAATGTAATTTAAGTTTTGCAAATAAAAATGATTAAGGAACAAAAACTATCAATGCTACAAGATTTTACGAAGAGCTCAAAAATATCAATAAAGAGTTAGTGGATCAAACCAAAAGAAAAGTTAGTTGATTCCAGTTACCAAATAAAAAGTTCTGGTAGTTTTTATACAAAGACACTCAATAATTCACCAGTTGCTCAAAGCGGAACTCGGTTGCTGCATCAAAATACAAGTTTTATATAAGAACTAATTCACAGCGAGTTTCATTAAAATCCTTCGTACGATTTTCCCGATATTTCAAAAAACATTTTGACCATCAATAGCAGAGAAGCCAGACATTTTTTCTCAACAAAAGTTAGATCGTTTTCTTTTGAGCCAAAGAATGTCGCAGTCCCGTAAAGTATTGACTCTAAGCAAGAATACAATACATTTGCAAACAAACGAATTTTTATAATTTTTTCCACAAGAATGATAATCAGCAAGGCATTGTAAATAATCATTTGTACAGAAACTGTAGGTCTGAGGAAAATTTTACCAGAGGCAAAAAAGTTTCAAAAGAAAATTAGCCAGCAGCAAAAAAAAATTAGAATAATTTGTACAGAGTACATTTATTAACGAACCAAGGATCATTTTTAATATTTCCACGCATTAAAAAAAACGTTTACGTCAAATCACGTACATTTATGTAGTAATTGTTGATTCCAAAATTAGTGAAAATCGATAGGTACAAGCAATTAGAAATAATTTGGAAAAAATGATATTCATTTGAGAACGTTGGTCCCTGTAGCGGCAAAATGAAGGAACTTCAGGTATAGGTAAGATTGCCTAGATCGTCTTATTTTCCCATTTCAGGGACACCCTGTATATGGCCAGAAATACTCGGTATCTTTTGTGCGAAATTTTGTTACTTTCAGTCAATATCTGATATGTCTAGTAACTTTCTGAACCCAAGCAAGCTTCTCTTCGTAGCAGGGTCTGCAAGTAGCAAAAAATGCTACAGCCCAAATATACCTCATCTCTGGCACGAGCTAGACTTAAAGCGGGATTGAACAATGTTTCAAGATCATTGTGGCTCCGTTTGAATAAGAGAATCAAGCGCGAAATAAACGACTTACTAAATTGACAAGGAATTCTCGCCCAACTTACCCTCAGTAATATTAAAGAGGTACAGGGCTCTCGGTGACAAAATAAGCAAACCTTAGCAACGCTACGATTTAGACTCCTCGGGTACTTCATTACTCTCATATTATTATTAAAATATGCTTATTACTCTGATATGATACTCTCTCACTTTATGGGTGATCATGGCAAATCTTACCAAACCGTTATTAGAATTAGGAAGTAGACGTATCCTGGTTAAATAACGTTCATGTAGCCTTTTCACGTTAAGTGCCATTGCTTATTCCAATGCGTGTCTGAATCCGAATTGTCCTTCGCTAGATTTTATTGGATTTTCTTCGATGAAAAAATCTACAGAAATACCTAGCTAATAGTATAATACCCTTAACCAGAATATGAATATCAAGAAGGTAGGAATCGTTAGCCTGATAATCTAGTGGATTCTGCATTATTATGCCTTATCATTCTTACCTAGTGTTGGTTGAATAATTTTTGTAGTTTGGCCAGTATTATACACCGCTTGTTCATATACATGTTCATTTGCAATTACACCGTACATTTTAAATTAATTTTACTGTGTGGAAAGCGTCGTCTTTTGTTATACTTTATCTACTGGTTCTTTAGTTCATTGATCAATTTATGAAAGTACTTAACTTCTGATTCTTTCAGTGTTATATTTCTACAAAATGAAGGTTTAAATTGTTTTATTTGAGTTTTTGGCCTTGGATTGTTGGAAATAAGTACTTTCCTTTCGTTCTCTATTATGAATTGAAAATACCAAGTGTTTCTTTCTTATAAAGAACTAAACGTAATTGTGAAAACGTAATGTCGAATATGGCACCTAGTGGGATCTAACGATCCCAAAAAGCTGAGGCCTTTTGATATTTTACATTTTCGTAAAAACTTTATCAGAAAGACCACTCCGTATCAGAGAATAATACAGAATGTAAACAAATTCATTCCTGTCAACGACTCTAATGTATAGGAAGAATATCCAAATAAATAAATTTGTGACTAAATTTGCTTATTTAAAATGGACAAATATGTGTATGTTTTAAATCGAAATATCTGTTCTAATTTGAATAGAATATCTATTATATTCTGACATCGATCTGTTAATGCTCTGCTTTAATTTTTCATCAACTTTTTTTTCAACTCTTTCAACTGTTTCGCTTTAGTCTGTCTTTTAGCGTGAAGTCTTCACGTTTTAGCGCAAAGCAAATTTTAAACATATACCCGGTGTCCGTTTTTGGAGCTCAACCATGGGGATCTCGGTAACCATATAAGATACGAGATTGGTTAAATTGGGGCAAAATTGCGCAACCTAGAGTTCAACGAAATGCTCTTTGAAAATTTCAAAATTTTCTGCTACTTCCTGAGATAACCGGAAAAAAGCGTTACAAAATCGACACGTTCTAGAAGAGAAAAAGTTGCAATGATGAAGTATTATTCATTTTACCCAAAAATGGACTGGACAATACACAAGCGAGCAATTACAGACCAATTACATTGCTACCATTACTTAGCAAGGTTTTTGAGTACATAATAAGGCAGCGACTGGGAAAACTGGTCGGAAAGTACATCCCATCGTATCAGTTCGGATTCAAACATCAGCACTCGACTATTCACCCACTCTTCACTCTGACTAACAATATACAAACAACCCACCTAACTGACAGAAAGACAGCTTGCCTGTTTATGGACATTAACAAAGCTTTTGATAGTGGCTGGCATAGAGGCTTACTATACAAACTACACACACCAACATATCCACTACACACCATAAAGAACTTACTAGAAAACAGACAACTACAAGTACGAATTGACAAAACACTGTCATTTTCTTTTCCCCTGAACAAGGGCTACCTCAAGGATCCCCGCTCATACCGTTTCTCTACAATATATACTGCCATGACATATACAATTACAACTTACCAGACAAAAATCAAATCGACAGATCGACATACATATTACAGTACGCTGACGACACGGCACTTATTGTACATGACAAAACTACTGAGAGAGCAGCTCAAAGACTCCAAACACTATCAAACAACACAATGACATGGTTTTATAAATGGAGACTAACACCAAACGCGTCAAAAAACTAACTTCTGCTCACAAACCACAGACTCAACGCTGACTCCCCTACAATAACTGCAGACGGCCAAACGACACAACCAAAAAACGACGTAAAATACCTTGGAATCACAATTGACCACAAACTTAAATTTACTAAACACATACGAAACATCAGGGCAGAAACAATAAAGAGAACAAAACACTTCCGATCACTAACCTACAAAGACAGAGGAATTAGCACAAATACCGCCACCAAAATATATAAAGCTATTTGTAGACCCTTGCTAGACTATGGACATATACTCATGACCAACGGAACAGAAAGGACAAAACGTTATATACAAACAACAGAACAAATTGCACTAATACTAATAACACGAATAAGACACCCCCAAAACCCACTACACAACCCCTCTACCCAACTACTATACGAACGCACAAACATGACAAAGATTTCGGAAAGACATAGACAAGATGGACAAACAACCCCTACAACTGGGCCATTCTGAATCCCCTTTGTCTTACAAGACCAACCAGACAATCCCGCTTCCGTTTCCCTACATCACCGCTACTCAAACACTTACAAACGCAACTGACTACTGGACAATAAAATAATTTTTTCTTGTCATTAGAATTGGAAAGTTTATTTAATCGGATTATTAACCTAGAATAAGAGAATTTTCATCTTTGTTTTTATTTAGATTAAGACTACATGTATTAAACAAGGGCAGAAAGACCGATAGGTCGATAGCCTTTTTAGAAATAAAGATGTTTACTACTGTTTACTACTATTCATTTTAAATTTCCGCACCAAATAAGCTAAGAAAAAAATAAAAACGTTTTTTTCGAATTTCGGTTTTTTCCAATCTCCGAAAGTACATTTTTGAAATTTTCAAAGCATTTTGCTGAATCCTAGATTGCGCAACTTTGCCCCAATTTAGCCAATCTCGTATTTTATATGTTTATCGAGATCCCCATGGTTGAGCTCCAAAAACGGACACCCGATATACCTTCAGAAACATCGAAACCAATATAAAAGTATGCAGAAACTTGTAATTAAACACATTGAATGACATCCAATTAAGCAATTTATCAGAAATCGCATACAATTAACTATGCTTAATATATCACCAGGTAGATTAATAATCTATGTGATTGGTTTATTGACCGTTCAATATTTTAGTTGACTCTTTTCACAAGTATTTGCAAGCGTGTGTTTGTGCAGCTATGCAGAGCTTTTTAATTCGGATATATTTAATATATAATTTAATGTTTTATTTTAAATCATTTATTTACCTAAATAGTCTTCGACTGGTCATATAAAATAAAGAGTGTATTGATTTACCTACAGAGCAGAATTAAAAATGTTTCAACAAGAAATCTTCCACCACTATTTATCATTAAGCAGCAAATTGGGGTGCTAAAAGATTGATCTTAAGAAAATGCACTGAAAAATGTTAATAATCCCACTGCACCATGTCCAGTGTTTTTTATTTTCATTTCTTTTATGAAATGTGCAGTTCATACTCTTGCATGCATTATTGATAAGAATATTGTGCCAATTTCCGAAACCCTAAAGTAAGCATTCCGCTTTAATTAATCAGTTGTATCATGTTACATAACAAATTCAATTACCGTTAAGAAACTTTTATGCTTTTAGGAGTGGTGATAATAATCAATGCTTATTTATGTTTCTTGAGTTTCTAAACACGATTTATGTTATTAATTGGTGCATGAAAAGCAAGAACATTTAGCAAACTGCCTTTGTCAATCACTTTCATCTTTTTCTCAAATAAGTTGTAATAAAACATCTGGATTTTTTCTCTATTGCGTATTTAAACACCGTGAAAAGTATCATAAAATCATCGTTTTAGACTTACGAGAGTGCAAATACTATCAATAAATTTTCAAAGTTTGAAACGGAACGAATTAAAGTTTTGACAGCGCATTTTCTCCATTCTTTTTAGATGAACTCGAAGAGAGAACTGATGAACTTCTGAATATGAGGAGGGATAACTCTTCTCGATGCATTCAATTGGAAGCAAAATTATCAGAAAGAACACAAGAATTGGGCGTAGTTACAGAACAAGTAAAATCTTTGACAGAACTAAACCAAACTTTAACGGCAAGGAACGAGGAATTAGCTCAGAAAATATTTAACCTAAACGAAACCCATGCAAAAGTCAATGAATCGTATGTTTGTGAAATTGAAGGCAAAACTAAAATGGCAAATACGTACAAGTCAATGCATGAGGAAAGCCAGAAGCATACAGAAGAACTAAGGAGTGCTCTGAGTGAGGTACGTTAATAATTTTTTTTTTGAATTGATTACTTCTAATTTGCTTTATTAGGTTCAAGAACTATTGCGTCAAGCTACTGAACAATACGGCGAACTTGAAACAAGCAGTAAAGAAACTGATTTGGCCCATGAAGAGATCATTGGAAAGAAAAACGACTACATTGCTATGTTGAAAAAGGAGCTTGAAACTGCCAATGAAGTTATTGAACTGAATAAGAATGAATCGATGAGTCGAGACATCGAAGGTAAGAACCCGTTTACAACATTGTTTTGTTGTTTACTCATAATGTGTTTTGTTATAGGTATTTCAACGTCAGCAGCATCAGTATCTCGAATGATGAAGTCAGGAATGACATACACTGAAGTGTATTCTCGTTATGCATCAGTTAATGAGCAGCTCACAAGCAAAGAGGAGGAATGTACAAGACTTAATAACTATATTACGTGTATTGTCAAGGAAATTGAAGAGAAAGGGCCGTTGATTAAACAGCTGCGTCAAGAATACAGTGATACCCTTGATGCAAACGAAGTTCTGAAACAGTCTAACGACTCTTTATTAGCCGAACTTCAACAACTGCGCGAAGCGCAGACCTCTAACCGAAGAATTGAGGGACAAGCTGTTCGAGAAAATCAAAGAATGAAGAAAGAAATAACTGATCTTTCACGACAAGTTATCCATTTATTACAAGAAGTCGAACATTCAAGGATTGGTTCATCGTCCACTTCAACAGACAATGACCTAAGTGATAGCGTCAGTTCAGCTGATATTATTACTAAACGGCTTGTGACATTTAATGACATCGCCGAGTTGCAATCTACTAATCAAAAGTTGCTGGCTTTAGTAAGAGAACTATCAGAACACCAACAAGAGGCAGAATCTTTTGATCCAGCTGCTATTGCCAATTTGCAACGAAAGCTTGAAGAACTAAGAGAGTCACAGAGTGAGTTACTGGATGAGCGTGACCAACAGACAAAAATGATGTCAACTTTAAGAAACCAAAGGGACATGTATAAGAACTTATATTCGCAAGCCATGAAAGGGGCAGGAGATATGGCAACTCCACTAGAGAGAAGTCTATCTGGTCAAGACAACGCAGACCGTTCGAAAGCTCAGTCAGATTCTGGTTCAAGCCCTAACGATGAAGAAAAATTACAGGAATTTGAAATCCAATTGAACAAATATAAAAAGCAAGCTGAACAAATGAAAGAAGAATATGAGACATACAGAAAAGATAGGTCTGACCATGAAAAAATATTAGTAGAGCAATTAGAATCTTTAAGAAAGGAGTCTAAAGATCTTATGAAACTGAATTTCCAGCTTGCAGCACAATCTGAACTAGCCGAAGAAAAATTCAAGACTCTTCAGAATAATGCTGAGATTTACAAAAAACAAATAGCTGCTCTTGAAAAACAAAATAAAATATATAGTGAAGCCATCGTCAAACATGAACAAGCTGCTTCGTATCTAAAAGATGAAGCCTTTCAAAATCAGACTAGAGCTTCGAAAGCAGAAGTAATGCTTGCCAATATTCAAAAAGAAAATGCTCTTCTGCGAGATGCTGAACGAAGGCTTCTTAAGGAGTGTGATATGCAAAAACAGCATGCTCATCAACAGAACTTGTTACACAGCAATATTGAATTAATTAAAGTAACTTTGGAGAGAAATGACGCAGAGAGTAAATTAAGATTGCAAGCCAAGCTCGACGAAGCTCACTTAGAATGTTCGACTTTACGTCGTCGGTTAGATGAAGAACTAAATCGCTTTAGGGAGTTATCAAGCCATCTTGAAAAACAAGCTAAGCAAGCCGTAGAAAGAATGGAAGAAGAAAAGAGGGACGCCGATAAGCTTCGCAAAGAAATTGCAGAAGCCAGAGAAGAGTTGATCAATAAAACAACGCACATCGAAGATTTATCCATAAAGTTGAAGAGTTCTGTGTTTTCTATACCAGATTCAAGTGTAGAGGGTCGAAAGTTAAGAGATTTGGAGCAACAATTCAGTGACGCGCAAGCCGAAATCAACTCATTGAGAACACTCCAAAAATCAACCAAGGCAGCTTCTGAAGAATACTTTAATATTGCCCAAAATGCTGAGAAGCAACTAAAAGACATTCTGAATCAAGAACAACAATACAAGGATGAAATTGAGAAGCAAAACCAACTAATTAAAGAATTACAAGAAAAATGTGGCGAATTACAAGGTGAACTTTCTATACAAATGGATGATCAAGACATGGCAAATTCTAATATTAAGAGTAAGTCGCAATTGCTCGAAAAGGAGCTTAACGTAAAAAGTCTAGATCTTCGCTCGGCTCAGCAAAAATTAGAGAATGCTCAAGTTGATATCAAAAACTTAAACGAGCAAATAAAGGCTGTTGAAAATAAATATGCCAGAGAAGTTACGTTGCATTCCGCAGATTTGCAAGCTTTAACAGAACTGAAATCTGAATTGGATGCATCAAAGGATCTGGTTAAATCTATCGAATCTGAAAGAGATCAGGCAGTAGAAGCTTTAAATCAAAACTTGGCGAGTGCTCAACAACAGCAGCAAATCTTAAACGAAGAAAATGAGAAGCTAGAAGAGCGTTTTAAAAATATGGATGATCAGAATAGTTTGTTGCTTGATCAAATTCAACAACTCAATACTCGATTAACAATTCTACAATCTCGAGTCTCTGCAGATAATGTTATGAACCAAAGTATCCAAAATACCAGTCTTCCATCGGGTGAAACTTCTTTTAATCGATCTCTTGCCGAAGATGATGTTCATAATTCCGAACAATTATTGAAAATTATTAAATACTTGCGACATGAGAAGGATATTGCTGTGAGTAAAGCCGATATCATAGAAGCTGAGCACTTTAGATTAAAATCTCAGTTCGAGTCTGTTTCGCAACAGCTTGAAGGACTTAAAGCCCAAATTGAATCCGAACGCCAAAAGGTTGAAGTTACTAATATATCCGCCGCTAAACACTCTGAAGTATTGCGCAAATTGGAAACACTCAATGCTATTACTGATAGCAATAGATCATTGAGGCAAGAACGTGACAATCTCTTGGAAGAAATGGCGGCCTTACGAGTTAGGGCTGATATATTGGAAGCAGACGTAGCCCCGCTTCAAGAGAAAAACCGCGATCTGATGACCAAATCAGATCAGATGCAAAATGAGAATATATCCCTTAGAGGAGAATGTACTCGGTGGAGACAACGAGCAAATCAATTAATCGAGAAAACTAATAGAACTAGCCCTGAAGATTGGAAGAAATTACAGACCGAACGCGAAACTCTCGCAAAACAACTAACAGTTGAACGTGGAAATACCGCCAAATTGAATGATGAAAATAATAATCTAAAACAAAATGTCGGAAGACTAGAAGAGCAGCTCAGGGTGTTACGAGTTCAAAACAGTAATCAAGCAGATGAAATGAGTAGGCTTCGGGAGCAAGTTGCTGGACTTCAAAGCCAAGTTAGCCAAATCAGCGAAAGCCTGGAGCAGCAGAATCAAGCTAATAAGAACTTAATTGAAGATAATAGACAACTTACTGAAGGTATCGCGACTAGGGATGTGTCTGTTAGTGAACTAAGGAATAATTTGACACAGGTGAAAAAGATTGCCAAAAAGTACAAGACTCAGTATGAAGATCAAGTGAAAGACATCGAGTCACTAAAGCAGCAAAACGAGCAAAGTCTGAGTGAACAAAGTATTAATTCAGATAAACAAACTCATTTGCTTGAACAACAGAAATCTGAACATGAAGAGCGGGTTACTCAGCTGGAAACTTCACACAAGGAATCCGTAGACCAACTTAATCAGCAGGTCACCAGCAGTCAAGACCAAATAGATTCTTTAAGAAAGGAAATCGATTCATTGAAACAAGCTAGCCAAGAGAAAGAAGAGAAGTTTAAGACCCTTTTCAAAAACGCCAAAGATAGGATCGTCTCTTTAACTGAGCAGAATAGCAGTTTAAAAGAGCAACTCAGCAAAGAAAAGTCTGGAAGCGCAGGGGATCAGTCGAATGCCAATAACAACAGCAACGAATTGTTGGAAAGGATAAACAATTTGCAGCAGGAAAAAGTTGAGTTGATTGAAAAATTACAACAAGATAAAATCGCCCATACGACTGAGATTGATTCGTTGAAGCAAACGATCAGTCAATTGGAAAGAAAACTGGGTCAGCAACAGGGATCTAAACCAAGCACAAGCTCAGCATCCAGCGATAAATCTCCAGCAGAAAGGCCGACAGCTGATATAAAACCCATTCCTGGTAAGTTTTTGATATTCTCTAGATTTAATCTTTAAAGTCCATATTCTGTCTGGTTTCTATACGAAATACAGTAGCACCCGGATATAGTGAAGATGCAGATTATGCAACAATATTTTCCCAATGAAACCATGTCTTCTTAAAGCGTTCAATACTGCTTCCAGAATATCATAACTCTTGTTTGTCAATTGTAGAACACATTTAAAGTCTTTTCGTGAAAACTTGGGGGACATTTTTTGTCTCTTCTGAGTAAACCTCTGCAAGTCTCTTTATGAGAGGTTTTGTTCAAGCTTTTGCTGCAATATTATTCCTTAGGTCATTCAACTAATACCCAAACACAATCGGTTCCAATTCAACCATGGAGAAGTGGTGGTGAACCACCATTAGCAAGTATTAGACCAATGTCACAGCAGTTGAGGACGGCAGCGGTTTTACCTACTACCCAAACCCCTAGCGCAGTGATGGTCCCACCCCAACAACAGGTAGACAAACACATAAATGAGATTTGGCTTCAAGTAGTGACGCGATGTGTATTATTTAAATTGAATAGGTCCATACTACAGGATCATCTTCGATCGAAGCTTTATCGAGTAGCCCAACATCTTCTCATACAGATTATGTTCCGGCTACTAGTTCAGCCAGTTCTGCTATGATGGGACCCAGGCAAGCGGCTGTTCCACCCACTCAGTCGTCGGAGGACGATGATAATGCCATGCAGGTATAGAAATTGACTGTTTCACAATAACGGACAGAAACTTTGAAGATTGGATATAATAAATGTTCATTTCACATTACAGGTACAACCTGCGCCTCAACAACAAACTTTGGCAGTGGTTTCTCCAAGAGTGGAGCCACCAAGCAGCGGGGGTGCAACTCAAGAACAAGGCACAAGCTCAAGTAGTTCAAATGCAGTAACAACCACACAGGCAGGACTTAAAAGACAACGAGAACCAGACACTGATAGTTGTCAGGCTGAGGAAAAGTCTCAAACCAAACAGCAGAGCAAACGAACCAGACTACAAGTAATGCGACTTAGGGCGTTTTGAAATTTCAGTCTTGTATAATTTCCTATCTAATTCAGCAGGCTGGAACCGTCAGCGACAGTGGATTGGATGTTGAGTACCAGGTTCCCACTAGCAGTCAACGGGATCAAGATGATGATAACGTCATTGTAGTAGAAAGTGATGACGAAGCTGGTCCTGATGAAGGAGAGGGAGATGATCAGGAAGAACCTGACGACACAGAGGCGTATGATATGGAGGGCATGGTATGTTGATTGTTATTTTCCCACTATTTTCTTCATACCAGAAGGAATTACTGATTACACATATAGGGTGATTCAAAATTGGCATCATGAAAAATGTGCCCGCTTTATAGTGTTTCCAAGCAAAAAATCTACATTTTTGACATTGTTATGCAGTGTCCCACCCACAAAAAGGTGTGGGTACCCAAAAGGGTATGTTTGTGTAAGGTTGTCTATTCCAAAAGTGTTTAGTTTTTGACATATTGTCAATTTATTGTTTTCATATGGCTATTTTGCTGCGGATTTCAAATACGGTCAAGCCACTCTTACTTGCCATAACGAAAGTGGCCAAGTTAAAAACAATAAAATGCTAAAGGAATGTTTAAAGCTATCACATACCGTTTGAAAATAATTAATACTCTATCCGGAACGCTTAAAATATACAAACAAAGATTATTTGAAATCGACAGCAAAATAGCCATATGAAAACATTAAATTGACAATATTTCGAAAACTACATACTTTTGGAATAGACAAGCTTACACAAACTTTATTACGCAACCGTTATTTTTAATATTAAATAAGATAAACGTATTGAAATTATGGTTTTTCTTTTGAAAACTTTGATTTTGAGCAGTTTTTACAATTTTATTTTGAGACTTTTTGTACTAATAGTTATCAAAATTCTATTAAAGTAATTCCTTTTCAACAAGAATGCAACTCAAATTAAATAACACATATTTCTTTATAGGAAACATTAATACTTATTTTAATGCTGCATAAAATTTCAGTTAAAACGGTTATAATCCTAGTAGAATCTGAAAATGTAGTAACATTTCCATATGGACAACGTATCCATCTTGAAATAATTTTGGATCGCTGCGCCCAAAGACATCGATATACTTTCCAATTTTCAAAATTTTCCTAATTATAGATTACCATATACATATAGATCGCGGTGGTTCACGGTGGGAGACCCTTTACCGTCTAAGTTTTCAAGACGACACTTTGAAAACTAACACCAAATACCTCAAGACATTTCTTTTTTCTCATAAAACATTCGTGAATTTTGCCTAACTAAGCAAGTTTTGCAATGGACATTTGTAATTGAATCAAATGTAAGAACAAATTTTTTTTAAAACACGTTTCCAATTGCTTTAAATAATCCCCAGTAACTCCTTAAAGAAATAACGCCAATTTTGATTCACCCTGCATATAATATAAATAACAAAATGTCTTCCCTAGGAACAAGACACTTATGAAGATGCTGATTGCCAAGACGTGGAAGATGAAGAGGAAGGTGGAAATGAAGTAGGAAATGAGGTGGAGGTAATTGAAGATTCCAGTGAGGTGCCAAATCAAAGTGAAAGTCAGGAAGTTGCCGAAGGCGATGCCTCTGATCAGCAAGCTCAGTCTGAGGCCATAAGTAGTGGAACTGATGGTATGTATTTTAATCTTAATCTAGAGATTAAGCAATGATTATTAGCTGATACGTAGTAGTACTTTTGTTGGGCTAATAACTCCGGCTTGAACATCATCAGATATTCGGCTGCTTAATTTGAGATTTATTGATGTCAAGGTTTTGGTTTGAGCGCGGATGCTTGATGTTTTAAACTAGATGCTTTCCTACTGAATTGCATTAATGTATTGTTAGCTGCTGCAGGACCTTCAAGTTCGTTTTCTCGCGCGTCTACATCATCCACCCCTGGAACAACCTTTTCGCGTTCTCGTCTAGTTCCTCCTCTTCCTCATCGACACCACATGGGAGCTCCCCTAGCAGGTCTTTTGGATGAGGGAGGATTAGATGATGGAATCGTACCCTCCACACCAACGTTATTTGCTCCACGTCGTTCTGATGGTTTCGGTGAAGCCGTGAGTTCGCCTCACGTGCCTTCCAGCGCAATTGGACGATTCACCTTCAACGAATCCCAAATGACCAGTACAGCAGGATCGGGACATGAATCTCAAGTTCGTGGAACGATTGAATCGGTCGCCGAACATAGTTTGGAGGTCCCACAAGCTGATGATAATAGTAGGTGTAGCTGATGGTTCATGGGAAAGTTGAATGCTATGGTTGATTCAGATGTGACATTTGGAGAATGTTACATACGTTACATAATTGTCGAGGATAGTTCCCGTTGCAATATTTAGGTTTCCAAATTTTAGATAGCTATTTAGAATTTATACAATTAGGTGTTAGACTTTGTGTGTATTTAGTGAGTTGTCAACCATATTCAGCCAACCCATGGACTAGAAGGACACGGGAAATTCTTAATAATTGGTATTTGTTTCAGGTACTGGCCGCAGTGTACCCACAACTCCCTTACAATCGTCGCCCCAAGAATCCATTCCTAACGTTGCAGATGACCAGAGTGATAGACAAGCGAGTCATAGTGATGGTAAGAAAACGTACCTAAATTTAGCTTTGCTTGATAGAGAAAAAATTTAGAATTGCCAATATTCGACTCAAATAGTTCATCATTCATTCACAATGTACATGATAATGACTGATATTTTTATCTAAAGACGATATGCCACAACTAATGTTAAGTCCAGAGGGGGAAACTGGAGCTGACGGAAGTTCCGAAGAGGTGATGGGACCTCCAGTTCAAGCTGGAACGTCATCAGAAGAGAACCGTCAAGACGACGCAGAGGGAGATGACGGAGTACGTTTTACATTAAGTTCAATTTTTTGAATATGTTACATTGTTTCCTTGTAGGTGAGTTCTGAGGGTGAGAAGCAGCCCTCAACTGAGGAAGGCGAAGAGGAGGGGCGTGAAGCTGAAGCTTCACCAAGCCCAATTGAACCGAGAAGAACAGTAAACAGAGGTGGTCCCAGTATGTCTGATCGACGTCCGTTTAGACAAAATCTTGCAAGAGGATCTAGAATTTTACCGACTCCCATAGTATGGGGTGATCAAAGATCTTTACCGCAGAGACAAATGCACCATGGTAAGATACAAGGATTTTTCATAAATTTATAGCAAGATCTGTCATTGAATTAATGAAGAAAAGGAAAATAATTCATTGCTATTTACAATTTGCCTTTAAACGGAAATTGTAATATTTTATTTTCGATCGCCGTTATAAAACCAAACTTTCTTCGAAAAAAAATAGACATTTCAACGAATTATTCAATTACTAAATATATTATCGAGATCCAATCCTAACTCAGGAATAATTAGTTATATTGGCAGCCGACTTTTTGTGAAAATACAGTCGTTATTTCAATAAACTCAATTTAAAAAACCGTTACATGGCAATTCAGTTTTTTCAAAAACATACATTTTTAATAATATTTGACATCTATATCTGAAGACCTTATTTGCAATTGAAATCAATGTCTCATTACGCATTTAGGGAAGTTTGAGGTTTATTGCCGTTTTTTGGGGCAGTTACATATATTTTATCTATAAATTAATGCTTGATTAATCCAGAACTAAAAACGTCAAACAACGCAACAGCTATGTAAAACACACATTTAATGGATCACATTGAACATGAAATGATTTTTTCTTCGTAGAACGAGGTCGTGGTGCACAAGGCTATGGCGGTAATCGAAGACCCAGAAGAATGCAAAGGCCATTTGGTGGAAGATTTTAGAGAACATTTCGTCATTAAATTTAGCATTGCTTCATTCCCAAATTTGTTTTATAACAATTAAAATATAGGATAGGACTATAGTTATGATTTAATAATTTACCAACTTTTAAAATTCGTTTCTTGTATATTATTAGACCGTCGAATTATTTTTAAGAATAGTTTTAGCTGTTAATATAATTTTCACTTAAGTTCAGTTGAGACCAATTAATAGTGTCAAGAAAAATCCAATAGAAATCCAAAAAAACTCCTTTCTTTTGTTCTAATTGTCATAAGAGTGAATAACAGAATTTCTTTATCATTAGTTTTGTCTCAGTTTGATGAATAAAATAAAATAACGTGATTGGATAATTAGGGTCTATTTCTGCTCCAGAGCTTTTGGCATAAATCACCGTTACCAGGAAATAACAAAATACGTTGTGTGATTCAGCTAAAATAGCGGAGAAAAAGCGTTTTACGAATTGTTTTAAGTGGAGTGATATTGATTCTTTAGATACATTAGGAGTGATATTGATTCTTTAGATACAAAATTCAGTTCTTAGAAGTTTTACCTAGATCTTATCATTAAAATGAAAAGTTGATGTTAGTTGAATCTGAAGTAAGAGTAGGAACTGTTTCTCTTTACAAAAGAGAGATAATTTGAAAATGGAGTATTCGTCTAAAACCTGCCAGGAATTTGTATAATTTATTTGTATTTGTATAATTTATTTCAAAATTTCCTGGGTTTCAGTCAATTTTATTGTTTATTATTTAAAATGTTACAGTTTTTGTCCAACCAAATGTAAAGGCAGAAACATCTAGATATACAAACTGATGATGGTGGAGAAAGACACCGAAACGTATTGGTAACAGTTTAAATAATAAACAATAAAATTGACTGAAACCCAGGAAATTTTGAAATAAATTGAAGTACAGTCAGGAAAATATACACAACAATGAGTAAGAAATAATTCCATTAAAAATCAGGACATTTTCAGACACAATTTTTTTTATTTTTGAACGGGCATTTTTTATTTTTTTTTTAAACATATACAGGGTTATTCACGCTATACGGCACGGAAGTTTGCGGCTGAACCGTTTGATTTTTAAAAAGTATTATTTTATGAATTGGCAGACGCCTACCGGGCGAACATTTTAGAAATATTTTTGTAATGTACAGGGTGTCCCAAAAGCCCTAAAAGTATCAAAGTTGTGTTTTTTTAAATGGAATACCCTGTATATTGTTGCATTTTTGGATTGTCTGAGCAAAATAAGTGTCTGTTTTAATAAGGTTTATAATACCTAAATCTTAAGGCTTTTTAAATAATACGAAATTAATCAAAATCTAATCTAATTTTCACGTGTCAAATACGTGTTAAATACAAGTATTTAAGTTATGTAAGCGTAATTTATAGTGAAGTGAAACAAAATATAATATATTATATCCCAATTATAAAAAACTTGCCATGTTATACATGGTGTCCACAAATTTAAACTAATCAAATAAGAACTTTAAGGGGCTATAACTTGATTAATTTAAATGCAACCTCATATTTTTTAACTTACCAGGAAATGCAATTTTTAATTATCTATCGAATGGTATTAGGATGTTAATAGCTAAGTTTTTGCCTTTTGATAAAATACGCCAAATAATCGTTCTCTGCACCATTTGGTGTTGTTTAATTTAAGGTTCGAATGTATCCAAGTTGCCTATCGCATTTAATCATGTCCAAGCATTTATTTTATTTGTGTTTAGTGCTTAGTGAAAATGAAGAATTATCCAAAAGAAGAGCGTATTGACATGATTTTCACCCTTGGAGAATATCATAAAAATTGTTTATTGGCCTCTAGAGTTTATGCTCAAAAGTTTCCTGAAAGAAATCATCCTAAGCCAGTCGTTTTTAAGCGCTTATTAGAGCAGTTTCAGGAAAGTGGTAGGGTCAATTATAAAAAAACTCATTACAAGGAAATCTGTCACTGAAGATGCAGAAATCCCAGTATTAGTCAAAATCTAATATCCAAAAGTACTAACATTAGTCAATCAAATAAATCCAGAATTATTAAAAAGCACAACTTTCATTCTTATAAAATTCAGCTTTGCCAAGAAGTTTATGGAAATGATTTTGAAACCGAACTGAGTTTTGCATGTGGCTGTTAGAGAAAGTGGCAGAAAATGAAAAGTTTTTCGATAATGTGTTATTTAGTGATGAATGTACTTTTTAAAACAATGGTCTCGTCAACTTTCATTATTATTCTGATACGAATCTGCACGAATACAGGGTCATGAAAAATCAAAATATGTGGTCAGTTAATATGTGAGGTGGAATACTGGGCCCATATTTATTTGGACTCTATTTTTTTGAAGGACATCTAAATGGTTTAATGTTTCTCCAGTTTCTAATAAGCCGTCTTTCAGTATTATTAGAAGTCCCTTTAAATATCAGAACCAACATGTGGTTACAATTGGTTGCAGCTCCGCCTCATGATCATTGCGAAGTTCGGCAATTTTTAAATGCCAACTTTCAAAACAGGTGGATTGTCAGAAATGGATTTCAAAATTGGCCCTCCAGATCTCCGGACTTAACTCCACTAGATTTCTTTTTGTGAGGGTACATAAAAGGAATTGTCTACCATACGCTTCCGAGAACTTCAAACGATTTGAAAATGCGCATAAGAGACGCTTTTAAAACTGTAACTCTGCGAATGTTGTCCGAGTTAGCAGTGGTTTTGAAAAAAGAATTTACAAGTGTCTGGAAAGGAACGATCAACATTTCGAACACTTGTTATAAATAATTTGCCTTTCTTTTATGTTATTGTTGATGTTTTGAGCTTTTACTTAAATAACACCAACTGGTGCACAGAACGATTATTTGACGTATTTTGTTAAAAGGCAAAAACTTAGCTATTAACATCCTAATACCGTTCGATAGGTAATTAAAAATTGCATTTCCTGGTAAGTTAAAAAATATGGGGTTGTATTTAAATTAATGAAGTTATAGCCACTTAAAGTTCTTATTTGATTAGTTTAAATTTGTGGACACCCTGTATAACATTGGAAGTTTATTATCATTGGGATATAAAATATTAGATGTTTTGTTTCACTTCACTACAAATTACGCTTACATAACTTAAATAATTCTAAAGTATTTGACACATGAAAATTATAATACATTTTGATAAAATTCGGATTATTTAAAAAACCGTAAGATTTAGGTATTATAAACCTTATTAAAACAAACACTTATTTTGCCCAGAGAATCTAAAAATGCAATAATATATAGGGTATTTCATTTAAAAAAACACATTACAAAAATATTTTTTAAATGTGCGCCCGGTAGCCGTCTGTGGATTCATCAAATAATACTTTGTAAAAATCAAATGGTTTACCCGCAAACTTCCGTGCCGTATAGCGTGAATAACCCACTGTAGAGTGCTCTAAAATTGAGATGCGATGCTCAAGTTTATATTTTCGAATAGTAACTCCGCATTTTTTTGTGGGATTTATAGATTTTACATAAAATCCCAAGTATTTTCCATGCAACCCATGTCGATATTCACATGTTGGTGAGATAGTGCCTGTTGGCAAAGACTGTTGGATAAAAATTAGCATTTGCGATACAGAAGAGTAAAATTCAAATGTGTTTATTGATAACAGATAATTGAAATTCTTATGATGATGTATGACGGTATGACGATGGAATGCGATCACAACATGAAGCGTGTGTTTTATTTAATATCAAATTGGGAAAATAACAATAAACTAGTCAGTAGGCAGCAAAATTGAAGAGTAAAGAGGTAAACGATTTCTAGGAAATACCCCAAAAAATTGGTGTCCTGCGGTCAGAATCCATAAATTCAACAACAAACGGTGGTTTTAAAATATCAACCTGAGGGTCGACTTTGAAACACTATAGATACCAATTTTATCTCTAAAATGGACATTTAAAAGCAATGAATTAGAGTCATCAATTGGCGAAATATTTAATACAGGTAAGATAGATATGAATTGAAGATTAACGATTTATAAGTGGGTTTTGTCCTAAAAGCAAACCACTAGAAAATATTAATTTTCTACAAATCAAGCCAAAGCAACACAACAGAGAACTACTTTCTTGTCTTTGTCGTTTAAATAATTAACTGGGAACGATCCGGGTGATTTATAAGGTCTTATATATACACTTTCAGTCTTGTTACTTTCAATGCTAAATACATTTTCGTATAATTAGAAACTGGTTATTTAAACAAATTTTCAGTTCCTTGAACAATAGCACTTTGAGTGCCTTTTAACTTCAATTAATTTAATCCGCAAATTTAATTTTTTTATTGGGAGGTTGCTGTGGTTTTTCCTCTTTGTGATGAATCCCATGTTTTACAAATCTCGCTGCCACAGCTTGATTTAGTTTTGGTCTTATTGTATTTCGTTCATCAGCCTGCAAGCAACGTTAATCAATAAACTAAATCCCAAGACTTTTTCAAAGCATGGCTGGAAAAAAAATCCGGTACCTGTTTAGCTTTAACCATGTAGTCCTTAACTCTAGCTAACTGGTTTTTAACATCATGGGAATTTGGATCTTCGCCTTTGGTCTTTAGATACATCCAGTACAGCGAGTTTAAGGCATAAGTGAGAAATAAATCAAAATCCACTTTATCTTTTAAGGAGAACTGGCTGGTATCAGCTTCTAGGGCTATATCGAGTATTTTCCTAATTTTTTGGACACTACTGCGAAGATTTACCAATTTTTCTTTTATTGCTTCGTCGGTTTCTAAATCTTTTAACTCCATATTCGTTATTTTAACAAAATTATGTCTTCCTAAAGCACTGTTTTGCAGACGAATGTTATTTTAGGTTAGAAGCACAGATCACAGAGGTTACTTTGGTTCAGTTTGTGATCTCAGATCTGTGGTTAGAAGTGCACTAATAAAATTAATCACAGAGTCTAGTAAATCGTTGAATATAAAATCTATATTTTTTTCAATTTAAATAAATATAATAATAATAATTTTTTAAAGAAATTAATAAATTCTATTGACCCGTTTAAAAATCTTCTGATCTAATCGCGCCCAACGAGGGCCGAGAGCGCTACGGTTTAAGCTGCAGGAAAAAACCATATCCTTATTATTACTACCTATATTAATTTATTATGTACATATTACATATGTGGAAAAAAACATGTAAGTAGAAAATCAAAATATTTCAAAAATTTACCTAGCATTGATAAAAAAAAGACGCTGCTATTTCTAAAAAGCCGCATATAAAACCCGCACAAACCGCAATGGAAATTTAATCCTCCATAAACCGCAAAACAAGCGCCGCAAAAGCCGCTACATAAAATACGCAAAGCTGCACATGCGAGCAGCATAAATGTTGCAAAATTCGAACTACAACCCTGGTTGCCATCTACTACTACAAAAACGATGCATTTCTAATGCAGACCGTTGAACTTCCCTAAAATTCCTATTTTTCGCCAAAAAAACGCAGAAGAATAGCCGCAAGTCTGCTTATAATCGCGATTTGGACCACTTAAAGCTTAAAAGGTGCTTGAGGGCAAAAAACTGGAATAGTCAGACGGATCTTGGCCGCCGAAATTCCCTAGCACAAATCGTTTAGAAAAACAAAACGTTTTTAAAGTGTTAAATATGGAAAAACAGCACAAAATCTAAAGAAAGGCCAGGATCACTTGCAGCCTCTTACATCATCTGCTAGACCATCACAAGATAATAAACAACTTCCACCTATCTTTAAGGACTCTGGACTGGATGTTGGGATATTGTTACCTTTGAAGACAGCAAAAAAACACCAAGGTTGATTAAGGACTGATTGATTGATTAATTTGATTGAAAAATTATCGGTAATTTCAAAGCTCTCGTGGTATTACCACCGAAAAATAAACACCAATAAATTACCGAAATTACCTAACGCGACCATCAAAGATATGGTTCGTAATAAAACGACATGTTCATATAAAAAAACCTCAGGTGGGACGTGGATTGTACTGTAAAAAAAGGATTTAAAATTTGAAAAATCGAACCGTGCCTAATATACAGAGTTAAACCGTTTAAATTAGGGTCTATTCACACAAAAAAAACACTAATTTTATGTTTATATTGTAGTCGTTCTAATGAGAACTGTGTCGTCTGTTATCGTTAATTTTGCAGAAATAGAATTTGAAAATTTAAAAAACCAAATTCAGAATCCAGACACTCCATTGTGGTTCCTCGTCGAATAAATATTATAAGCAGCAATATCACAAAATGCAATTCAACAATATGAGACTACAAGCTCTACATCTATGTGGCAACCAGGGGCAAAGTAGGGATAATGCCAAACTTACCGAAAGCTGCATCGTGCCACCTGGAAAGAAAGAAAAAAGTTCTTCAGTATAACAGAAATTTAGTCCAAAGCTCAATTATTTGAAATCAACAAAGGGAAGAAAGAAAAGTGTAAAAAAGCCATACAGCTTCAGTTATTTTTTATTTTTGGGAGGAATTTATAGTAAGAAATGCTTCTTACCAAATGCAAAGCCTCCATTTTCTACCCATTAATCCTCAAAAAGCACACACTTGAACACTCACTGAACCCTCAAACCAATTTGAAAACTTGCACTGAATCCTGCAGTTAATGGCCAGGATTATGTACCGAACTTGCGTTATTGGCACAAAATCACTCATATAGAGTGATATCCCGACAAGACACAAAGAACCGACGACCTATTTCATCCGTTGCCCGTAATAAACTGAAATTTAGTCAACTTTTCGAAAAAAATCATGCGATATTGAGGTGTTTATCACATTCCAAACGCACCGAGCTACAGAACTAGCATGATGATATAATAACTAGCATTTTGCTTGATCGCCCTTTAGATGAGTAATTGCTTTGCTTTGCAGTTCGATTTCAGTTTTTTGTTTCAGTTGTTTACAATAAAGTAGAAAGTTCCAATTTACACGGCAATATTTTCAATGGCAAGTTTCACGTTCAAACTCGTTTGGATGATCGCCGTAAACAAAGCAGTATTCTCAGTAAAAGATAAACATTTCGTCCGATCATGGGGCACATTAGACTTTTTATGCTAAATTAAATCTAAATTAAATTAAAACTCTGGGATCAGTCTTATGCTCGATTTTTTGAAATTTTCTGCATTTTCAGCTTGATACATTGTTTAGAAGCTGTTTTTAAATTAAATGGCAGATTCCCATTTAAATCATGTCAGGATTTGTGAATGCCACTTTTTGCTTCGCATCAGTATTTTCCTCAATTTTTATGAAACTCTGAGTTAATGCAGCCTGACCTGTTGTGCAAAAGCGACATACAGGGCAGATTCCTATTCAAACCAGGCCATTATTTCTAAATGCTTCTGTTTGCTCGCATCATTAAGACTTAGGGTGTTAGAGCAGAGATTAGTCTACTAATCTCTGGTTAGAGCCCTCTATGATTCACCACTGTCAAGAATCAGCCCTCCACCTCAGTCGAGTCAACCGATTTTTGTTTTTTAAAATTCCCGTTAGTGGGTCAGTAAGTTAAGGGTCATAAGAAGGGTAAGGCCCATATGCGCACAGCGATCGGGTCCTTTGTGTTGATACCACACCCTTTTCTTGGTGAATAGAGTAGAGTCCAGTTGCTCGTATGTTTGGAGTGTTTTTGTCTGCCTATTAAACGAGTAAAGCAATTTTAGCTTTTTATTTTTAACCGGGTTGTGGAGTTAAGACGGGTAGTTTTTTCGGACACAACATAGGGAATGCGGAACTTGATTTTCACATGAGTTCTCGGATTAGCTTTTGCCTCAATTTTTATGAAACTTTCCGTTTGTGCAGCTTGTTATGTTCTGCAAAGCCAGATTCACATTCAAACCTGTCATGATTTGTAAGCTTCTCTTTGCTCGCATCATTCAGAGCGACGGAATACTTTATGGTATCAAGTATTTGGGAAATACTTGATTTTACCAAAAGCTCTCGTATGAACCTCTTGCTATAGCTATATATATTTTTATGAATCTTTGGACTTTTGCAGCTTGATGCGTCGTGTAAACGCTGTATAGAATAATACATTTATATTTTTGTGTGTAAATTCCGCAAAAAATGTAAAAATAATTTTTTCATAATTTAGTGTTACTTTTTACCATTTTAAAAATTTAATAATGTATTTAAATCGGTTTAATTATAGCAATTTTGGTTGAATGATCTTCGTATGTGAATAAAGAGCAGCGGACAGTTTAAAACAATAGACAGGGTGATTTCTAAATGGATGGAGCTAATAAAGACAAGCGTTTAAAATTCGTCAACAATTGTCCGCAAAAAATTCGTTCTTTTTTCAAATATTTACGTGTAACTTAACGTATGAAACAGTTAAATGAATGTAAATCAAAAAATTAATTTTGCTAAATACACATTTATGTGTATGTGATATTGTGCATCATTTCAATTTTTTAAAGTTATAATAATTATTATACTGTTTTTGCGAATCAAAAGTATTTGTCAAAAATATTTGTCAAACATTTGAGCAATTTCACGTTTTTTTTTTAGTTACAACTTTTCCCAAATAGATATCAAAATTAACGAAGCTACAGAGTGTTGCATACAGTCATATACTTGAACGTTCTACCCCACATATCACAGAGGAGACTATGTGATTTGTGTTCTTCCCTTTCGGCAATTCTTCACAAAGCGAAGCACTTCTCTTATAGAAAGTCCCATAACAAACAACGTTTTTCCCATAGATTTTTCGAGAAAACGCCGGTTTTCACCTCCACGTTTTCCATTCTTATCGCCATATTCCTCGTACACACAAAAATTTCTCCTTACACACATACATAGATGTTGTGATCTATGATCTCTGTGATCTGTGATACAAATCCAAATCAAAATAACATAACCTCTACAAACACTTCAACCTTTAACCCCTTCGAAGCCTTGTGGCTGTAATCTATGTTTTCACACGACTAGAGTGTTTTCCGTGATACTTTTTAAAGATTGATCAATTTAATAATTCCATCTCACTTCAGTGAAAATGTCCCTTAAACGTTTGCTGGGCAGAATAGCTGTTGTCACAGCTTCAACAGATGGGTGAGTCCTAATGTTAAGGTTCGCCAAGGCAAGTTTTGAATCAGGTTAAAATTTAAGCATTGGATTCGCTATTGCCCAGAGATTAGCTCGAGAAGGGGCAAAGGTTATTGTCAGTAGCCGAAAAGCTAAAAATGTTGAAGCAGCAACAGAAAAGTTGTCCCAAGAAGGCCTAAGCGTTACTGGGTTAGTTTGTCATGTTGGAAAATCTGACGATAGACAAAAATTGTTTGATGAAGTAGGTAATTGGTAAATGAATCTGGCTTTACCCCCAATAAGCATTGAAAATCTTATACAATTTATTTGCATTGAACATTTCCGCAAAATAAAATACGGAAATTTTGAAGGATATGCTAACTGAGACTCTCTTTAAAGCATGGTCCGAAGGTTTAATCAATTGATTTAAAAAAATTAAATTATATCCTCTTGCGAAGAATTATTTATGGATAATATAAATAAAGCTTCTGATAGTGAAACCTGTAAAATACCACCAAAGGCAACCAAGCAACGTAGATTAAACGTGAAATTAACGTCATAAAAGACATCATTGACGTCCCCAACACAAAGGTTTTATAACGGCTGCACGACGTGAGCTTATCTCGTCCATACGACCTGATTTAAGTGACTCAAAGACGTGATATTTACGTCATTGTCCCATTTCTCTTCGAACTGTCGAAAAAATCCTAACGCTTGATTGAATATTTTATACCCCGAAAGTTAGACATTTATCCATCTATCTCCTGGTGGAAGATGGATTTTGCGATTGGTTTTCGTAAAGGTTATTAGGTCTGTTCCGATATTTTCACCCGTTTCGGAGATATAACGTTTTTAAAGTTTTAGACACCTGAAAGGGGGCAAGGTCCTAATCCGAGCTTCGCTTTTTTGGTTCCAGAATAAAGTTCAATATTTTTTGTCGCAAAGATATTTACGAAAATTGTTATATTTTCGGAGTGCTTCCATTGGTGAAACCCAAGGCCAGTTTCAGCTCGATTCCTTAAAAAATGCTGTCGAAATTTATTATTAATTATTAATAATATTAAAGTCAGCTTTTACTAATAAATCAATTGCATGAAAAGTGATTTGGATGACTTCAAAATAACGTCTTTATTTTAACGTTAGCTCGCTTTCCTGAATTCACGTAGATTAGACGTCATATTAATAACCAGTTAAAATGTTACCAAAAATCGACGTCGATTAAACGCCTACGTGCTCGCCGAGATATCCCAAATTGTACATAATATATGATTTATATAATTAATTTTAAGCAAAATCTATTCATTTTACTTTTCTTGAATTCTCATCGGTTTTTCAATTACCTATTTATTTTACAATAAGTAAACCATCAAATTTAATTTAACAGATTTTTATCATAGTAGGTAAAGTATAATGCTTTGATTATTTCACATATATTAAACCTCAGTCAATATATTTTATTTCTATATCAAAACGGACACTGCTTTAAAGGGATAATTTAATTAAGCAAGCTGAATAAATAAATGAATCACTTTTGTTAACATAAACTATTTGCTTTATTTCTGTGGGCCCATTCTTGTTTTTTAAATGTTTCAGTTTAAAGTAATATAAATAATTACGTATTTAATTTCAGGCAAAAAAATTAGGTGGTCTGGATATATTGGTTTCAAATGCTGCTGTTAATCCTGAAGTTGGATCTGTTTTTGATGTAAGGCAGTATTCATAATTAAATTGTCAAACTCTTTGGCCTTTGGCCAATCGCAATTGGTCACTTAAAATTTATTAAAATTTCAAAGTTCGGGAATTTCTGTTTGTCTTGCCCGCTTTTAATGAGTCAGCCAGTCAATTATCGGAAAATGTGATTAACTTGGTCAATTTTTTGTATCTGGAAAATCATTTTTTTTGTACTCCTAACATGTTTTCAAGATAAAGTTTTGGTATGCTATGTTTGCAATATTTTCTTTTATTATATTTTAAAATCCTTTTTATACCCAAGTTCCATTTGGTTACTTTGTCAATGTTCTCCAATTTAGCTTATAAATGTACTGCTTCGAAATATCGAAATAAAAAAAATTCCAAACCGTTGCAGGAAGACAATGTTTGTTGCTTTGTCGAAACATTTCTCGGTAGACATTGTCCAGGGTAAATTTCCGTAAATTTCATTCTTTTCTTCTCTTATTATTCTTTTCTTTTCCTATCCTATCCTTTACTTAGTGAATTCTACAGAGAAAGTAGTACACATGTTTAAACACTTCTTATGTTCTAAAAACTGGTCTAAAAAAATTTGCAATTTATAGGATGATTTTTAAATAAAGACTTTCCTGTGGAAAATTGATCACTTTTGATCAATATCTTATGAAAAGGTGGAGTGATCATATAACAATTATATATATTTCAATTCAAATAATTACAACATTTTTTATCTAAAATTATCATACACAACAATAAAAGTTTTATTTTCAAAGTTACTAAGTTCAAGAAATGTAATAAATAGGAGTTTAATTTAATTACTCTGTAAATGCCGTTAAATTAGTCCACGAATTAATCAGGAATTAATTTATTGAAGAATTATAACGTTATACTTGTATTAATCACATTTTCCTTTTCTCTATGTTTTAATGTATAGAAAAATGCAATGATTTATTTTGACCCTGTAGGTTTGGTATCAAACAGTGATGACGAATAAAAAAATTAGGTTTTCCAATCACTTCACAAGGTATTGCAAGCGTAGAAAACCAATACTAAACTAACTAAAATACACGATAATTTAATGACTAAACTTTGAAACTTCAACAAATTTGATATTACATATTTTGTGCCCATTTAAAATTAATTAACAAAAAGTAAATTTTAAGTGTTCGGAATCCTCGTGGGATAAAATATTTGAGGTAAACGTAAAGTCCTCATTCATGCTAGCCAAAGAAGCCCTCCCTCTTCTAAGAGAAAGCAAAGCTGGCCGAATAATATTCATTTCATCTATTGCTGGTTTTCAGCCTTTCTCGGTAAATTAACTGCCTATAAAATTAGCAGCGCTTTTTTATTAATTAATATTTTGCCCCAGTTGTTAGGAGCGTATTCAGTAAGCAAAACTGCTCTGCTTGGTTTAGTAAAAGCTGGCGCAGGACATTTGGCATCAGAAAATATTACTGTTAACTCAATATGCCCTGGAATCATTGAGACCAGATTCTCTTCATCTGTAAGTCGCTGATAAAATATTTGAACAGATTTGTTTTACTATGATGGAATATTTCAGCTGACTGAAGGAGCTGCAGGAGAAATAGCATTGTCCCAAATACCTATAGGAAGGTAAGCTAGGTTTGCGCTAATCAATGATGTAGTTTAGCAGAATGGATAAATTATAACAAATTATGGAATACGTAATAATTGGTGAAAACTGGACACAAGTAGCTTTAAAAGCAAACAGTTTTGATAATGCTGTGTTTGGCCAGAATACTTAATTTCAGTTTCATTGACCAAAGTTCAAACTATCTTTTTTAAAATTTGAAAAAACCAAAAAATTCCTAAGCAAAGCGGAAAATAAAATTTTGTATGTTACATCTATGTACCCTTCAAAAACGTACGGGCTGCTATTTTATCGGAGATTAGGCCCTTTTTTTATCATCCAGAAAACACACTTATTTGCGAGCATTTTCATGCCACCAAACTTTTACGTCGATGTAGCCGTTGTTGAGTACTTTAAAACAACTTTCCATTTACAAATCTACTTAAGAGGCCATTGCAAAAAAACACTCGAACTTCAAAAAAAGCTAGAAAAAAATTAAATTGTACCTGCAGTTGCTGCAATAGATTTTACATTTAATGCAGATTCAATTTCTAAAGTGTTGATGCCAATTTATTAATTTAAATAAATATGTTCCTTTGAAGACCTTCTGAAATTACTGGAAAACGGTTACTGCTACAATAAAAATACAAATAACAAATTTAACTTCAAATAAGATGTTCTATTTAATGCCACGGTCCTGCTACTATAAACTGACTGACATTGTATTCTTTAATCCAAAAAAAATTCCTGGGTTTCAGTCAATTTTATTGTTTATTATTTAAAATGTCACAAATACGTTTCGGTGTCTTTCTCCACCATCATCAGTTTGTCTAAAATACACATTCACAGTCATCATTGATTTAAAAAAAAATTCTATCAAAATTCACATCACACATATTAAAAAGTACATTAAAAACAATAGGTTTTCAGGTGATGAGTCAGGACACTCATGTCTGGGAAAAGACTAGAATCTATTGTTCAAAGATTCAAATTTAACTTACGTGTATAGTTGTTTCTACCTTCACATTTGACTGGCTATTGAAATCCATACTTTGTTCGATATCGAGCGAGAGAATAAAGTAACTGTTTATATTTCGCTTTTTCTTTGCATTCTAGGAAAATGAATATAGAACAAAAATGCTAGCCTTAATAAATGATTTAAAAACATATAAACCGAAAAAAAAAGATCTTACTACAAATGTTCAAACAAAACTAAATAAAATAATAAATTCATGGCATAAAAATAAATTCATAACGGATAATTTAAAACGAACAATGTCTTGCAACAACGGCCGAGCACCATTTATATATGGCCTGCCAAAGCTTCACACTGCTGGCCACCCATTGAGACCGATAGTTAGCAACATAAATGCCCCAACTTACCAATTGTCTAAATATCTGTCAGCTGTGTTGAGTAATATATTGGGAAAGTCACAATATCACATTAGGGACTCATGGAGTTTCTGCGAATTTATAAAAAAACAGAAAATACCTGAGAACCATCGCATAATATCACTTGATGTGGTATCGTTCTACACAAACATCCCGGTAGATTACTCAATACAGTGCATAAGAGATAAATGGTCTGAAATAAAGGAACACACATCATTACCCGAAAATAAATTTATTGGGGCGGTAGAGCTGTGCCTTAAGTCCACTTACTTCCAGTACGAGGGCAATTTCTATTCACAAATATATGGAGTAGCTATGGGGTCTTCCATAGCTGCAACAATTGCAAACCTTGTAATGGAAAGTCTGGAAGAAAAACTAATACCTGATTCGCATTTTAAGTGTGGATTTTTTAAAAGATACGTAGATCATGAAGAAGATGCATAATGTGCCTGCCAAACCAAAAAGTTCAATACACACTAGATAAGTTTAATGCATTCCATGAGAGCATTAAATTCACCATTGAGGAAGACAAAAACAGATCATTAAACTTTTTGGATATGACTGTTATATATGACGATAATGGGGAAATAAAAACAAACTGGTACACAAAGGATGTATGGTCTGGTAGATACTTGAATTACCAATCATATGCACCTCTGCAATATAAAAAAAGTGTTGTAACAGCTCTTACTGATAGAGTAATATACTCATAATGTGCCAAACATTATGAGTATAGAACAAAGAATCTTGAAAAAATAAAAAAGATACTAATAATGAACAACTATCCCAAATCATTCTTCGAACCAATTATAAAACGAAGAATAAATAAAATCTACAATTCAAATAAATGGAACAACATAAATAATATCAATAAGAAAAAAGAAGGTGAGATCAAGTTTGTATCATTACCGTATATTCCAGAAATCAACACGAAAATAAAAAATATTTTAAAACCGCATAATATTACTATAGCGGAAAAAACTAAAAACAACTTAGCAAAGGAATGTTTCATAAAATTTAAACCTAAAAGTGATAAGTTAAACACACCTAATGTAATATACAAGATTGACTGTTTGAACTGTGACAACACATACATAGGTCAAACAGGACAATATTTAAAGAAAAGAATACACGAACATAAATATAGCTTAAGAAATATTAACGAAAATGGAACAGCATTAGCACAACATGCACAACAAAAGTTACATAGTTTTGATTTTGATAACACAAAAATATTAATCAATGAAGAAAATTATAATACGAGAAGAATCAATGAAATGATACAGATTAAAAAACATCAGAATGCAATGAATTTTAGATCAGACACAGACAATCTTAGCTCTGTATATCACACTCTAATTAAATGAGCGCATGCATACACTGATTGGACCAAGTAAATAAAATATAAACACCTGACATTGAAGAATTGCAGAGCAATTGATATTCCTAGAATGCAAAGAAAAAGCGAAATATAAACAGTTTCTTTATTCTCTCGCTCGATATCGAACAAAGTATGGATTTCAATAGCCAGTCAAATGTGAAGGTAGAAACAGCTATACATGTAAGTTAAATTTGAATCTCTGAACAATAGATTCTAGTCTTTTCCCAGACATGATTGTCCTGACTCATCACCTGAAAACCTATTTTTTTTAATGTACTTTTTAATATGTGTGTGATCTGTATTTTAGTATGTGAATTTTGATAAAAAAAAAATTAATTAATGATGACTGTGAATGTGTATTTTAGACAAACTGATAATGGTGGAGAAAGACACTGAAACGTATTTGTGACATTTTAAATAATAAACAGTAAAATTGACTGAAACCCAGGAATTTTTTTTGGATTAAATTGAAATACAGTCAGGAAAATATACACAGTAATTGTATTCTTTTGAAATGTTTTATTTTAGATTTGGACAACCACACGACGTTAGTGGCGCTGTGGCCTTTTTAGCTTCAGATGATGGAGCATATGTTACTGGCGAAAATCTTGTAATTGGTGGTGGCATGGCTTCACGATTGTAATTTCTCTACAGGCATTATTTATAGCATCAAGTCTAAAGTTTAAATTTGAGTTGGTGCAGATTAAAACACTTGTTACTCAAAATTGTTTTATTATACTTTTACAAAACATCCCCTCATTTTAAACCTACCATTTAAAACCAATTACTATTAATAAAACCATAACAAAAACTATATTACAAATAAATAAGGATAACGCCATAGGTGCCAATTGGGGCTTGATGGACGACTTTATCAACATTACTCAAGTAGAGAAATATGTGCATTCAAATTACCTTGACAAACTTTAGAAAGCGATATCTGACAATTACAACAAATATAGCGCTTGCATTGCATAGGCCGCTCAGCCTGGAAATTATGCAACAAATATGAAATGTAAAGACCAACCACAAAGGATAAGAATAATTATTAAAAATTAATAAACTCTATAAACACTCTATAAAGTTTATCTGAAGATATAGATAACTGTAGATCCTCTGAATGAGTATCAATTTTCTTGCCTAGAGACCTTCACTTCACAGCATTAATTATTTGGATTACGTAATTACTATCTTGTAATAATATTTAAAAAATATATGCGATTCGACTTTACAAACATTTGTACTTAGAGAAAAATGTACGCGTAATTTGAAGAATCTATCCTCGCTTAATAATGCATTAAGCGAGAATATGTTCTTCAAATAATAATTTTTCCCAGCAATCACCCAGCTGAAAGTTAACGTAAATCCCTGATATGTATGACAGTCTCAACTTACATTAAATTAATGAATGATAATCTGATTTTTGCAGATTTATTTTTCAAATTTCGATTTCTTCTATTGTTCTTTGCCTTCGAAATAAATGTGCAATTATATTTCTATACATTTTCGTAGCTTCGGTTTTCTGAGTGTTGGTGTATTTCTTTTAAAAACAAGATGTAGAAATGTTTGTCAATCGGTTTTGTCTTTGCGTAACTTTTGTATGTTACTTGTACTTAATGTAAAACAATAAAACAATTCACCGGAAGTTGAGCATGTTTTAATAATAATAGATTATTTTAGCCAAGTTTGTCTTGCCAATAAATTATATTTAAAAAACTTGTAAGTTTCTCGACACGCTCTTATTTTTGGATGATTAATTACGACAGAACCATCCGTTACAGAAAAATATACCTCTAATTTTCCTGGAACTAAATATTTAGGCAAACGACATAGCCTGGATAAGCAATCAAGTAATCTGCTATTTTGAATTCCTGCATTATTAAGCAAAACTATTACTTTCATCGATCATGGATTATGAAGAATAGTTAATAGTTCTTAATTATTTAGGGGTTCTTTTTTTATTTGATCCAACACTACGGACTTAATCTACCACTACCCCGTATTAACCTTATCCACTTATCGCATATATAACAAAATATTAGCTAATAAAACACACATCGAACTGATAAAATAAATAAATTTGTAAACATAAACTTTGAAAAGCATAACAAGTAAAGCAACAAATTACCTTTGTAAACAAAAAATGCATAACGAGCGGTATAAAAAAGGTGGCAAAAAAGAGCTATCTAGTAACTGAGTCATCTTCTGCTGGATTAACACCCGTGGTATAAATTGGGCGTCCCATGAACATAGGATTGGAATTTCCATTGACTATGCTCCCAGTGCGCCTTCTATGAACGGGCGCTACCGGCTCTTTTGTGCTCTTTTTAATATACTTGAACACTCCTTCACCAGGTAAGGATGGCAATACTTTTGGATAAACATACCATACTCGGTACGTGAAGAACCAGGATAAAATGCCTATGCAGCCTCCTAAGAACTTCTCAATCATTACATGATAGTAAAGCATTGTGCAAACTAGCATAATATCCCAAAGCAGTTGAATTATCGTAATCGAAATGAACACTCCTCTAATATACGGAGTGTATTTTTCATAGTTGTACTGCAGTGTTTGGAATTCATCAGGAGATAAATTTCGGAGAGGATTAGTGCTTTGTTCTGTTTGCCTGGTGGTTCTATTATGTTCCTCCAGTCTAAGAAACTCTTTAATGCTATCCCAGTTGACCATAGACCTTGTCTCCTCTATAAGCACAAGACTGCCATAAATCAATATAAACGTATGACCAGAAGTATCGAAACCATTCCACATATGTCCAGCTTTTAAACAGGATCCTTTCGAGGAGTACTGTTTAATCTGGCATCTCCCGAATGAGGCCTCAATATAATTGAACAAGTTGGTCCAGAAGTACCAGAGTAACGTTGCAATCGCGAGTCTAGGTAAATGGTGTTGAGCAATTCGTTTAAATTGTCCACAACAGTACACGTATGAGGTGAAAATCACAAAAGGAGACAGTAGCAAAAGATTCCAGCCCCAAGCAAACTTTACAAAATATTTGTTTAAAATATTATCAGATCTGGATAAGTATCCTCTGGGTATTGTAGCAACATCGGCAATTAGCGAAATCAGGAACAAAGAAGCCAGATAGATACCCACTTTCAAATTGGTGTCGAAGAAAAGCGACTTCTTACATAGATACAGAACCATTAGCATAAATATCTCTCTGATAGATGTTGGCTCACAGGTCGGTTTCGTTCCTTTGAAATCAATGTTAATATCACTGGTGGCCGGTCGGAAATTCAGCTTAGTCGCGTGAATGGATTTCCGTTTCGTTGGTTTACTTGCCATTATTTGGTTTTTACTCAAAGTTCTATTTTATGCCAGTAGTATATACTATAGCAGCTGGAAGTTAAAGAGCAATTTCAGCTTTTCCCATTTAGAGCAATATAAATTTGCCTTACCTTGCACATGCTATTTGTAGCTGGGCAAATAATGTTTTATGTATGTATTCCTCTGCTGACATTTACAAAGTTCAAAAAGTGGAAAATTATTATGAACTTTTGGAAATTTAGGTTCAGGCATGAGATAACTGGGTGACATTGACTTTCACTGACTGTCAATCAGTGCGAATGGACAAATACGAAATTAATCCAAAATATTTTCTTAATAAACTAAATAATAACATAAATTCCAATTAAGAAATTTATTATTGTTATTTACTCTGACGTTGTCATGAAATAAGGGTGTAAGTTAAAAATTAGGTTAGGAACACTAGGTTGCGTCAGATATAGATATAGATAATCCGACAGTAAACAGATTCTAACCTGAAACCTTACTGCACTACACTTTTAAACAAAATAACACATAAAAAAGAAAAATGTTTCCCAGAAATATACTTACATCCACATGTACGTAGGAATAACATAAATTGAGGCAAAAGGTGGATTAGTTTTGTTATCAATTTTTAGGGAGAACCTGCAATCAAGTTCAACTACGCTTCAGATCATACAGGAAAGGAGATTATTGTCAAACGAAAAACCAAAAATATCGTAAAGAAAGGGGACTTCCCATTAATCCAAATGCAACTGGGGTGCTCACAGATGGATCCGATTTCTGTTACTTGGATGGCCGAATCGCCCCCTTGGCCCAGGGTCAGAAGAGAAGGCTTTTACGTAATGATCAAACAAAGCTACAGATTATAGCTCTTAGTAAAGAGATTGACTTTGCTATTGAACGATATCAGCAAATACAAGACGAGGAGAGTCGTCAGAAACAGCATATATTAGATAGAAAGTTGAAGCCCAAAGGCGCAGCTCTGTTAGGTACAAGTTGAATCGCTAATTGTTTTTGTTTGGTAAATATATTCTAGATTCTAGCCTATTGCATTATGATCAGTTTGTAGTGTTTGTACCTATTGTTCGTTTCATCGTTGGTGATTAAATGGTGAATGGGAGATATTTGGTTAAATTAAATACATAATTTTATATTAGTCTTATGTTTAAGAAATACTTTGCTGTGGATTTCAATGGAATTTAAAAATTCTGCTCAATAAACCGTATCATTGAAATATATGGCACAATATTTTTTAAAGCTAAGATTGAAATTCTGTATAAACCCACCATAAAATCTTTGCGGAAACTCCAACTTTTATAACTACCTTTACAAAACTACTAAAATAACAATTCAATTCAACAATATATGGTCAATTTGGTAATTGGAAAATGCGAGAATCGTTTTTACGAGTGTTTCTGCAGTATCAGAGTTCTCCATTTTAGCTTCCTTCGATCATTTACTAGTTGTGTAGGGCCCTTGCGTTCCCACTTCACAATTTACCTACTCACCTTGTAGAAAATCCTGTACTATCCACTTTTTTAGTGGTGGTTCTTGTGGAAATGCTAGTTACATAGCCATACCCACCTGACTCTGCAACTACAATACTAGGAAACCACCATACTCCAACATTCCACGAGTCAGCAGAAGTGTTTTCCTCATTTGACTGTTTTGCATGAGAACTCATTCTTTGTAACCACGTTGTGGAATTAAGTAGCTAAATAAATTGTCGTTGTAATAATAAAAGCTTTTTAAAAACGAATTATATCGTTAAAGTTTCATAATTTGCTGGAATGTTTTTGGCCGCTTTTTACTTATTGAAATTTACTGCTTTTTCATAAAATGGGGCGTCATGACGTCCCCCCAGTCTGTCAGGGGGGCGCAGTTCGACCATTTTCGCGCATCTGTCAAATCTATATTTTAGTTTGTACTTGATTTTTTCTTAGACTCATTTTGCAGGTCTTTGGGTTAATTTCGATAAATTTCTTTAGTTCTTTTTAGTTTTAGTTTGTATTGATTAGATTCGTTCAATTGGTTAACTGCTTCTTTTTTTCTTTTCAATAATTCTAAGGCGATATCTCCACAAAGCTACAATTTACCGACAGAGTTTTGTTAGTTTATTGAAAATTTGGCAACATAAATTTTTGATTTTTGCCTGTCAGCGTTGACATCGTGAAAGTGTGAAAAGTGAATAGTCGTGAATTTGAATGGGTGAAAAGTGTTTTCCAGAAGAACCTCCACTAAGAAGCTGCTGGTAAAGAGATTTTCTATAAGGTGAGCATATTGTTAATTGCAATCGTGAAAGCCTGCTCGAAATTAGTAAATTATTATCCCTTCTTGTATTTCCCCTGCACTAAGCCAGCAAGGGAAGATGAGGAATAATATAATATGTCTCATACTTATTACAAAATATAGGGTTTGATTTAAAACCAGAAATGGCCGCACATTGATGCTGTAATATACAGTGTGTCCGTGTTAGGAACTTAACGCCCTTGTACAATCTTTATTTTTGATCAATTTCAATTATTTTTTTTTGTTAGTTAAAGTTAAATCGTCAAAATACCTATTCGACTAGTGAGTACTCTCGATTTTGGTCTGGTACCATGGAACTACGGTAACTTTCATGTTGAAACTTTCAAAAACTTCATTTGGGGCAATTAAAAAAAATGTCGACCGATTCTCACTTAAAATAGCCTAAAATCATAAATAAATTACCGGAAAACGGCTGAAAATTGTCTTAAAAAATATCGAATAACATAGTGGTATGCAAGCCACTGCTACAAATTAACAAAAATTTAATTATTTAAAATAAGCACCTCTTACATCCATCACTACCCACAAAGTTTCATTAAAACTTATCAAACCGTTTTGGTTTGAAAGTTTGACGTCCTGTATTTCCCAAAAGCAGCTTTTGCGTACCATGTATATTTGGATTTTTTCATATTTGGGCAAGGTCTATTTACGCTTGAATTTATGGTACTTATTTCTGAGGCACCCTGTATATAATTCATATCCGAGCGATATTTTTAATTTTTTTTGTATTTTGCAAATTGTTTTTGCATTCAAAATTCCTGTCGAACTTGGACAAAAGTTTGTTATTATTGGCTCTTATTATCACTGAAAAACCTAAATTCGCCTCATTCTTTCCCTAATCTGATATGATCAGATCTCAGATTAATTTTCAGACATTATTTATTAATGTCTTTAGATCAGATAATCAACATCGAGGTTTTACCTTTTGGTGGATAGCAATCATGGCTCAAATATTATCACCATAAATCAAACACTTAAACCAGTTGTAACTAACCCTAAATGGTTGAGATTTAACTAACATTAAAGGTACTACAATTATACGATTATCTCAAATGTATCTACGCCTACATGGCGTCCAAAATTAAATAAGAAGTGCTTCAAAATGTAAAGCTGTTCCAAAATACCAGTTTGGCTTCAAGACTAAAAACTCAACTATACATCCACTTTTTGTTCTTACTAATAACATACAAACCACACACCTGACCGGAGGAAAAACTGCCAGCCTGTTTTTAGACATAAATAAGGCCTTTGACAGTGTGTGGATGGAGGGCTTACTGTACAAACTACATAAACTTGGCACTCCAAACTACTTAATACATATTATTAAACAACTACTCGAAGACAGACAACTGGAGGTACGAATCAACGACGACTACTCTATCCCCTTTTCACATGAGCAAGGCTTACCTCAGGGTTCACCACGCTCATCCCTGCTTCACAACATATATGACGATGACATATACAACCACAACAGACAAGACAAAGAAGGTATAGACCAAAACGCTTACCTGCTGCAATACGCTGACGACACTACCCTTATCGCGCATGACAGAACGACCGCCAGAGCAGTGGACAAACTCCAGACACTCAGAGACACAATAACACCATGGTTCTACAAATGGAGACTCACACCAAATGCATCAAAAAACCGGCTGCTCCTCTCAAACCACCGAATTAAACCAGACTCTCCAAACATCATCACGGACTATTACCACTTTGCAGTACTCGGTAAATTCAGTTTAGTTTCTTTGCAAGTGTTTTGAATTATAAATAATTAATATGCACACATGTTAAGGAATAAACAGTCAAGTTGCCAGTTTGGAAACGAGTATGATCCTTTTAGTAAGGAAATCAGGCCCATCTATAAACATGTTCAGAAACATGGTTAGTCAATTGAAGAACAAACTCTTTCAAAATTAAACAATGGAGTTGAACTTTTGTGATGATTTTATTAGTGATAATTCATTTCAATTGTATTAAGCTCGATGTTATTCATCAGTTTCCGAAATCACCTTGGAAATCCATTTACGATAAGAAGCAACTCGAGAGTAAACATTAGGATGCTTTTTCGTCGCTATTCCACATTTATTAGTTATAAACGATGCAATCCCGACTTGTTCCCAGTTCACTAAAAGCGCCGTCCCTGAATCCCCCTACAAAGCAAACAGTGAAGTAAAATAAATGAAGTTTTTCAACTGAAAAAATGACGTACATTGCATGCTCCTCCAGTCATAGCTCCAAAGCAAATGTGATGGACATTGTCCCAAGACGATGAGCATGTTTCATCGTCAAAAATATCCACGGATAATTTTTGTAACCTATGTGATATAGGCTCATTTTGCTGAAATGTAAATGGTACTTCATTTCATCATGCTACAGTATCTCCTACGGCAAATTATTATTGAATTAAACAGAAAATAGTGTTACCAATAACCTCCTGTTTTGTCCAAAAGGTCAAACAAATATTCCCCCGAAGTTAGAATTGTCAGAATGGCTATTTAAGGACGGGTAGTAGAGAGTAAGTTATTTGAAATATACTACGAGCACGAACAAACGGAAACGAGTAAGCGAGGGCGTTACTAGTTAGTTTAGTCTATAATAAAAAATAGATGTAAAAATGATATATCAAGTTGTAAGTGTTGTAAGTGTTGAATTCAAATGAGAATCATATACTTTCAAATTATGGTAAGAATTCTCTTGCACATCATATAAGTATTTTGGCGTATATGAATTTTGAAGGCTATAACTTCGATGAACATTTTTTAGGGATTTATTTAAAAGGGTTGAAAACAAAAACTGAAAAAAAATCTCCCTAAATTGTTCTTGGTAGTTAATTCCGTAATTTGACAAAACCTTTTGTAATAATCTCTTGGCTGCTCTCAAACTATAAAATAAAAAAATGTCAAAAATACATATGCCTAAAGATATTCGTTAAAAACTGAAGTGCTTTTTATTCATCCAAAAAATACCACTGTGGCCAGTTCCTAATGTTTAAACAGTAATTTTCAAGCATTTAATTGAAAGTGTATTTAGATTTTTTTTAAATAAAAAATAAGGGCTTCTTCGACGGGTTTTTTAAGCGATTTTTAGCAAAATTTTCTGGATTTTTTTGTTTGATTTTTTCAGATTTTCTTCTTTCTTTCTTCAGTTGTTTAGAAAATTACAAACAATGCTTAGCTAAATATTTCTTAACTTTTTACTGAATATTTTCTCGCTCGGTAATCCGATTTGAGCAACTTTTTTAGTGAATTATAGCTCCATTCTTGAACAAAATTTAATTTATGAGATAAGCAAAAAAATTTAATAAACGTATTGTACAGCGTGTTTAAATAGTGTCATGATTTCTTGGTCACCGTTTAAATTCGTCTGCGGGCAATATCCAATAGCTTAGACAGAAAAAAGTATACATTGTCATAGTCTCATGTCTTCTGAGTAAGGTGGATTTTTAGTCGTCTGTTTATGTTGAGACATTCGAGAGATATAATTCTTTTTAGGACCGGGCACGTTTTTCGCTCAAAATTTACATTGTTTCATTTAAAATATTTCATATTGAATGTTTCTCTGTTGTCACCATAATATTCCGTCTGAAAAATTAAATTCGTTCTCTTTTCGGCATATTGTCTGTGTCTATTGTGTTCGGCATATTGTATATCAACAAATAATAAAAACACCCAAAAATCAAATCGACAGATCGGCATACATATTACAATACGCAGACGACACGGCACTTATTGTACATGACAAAACTACAACAACACAACAACAAACAACACAATGACATGGTTTTATAAATGGAGACTAACACCAAATGCGTCAAAAAACCAACTTCTGCTCACAAACCACAGACTCAACGCTGACTCCCCTACAATAACTGCAGCGGCCAAACGACACAACCAAAAAACGACGTAAAATACCTTGGAATCACAATTGACCACAAACTTAAATTCACTAAACACATACGAAACATCAGGGCAGAAACCATAAAGAGAACAAAACACTTCCGATCACCAACCTACAAAGACAGAGGAATTAGCACAAACACCGCCACCAAAATATATAAAGCTATTTGTAGACCCTTGCTACACTTTGGACATATACTCATGACCAACGGAACAGAAAGGACAAAACGTTATACACAAACAACAGAACAAATTGCACTAAGACTAATAACACGAATAAGACACCCCCAAAACCCACTACACAACCCCCCCACCCAACTACTATACGAACGCACAAACATGACAAAGATCTCGGAAAGACTCATACATCTACAGACAAAATGGACAAACAACCCCTACAATTGGACCATACTGAATCCCCTTTGTCTTACAAGACCAACCAGACAATCCCGCTTCCGTTTCCCTACATCAACGCTACTCGAACACTTACAAACGCAACTGACTAGTGGACAATAAAATAATTTTTTCTTGTCATTGGAATTTTATTTAATAATATTGTTAACCTAGAATAAGAGAATTTTCATATTTGTTTTTTATTTAGATTAAGACTACATGTATTAAACAAGGGCAGAAAGACCGATAGGTCGATAGCCTTTTTTAGAAATAAAGATGTTTACTACTACTACTACTAAAAACACCTTGTCCTTACCCCGGTTTTTCCCCAGCCAATAATTAGGCCAGTTTGGGGGTTTCTCGTGGAAAAGTCATCGGATAATGTGACCGGCTTCCATGTTCCATCATCGGGCAATGCAGTTTCCAACTAAAAACTAATTTACAGTATTGCAAATCACTAAATAATTAATTTCACCTCTAATACTGCACAGTCATTGACCAATTTTTCAGAGTCGAATTCATGGCAATAAATTTTCTTTACATCTCGGGTATTAACTGGTGCCGTTGTAATCTCCGTTAGTCCATATTGAATGGAGTATAAACTGCTGTTTCTGGGTCTGAAATGTACCACATATACAAAGCTTCTCTGAATTACTTTTACTAAATTTTGACTTCTAAAGAAATTTTTCAAAAGCCGTTTTCTTGTAAAAAATTTCAGAATTGACAATTTATTACGAAAAATTACACATAGGGCTTCATTCATTCTTAAACTACAATAAAAGTTCCAAAATTATCTCCAGCTCACATCAAATGCGATCAGATATCGGATAAATGTTTTATGAAACTCAAAATGAAACAATCCTGATGTTTTTCTAAGTGTGTGGCAAGCAGTGAGAAGAATATTGGAATTTTGTAGTTCGCGCGGATTAAGCAGTTAAACAAGTTATATTTGGTAATAAAATGTCGATCTATATTTTTACTCGTATTTTTGATTCAAGCTGTTTAGAAAAAAAATAACAAAATGTTCTAGGAAAGTGAAACCTTGCGTGACTAAAATAATATTACATTAAAAACTCTGTAGCTTAGTTCTTCGACTGAATATGAGGATTCTGTAAGATTAGATATACCTTTCATTATTACAAACACAATGGGCAGCACTTAGGACAAAGTTGTCATTTAAAATCGTCCCACCGCAGGTGTGCTTTGTTTTATATCTTAAGGAAACCTGAAACAATCGGACATATTCACGATGTTATAGCAAACAGATTCATTGTACCGCAAATGGGAATTCTCCCTGTTCAGCATCAGTTCCATTAACAATTCTTGCCGAACCTGGAAGACATTATTTTTCTTGCGTGAGCAAAAAATTTTGAAGGGTCCTTACCGTAAATTTCCACAAAACAGAGTGAAAATGTCAGACTAAACATATACAAATAGCGGGAAGCACCCATAACGGAACTAGGCCAATTCAATATCTTCATTGCAAACGTTTAATTAAATGGCTTTCGTGTTCATGGCTTATTTTATACTTGCCGAGTTGAATAAAACATTACATTGTATCTAAATTTGCGCTACAGGGAACAGTTTTATCAGTTTTTATTTAAAAAAATTACATAGGTATCGTAATAGCTTGTAGCTCCGTAGAAATAATCCATTTGACTCAAAGAGACTTCGGTTAACATATCGTATACATATGGAATAAAACTCAGTCAGTTTCAAGTATGTCGTATTATAATCTCGGATTATAATCCGTAATATCGTAAATATTATAATATCGGATTTTGTTTCGACCTAATAATTTCCAATGTTTTCAATAAGTCAAGTTTTTTCCGTTTTGGACACTCCTGTAAGATGTCGATTTTGTCTGGTCCTGCAAATAAGTGGCCAGAGGCTAATAAATGGGTAGCAAAAGCTGAATTGGACTCTACGACATCAGAGTTTTGTTATGTTTATTAAAACAATTAGCATGTTCACGTACTGTAGTGGAAAGTTTTCTCCCAGATTGACCAATATGAACAGACGCACAGTCTCCACAACTTAAGCGAAATACTCCTGATTTTGAAAATAAATCCAGTTTATCTTTGTTTTAACTAAGTGATTCTGTATAGTGTTCACGGTTTTAAACGTTATCGAAATCTCAGAGTTTTAAAAAAAGTTTGCAACACTTATAGAAATGTTACCGAAAAACGTAAGACACTTAAATTTTTTATCAGATCTTTCGCAATTAGATTGACAAATATTGTAAGTGAGCTTAAATTTTCTGAAAAATGTATAGTATATTTTATTAATTATTTGAAAAGAAAAGCCATTGTTTAAAGCGACCAAATTGATAATGTTCAGTTTTCTGTTAACACTGCGTTTCCTGAAAAATATTGAAACGAAAAAGCCACTCGCTTGGGCTAAAGTGGTATAATAATGATCTAGCAAACAAAAGAGATACATTACATCTACTAACCGAGGTTGCAAAGCAAAGAAACACTTCAGAAATAACTAAATTGAAAAATCGTCTAAAGCATTCCTATCAGGAAGATGTTAAAAAAGCGAAAAATCATGCATACACTTCTTATTTAAAAACAAATAGTTTCAAACCTACTGCAATATGGAAGGTAGTTAAAGAAAATACTAATCTTTTAAGAAATAAGTCTCCAACTGATATAAACATCACACTTGATTGTTTTAACCGATATTTTACACATATTGCTTCAAATATAGTGAACAATTTACCTGAGCCTAATACTACCTGTGACTCATTTATTAACAGTTATGCTATGCGATTGACTTTTCCTTCAGATACATTTTCATTTTCGCCTATAACCCAAATAGAACTTAGGGATTTAATTGGTAAAATAAAAAATAAAAATGGTCTTGACTATCATAATATGAATTTAAAAATTATTAAAAGCATTTTGAATCTTATTATTTCACCACTAACAAAACTTTTCAATTTCAGTATTAGAGACTCAGTGTTCCCTAAAACACTAAAAGTGTCTAAAGTGGTACCCATTTTTAAAAAAGGTAGTGCTGATGAACTTACGAATTATCGTCCTATCTCTGTTATACCAGTATTGTCTAAAATGCTTGAAAGGGCGCTTAGTAACCGAATTAACAACTTTTTTGAGACTCACAAACTCTTCACTGAATGTCAGTTTGGATTTCGTAATGAAAAATCTACGACTGTGGCTACCAATAAACTTGTTGAATTAGTTAATGCCAGTTTCGGCGCTGGGGACTAATGTGGGACTTTGTTTTGCGATCTGACGAAAGCCTTTGACTGCATTTCATCTGATATTCTTGTTTTAAAGTTAAAATATTATAAATTCTCTTCAGATAGTATCAATTTGATACATTCGTATTTAACAGCTCCTGAGCCTGAACGGGAAGAGATCCGAACTTCGTCATTAACACTATGGAGTGCCTCAAGGGTCTATACTTGGACCTTTGTTGTTTATTATTTATATTAATGATTTAGTAGGCTGTGACACTTCCTCTGATTTTGTCCTGTACGCAGATGATACAACCATAGTTAGAAAGTCTCAAAACGCTGATTCTTTGAATGGCTACCTAAGTGGGTCACAAGCTATTGTCACTGACTGGTTTATGGCCAACCAGTTGAGCATGAACGATGCAAAGAGTCAGTAGCTGATTCTGTCTACTCGTCCCACCAAACATATTCCCAACGATCCAATGAAATTTCTTGGAGTTAAAATTGATTCAAAACTCAGATGGAAACCACATCTGGCTGATGTTTGCAGCAGTGTGGCATCAGGAGTTTTTGCTTTGCGGACACTTGCTTCCACAATCTCAAAGGAAGCAGCTTTAACAGTTTATTTTGCTTGAGTGCATTCTAAAATTTCTTATGCGATTCTAGCCTGCCGACATGTGGCTGATACAGTACGAGTGTTTGCCCTTCAAAGGAGGGCTATTAGAATTCTCAGTAATATTGGTTACAGACACAACTGCCGATCTCATTTCTCAAAATTGAAAATTTTGACGGTATATTCATTATACATTTATCAATGTCTCGTACATGTTAAAAATAATGAAAATTCATACTGCACAGACGACAGCATCCATTACCATCATACGAGAACCAAAGGGAATATATATACTGATTTTTGTAGAATTCATAAATTGAAAACTGGGATATTTTACTACGGTCCTAAATTCTTCAATCTATTGCCATCTCATATAAAATTGTTACCCTTTCCGCAATTTAAAACTAAACTAAAAAATATTTGATTGTTAAAACATTCTACTCCATCAATGAATTTCTTATTAATGACTTTTCTGATCTTTCATAATTCTCATTGTATAGATTTAATATTATTATGTTGTGTATTCAGTAACTTTTTGACGTGTGTAAACCTTTCGTTGTAAGCACGAATAAATTTTGTTTGTTTGTAAATGCAGCATTTAACAACAGTCGGTAAAACAAAGAATTGAAGGCAGCGAACTTGTGAGGATGAGGAGAGTTGGATTCAAAGCGAATAACACTATCTGTTGAAGAGGGGTTTCTGTAGAGTTCTGAAATCGATAGTGGAAGATTTTCTAGATAATAATATGTCTAAGAACAGAAGTTGCTGTTTAGTCTGTTTTTATACAGTGAACTCTACACGGAGCTGAGGAGTTTCACAAATTGTAGAAAGGAATGAAGGAATCAAATTAAGCTCACCTGTCCAGAGTATGAAAATGTCTCGTTTATAAAATGTGATGTACAGTTCGGACCCACATAATTTTTTGCGTTATCGGGTTTGAAATTTACAGAAAACCAGCTTCAACAAACTTAGTGTTTGAAACCAATTCTCCATATCCTCGCAAGTTTGCTGCCTTCAATTCTTTGTTTTACCGACTGTTTAACTTCCACTGTCTAGAGCTGCATTTTAGCAGAGAACTGAACGTTCATAATTTTATCGCTTTAAACAATGGTTTGTCTTTTGAAACAATTAATAAAACAGACTATGCATTTTTTTATAATATTAAGCGATATTTGCAATTAAAATTTTGTCAGATCTGATAAAAATTTGAGGTGTCTTACGTTTTCTTGGTAATATTTCTATAAGTGTTGCAAACTTTTTTAAAACTCTATAATAAATATAATATGCGTGTAATTAGTGTTATTCTTTTGTACAGATATCTAACGTCTGATGATGCCTAAGAGCGAAACCCTTACCCGGGTTACATAAGTATTAAAGAACCACATACTTGAAACTTTGAGTTTTATTATTAAACCTTTGTTTTATGCGCCAATCATCAATCAAGCTCCACCACATGACTTTTAGGGGACAGATGAACTATTATTCAATGACCCTTGTAGCTCTTCAATCCGTTATCAATAGCAATCGCCCTACTAACGATATTGAAAAAATCACATCAGGCAAAGTAGTAAGACGGCGCCTTGGTCCCGCACCCCCTTGCTAGAGGGGTAAAGATTGCATGCACGGCGCTTTGCGTCGCGACGACCACCTCACTGTTTGGAGGGTGGTCGGAGCAGCGAGAGGCGCCGTCAACGTCGCTCTACCCTCTATACGCGTCAAGCATTGATCAAACTCGTGGAGCCATTCCTCAGCAAGTGGAACAAGTTTCTAGAGTTCCAAATATCTGCATTCCATAAAGTGACTGCTAGTTAGTTGTAGTTCAATTGTTGTGCTTTTAGTGCTATAAGTTGGATTTTTCATCGCTTCAATTAGAAGACGTAGATCTAAGGCTGACAACTATTTACTCTCTCGGTAAGATCAAAACTAGTTTTTATGATTTTCCCAATTGGAAGAATGAGGAATTTTCCACTGTTTTATTTGTGAAATATAAATAGCAATCGGCGTTAATTTATCAAGCCTGGTCAATTCATCACAGATAAATATTTAATTTTCTGTTGAAACATATAACTAAGTACATTACGAATTCCAATTACTCCAAAACATGTCCAGGTTGCCTATTGAACACACCGCGTTAAAATGTATGAAAATATGCATTGAAAAATTTTAATCAATAAACAATTTACACTAATGCCTCTATATAAATCAGCCTCTTATCGGGTAGCAAATCATCTTTGAAGTCGATACATTGTTTGATTAGTTGTATGCAAGTGAAATTTATTGGAGTAGTTTTATATTTGCTTTTTTAACTTTCTTAAAATTTGATTCAGGTGCGAAAACATTTGTTTTTATTTCCTGCAAAATAAAGCAAGAATTATGCTCAACATTAACGGTTGGTGTAACAATCCAAATTTCAAGTTGTATTTTTTGTCAGTTAGATTTGTATTTGTATTTTTGTATTATTTGTCAGATAGATTCAATTTAAAAAAATAGTTTCTAGAATTCTAATATTATTGCACGCGGAAAAATTGAATAGAATCTTAACTAACTTTTTGAACATTTTACTAATTTTCGACATTTTCATAGAGTATCTTTGTAAATGTTAGTGCTATAAAAAAATAAGATAGGTGTTATGTGCTCTTTTTAGGTCAAACTTAAAATGGTAAAATCACAATTTTAAAATTAAAGAAAATGAAGGGACAAGGGAAATAAAAAAAAATACAGAAAAATGTATTATGCAAAAGTTTCTTTATCGTGATTGCTGAATAATATGCCATTCTCAGAATCAATGTATGGGGTCAGGCAAACAAGTTATCAGTCCTAAACTCATTTTTTAAATGGAACACTGTTTGTTTTAGTGTGAAAAGATACGATTTTGAATTCACTTTTCACTCTTCTCTGACCTCGTATATTTATTCTGGAAATGGCCGATTGTTCAATATTCATTATAAAGAAACTTTTGAATAAAACATTTTTCTGCATCTCTTTTAACTAAGACAATATGACCCTATCATTTTGAAATAGACAATTTTTTTATTATTCCTGTAGATTATTGATTTTCCCCTGCTTTTATCCAGAAAGTTTGCTTTTTTATTGAAAAACTTGTTTTGCCAGGAACTTTACTCATTACGGTTTTCTTTATATATGCTTATATTGATAATACTTGACGAACATAATGCAAACACGATGCCTAAGCCAAAAAATTATTATTTGAAATTGATTTTGAAAAAATTAAAAATAACACTATTTATAAACGAATTTAATATAACGTCTTCATATCTTTTCATTCACTTTGCTCAAGTTTAGTGGATCAAAAATGTTAAAGAAACAAGAGAAAGTTTGAAGAAAGATAGAAATGTAAGAAGGTACAAAATATTAAATCCACTAAATTAGATACAATTGAACTTGAAAATTGCCTTTTTGATTTTAAAGTTTTACTCTTTTGTCATTTTGCTATAAAATAAATATTCTATTCTGAGCAACTGATAAATAAAAGGCGGCTAAAATAGATGACGGCTAGAAAATCAAAAAGGAGAGACCGGCAGATTCTAAAAATTATAAAAAGAAAAGATTATAAAAAGTCAATGTTCAAAAAGAGTTGAGCTTTAATCCTATCAAAACGTGCTCAGGCTTATAAATGTGCATATTTATTTACATGTTTGTTTCCAACACATGTTGCAATATTACCCTGTCGAACCCCTTGATGAGTCTATCAAGCACATATATGCGGGCCTTCTATAGTCGTTTCTATCAGTGACTGTGAATATGGCATTTTTTCCATAATTTTCTGAAGATTTCTTATAGTTCATTATTTTAGTTGATGATACTTTGTTGAAACATTTTATAAGTTTTGCCATTAGTTGTTCAGCTCCGTATTTTAATATCGCATTTGGTATGCTATTTGTCACTGGCGGTTTTCCGGTTGTAATCTTATAAGTCTGATATATCAAGAATTTCTTCGGCTTCCTAATCCTTTTTTGTCTTCATTTACGGTCACACCTGCATACAATTATTAGACTTAGGTTTTCCAGAAGGGCTTTCAACTTTTTGGGTTGTTTTGATTTGACGATTTTGAGTTTTCTCTTTCTCAATATTCGTCATACCTTCTGTATGTGCTCGGTTTACCTCACGATTCATTTCCGTAATTCGCATTTTCCATAGCCTCGGTTTTATGTTTTTAATTTTTTTGTTAACACTGTCTCTTGTTTGAATATAACTTTTTTTTGTATTTGGTATTTTGTAGTTCCTAGATCTTAGGAACGCGTTGCGTTTCTTCTTCATTAGAAAAATAAATATCATTAAAGGGGAATCGACAGTGAGATTAATGAAAGAGCTTATTGGAAATTCATGTTTTATGTTAGGTTATAGACAAATCGAGTTTTATGACGAAGTATGTAGATGTGGTCATCAGCAATATAATAAGTTGCTTTCTAGAGCATTGAACAACAACTTATTTTGAGATCATTATTATTATTATTTGCGAAAAAGCTTTCAAAAATATGCGAGAACCAAGCTCCGAAAATTAATATTTGCAATTAGAATTTCTAATCATAATTTTATTTCTAACCCACTACACAACCCCTCCACCCAACTACTATACGAACGCACAAACATGACAAAGATTTCGGAAAGACTCATACATCTACAGACAAAATGGACAAACAACCCCTACAACTGGACCATACTGAATCCCCTTTGTCTTACAAGACCAACCAGACAATCCCGCTTCCGTTTCCCTACATCAACGCTACTCGAACACTTACAAACGCAACGGACTAGTGGACAATAAAATAATTTCTTCTTGCCACTGAAATTTTATTTATTTAATAATATTGTTAACCTAGAATAAGAGAATTTTCATCTTTGTTTTTTATTTAGATTAAGACTACATGTATTAAACAAGGGCAGAAAGACCGATACGTCGATAGCCTTTTTTAGAAATAAAGATGTTTACTACTACTACTACTACTAATTTGCAACTATCTCTTATAGATACGCATCTTTTTAGCTTAACATTGATATTTCCTAACAATAATTAACATTTAAATACGTTAAAAGAAAGCAATAGCCGGAAGATGTTCCTTTGTTGTTTCCCCTTTAGTTGCTTTGTAAGAGTAAAAAGTCCACAAATTGCCAAATTTAAAATAGTCGGACACACTAATTTGATCTACCTTCAAAAAAAGATACTGTTATTGTGCTGTTATAAAATGCTTCTAGACTCATTTGTTCAATTTCGATTAATGTTGGCCTTCGAAATTCTATTACATGCAATCAATATACAGATTTAGCCTCCATTAACGGAAACCTTTGTTTCCTTTATGTAACATTTAGCAACATAGTGAGAAATTAAATTTAACACACAACAGAAAGACTCACACAATCAAAATCCATTAAAAAATACTAATTCTGAATTCTGGCTTATACATTTTGAACTCAGTAAATATATTTCGTGCTTCTATCTTTTCGTTCTGATTACCATGGTCTTTTTACATTTCTTTCGACGAGTATTACGTTCTCGAAGCCAATATCGAATCGTGTACCATAAATAAACATAACAGAAAGCTTAAAAGGGTGCGTGACTTTTATAAATTCCATTTTCCTCAAAAGTAATTCCTTTCAAATAACATTATCATTCGCCTTATACTTTTTCATCGAGATTCGTAAGTCTCCACTTTTCTGGGAGGGCTTACCGTGGCATTTTATATGAGGATAAAGGCGAAAAAGGCTCAGTGATGGCGGATTATTGTGACTAAAGGGCTATTTTCCATTCCAGCACTAGAAACTGACTTGTGTTTATGTACGTTTTGCATGTACTTCAATTGAAATTGTTATTCAATATTCTACCTTATAAATACTTCAAAACAGAACACTGTACTCGTTTTTTCCGCTTATGGAAAAGCCAGAGGTAACTTGCCCTCCAAACTTTTCCAATTATTTTTCCAGCTTAATCATTTTTTTATAACTTGGTTTAACCTTAAGTGTTCGGGTCTCGTCGAGAACTGATTTTTTTACTAAATACTGCCATTAATTCAACCATAGTTCCACACTCTAATATTTTATAAATTATAAAGATGCGACTAGTATGTTGAATATGTTATTTTTTATGCGTATTTATTCTTATGTTTTCTTTATGTTTATATTTGTAAAATGTTTAGTCTGGATTTTAGCTTTCAGAGTTATAGATTTTCTAAAAGAATTGTAGGGCTAGTATCTCTGCATTGTGATTGAGAATTTGTTAACAGCTTGAGAGTAATACAATTTTATCAAAGTTATTAGAAATTATTATATATGAAATATATTAATTATTATTAAAATAATAACCAATATCGCCACTATAAGAATGTTGACACATAATATTTCATGAAATTGATTGTGTTGATATTAGCCCTTACGCAAGTTATGTGTTCAGAAAGTAAATCTTTTTAATAAAAGTTAATTAAGACCGCATACTGTATGTCGTTAAAATAAAATAAAACAAAAAAAGTTTGATAACATCAAATGCAATTTGTTTGAAGAAAAACATATTAACTAACTTTTAATGACCAATTAATAAGAACTTAATGGCAACATTTTTATTTATTCGAAATCTTTTGATTATGTAAATGAAAAATTATTCTAATTCTCGCTTTAGTTTTTGTTTATATTGAACTTACGTTATTAAATAAATTTTATAATTATAGCGCTCCTTCTCTGCATTCTTATGTTTATTCTCATCATAATTATGATCATTTTAACCTGATTTTAATGTTTTACTTTATAATGCCTTATATAATTTTACTCTAACGCAAACCATGCAGAGTAAAGTGTCTACACTTTACAGACAGACATTTTTATTTATCCAGACCGAGTTGTTTCTTATCTTTTTTTGTTTTGAAAAGCTATATATCTAAGTGCAAATATGTGCCCTATTAAATGTAAATAGAAATGAATAGAAACTGTAAAATTTGAAAACGTTCTGAATGTACCAATTATGTGAAGAATATTCAATGCACTTTAGTAGAGCGAATTCTTCTCAGGGCGTTTGCAGCATTAAATATATATTTTAACATCCTGTATCTGGAAAACATAGCGTTTTCCAACACGTGGTTCTCCTATTTTTGTGGAATAAATTTTTAATAGAGTTTTCTTATTTAAATTTTGCGATATTCTATATGTAGAGGTAGGGGCGTGTTACTTGGAGCAGTGGAAATTCATGAATAATAAAAGTCAATACATAGAAAAGTACCGTACAATTTAGATAAATAATCAAGAGGATACAATATTTTGCTTGAGTATTTGAAATTATTCAGAGGCAATTTGTGGTTTCTTTCTTATTTTAAATTGTTGATTATTTCATATCTACCAAATGAAGTAAACTTGTCAAGAAATCAAGAAGAGTCTATACACCATTGAGCCCTATTGCACTTAATATTTATTAACTAATAACATGTTTAGCTATAACATAGCTGTAAGTCGGTAAAAGCCTATCCAGGAGCTGACATACACTCACATCATAATCCTCTTGTCGGTGTATTCAAGATAAAGATGAAGAGACTAAAGAAGAGTAACGTACGTAAGCATGATCTGCGGAAACTAAAAGTACCATTAATAAATCAACAAGTAAAAACCGACCTAAATAACGAACTCAAATCCCTGTCAGACCTGAGCCATGAAGACCAATTAAGTAAACTCAGCACGACAATTAAGAACATCAAAGACGACTGGTTACAACCTGATAAAATGAAAAAGAAATCCTGGGTGACCGACGAGATTCTGCAGTTAATGGAACAACGAAGAAAAACGAAAGGCGATGACAGCGCATACAACAGCATAAACAAAATCATTAAAATAAAGGTCCGTCAAGCCAAGGAAAGAGACATTAAGGAAAAGTGTACTGAAATAGAAACTGCAGGCAAGGCACGATACTTTCAACGTACACCGAAAGGTTACAGAGTTAACTGGGACGTTTAAACGTAAACATGAGACCACTCTAACTAACAACGAAGGAAAACCTATAACTAATGTTGCTGACTTGAAAAACACATGGAAATCATACATAGAACAACTCTTTTATGACACAAGACACGAACCTCCCAAAGTAAATGATGATACAGGTCCAGATATCCTCATTGACGAGGTCAGAGCAGCAATAAAGTCCATGAAGGAAGGAAAATCCCCAGGACCCCATGACATAAATATAGAGTTCTTGAAACTTTTTGATGAAGGCAGCATGAGGTGGTTAACAAATGTGTTTAATAAGATATACAGTTTTGGTAGGATTCCGCACCAGTGGCTCACATCGGAGTTAATCACCTTGCCTAAAAAATCAGGAGCTAAAAAGTGTGAAGATTTTAGAACAATAAGTCTGATGAGCCATCTACTAAAACTATTTCTGAAAATCATACACAGAAGAATCTACATGATCTGTGAGGAACAAATAGCACCTACACAGTTTGGTTTCAGAGATGCAGTAGGAACACGAGAGGCCATATATAGCATCCAAGTTTTATTTCAGCGATGCAGAGACATGAACTGTGAAGTGTTTGCATGTTCTGTTGACTACCAGAAGGCTTTTGATAGAGTAAAACATCGAAAAATGGTAGAAATTCTGAAAGATGTAGGCTTGGATGGAAGGGACATTAACATAATAGTCAACCTGTGTTGGAATCAATCAGCTTTTGTCAGAATCGGAAATGAGACAACAGAGGAAATGGAGATACTGAGGGGTGTAAGGCAGGGCTGCGTTCTCTCCCCATTATTGTTTAATATTTATTCAGAATTCATATTTAGAGAAGCCTTAGAACACACAGATTCAGGAATATCCCTGAATGGAGAAAGAGTGAACAATATTCGTTATGCAGACGATACGGTCGTTTTTGCTGACAGCATAGAGGGGTTGCAAAATCTCATGAATAGGATAACAGACTGCAGTCAACTATATGGCCTGGACATTAATATTAAAAAGACAAAACTAAGGATTATAAGCAAAAATAACATCAATAACTGTCAGCTTATAATCAACCAAAAACGGATAGAACGCGTGAGCAGTATTACTTATCTCGGAACTCTGGTGAACGAGCAATGGGATCATTCACAGGAAATAAGAAGCAGAATTGAAAAGGCCAGGACTGCATTCAGCAAGATGAGACATCTGTTCACATGCCATCACATAACATTACCCACCAAGATAAGACTTCTGCGCTGTTGCGTGTTCTCTGTTTTACGGGGTGGAAGCATGGACGCTTACTGAAGCCACAACGAAGAAATTGGAAGCATTCGAGATATGGTTATATCGAATAATATTGAAAATACCATGGACAGACCACATAACAAATATCGAGGTTCTCAGCAGAATGGGCAAGGACAGGGAAGTGGTTGATACTGTGAAGGAACGAAAGCTCCAATATTTAGGACACGTTACGAGAAATGAAAACAGATTTCACTTATTGCAGACTATCTTGCAAGGAAAAGTACTAAGAAAGCGAAGTGGGGTGTCCTATATAGAAGACGAATCTCATGGTGGAAAAACCTTTGAACGTATGAGTACAACTGAGTTGTTTCGGGCTGCAGTGAACAAAGTTAAGATAGCATGTATGATAGCCAACATCCGAAACGGATAGGAACTATAAGAAGAAGAATAACATGTTTATAAAAATATGTTAGTCGGTAATAAGCACGATAACCAACAAATCAATAAATACACAAGAAAATAGTTAGAAATTGAAGAATAAAAAAGGAAAAGGAAAGACAAGTAGATTCAACAATAACGACAAATCATTGTTATTAAAATCAGACAATGATTTGTTTTCAGTTAAGTTTTGAATGAGCCTTAGTTAAATTCCTTATTACCTTTAGGGTTAAAGTCTTACAAACTCTATAAATGTTAAAAAAGCTGAAAACAGCACTGTTTATTTTGCGCTCATGTAATATTCATAGATAATTTGCCTTCCAAACTTTTCCAATTATTTTTTATCATCCCAATAAACTTGGTATAACCTTTTGGTATTTGGGTCGCGCTAAGAACTGACTTTTTAGTAAATACTAATAATGTCGGGAAAATATTCAACGTGACTTTATCACTGTGTTTAGTAGTACAGTAATATTTTATAACATTTTATTGTTTTTTTTCTAATAAAACTAGAGAAGAATGAAGAAAATCAGACCCATAGATCAGCAAAAGAACATTTATAAATGTTTAAACTAATTCATATGATTTTTACGTGAACATTTAGGTCTTAAAACCGATTTGTCAACCCAACTCGATTGAATCTGTTTTAAAAAATGTTTTTAAGGCGGTTGATTTAGAAAAAAATTCGGTTGGTATACAGTTCTTTAAAAATCTAATCTTTGAATATAAAATTTCATATTTTTTTTATTTTAACTAAACGCAAAGCTGTTGTGGCGTAAATTATCCACTCTAAATTGATTTCTGACATGAGTTCACTAATTCGCGCTAAAATGGCCTATTTTTCACAACCGAACAGAGCGTTATTATAGAGTTGAACATTTTCTACAGTAATCTATTGCACTGTATGTATATTATTGAAATAACTACTGGTTTTTTATTGGAACTTTCAAAGATAATATTTATATGAATCTCCTTTTTCCTAGAAATCTGACAATTATGACTAAAAATTCTAGAGCTATTTTATTAAAGTCTTGCTCTTTTTCTAATAGAATCCGAAAAACTTGCACTGTATATAAATTGAGGAGATCCAGCAGATAAGAGTTATAAAGGAATATTTAAGGGTCAGGTAACTGGAATAGATTTACCAACTCATGAACGCACCTATTCCAGTTCCTTTACCACAATGAGATTTGCGCGCAATGTGAAATAGTTTACAACCCATGAGTGGCTCTAATAGAAATTTAATCGACATCGATATATCTCTGGGAAGCAAACATAGTTTCTGTTATTTGGCGGCTCTAAATCATCTTCAGTTGACAGTCAACTGTGTAAATTAGTCTTTCGTGAGGACATCCGAATTAAAAGCGAATGCCCCTTCAATAATTGAATGATTGTTTTAAACGGGAATGAAATTCATTGTTGGATTTTACCGTTCAAACAGATTCATCTTCAACTTCAGAGAGGTGCTTAGTTTTATGAAATTTAACGAATCTTTATATATATAATATTTATTTCCCAATAGGCTATCGGCCCTCGGCCTTTCTGCCCTTGCATGTATACATGTATTGTGTTAATTTTCTAACTTAAACTATCTTAACTGTAAACTTAAAATTATTACAATTATTACATCGTCTAGCAGGTGGGTTCAGTCGTGTTGGAAGTGTTCAAGTAGTGTTGTTGTTGGAAAGCGGAAGCGGGATTGTCTCGTTTGTCTCGTAAGGCAAAGGGGATTCAGTAGGGTCCCGTTGTAGGGATTGTTTTTCCATTCCGTTTGCAATTGGAGTTGTCTTTCTGTTATTCGCGTTATTTTTGTTCGTTCGTAGAGTAGTTGGTTAGAGGGGTTGTGTAGTTGTTTTCGAGGATGTCTTATTTTCGTTATTGATCTCAGGGCAATCTGTTCTGGTGTTTGAATGTGTTGTTTAGTTTTCCTAGATGCCTTCGCTGTCATGTATATGTCCGTAGTCAATCAGAGGTCTACATATTGATTGGTAAATTTTTGTGGCGGTCTTTGTACTAATTCCTTTGTCTTTGTACGTCAGTGATCGGAAGTGTTTTGTCCGTTGAATGATTTTGGTTCTTACGTTCTGTGCGTTTTTTGTAAATTTTAGTTTTTGGTCCAGTGTCATTCCTAGATATTTTGCCTCGTGTTTTGGTCTAATTCTGTTTCCGTCTGTTGTTATTGATGGAGAGTCGTCTTTAATTTGGTCGTTTGGTAAAAGTAGTTGGTTTTTCGAGGCGTTTGGTGTAAGTCTCCATTTGTAAAACCAAGCAATTGTATTGTCTCTTAGTGTTTGAAGTTTTTGTACTGCTTTTACTGTAGTTTTGTCGTGCACGATCAATGCGGTGTCGTCGGCGTATTGTAGTATGTAAGCAGATTTGTCAATGTTTCTCTTGTCGTGGAGACTGTGATTGTATATGTCGTGGCAGTATATATTGTAAAGAAGGGGTGATAGCGGGATTCTTGTGGGAGTCCTTGTTCAGGGGAGAAAGCAAAGGAGAGGGTGTTGTCTATGCGTACTTCTAGGTGTCTGTTTGTGAGTAGGTTTCTGATTGCGTGAATTATGTATTTGGGGGTTTTAAGCTGGTAAAGTTTATATAAAAGCCCTTTGTGCCAGACACTGTCAAAGACCTTATTGATGTCCATGAAGAGACACGAATTTTTTGAAGAGACACGACAAGTCGAATTATAACATATTAACGAATAATATGTGATGAATTGCGTGATCGGATGTTTATTAGCTGATTCAGTTTGTCTCAAATGGTTTTTATTTTTTGCTTAATCATATCACTAGCAAATATTTTTCTGATGTGATATTTTCTTGATTAGAACATTTCATTTTGTCATTGGAAGATGTTACGCGCAGAATACTTATAGGCAGACTATAAAATTCATTCAAATTTTTATTACTTGTTTGCTTTGCTATAAAACTAGTTTTGTTCCTCATAAATTTTTTCTATTTTTTCTATAAAATTTCTAGATATATTTATATTTTTTCTTTCGAAGGAAGACTACGTCGAATGTATAGTATTGAATCTCAGTAATTGATGGCAAGTACCCCAAAATAAATCAAAATAACCACTTTTAGATTTTAAATCAAATGATGAAATAATTTGAATATGGTTTTGCTTATTGTTGACATAAATTTGCGAGCTGCTATTTAGTTACTTTCTATTTTTTTTTCTTAATTTTAACAATTGCAAACTTCACTTTAAATATTTTGAAAAACATCAGGGCAGAAACAATAAAGAGAACAAAACACTTCCGATCACTAACCTACAAAGACAGAGGAATTAGCACAAACACCGCCACCAAAATATATAAAGCTATTTGTAGACCCTTGCTAGACTTTGGACATATACTCATGACCAACGGAACAGAAAGTACAAAACGTTATACACAAACAACAGAACAAAATGCACTAAGACTAATAACACGAATAAGACACCCCCAAAACCCACTACACAACCCCCCCACCCAACTACTATACGAACGCACAAACATGACAAAGATCTCGGAAAGACTCATACAGCTACAGACAAAATGGACAAACAACCCCTACAACTGGACCATACTGAATCCCCTTTGTCTTACAAGACCAACCAGACAATCCCGCTTCCGTTTCCCTACATTAACGCTACTCGAACACTTACAAACGCTACGGACTAGTGGACAATAAAATAACTTCTTCTTGCCACTGAAATCTTATTTATTTAATAGTATTGTTAACCTAGAATAAGAGAATTTTCATATTTGTTTTTTATTTAGATTAAGACTGCATGTATTAAACAAGGGCAGAAAGACCGATAGGTCGATAGCCTTTTTTAGAAATAAAGATGTTTACTACTACTACTATTTTGAAAGTGAAGATTGTGAAGAAATTTATTTACTCTCATTATTCTAGATGCATATAAAACATGCACTTTCAAATGCCGATTGTTAAATTGAAAGTTTCTTTTCAAGGGCATGATGTTTTATTTGTGCCAACGATAAGTTTTTTTAACGATTTACACTTTTGATTACCTTTTTACGCCCGAATTGCAAAAAGCACTAATGAATCAAAAGGAAAAGTGATGAGGTGTAAACATGCATTTAGTCTTCATATGTTTAGAATTTAGCATAAAACTTTACGGTATTTATTCAAGAAATATATGTGTTCAAATTAAACATGGAAAAATATATGCATGCTGTACCAAAGCGGACATGCATCAACAGGAATAATAAGAAACAAACATTGAAAATCCATGTTTTGATTTTATGTTTCTCTATTAATGCTGCATTGTTATGCACGTTTTCGTTCATGAAAACAGTTACTATTAACTTTTTTACACTTATTTTTAGACTATTGTAAAACTATACCTTTACTTTATCCGAATTATGAGGAAAATTCATGTATCAAATTTTGAGGATCATTTTATGATTTTATATTTTTTGAATTCAGCGTTTTTATGCCATGTAATTGTAGTTATTTAGAGCAGCTTTGTATTGTTTGATTGAACTTTTCAATCGCTTTCTGTAGATCTGCGAATCTATCGATTCATTAATGGTATAACATTATTTTTACTATCAAAAGAGATAGACTTTCGAGGCCATTCCTTGAAACAAGTGGGTTTTTCGGGTTTTTAGGCTAACGACGGCCTAAAAACCCTAAAAACCCACTTGTTTCATTATTTTTACTGTCTATGTAATTCATTACTCTAATTACACTAAATTACACTTTAGAATTTTAATATTTAAAATTATAAAACATATAATTTATTAAAAGTATACATCTGCAGAAATGTTGTGGTATGTTTCAGTCGAAAGTTATGATGGCATCCAACCATCAGCTAAAATGAATATTGAACGGAAAACGTCATACGAAATCCACCTAAACAGATATAATCAGACATATAAAATTCGGACATAAATAGGGCTGACTTGGGTCGCATTTGGAAAATTCAGAGATATTCTCAGGTCATAAATTCCCACTTGCTATTAATTTTTAACTTATTCTGGAAACTGATGGTGTAAAACTTCAGTGTGAAGTGGCAGAAATGAAATAATTCTCTCATGGGTTTATTACTGTTAAAATATCGACTGTAATAATGGATACTCGATAATCTGATACTGTAACTGTCCGTTTGTTTTCCATGTACCCTTCAAATTCGGCTATTGCTGGGCTGCATTATAATAATATCATGCTGGTATTATTTAAATATTTTGATTGCTAATATTTCAATATAATACATTCGGATTACATTTTATTACATGGTAGAGTAAATAAGCAGGAATAATCCGCGCAATATTGTATTTATTTTACAATAGATTGGGTATTAAAATATGATTTATTTATTTTATATATAGCTAAATCATCAAATGCTAACCATTAAAAAATATGCTTGACAAAGTGTATAATTATATAAAGCTTTGTTTGTATTGCAGTATTGATTTCCAACTTTCCGGTGGCTTTTATTAAATTAACTTTTTAAACAATCCATCACATAGAAATAAGCTTTTGTTTAATGCCATCAATATATCAACTGTCCATACTCTATATAGAATACGTTGCTAAGTAAAAACTATTTCGCATTACTTTTAATTATGTGCAATATTTTAAGAAATTCAACTTTATATGAGGTTTTTAATAGCTTTAAGCGCCATTTTATACACACCCTTTAATTCGAGGACGTTTCCTTGTCTCGGTAATTATTTATACAGTGAGGGCGCGTGGTTGGAACAAATTCATTTTATTTTCATTCGCCGATTCAACGCCGTGTTTTTTGAAAAAAAAATCTGTACACGTTGATTTTATTTTTGTCTGCGGTTTTTCCCTTGGTAGCTTCATTAATATTAAATGACGTTTCTGATATTAATTGGATTTTTTAATTGAATTTTGCAAATTTAGAACTATGTAAAATTAACAGTATTTGATACATTTGCGATCAAGTGGTACCAATAACCAACCCGTTGTACACTTTAAAAAATTACATATTTTTCAAAAGGATCTATTTAGTAAAAAAAACAAATTAAATTAAATGTTCAAGTTATTTACCATTTATTACTGTACTGTTATTTATCAGTTATTTATTTTATCATTTACCATTATCTACTGAACTCCAATTGACAAAAATTACAACAATACAGAATTTAAAAAAACGTAACTACAAAAATGGATACAGTTAATTTCTTGATTAACTTGTTAACATCAGAATTAGAAATTGATAATAGCTAATAGTTAACGATATATAAACTGTTAATTTGTCTTTTACAGGACCGCTTATAGTAGTAGTAGTAGTAAACATCTTTATTTATAAAAAATGCTATCGACCTATCGGTCTTTCTGCCCTTGTTTAGTACATGTAGTCTTAATTTAAACAAACAAATGAAGATAAAAATTATCTTATTCTAGGTTAATAATTTAATAATTTTAATTCTGGCAAACAGAGATCTTAGATTTATTGTCCAGTAGTCAGTTTCAGTTTTCAGTCCAGTAGTTAGTAGTAAATTATTGTAAGCGTTCGAGTAGCGTTGATGTAGGGAAACGGAAGCGGGATTGTCTGGTTGGTCTTGTAAGACAAAGGGGATTCAGTATGGTCCAGTTGTAGGGATTGTTTTTCCATTTTGTCTGTAGATGTATGAGTCTTTCTGAAATATTTGTCATGTTTGTGCGTTCGTATAGTAGTTGGGTGGAGGGGTTGTGTAGTGGGTTTTGGGGGTGTCTTATTCGTGTTATTAGTCTTAGTGCAATTTGTTCTGTTGTTTGTCTATAACGTTTTGTCCTTTCTGTTGCATTGGTCATGAGTATATGTCCATAGTCTAGCAAGGGTCTACAAATAGCTTTATATATTTTGGTGGCGGTATTTGTGCTAATTCCTCTGTCTTTGTAGGTTAGTGATCGGCAGTGTTTTGTTCTCTTTATTGTTTCTGCCCTGATGTTTCGTATGTGTTTAGTGAATTTAAGTTTGTGGTCAATTGTGATTCCAAGGTATTTTACGTCGTTTTTTGGTTGTGTCGTTTGGCCGTCTGCAGTTATTGCAGGGGAGTTAGCGTTGAGTCTGTGGTTTGTGAGCAGAAGTTGGTTTTTTGAAGGGTTTGGTGTTAGTTTGGGTTTATCTCCTATGTTAGTCTCCATTTATAAAACCATGTCATTGTGTTGTTTGTTAGTGTTTGGAGTCTTTGAGTTGCTTTCTCAGTAGTTTTGTCATTTACAATAAGTGCCGTGTCGTCTGCGTATTGTAATATGTATGCCGATCTGTCGATTTGATTTTTGTCTGGTAAGTTGTAATTGTATATGTCATGGCAGTATATATTGTAGAGAAACGGTGAGAGCGGGGATCCTTGAGTGAGCCGTTGTTCAGGGGAAAAAGAAAATGACAGTGTTTTGTCAATTCGTACTTGTAGTTGTCTGTTTTCTAGTAAGTTCTTTATGGTGTGTAGTAGATATGTTGGTGTGTGAAGTTTGTATAGTTTGTATAGTAAGCCTCTATGCCAGACACGTTCAAAAGCTTTGTTAATGTCCATAAACAGGCAAGCTGTCTTTCTGTCAGTTAGGTGGGTTGTTTGTATATTGTTAGTCAGAGTGAAGAGTGGGTGAATAGTCGAGTGTTGATGTTTAAATCCTAACTGATACGATGGTATGTACTTTCCGACCAGTTTTCCCAGGCGCTGCCTTATTATGTACTCAAAAACCTTGCTAAGTACTGGTAGCAGTGTACTTGGTCTGTAATTGCTCGGTTGTGTATTGTCCAGTCCATTTTTGGGTATAGGTATTATTAAGCCGTTTTTCCATGTTTTTGGAATTTTGTTATTGTGATCAATTCAGTTAGGATCAGTTTGTGTGTTTCTTGAGTTAGGCTTTTCAGGAGTTTTGCCTTTATTTTATCTTTTCCCGGTGCTGTGTTTTTGATATGCGCTAGGGCTTCATCGTACTCTGTGTCGGTGATCAGTTCATCATCATCAGTTCATCAGTTGATCAGGACCGCTTATATTTGGAGAGAAACTTCGGTTTATCTTCAATTCTAAATTATTTGAAAACTATGGATTTATGAGATTTCTTTTGTAAGTTTTCTAAAGATTTGTAAAATAGGATCGTTAATTTGAAATTATTTAATTTCAAGTTGATAATTGCAACATGCGTTTTGCTCAACTGAATTTGGGTTTCGATCATTTTGTAGCAAACAATGTTTTAAGACCGGAAACTTCTGTATTGTGAGATTACGTTTGTAATTGTCGATATTGATGGTCTTAAAGCAGTGGTTTGATTATCGGATTTAAACATAATGATTATTATTTATGCTGATTTTATTCGAATTCCTAACAAAAAATACCTTCCAAAAACGTAGACTTTTCCATTCTATTGTTTCGAGTTCTTTCAATTTTACAAGGCCCCTACTTTCTTGTGTTCGGTAAATATATTTGCATTGCACGTCCCAGCTATGGCAGTAAAGGGATCCGTTCCCCGTTTATATCTCTTTCCATTCCCGTAGGCGAGGCTTTTGTATTTCCATGCAACGTTGAAGATTTCCAGGATAGGAGAACTAATTTTCGCAGCTTAGCCGTGACTAATGTTTTAGTTATGAGACGAATGACGTCTTAAGCTTTAAAGCTTTTTGTTTAGTCATTTCATGTGCATTTTAGCAACTGCGTTTGCAAACATATTATTGAACACAGGATAACAGCTGTGAAGTCGAACTGCATTTTCTTTAATTTTTGTCTCTCAATTTTGGCAATCTCAGCTTCAGCAACTTCGTCTATTCTTCTTGCTATTAACTTAACTCCAATTGAAGTGGATTTTTGTGTAGTTTTTCAATAGTCAAAGCTTCATATACAGTTTGTCTACTTAAGCATGTCTAGAAGTTTTGTGATGAAGTAGAGTTTTGTTGCCTATTATTAAAATCTTTCTAAAAAAAGTTCACCAGACGGAAATATGTAGTTTCATTTTACTCGAAAATTATTTCTACGTTTCTCCATTCTATACATTTTTTCCTTTATTAGTATCAATACCTAATGAACATTTTTTTTTCATTTTTGAAATTAAGTTATTGTTTAGCACTCAATACGTACTAAAAATGAAACATTGTTTATAAAAATACTGAATGGTTATAATTTTTTTAATAGAATATGCATATTTTATATCCCTCAACTGATAAAGTTGTTAATATTGAAAATGAATTAAATTCATATAAACGCTGCATAAGTTAATAAGATACCGTTAAAGGAGGCTCTAGCTTTTACTTTATTATAATTCTTTTATCTTAACGTTGTTATGAAGAAGTCACAATTTGTTTTGCACATGTATTTTTTTAATTGATCGTTTAACTTCTTTCAATAGACCTAAGGGACCTTTTTTGTTGCTTCATATAAATTCATAGATAATCATAGATCATCATCACGTAGAACTTTTTTGGATTTATAAGTAGAAGTTAAATTAAAACGAGCTACGTTTCACAAATTTTCAATCAATTTGCTTTAGTAGTGGTTAGGGCAATACGTTATTGAAACGCGGAAATATATGGTATATATAGGGTGTACCAATAAACTGACCGCAGCACTTTAGTATAATTTTCTAAGCTATTAAAACATTATGACAGGTATTTTCTTAACCAAAAACTGCAAAGTTTAAATGTAGATAATTAGATGTTTCACGGTTTTGCGGGTATATTTTATAACTCAATCATGATATAACGTGGTTTTCTTATCTAAAACTCGCCCTCTTCCCAACTGTTAATATTCGACGCCTGACGCCCTAATATTCCCTTATTTCAGTTTTGTCACGGCCTCAATAACCACCCTTCTGAACAGTTTTCCCGATAGCAGATGACTAATTGTCATTTTCCCTTGATATATGACTGAATCATTTCCAATACTTTCACTTTCTTTGTTCTGTGTACATTTTCCAAATATGCCCACATATTTTTCAAGTGAAAGTATTTGTTAATACTCTGTGGGTTTTGGAATCGTCCATTCTAATTAAAATTTATAAATTTGGTGCTGTTTCATTTGAATGAATTCGTATCTATTATTCGCCATCCTTTTACCAAGTACCAGTTCAAATTCCAATTAACTCTTGTACACTCTGAAAGTGCATTGAAACACAATGCCAATTTCCTGAAATTACCAGAGCTCGAATTATATCAGCATAACTGCGGAATGTGATAAAATGAATTATTTCCGAAGTAGACTGAGAATTGCAATTATCTGTATTATATTAAATTTAATCTACAAGGCAGATTTTCAGTAGAATTTTAAAATTAGTCTAGGATATAAATTCCTTTATATTTACAATACAAAATTGTTTTGGTTTTGGAAAATATAATTTTATCCAAGATTTCTCCATCGCTAACTATGTTATTATTTAAGATACAGAATAGTTAAAATCAGCAAACTATTCGTATTTTTGGCTCTTACTAAGAGAGTGCAAATCGAAAACCAATGTAGTAAACATTCTTTTAAGATTCAAATACTATTGTAAGTGTAAATTAATCCAAAAGTTACAAATGGCTTGTAAGTTTTGAATAGCTCATAGTTAGTTTTCCAGTTAAGATCAAATGAGCCATTTTGAAAAATATTGAAACTTACTCATGTAAACTGACCTCAGCTTTAAAAATTTGCCATCATGAAGACATCTCAACATTTTTCATTCAATATTGTTGAATAAATCACTCTATTAGCACTAAATGAATGCACATTATCATTTTCAGAAGATCTGGTGCCACATGTGAAAAATGCATAATTTAAATCCTTAATTACTATAACAAATCTGCCTTAAATCGTTAATTATAAATAATTGGGTCCCCATTTTCAAAGTTAAATTAAATATTGCTCGCAGATGAATAAAATTCCTCGTTATGATGATGCTCCATCTTAAAGCTTGTTCTGGTACGCTGCTAAAATTTTCTAGTTTCGAAGTTTAATCCACTAGAAATTGTTTCGTTCCAAGTTTTAAATCAAACGGAATTCAGAAACTGTTAGTACTCCCGCCTTCTGAAGCTGTGGCCGAATTAATTTGCAAATATTGTTTATTAAATTGAATTGTCTATCGGTAATACGTTTTCAACTATCATATTGATAATTTAAATTTATATTATTTTATTTAAGCATTTAATGAATGTTTTATGTTAAATAAACCTCTCGTCGTGTAAACTGGACATTGCGCGAATAAGTTGCATATAAAATTATAAATCCATTTCAAATTCATGGGTGTATTTCAAATGTTTATTTCATATATGCATATACAGCAGGGGAAAAACGCGCGGACCCATCGATTTATACTTTTGCCTACGGTTTTTCTGGTATTAACCTAATTTATACAAGAAGGACAAGAAGGAAGCAGGTGTGTACACACTGATGCAAATCCAATCAAACGAGAAGTTTTGTAATAAAGTGTGTATATTTTAATCAAGGGTGTATAATTTATACAAGCTGGTCCAAACATAACTAACGGAAATCAATTCATGTTTTCGTATTGCAAACATCCGCATTGTATTTAAATTTAAAATTCTGCATCAAATTTAGCAAGCTCATGTATCAAAACTTAACATTTACCGAGGCTCTTACTATTGGAGATCAATAACTTAAAACCGTTGATATCTTGGCGTCCTGAACATAAACGATTTATTAAAAAACAAAGCTGCAAATCAAATTATCTGTTTTAATTCGCGACCATTAATTTCCTAGTCAACAATTAAATTCCCCTAACACTTAATTTAACGTTTTTGGATTTATTAGTTGTATTCTAGTTTAAATTTTATTTTCAATCATAATTTTTCATTACATAACCATCTGCCATGCTGTTTTAAATTCAAAGCTAATGTAACAATGGAAAATAAACATATTGAACTGAAATACAGGAAATAAATCTAGACATTGTAATAGTGCTAGAACAAACAGTTTACAATTTTGAACCAAGAACATTTTTGGAATTGGAATCTGAGAGTTACGTCAACAAGTCTGATTAGGAAATGAACAAAGCTGTGATATACTACTGATTGACAATTATTTTGACTTCGCTTTTGTTTTATTGTATTTGGATTGAATATAATTTCGTAATGAACGCAGTTATTAAAACTCAACCAATAATAATGTAAATTTTGAACCACGTTTAGCCGTTCTCCGCTTGGAAAGTTTTGAGTTAGTAATTTATATTTTTACAATCCACCAATGGTGGCATCGGTAACACAAATAACTCCGCTTATTCTCTGATCAGTCCAAAATCCCAAGCCATTGTTATGAAATGCATTTTCCAACTACAAAAGGCCAGCCGAAGTCGACAAAGCTTATTGTAAACGTGCATGCCCATTATTTCGAATTGCGGTTTTATTCACTAGAGGCCTAGGTATGTATTTGCAAATTAGCTGTGTGTAATCCTGTAAATTGGAAATTCGTCAGCACCAATATTTTGGTACAAACTAAATTTCGACATCGACATAGTGCTAGTACACTTTCTCAACAAACGATTCAGTGGTGTTTCAACTAATAGTAAACATGTTTTAACGTGTATTAATTTTTAGTTTCTTTGCTTTAAAAGGGATTGTTCAATTTGTTTGTTGTCCAACTAAACATCTTCCTACTACCGGTGTGATCAGGTTTTTATTAGTTAATTCGTTCGAAAAATAAAGTAATATAACAAAAATATTAATAAGGATGCTTTATTTGATTTCTTCAACATTTCAAACCAGTAGCCCAAAACCCTTCAGTGCGCCATGAGAATGTGTTCAGATTTAACTCAATAAATATATTTTGTTATCTTGTAATTATCTTGTAATTCATCATAAATCATATTTTCTTTAGTCGCAGATTTGAGAAATGTCATAATTTAAGTAACTTCCAAGTAGCCTTATTCTTAAAACACACATCTGTTGCTTTTAGAGCTACATACATTAACATTATTCATAAAGTAAAACTGTCGTTTTGGAATCGCACTAACTCACTTTTGACTTAAAGGAACAAGACAAAATCTAGATGCGTTAAATCCGGTGATCTGGCTGGCCAATTAATCTAATTCATCCATATATTAGGTCATATTTGGCCACACGTAAAAATGAACCGCTCGTTGTATGACAGTAGGAACTAAGACCGGTTAAAAATGATTAATTTTGCAGTTACATGTATGTAGTGACAAATGTGGCCAATTTCTCAAATTGTCTTCTCAAAAGTTCCACTATGTTATTGTAAAACTCCGCAAGTATATCTTCATAGAAGAATCCCTGCATACAAAGAGGATGTTATTATTCTTCTATGGTATCATCATTCTATTGTGAAGACCGAAATAAACTTTACCAACTACCACGCGAGCATTTAGTAAGAAACGGAACGCTTCATATTTGAAGGAACATTAAATATGCGAGTTTGGTTTTAGTCCCATTATCTAAAGAGTTTGCCACTTGCATTTGGATTGGGAGCTTTGCGACCAAATTAAGTTCATCCTTCTAATGAATATTTCGAAACTTATTTACTGACGAATCTATTTTTACTCGAGATGGAGTACATAATATGAATACTTATTATAATCTATAATAATGTCTTAAACCGAGCTTCGTGGTGATAAGACGTGTTTGCATATTTAAAGCAAAGTTGTTTACACATCGCGCAAAGAATTTGAATAATTCTTCAAATATAAACAACCGCATTTATCGTTCAACGAGAATATACGAGTGGAATTCAAACGAAAGGATGAACCCTGGGAGTTCGCAAGAATCCGAATCGGATTATGCCTCCCAGGATGGTGGGTTCAAAAAGCCACAATCGAAAAAACGGGGCAGAAAACCGAAGACGACCCAGCCAACCCAGCCAACCCAGCCAACCCAGCCAACCCCCACAACGCCAACACCTGAGGCCAAACGAATAGCTTTGGACTATCAGTCTACAACCAACAAAAACCAAACAACAAACAGCAAGCAAAGACAACATCAACAAGATTTCCCACGTATTCGCACACATTCACAGCGAACGTATTGTCGACCATCACCAGAGTCCAACTTGCAATCGGGTGGGAGGAACTCAACCCCAACAACAAGGATGTGATTATCAGACAAGATAATTACTTCCTAATCAAAACCAACCAGGAGGACAAAACATCAAAAATTTTACAACAACTAAAACAAGAAAACACTGTAACAAGTTATAAATTACAAAAAAACGATAACCTCCCACTAATCCGACAACAAAAGTCAGGTCACCACCATATTACACCATCATATTCAGTCGTCGCCACTGGGGTCGACCTGGACATAGAGAGAACTGTATAGACTATATACAAACACTCAAAATAACGACCTAAAAAAGACAATGAACCAACTTAACAGAAACATTAAAACTATGATTGGACAATACCGACAAGACAAATGGCTAGAAACATGAAAAGAAATACAGAAGGACAAAGGCAAAACATACTGGCGAAAAACTAAGAAACAGGCGCAATACAGGAAGACTGGCACTACTGACACAATTGACGAAAATGGAATAGAACGCTACACAGACAAAGAGAAAGCGGACGCATTCGCCAGACACTATCAAAGGGCCTTCAGCACATCGACAAACCCTAACTTCGACAATGACAACTGGAACTTGATCAACGACTGGTACTTGAACTATTTTAACAACTCACCAAACTATGCCTGCACACTGATCACAGACACAGAGTACGATGAAGCCCTAGCGCACATCAAGAACACTGCACCGGGGAAAGATAAAATTAAGGCAAAAGTCTTGAAAAGCCTAACTCAAGAAACACACAAACTGATCCTAACTGAATTGAACAACTGCATCACAAATGGCAGAATCCCAGAAACATGGAAAAACGGCTTAATAATCCCTATACCCAAAAATGGACTGGACAATACACAACCGAGCAACTACAGACCAATTACACTGCTTCCAGTACTAGGCAAGATTTTTGAATACATAATGAAGCAGCGGCTTGACAAAGTGATTGGAAAATATATACCTACCTACCAATTTGGTTTCAAACAGCATCACTCGACTGTTCATCCGCTCTTTATTTTGGCCAACAATATACAAACTACCCACCTAACTGACAGAAAGACAGCTTGCCTGTTTATGGACATTAACAAGGCTTTTGACAGTCTCTGGCATAGAGGCTTACTATACAAACTATACAAACTACACACACCAACATATCTACTACACACCATAAAGAACTTACTAGAAAACAGACAACTACAAGTACGAATTGACAAAACACTGTCATTTTCTTTTTCCCCTGAACAAGGGCTCCCTCAAGGATCCCCGCTCTCACCGTTTCTCTACAATATATACTGCCATGACATATACAATTACAACTTACCAGACAAAAATCAAATCGACAGATCGGCATACATATTACAATACGCAGACGACACGGCACTTATTGTACATGACAAAACTACTGAGAGAGCAGCGCAAAGACTCCAAACACTAACAAACAACACAATGACATGGTTTTATAAATGGAGACTAACACCAAACGCGTCAAAAAACCAACTTCTGCTCACAAACCACAGACTCAACGCTGATTCCCCTACAATAACAGCAGACGGCCAAACGACACAACCAAAAAACGACGTAAAATACCTTGGAATCACAATCGACCACAAACTTAAATTCACTAAACACATACGAAACATCAGGGCAGAAACAATAAAGAGAACAAAACACTTCCGATCACTAACCTACAAAGACAGAGGAATTAGCACAAACACCGCCACCAAAATATATAAAGCTATTTGTAGACCCTTGCTAGACTTTGGACATGTACTCATGACCAACGGAACAGAAAGGACAAAACGTTATACACAAACAACAGAGCAAATTGCACTAAGACTAATAACACGAATAAGACACCCCCAAAACCCACTACACAACCCCCCCACCCAACTACTATACGAACGCACAAACATGACAAAGATCTCGGAAAGACTCATACAGCTACAGACAAAATGGACAAACAACCCCTACAACTGGACCATACTGAATCCCCTTTGTCTTACAAGACCAACCAGACAATCCCGCTTCCGTTTCCCTACATTAACGCTACTCGAACACTTACAAACGCAACGGACTAGTGGACAATAAAATAATTTCTTCTTGCCACTGAAATCTTATTTATTTAATAACATTGTTAACCTAGAATGGGAGAATTTTCATATTTGTTTTTTATTTAGATTGGGACTGCATGTATTAAACAAGGGCAGAAATACCGATAGGTCGATAGCCTTTTTTAGAAATAAAGATGTTTACTACTACTATTGTTAACCTAGAATAGGAGAATTTTCATATTGATTTTTTTTCTAGATTAAGACTGCATGTATTAAACAAGGGCAGAAAGACCGATAGGTCGATAGCCTTTTTTAGAAATAAAGATGTTTACTACTACTACTCTATAATAATCTATAATCGGTTCCATACATATTATATCAATAATCGTCTTATGACCACCAGACATATTTATATTTGCTGCAGAATGAATTGCCAAAGCGTCTTAACGACGTTTCACTAACAAGGAAATTTTGAATATTTCTGCACTATTATTGTTGGTATTTCAACCGTTCCAATCTGATCTTTACAAACTTTGCTTTAGCGACCAGGTTGCCTTGGTTTAACGCTCTTAGATTTTATTACTTTGGGGTGGCTAAAACTCAGGTTTACAGGAATTTGCGGCTTTCAAGTAGCAATTCAGAAGCGGACAGCTGTCTCTACTTAAGGCACTGAGTTGCATGTATGCATCATTGCAAGAATCAATAGACTTGATTCAAAATTGCCGTCATTCCTCTGAGGGTGTTTTAGGAGTACAGGAGAAATAGTAAAAAAAAATTATTGTTATTAAAAACTGAGATATTTGCAAAAAACTAGATTAGAAGGATGGCAACAATGTTTTTCCAGGTAATCTGCCTCATTAACATTACGTAAATACCTGTAAAAAATTTTCTAATTTGAAGCAAAGATTGTAGTTTTTCTTTTCGAATTGTTAAGTATTCCAATAGGCTACCAATCAAACACGGGAGTATTTTAAAATAATACTTAATAACAAAGTTGAAATTCGATTTTCAACTGTTAAAATATTCCAGAAATTTTCTAAAAAAAATTTTTTCTATATTTTCCTCGTACTCTCCAAGTGAGCCCCTATAACCCCTTAAAAGGAATGACGCCAATTTTGAATCACCCTGTATAAAAAATGAAGACTATAGAAATGTCCAATTGAACCACGACAAAAACCGTTTCTAGTTGTGATCGTTTAAGGTTCTAAATGCAAAAATTATATATATTAAATATATAAATATGCTTTTGCAGTGTTATACAAAATTCTCCTTGTACAACTCAAAATGAAACAGTATTCCTAAACTGTACAACTCACAGTAACTTCAAACACTACATATCAAAGTATCCTTTTCTGCGGGGTGTCACTGAAATTAAGTTACTTTGCTTCTTCATAATAATAGCATCATCTTCAAAATAATATTGTTGACTCTAAAGCAGACTGACTCCTATAAAAGTACATTTTGGCACGATGTTGTAATGGAACATTCTCTAATAAAACGAATAAAATGTTTTGCAAGACCAGTAAATTGTTATCTCCGTTGAATCCATTTGGCATTACAACTGGCTCAATAGTAATTTTAAATTCTTGCTGGAAATATTGCCCCATGATGGTATGAGGATTTTCATTGCTATACACATGTTTGCTATCCACATGTCCGTAAATAAAATTTTCCTATGAAATATTGCTTTGTGTATTTTCATTGTTTCGATGAAACGGGAAAACGGCATTCGACTTTTACGATCCATTGCTAAAGCAGTTTACACGTACAGTATTTGGTACAGATCGAGTAGCTGTTCTCCTAAAATGTCTTCAATAATATTTTCCGAAAGCGTCAATTGAAACCCCAGCGTCTGCAGGTTGACTTGAAATCATCTTAAATTCTATTTAAAATCTATTTTAAAGTCTTTTAGATCGGAAGTACTAATTATATTTTAGTGTTTTTAATTAGCGTTGTTTGAATATGAACTACTCGATTCCTTTTAGCTGTCTTTCAATGCTTACAAAATTTCGATGGTGTGCAATTTCATTTCCTTCACACAACTCATATGGTAGAAGCACTTCAACCTTCTTAGCAACAGAATAAAGTTTAATTTTGTTCTTTTTTCAAAGACGGCTTTATGTAACACGAACCACAGGAAATCCAATCTATATGTTCGTTATAAGAAATGTGTCCTAAAATCATCGCTTTAGGGACTCGCTGTAGAACCATTACTTCTTTACTAATTATGCACGAGATTTTTAGTTATAAGCATTTAGTATTGATCATTTATTCACTTTTGGGTGCTCTTGAATAAGCAAATACTCTATAAAAATATATACAGATGAAATCCATATATTCTTTGCGATTTTCAAAAACTTTTTTAGTTCCTGGACCTTAAGCATTCTTAGATTTTCAAACTAGATAATCTGGTGTTTATTGTGACCTCTATCTACAGCATAGATTGAAAACATTCAAAGTCGTTTGCCTCGTACCGTACAAACTGATCAATAAAATCTTGAATACTAAGCACGGTTCTGCCAAATTGAATTTGCCGTCGTCTGACCAAGGTATGAAAACAACGCCATCGATACGCCCAAAGTTCATTATCCGGATAATTGAAAATAGAGTCACATTTCCGAGAAGCAACTGGAGTGGCTTATAGGACTTCCTTGATCTATTCCCTCGGGATATTAATGTCAGAAGGAAGTTGCAAATTGCTTTTTCATCTAAGAAATGACTTTAATCAACAGTTTGACCAATTTTATTGTCAATGTGTGTCATGCAATATCAAATCATAGATGCAGAAAGTCACTGGAACGCATTGGCTTATTTGAGTGCATTGCTTTTGTATCAAATAGGTTTCGAGCAAAGTTTCTTTTATTTTGATTGTGTTCTTATTCAATCGTTAAGCAACTCGTGCACTGGAAGCGTTGTTTGTTAGAATGGATAACTTGTATTTTCTATTCTTCTCTGGTACTGTTCTCAGGTCAATAATCAACTTGATAAGTCTACTTTTTACGAGTAATATTACATTCATTGTTTTCTGAACTTCATATGAACCAAAAAATATTTTATCAGTCAGATAATTGATGTATGTTTTTGGAAGGACTCTTGTATATACACAAAGTATTTCACGATGTTTCGAGATAAATTGCTAATTTATGAGTTTTTAGCTGCGTTTAAATTATACTAAATACACCGATTTATGTCAATATGTTAAAAGCACATTTTAATAAGTGTGTGATATTTCAAAAAGTGCTCCGAGAAGAGCCCTGCCCTAGTCGATTCAGTTTAAGTCTGCAAACCGAAAGCGAATTATAATGGATTATAACTTTCCAACAAGCTGGTTCCGAAAAGCGGACAAACTCGAGATTTTAAATAATGAACGTCATGATCATAATAACTTCTTGTCTGCTTTTGAGATTCCAATTTGCTCTTTCTACTACTAAACAAATTAAATTCAGAACAAAAAGGACAAGGGCGGTTTTACTGTGGATATAAGGGAAATTTTCCAACCTGAGGCTTATAAAGCATGATTTTAGTTTTAAAATAGGTGCTCCTTAATCAGTGACAGAATCCTGAGAAATGCACAAGACGTATCATTCGCGTTAAAAGCAGAATATTGTTTTACGTGGATTATTTCGTTTTTTTGTGAGAACTCATATGTTTTCCACTACATCACTGCATTAGCTAGTGTTTTAGCACTTTTAGTGATGGATAATCTTTTTTTTTTGTTATAAATTCTGACAGATATTTATAATTAAAAGCAATTAGCCTTTGAATTTTAGTAACAACCCAAAAACGTGTATCAAGTACAGCGGATTTATCATGAAAATAATAAATCGATACCATATGCAGAGTGGTTCGTAATCAATAATTTAAGAGTGACTACTAGTTGTAGAGATAAAAATAATGAGCGTTATGGTTTGGTAGCTTCTGACTTTAGAATAGCACTCATTGGACTCATAGCTTAACAGATCTGGTTTAGAAGAAAGGCGTTATTGCACGAACATTTTTTTAAAGAAAAACACTCTGGCTAGACTTCATACTATAAGGAATCATCAAGATATATTTTCATTATTTCTAGTTAACCAGTTGATGTTGAAGTTAATGATAAACACTTTGCTCAGCTACTTCACTAGTTGTTAATACATTTAACTGTTCTGCTACAAGTGGTAGTGCTAGTTGATATACTGATTAATTAACCATTGAATTTCGCATCAGCAATAGCATAAATTTCACTATTCATATATGGTTGCTAAGTTGGTTTAACAACAAAAAATCAGCACTTCGCAAAATTATTATAGCAAGGAAACTGTAGTAAACTTGTGACAACATTTTCGATCATCTGAAATAGACTGTAGATAGCTCCAAAAATGTGTACATTGAAATCATACAAGCATTTGAAAATAGAGAATTTGTACCATAGAAACCATTAAAATGTGTGATGAAATACACTGAAAAGCTTCCAAAAGTACCAACGTAATATGCAAAAACGCTGCCATTGCAGAGGAAATTTCACAGCCAATTCCCAGTGCTATAACGAATACTAAAAAGGATTAAATGTAACAGATCGTGCACTATAGAAATTTAAACTGACTGATTATTTAAAAACGCTTTATTCAGCTCAAGCTCTAACTAGTATATGTTGTAGCTGATGTAGTAATTTGTCGAATTGTTTACTGGATTTGAAACATATTTTCCTATACAATTTACTTCAGGTTATGTCTAGATCGACTTAATGATTAATGACGTATTATTACATGGTGGTAAAAATACATTCGCCCTATAATTTCATAGTTAGTGTCCTGATTTTCCATAATTTATACGGCTTAATTTCATAAAGCCGTTTATCGCGGCGAAATTCATGAGCCACAGTTTAAGGAAAAGATTGAGTGCCTTTAACATTAAGGCGAATTTATGAGGATGTTAAAACCGCACCTGTAAATTTTCAGAAACTTTTGCTACTATTATAATGCCGAACGTGGTCCGGAAATTTTGCTGAACAATAGCAAATTGAATGCCTGATAGGTTTGTGATAGTCTTCCGCTCGTCCAGCTATGCTCCAGTTCATAGTTTAAGTGCAAATGGAAAGTTTCGATTTTTAACTTAATTATTCACGAGGTGTTCTAATATTGATTAAAGTTATACAATATTTGTCTATTTGAGCTTCATAAGTTAATACTCTTATTTATATTATAATGACTACAATGTTTTGTTTACAACAGGAAATTCAACTAGGATCAATACTAGATTCTGAGTAGGAGGAACTTACGTATTGATATATACTTTAATAATTTTTTAAATAAAGCCATCGTATCGCAACATTCTATTTAGAGATCATACAAAGTGGTTTGCATACGGTAAATGTTCACCTGGAATGATATTCAATGCAAGAAATGTCCATGATGAAATATTGAGTAAATAATTGTCCTAAAAACGATAAATAATTTGAAAGTATCTCTTCAGGTACAGATGCTTTTTCTAATATAGTCCAACAGCAGATAAGAAGAAAAATAACTTTACAGACTGTTTGAATTAAAAAATATAGAAATTAGTTAGTTTGTGAATGGATGAAATAAATTATTTGGTCTTACTTTCGATCACGAAATATGGTTAAAGATAGGGAAAGGACATCGAGTCAACGAAATTCACGCAAATAAGCAGGAGTGAATGAATCTCCAGATACAGAAATATAAAACTGGCGCTTATTAAAGAAATAATGAGAACTTTGGTAGAAGTAGGAAAAAATTTACACCATAACTAAAGAGCAACTAAAAAAAGCCAATCAAACACAAATAATTTATAACGAAGCAGAAACATATGAAGATAGGGAAAATCGCTAGTGGTTCGAATTAAACTGCAGGCAAAAGTACTTAAGCAATCTCAAGAGAGAACGATGTTGATGAAAGAAAATCCCAAGAGATCGCCTGACTGAAAACCAATTTTTTTGGGCAATGAAGCAACATATTTAAAGAATACGCGGAACTGGACTGGATCTAAAAGGATAAAAAGGCAAGAACTAAGACTTGCTGTCGAACTTAAATTTTGAAAAAAAATCTTGTTTAATATTTGCGATTTTGTAGGAGTAAATTGACAATTGAAAATATGATAAACATTTTTACTATTACACACAATTAATCTGAGACAGGTTTGATTTAATGTAATGTTTCTAAGAAAATGTTGTTCGATCGAGAAATACAGTTCGTGTAAAGGCGATTATTATATCAAAATTTAAAAATGTTGACTGTTAATTGTGTGAAACAATTTTTTATATCGTATCAGTGACAACACTTTTTCGACAATTGGTGCTGCTATTGAGTTGTCAAATTATCCAAATAAAACTGTGGAATAAAAATAAATTGTAAAACGGTTAATTGCAAAACTAGAAATAAAAATTTTAATAGGTTGAAAGAAAATAATCAGGAGAAAAATCAGGGTGTTGAGTTAAAATAAAATAACCAAGTAAACATAGGCACTTCTTCTGGTGTCGTCCGCTCCTTAGCGCGTTGGCGTAGTGTTCACTGGGCAATATAAAGTGTTCCTTATTCGGCTCTTCTGAATATCGTGGCGGTATCAGCGATGTTGTGAAGAGTGTTGTTTTCGTCTTGGTCCTCTTTTTTCTTCGATTTTTCCGATTAGTATAGTTTTTAGTAAATTGTACCTAGGACCTCGGAGAATATGTCCTAGGTAGGATGTTTTTCGTTGTTTTACGATGTCTAGCAGTTGTCGCTCGGTGTTTTCTCTCTGTAAGACTTGCTCATTAGTTACATGCTCCATCCAGGAAATCTTAAGTAGTCTTCTCAGGATCCACATTTCGAAGGCCTCTATCCTTTGAAGGGATTTGACCTTTAGTGACCAAGTTTCCACTCCATATAACAGTATAGGCCATATGTAACACTTCACCACCCGAAGGCGGAGCCCTAATGGTACCTCTTGTCGCAAAAGGTAGGTATTGAACTTGATCAACGTGTTCCGGGCAATGGCTATGCATATATTTATCTCTTCGTCTTTGTCCCATTTGTCATTCAGTGGTGTACCCAAGTATTTAAACTTATTCACCCTCTCGATCTGGTTGTTGTCGATATAAAGTTCTGCGTCGTCGTGGGGGATGTCTGCTCACTATCATCAGTTTGGTTTTGTTTATGTTGATATTAAGGCCAAGCTCCTTTCCGTTTCCTTTTATGTAATTTGTGATGTCTTGTAAATCTTCAATATTATCTGCTAAGATCGCCGTATCGTCGTCGTATCTTAAATTGTTGATGGGAATACCGTTTACCTTTATTCCCCTTGGATTATCCTCAAGTGCTAGTTGAAATATCTTTTCCGTATATATGTTGAATAGAATCGGTGACAATAAGCACCCCTGTCGAACACCCTTAGCTATGGTTGAGTTCGTAGTTTTGCTGTTTGGTTCCAGTATAGTTTGTGTATTATTTGAATATCTTTTTCATCGATGCCAGCTTCTCGTAGGATGGTTGTCCAAAGCCTTTTAGTAGTCGACGAAGCATACAAAAACGTCTTTCAGTTGGTCATAGCATTTCTGTGTAAGCAGTTGTATGCAGTACAGGGCCTCTCGCGTGTCTAAACCGGTTTTGAAACCAAATTGTGTTTCGCCAGACCTTTCGCACTTTTGGTATATTCTCTTGTGAATTATTTTTAGAAATGCCTTTAGTACGTGACTCATAATGCTAATAAGTCGGTGGTCTTCGCATGTTTTTGCATTTGGTTTTTTGGGGATAGCAACAAAGGTGGAAGTTAGCCAGTCGCTTGGGATCTCGCCATTCTCATTCATGTTATTAAAAAGTCTGCAAAGCGATTTATTGTTTATTAGTTTCAGCATTTTGTTTTTTAGTGCCGAGAGTGCACATATGACTTCTGCTTCCATTATGGGTGGTCCCGTGGCTTCATTTGGGCACTTGCTAGATGTTCGCATCTAGAAGGTTCGTGCATCTTCCAACAGGCCCTGTATATATGTTTCCCACACCATACATATGTCCTGGGGGTCTTTTAGGATCTGGTTATTTTTGAGGTATTTGCCTTCTTAAAAGTGTTGGTTATCTCATGTAGTTTTTTGTGGAAGTAGAAATTCATGGTTTTCGTGCAATTTTCCTACTTCTTCACATTGCTTAAATAACCACGTTTTCTTTACCTCGTTGGTCATCCACCCTTTCTTAGCTTGTCCCTTTTTGTATCCAAGAACCGTCTCTGTAGCTTCTTGTATGTTTACTTTGATGTTATTCCACTGTTGCTTTATGTTTTCTTCGGTAGGTGTGTTGTCCGATATTCTCTTGTTTAAATCATCCCTCAGTTTGTTACGTTTTTCAGTGTTGCTAAGTACATCAATATTGTATTTTTGACCTTTGTTCCGCAGGTTACTAGTTTTCCCTTAAACCTAAAGTTGCCTATTAATGGGTTGTGGTCTTATGCGATGTCGGCTCCGGGATAAACTGCCACTCTCTCGATGTTATTTTGGAATATTTTGTTGATCAGGAGGTAATTAATTTGATTACGAATTATTCGTCTCTCATCATCTTGAGTAAATTTCCATGTGTATAATCTTCTGGGTGATAGATTATAGAATGAATTCGTGATGAGAAGCTCTTCCTTCTTGCAGAATTGTGTGAGCATTTTTCTTTTTTTATTCCTCCTTACAAGTCCATATCTTCCCACAATGCCTTCTATTGAGTCTCTTCCTACTTTCGCGCTGAAGTCACCGAGTATTATACAGATTTCGTTCTTTTTTACTGTTCTCATTGATTCCCGCTGTTGTTCGTATAATTGTTGCGCAAATTCCAAATTCCAATCCTGTTCTTCAAATTTATTATGTCAAGTAGGCAATAGGCACTACATTAAGCATAATGAAGATGAAACTGAATCACTAAATTTGAAGCAATGGCCTGCGAGAACAGCTGAAAATTCTTTTTTTCAGCTGTATCTGATTCGTCCTCTAAACAAAGAATTTGGAAGTGTGCCAGTGAAGGCAGTGTGAAGTTTTTAAGAATTACTACTTAAGTTAGCTAAGTTAAAATTTTAAAGTTAAAATACGTTCTTTGTTTTGTCAAAAGCCAAATCAACCTCCAACGACGCAGGATTTTCGTCAATAATCCCGAAATGGCTGTGCAATACTAATTTGAACCCCGTGCCGCAATTGCATTGCAAATCGGTTCTACTTCCTTGAGATCTAGCACAATGGCAATACATACAATGCACCCCATCTCACTTGCGTCTTGTTTGATCTAAGTTTTGCGCCCATGAAGTTAACTTAGAGAAGTAGGAAGTTAAAGGCATCCCCCCTATCTAATTTTACGCTTGGTTAGTTTGATACGACTGGCAGATCTTGCAGGAATTTTCTCAGTAAACGTTATTGTTTAGTAAATAAGGCCGAATAATCAAATAGCAATTTTATATCGAACAAATGCAATGAAAGGGAAACTGCAATGCCCTTAGTAAACTGTTATGGATTAGAGTTGAGTATAGGAAAATAATTGGAAAATAATATCTTTTTCTAGTTACAAAAATTTGCCTTCGAAGTTCAAAAAGAAAATGTCCTGCAGTTCTGACGAATAGTGCAAGAATTTCACGGATAAATAGCAACGAATCACACTAATTCGAACAACGTTGTAAAGTATTTTTCTTTTATTCACGTCACCGAAGTGAGGTGGTGCCATAATTTGTATTATCAATTTATAAATTTATTATTAACCATTTTTAGAAATTGTAGTACTTCAAAAGTGGAAATTACAACGATTTTGTCCCCAAGATCATAAGACTTAAACGATTTAATTAAACCAGAATAATTCTAAGCGTTTTTCCACAGTAAATTATTTATTAATGTCATATATTTATATAAAATCAATCGATGGAACAAAATATAAAAGAAAAATTCTTAAACTTAATACACTGTCACTACGTTAATCTTCCATTCTACTTATCACAATCGTACATTTTCTGGCATACATTTAACAATATACGTTTTTTCTCTGATTTGCTTGTACCTGCTGAGAAGCTTCCAGATCAATAAATTGTTCGGGAGCAATACCCTTTAAAAACTGATTGAGAAACTGAAGCTTATCGCTATTTATGTCAGACGGGTCATAAAGAATAGAACAGATAAAGGGAAATATCGACTTTACAAGTTTTGGGTCATCCTGTTTGCATGCGATTCAGTAAGCAGGGAATGTAAGGGGATTTTTAATCAAAAGCGAAACGCTCTCTTTAGAAAACCTGCATTATTTCTTATATTAATGTTGAATAATTAATACTTCAACAGCAAGTCTTTAAAACTCGGTCTAAACTATTTTTTCTATATTAATTTTGATCTTCAGTAATCTGTTCTATACGTTTTTTTGGAAAATTCCTTTCTGAATAAATGAAGGCTTCAAATGTGTGCAAAATAAAATTGTTTGAGTTTAGCTCGTAAAGCTGAAGAGCTGCTATACGTTAGAAACCCGGTAGCAAAAACACCGGAATCTGGCGGATAGGTTGCTATTGCTGATTCTCACTGCTGAATCTAACTCAAGCTCAGTGTTATAAATCTATTCGAATTGGCAATAATCCCCTCGATAATTGTGGGTCTCGTCTGAATTAATCCTAGAATCCTAAATATTTCACCATGAGAAATCTAATCCCAGTACAAAAACTAACCGATATGAATTAGGCAATGATCATTATCGGGTGTCTAGCGGGCAGATCGTCTATATTTGGCATTAATCCGGAAACAAATGGCCCGTTGGATTCATGGTTCTGTGGGACCCTGTCAGAGCGGACATTTATTTTGTTAATTAAACCACGGCGTTTTTTGTCTTTTCACCGGTGTGTAGAACAGCCTGAAAGGAAAACGGAGAATAGGAATTTATTTGCTTTAGTTGAAAGCGCTTTGTGCACCACTGAAGGTATGCATAAATCCATAATTACATTGCGCTTTCATTTAAAAAATATTGCACTTGCAAAAACTGAGAAGAGCATAAACATTGTTTGATTTCATTGGATTCTACTTATACATACAACCAGTAATTTCAAATATTTTCTTCCTACTAACGAGCCATTTAATTTTGAATAGAAAATTCAACCAGCGTAATATGCTTAGAATTTCGAAGCATGTTGCTGTAAACAGCTACTTCTTATTTAGCAGGCGCTGAGCCAATCAGAAAGATCAAACAAAACAAAATTAATACTTATCTAAGAAATATTGAAAGAGCGTTTCGTATGTTATCATTTTTGCTTTATATCTATCTCCATTTAAACCAAATTTATGCTGTGTTATCTGGTTGTTGTCAACATACAAGGATTATACAGTTTAACTTGTAACAATGATAAATTTACCGTTTTACTTGGTTGTTTTGGTTAAGGTAATTGCAGAAGTCAGGGAAATATGATCCTTTTAACTCTGTATTATAGTAGATGTTTATTTTTTTCTAATGGTGCCTTATTGATTATTCAGTTTAGTTTAAAGACGTAAATGTAAAATTAAGTATTTCAGTAAATTAATAGCAATACTTGTAAATATTCGGGTTAAATTTAAATTACGTAGTTTTTTAAAGCTATGATAAACCTATTAAGAAAACTGTATTTAACCACGTAAGATTAGTCTTTTTCTGGGAGCCAAGCAATTAAATTAAAGTGTAAGCCACTGGTAATAGTTTTTTTGCCTTTTCCGGGTCACGTAACTATAAATTTTCTTTGTTATAAAATCTTAATACAACTTGTATGTATGTACAACAAAAATGTTTCTTTTTGTTCTTACGTTACTTTTTTTTCATTTTCCTTTTTTGTATTTATGTCTCTTTAGTTCAGCTTTTATTTTTTCTATTCACATTGCTTTGACTGTTCCTTGGTTTAAAAGCACATCTTTTCTTCCCTTAACCGTCTTTCCTTTCAATCTTTCAGTTTATTATCCTTACATTATTACATGATGTTTTCCTTTTTACCACATCGTTAGTCTATTTTTTCGTTAGTTTAATGTGGCCATAACATTCCTACTTTTTATTATTATTTTCATCATATTTTCGGAAGGTTTAAATCAATAATGTACTTTATTAATGATGCCTGTGTTTTTTACGATTTAATTGTAAATTGCCAAGCCCAGCCCATTTCTGAAGCACGTATGTGAACGAGTTGGGGTTTGGTAATTAAAGCATAATAATGCAAAGAGAATGGGAGAATTGTTCCCTCGGAAAGTGATTTGTTATGAGCAAATAATTATTTATGATTACTAGGAAAACGCGGTTAGAAGTTAGGCTAAGCTATTTTATAATTAAAAATTAAAGTTTTTGTAGACAAGTTATCATGTGCGGGAACGAAACGAAATAATGCGCTAAACAAAGCGTTGATATTCTCTTAATAAATTTAACGAGCTGAATTAAGATTGGCGCAAATACAGTAGAGAGTTAGAATCGCTACCTTGGAAAGGGAGTTATTAAAACAAATTTATTTTACTTTCGATTGATATGGATTCAGCTTCAAGATACAACTGCCTGTTTATTACAGATTTGTTCGAATTTATATTATTTAAGTGCTGATGTGTTACATACCATCAGTGAAACTACAGAACAATATTTATAACGTAAGAGTAATTAGATATTTCCTTACGCTGAGTACGTGAAATAAGATATCAAACTGTACGTGAAATGAGATATCATAACAAGAGTAAGCAGCAGGAACCGGAAAAGTCTCGCACACCTGGTTTCCAGAATTCCACACAATTTAGTTTGAAGATTTACTGTTGAGGAATTATAAAGAATCCCTTGATTATCATTTGCTATACTTCATTACATACACTATTTAACTAGTAGTTTTAAATGGACTTTTATTCTATCTCTATTTACGTATCTTATCTGCCTTATAATTCAGTCTGCACTAAATGCGAATAGGGCGACTATTGCAGATAAGTGCTTTGATTAAGCACGGATTACTCTACACCTTTTGCCTCAGAAAAAATTTTCAATATCACTCACACGACGATTTGTATGTAGCCATCCAATCTAATATCAAATAATCCGGACACTTCATCGCCTTACTCGTTTGTACGACCAAATCCATTACGGCCTGCTGTTGCACGTATTAATATGGAGCCCATATTCGAAAAGTAATAGGATTTGATGCACTCTGAATTTCAATTTTCGTGTGAGGTCGTAATCCTTTAAAAGCTTTTAATTATGAAACTATGTTTTCAGCAAAAATTAAACAAATGCTTAATTGCATTTCTGATAAAAGCTTTACCTAACCTTTAACTACTATGTGGTTATAGTTCATTCAAGTTCTCTAGCATAGTTGATATTGAATTATTTTTTATAACATTTCTTTAACCACTTAATCGCTTTGGAGAGTTGGCAAGATTTTTTCGCTATTGCCATTGTTTTAGTTGACTTGCAGAAATTAAGTACGCCAGAATTTTGGTACTAGAATTTTAGCAGATGTAAAGAGCTTTTGATTATTTTATTTATTATTGTCATTGACTTTTTTCGCTATGCATTTTGTATTTTTTCTTTTAGGCATTAAGAATATTTGGACGGCATATTAATACGGATATTTTGTCGTTTCATTTGATTTAGTAACTTTTTTTTTAGACATTTTTGCTAATCGTTGCATTTTTGTGTAGTCACGTTTAATAACGTAATGCGTTAATAATATAATATCCTAAAACCAACTTCTGCTCACAAACCACAGACTCAACGCTGACTCCCCTACAATAACTGCAGACGGCCAAACGACACAACCAAAAAACGACGTAAAATACCTTGAAATCACAATTGACCACAAACTTAAATTCACTAAACACATACGAAACATCAGGGCAGAAACAATAAAGAGAACAAAACACTTCCGATCACTAACCTACAAAGACAGAGGAATTAGCACAAACACCGCCACCAAAATATATAAAGCTATTTGTAGACCCTTGCTAGACTATGGACATATACTCATGACCAGCGGAACAGAAAGGACAAAACGTTATATACAAACAACAGAACAAATTGCACTAAGACTAACAACACGAATAAGACACCCCCAAAACCCACTACACAACTCCTCCACCCAACTACTATACGAACGCACATACATGACAAATATTTCGGAAAGACTCATACATCTACAGGCAAAATGGACAAACAACCCCTACAATTGGACCATACTGAATCCCCTTTGTCTCACAAGACCAACCAGACAATCCCGCTTCCGTTTCCCTACATCAACGCTACTCGAACACTCGAACAAACGCAACTGACTAGTGGACAATAAAATAATTTTTTCTTGTTATTAGAATTTTATTTAATAATATTGTTAACCTAGAATAAGAGAATTTTCATATTTGTTTTTTATTTAGATTAAGACTACATGTATTATACAAGGGCAGAAAGACCGATAGGTCGATAGCCTTTTTTAGAAATAAAGATGTTTACTACTACTACTACTACTATAATATCCTATGCGTTACGTACAATATTTTGTTTACAACTATAACGATTATTATTTTAATGGTTATTTGAGTAAAAATTACACAGGTAATGAGAATTTGTATTACTTTAGCAACAGACATAGTAGTAGTAAACATCTTTATTTCTAAAAAAGGATATCGACCTATCGGTCTTTCTGCCCTTGTTTAGTACATATAGTCTTAATCTAAATAGAAAAACAAATATAAAAATTCTCTTATTCTGGGTTAACAACTTAATTCAATAAACTTTCTAATTCTAATGACAATAAAAAATTATTTTATTGTCCAGTAGTCAGTTGCGTTTGTAAGTGTTCGAGTAGCGTTGATGTAGGGAAACGGAAGCGGGATTGTCTGGTTGGTCTTGTAAGACAAAGGGGATTCAGTCTGGTCCAGTTGTAGGGGTTGTTTGTCCATTTTGTCTGTAGATGTATGAGTCTTTCCGAAATCTTTGTCATATTTGTGCGTTCGTATAGTAGTTAGGTGGAGGGGTTGTGTAGCGGGTTTTGGGTTTCTACTACTCAAAAACTTTGCTAAGTACTGGGAGTAATGTAATTGGTCTGTAATTGTTCGGTTGTGTATGATCCAGTCCATTTTTGGGTATAGGGATTATTAAGCCGTTTTCCATGTTTTTGGAAGCAACAGACATATTATCAAAAAAGCACTAGTGCGGCAATAAAGGTCATTATGACAATTAAACATTATACTTAAAAAGTGGTCAAAAAAATCAATGAAATCAATCAGCTAAACAACAATTTAGTCTTTGTAATTAATGAGACGGTTATATAAATAGGATAATCCCCTTGAACATTGTGCAAACAAAACATGCCACACTTTTCCTGGCGTTCTGTTTAATTTCCCGCTGATGTTAAATAATGCAAAATTGGATTCGAACCGACACGACGCGACGATGGTGCCAGAGGGAATTTGCGGTCCCCATTCGAATTATCAAGTGAATTTTGTGCCTGTTGTGCCTGATTAGATCTGCCGGATATATTTTGTATCTTATTTTTCTATTTCCGAAACTCATAAAGAGCTTATTGGAAAATTTGAATTTTGTTCATTAACAGTCACTTTCAGCGCTCGATGTTAATACTATCTGGCGTAACAAAAAGTATTTGGATGCGGAAAAATAAATCAGTTTGCCGGAAAAGTCACGAAAAATATTTGCAGCAGTTTATTGAATATTAACATCAACTATACTGCAATGAAACAAATATAGTTAAACTACTTTAAAAAACGCCTCAATATGTTATCAGCCTCAAAATTTCCGTCAATACAAATTTGCAACCGAGGGGGAAAAAGCCTGGCGATGAGATTTAAATAATTTTCACTTAGTTCTAATTTTACTTCATAAATTCTGGCTCTGAAGTCGTCCCTCTCTTGAGGGTGCAGTAAAATAAATTTCGATTTTACATTTAAGTAGTAATTTTTCGCACTTTGTAGAAATATACTTTCAATGTTCTATTCAACGTTTCTATTTTCTGTTAGCTTAGACTATTTTAAATTGATAAAAAATGAAGAGAGATGTCACGTTTCAAGCGGTTGTAATGTGAAATTTCCAGGTGATTCAAAAGTAATACAACATAATTCTTTAAAAAAATATGGTTTCATCATGATACACAAAACAAAAGAGTTGCTTACAAAATTTCTTCGCAAATATTTCGTTTCCGATATACCGCTCTTTACGCTACCTTTTTTTCCATTTTTCTGTTTGATGGTTCGGAAAACGCTTTTTTATGCACCCCTCAGGTGTTCTGGCACTCTGGATTGTGTGGGACTCCACTAAAACTATTCTTTCACCGCGGAGTGTCTTTTTATCAGCATCAGATTCCTTTGAACGTGTGAAGGGGAATTACTATTGATACTACAAAAAAAACACAACTTTGCTTTTAATGGGAAATTCATTTTATCGGAATTCCGAGTCGAGCCACCGTAGCGAGCGGTTGTGTGTTTACAAGCGCGCCAATCCATTGGGGTAAAAGTGCGAAAGTGCCAAAAGTGACCAGCAAAGCGAAGTAAACCGCCCGGTTTTGCTACCTGAAAAGGCATCAGGCCCGTTTAAACTGTGGACTGTGCAACGTTGCCACTGTGAACTTTTCACAAACGGACAATATATATATACATATATATACATACGAGTGGAATTCAAACGAAAGGATGGACCCTGGGAGTTCGCAAGAATCCGAATCGGATTATGCCTCCCAGGATGGTGGGTTCAAAATGCCACGAACGAAAAAACGGGGCAGAAAACCGAAGACGACCCAGCCAACCCAGCCAACCCAGCCAACCCCCACAACGACAACACCTGAGGCCAAACGAATAGCGTTGGACTATCAGTCTACAAACAACAAAAACCAAACAACAAAGAGCAAGACATCAACAAGATTTCCCACGTATTCGCACACATTCACAGCGAACGCATTGCCGACCATCACCAGAGTCCAATTTGCAATCAGGTGGGAGGAACTCAACCCCAACAACAAGGATGTGATTATCAGGCAAGATAATTACTTCCTAATCAAAACCAACCAGGAGGACAAAACATCAACAATTTTACAACAACTAAAACAAGAAAACACTGTAACAAGTTACAAATTACAAAAAAACGATAACCTCCCACTAATCCGACAACAAAAGTCAGGTCACCACCATATTACACCATCATATTCTGTCGTCGCCACTGGGGTCGACCTGGACATTGAAGACAGCATGTTTCTGGAACGCCTGGAGCAGCAGGGCTTCAGAATAAGGTTCTGCAGGAGAATTATCTCGCGAGAGCGCAACGCACCCACACTCATGATGAGGCTTATAACCGGCGACATATCCACATACGAAAGGTTGATGAGCGACCGTGCGGTTCATTTTTTGGGCCGCATTTTCAAAATCACCGAAAGTAAACCACCAGCACCCGTGCCTGCGCCGTGTGGCAAATGCAACATATTCAGCCACAAAACTGAAGATTGCAAACAATCGCCAAGATGCAACAAGTGCCAGGGACCCCATCCAACTTCCAGGTGCGAGTCGCCACTGCCAACCAAGTGCGCAGCATGCAACTCAGAGGACCACGCAGCATGGAGCATGAAGTGCCCAAAACGACCGACAGCCCCAATCGTCGGAATACCAAACGTGAAGGTAAAATGCGTTAACAAACGTACGTCCGAGATTGCGGAGACAACGACAGTGGCAAGTAGAATACACACACCCATCACAACACATGACCACATCATAAACAAATACAAACATCAACTTAACAAGACAAACAATACCAACAGAGACGAACTACTAAAAAAACTACGAAAACAATTTATAGAAGATTTTGACATCGACACCTCAGTGGTTTTCTTCGGGAACCATGTCTACATATTAATGTTTGACATGCTCCTGCCCGAGAGACGCTCTCCAACGGAACCCTGCGAACAGGTGAGACAGACGGTGACAAAAGTACAAGATTCAATATGAAAGTACTTTACGCAAACATCAACGGACTTAACAGCAAAAAACACTTATTTACAATTACATAGAACAAAACGACACAGACTGCTGCATATTTGTAGAGACGAAAACCAAACTGGGACAAACACCAACGTACAGAAATTGGCAGTATATCTATAGGCATGGAAATACCATCAATCATGCCAGGGGCGGGGTCGCAGCTCTCCTAAAACCAACATATAAACTTGGAAGAGCAAATCCTCCCTCCCTCAACAACCCTTTGAACGACTGTCTACACTTTACGCTACCCTACTTAAACGACCTGATACACATATTTCTGACATACATACACCCACACTCCAACCTAGAACAAAACATACTGACTAAAGCGAGCATCTATAAATATGCAATAATTGTAGGCGACTTTAATATGAACAAAAGCAAAACGAAACAGCTTAAAAGATTTCTACAAAATTCTGACTTTATAAAACAGCACACCCCACCAACTTTTCTGATGCCCGCAAACCCAGACTCAACACCAGACGTTCTACTGCACACAAGAAACCTGACAAACACCATCAACAACATAAACTTAACCAACGAGCTTGGATCCGACCACCTGGCTATTACGTTTAACATAGACTTACAACATACGCAACCTACCTCCAATACACCTATAGAGAAAAACTTAAACCTAACAAAGACTGACATAGACAAAGTGAAACAACATATACATGACTACATTCAATCACAAGCACACCCCATTTCAATAGAAACCATACAACAACAACTTTCACTAGCCATAGGAAAATTTAGCCCGGAAATAAAAAATGCTTTCTACCGACATACACTACCCAAATACATACTGAGACTAATAAAACATAAGAGAGAACTGTACAGACTATATACAAACACTCAAAATAACGACCTAAAAAAGACAATGAACCAACTTAACAGAAACATTAAAACTCTGATTGGACAATACCGACAAGACAAATGGCTAGAAACATGTAAAGAAATACAGAAGGACAAAGGCAAAACATACTGGCGAAAAATTAAGAAACTGGCGCAATACAGGAAGACTGGCACTACTGACACAATTGACGAAAACGGAATAGAACGCTACACAGACAAAGAGAAAGCGGACGCATTCGCCAGACACTATCAAAGGACCTTCAGCATATCGACAAACCCTAACTTCGACAATGACAACTGGAACTTGATCAACGACTGGTACTTGAACTATTTTAACAACTCACCAAACTATGCCTGCACACTGATCACAGACATAGAGTACGATGAAGCCCTAGCGCACATCAAGAACACTGCACCGGGGAAGGACAAAATTAAGGCAAAAGTCCTGAAAAGCCTAACTCAAGAAACACACAAACTGATCCTAACTGAATTGAACAACTGCATCACAAATGGCAGAATCCCAGAAACATGGAAAAGCGGCTTAATAATCCCTATACCCAAAATGGACTGGACAATACACAACCGAGCAACTACAGACCAATTACACTACTTCCAGTACTAGGCAAGATTTTCGAATGCATAATGAAGCAGCGGCTTGACAAAGTGATTGGAAAGTATATACCTACCTACCAATTTGGTTTCAAACAGCATCACTCGACCGTTCATCCGCTCTTTATTTTGGCCAACAATATACAAACTACCCACCTAACTGACAGAAAGACATCTTGCCTGTTTATGGACATTAACAAGGCTTTTGACAGTGTCTGGCATAGAGGCTTACTATACAAACTATACAAACTACACACACCAACATATCTACTACACACCATAAAGAACTTACTAGAAAACAGACAACTACAAGTACGAATTGACAAAACACTGTCATTTCCTTTTTCCCCTGAACAAGGGCTCCCTCAAGGATCCCCGCTCTCACCGTTTCTCTACAATATATACTGCCATGACATATACAATTACAACTTACCAGACAAAAATCAAATCGACAGATCGGCATACATATTACAATACGCAGACGACACGGCACTTATTGTACATGACAAAACTACTGAGAGAGCAGCTCAAAGACTCCAAACACTAACAAACAACACAATGACATGGTTTTATAAATGGAGACTAACACCAAACGCGTCAAAAAACCAACTTCTGCTCACAAACCACAGACTCAATGCTGACTCCCCTACAATAACTGCAGACGGCCAAACGACACAACCAAAAAACGACGTAAAATACCTTGGAATCACAATTGACCACAAACTTAAATTCACTAAACACATACGAAACATCAGGGCAGAAACAACAAAGAGAACAAAACACTTCCGATCACTAACCTACAAAGACAGAGGAATTAGCACAAACACCGCTACCAAAATATATAAAGCTATTTGTAGACCCTTACTAGACTATGGACATATACTCATGACCAACGGAACAGAAAGGACAAAACGTTATATACAAACAACAGAACAAATTGCACTAAGACTAATAACACGAATAAGACACCCCCAAAACCCACTACACAACCCCCCCACCCAACTACTATACGAACGCACAAACATGACAAAGATCTCGGAAAGACTCATACAGCTACAGACAAAATGGACAAACAACCCCTACAACTGGACCATACTGAATCCCCTTTGTCTTACAAGACCAACCAGACAATCCCGCTTTCGTTTCCCTACACTAACGCCACTCGAACACTTACAAACGCTACGGACTAGTGGACAATAAAATAATTCCTTCTTGCCACTGAAATCTTATTTATTTAATAGTATTGCTAACCTAGAATAAGAGAATCTCATATTTGTTTTCATTTAGACTAAGACTATATGTATTAAACAAGGGCAGAAAGACCGATAGGTCGATAGCCTTTTTTAGAAATAAAGATATTTACTACTACTACTCATTTTATCGATTACAGGAATGCAAATTTGTACTTAGGCAATTTTTCTAGTCAGCATTTTGTGTGTTAGGTCGAGAGATCCGAAAGTGTGGTCACCACGATCTTCTGATCCAAATCGTCTCGATTCCTATTTACAGGGCCAACATTAACGTTCCTTCTGTACCAAGTGTTGATATTCTGAGTCAAAGAGTAGAGATCGCAAAGTGGTTTAGAAACATAGTATTTTGCAAGGTTTGTTCGAAATTTCATAGCAGTATGGAAGGCATACTAGGAAGCCATTTTTAATGAAAATTCGAAGTTATATACATAAATAATTATTTATCTGCTTTTTTCCCTACAAAAAAACAAAACCTGATTTTAATAATCAGCTTTTAAATCACGGTATCTCTAAAATTTCCGGTTGGTTCTACGAGTATGTCGATAGAAATGTTTTTGCTTTATATGAGAAATGCGCACTGTAGATATTTACGTCTATTTTTGGATCACCCAGTATCATATAACTACCATTCCATATCAGTAAGCTCCTCTGAAATTAGCATTTCTTTCAAGCAAAGTCTTTCTGAGCTCTTTGCTGTTCTAATTCTAGTCAACTATTGAATTGTTGAACCAACTTTTGTGAGTTTCCAAAAAAAAAGATAGTTGTGGCATTTTTCGAAATATGTATTATAAATTACGTTTCACACCCCAATGGCAACTCGTTCCTCTAACTTTGGGGCCTTTTATTTTCCAACAGCCGGAAACTTTTCAATCGATTTCCTCATTTATCGGTAAGCGGCTGTGTTTCGTGCGATTGTAACGTATTATTGTTAAAGTTGCTATAACCAATACGATTTTGTTGCTGCAGATAATATTATAACTTGTTTACGTGGCTGTTAAAGTTTTGGCGTAGCAAAATTCGGTGAAATATGTGGTCGTTAGTAAGTTGGATACATTTCATTAGTAACTACTGATAATACTGCAGGAAGGCTTTGTGTTGTTTTCGGTTTAATTCCAAATTACAGTGCGAACTTTCATTGTGGTCTGAGAGCAAGGTTGCACTGCTCCCAGAAAAATACTGCACTAAAACGGAAATAACAAGATTGCCTGTATTATTATCAGAGAAATGGCTATTTCCAGGGTCCCAATAGAGCTTTTTCGTAGGCTTGCAATAAGCGTGGGAATCTGTAGAGAAACTGTCCGGAAATAAAAGAGCGTTAAGTTAGATGAAGTAGAATCCACTAGGGTGTTAAACGTCTCTGTGGCCAGTTAGAGTGTTTTATGTCAAAGAACATATCAAGCCTCATTGAATTTCAATTTCATTCGCAGAGTACAATAATATATGTACATATCCTTTGTCTAATATTACTTACCGATTTATGACCGAAACAGAAGTTTTCAAAATATTTTTCTTAACTTAATTAATATTGGATTCATATCTAACCTAATTAACTTTGTAATTTGGTAATCATATCTAATGTAAATTAATCTTCAATATTTTGTAGTTTTTTGCTTGGATTTTTCGGAGATGGAGAAACACTACAATAAGCAAATCATGCGCAGGCTTTTTAATTTGAGAGGTTTTAGCTCTCTTGTGAGATAATACTCTACCAAATGTTTCTTCCATCGTCAAAACTGTTTCAATGTGTCTTTTCTTCCTGGTGATATATAATGATTGAAATATGTTTGAAACAAAACTTGTATATCTTTAAATTTGATCAATTTCTTCTTCAATTATTTCATTTAATCTCTTCGGTAGGAATTTTCTAACTTACATTATACAGTGTTGAGCAGCCAAATGGACTAAATTCAGTCTGCTGATTATTTCACATATCAATTTATAAAATAACCCAATACTCGTGTTTTTATTATCAATCGGCATCTCTCAACCTACGCTCTGAATCTCAAAATCAATCTCCTTGAAGTGATTTGCAGTTTCTTAATTGTTCAATGAGATGTAGAAGCAGAGAGTGGCGGCTGGTGCATAAGCGCTGCAGTACAGCTGTGCTGCCGATCTTCCAAAATAATGGAACTTAATGTAGAAGGAAAATAATCATGATTTTAAAATGCTGGCATTTGCGTTGCAATAAATGATAAAAATGCATGCGAAATGCTATCAATTCGCGATACAGTTGAATTATCTAATCTGGGCGTCACATCGTGCTCTATGCGCTGCATTTGGTTCTGTGCCAACCCCGTTAATGAGTAGTAGAATAGTATCGGTAATTTGTTGATATCGCATTTTTTTAATTTTGAGTTTACGGCGCAGGGAGTTCGATTTAAAAACAACAAATTAGTGTCCGAAATATTTTTGTGTATTTGTAATTAGCTGAGAATTATTAACTGTGTACTATGAAACTGGTTTTCGATTTGATTAATGTGAAGAGAAATTAAAAAAAATACAGAATTATAGGAAAAAGAAAAACCATTACCAGAAATTCAAGCTTTTTTGCCATCCAACGAAATAAATCTATATGTGTCACATCAGTAGAACGATCTGACCCTAGTAATCCTTCTCTAGTATTTTGGACATTGTTTTTCCGGCCCTTAACTAAAAACACGATTTATGACTAAGATTAAGAGAGATTAAGATTAACTAAGACTAAGATTAAAGCGGTTAAACTTCGATATAAACATTTTCGCAGCAATAATTTTTAAAGGAGTTTCACACAAAAAAGGTGCACAAGAACTGAAGTTCTTATTTCATTGCTCTCTTCCACCGCAGCTGATAATTAAGAGCAAACAATGAATTTCAACTACACTAGAAGCTAGAAGCAAACGGGAAATTATCTACCGAACATTTCACTTTTAAATTGACTGTGAATAATTTAATAGAGCAAATTGATTTAAAATGCGGCAGCATTAACATTGGTTCAGCATAGCTCGTGTAATATAATAAGAGATGTTTTATTAGGATGAATTTATTGCTTAATTGGCAGGTTCTGAATATGCATATCTATCGAATGGGCTCCGTAGTAATTGTGATTTTTAAGGGCCTATTTATGGTCAACGAAACTTTATGTTCTCCGTTAGAATTAATCCGTGGTTGAATTCGAGTTTTGTTCCGAATACATTGTGAGTAAAGTATTTGCATTTTTGGCCCTGTTACAGATTCGCTGACAATTCCAAATACCAATTTAGTGGCATTTCTCTAATTTTCACTTTGTTTTTTTTTCTTACAACCACAGTTAAGTTCTCATGGGTTTCAATTATACCCATTTTTTAAATACTCACATTGTTGCACCGTATCAATTTTCCTTAATATAATAATTTTGATTCTGATGTCTGGCTAGTTGATTTTGATTTTATTTGCTCTTCATTGCTTGTCGTAATTGAAAATTCGTTTGATTGTAGCGACTTTAACTGTACGGTTGAAATGAAATAAACAGGCCGAATAACTGATTTCCCAAATCGAAACCCGGCAGAAACAGGCATTTGCTGATAATATTTCCTCAATCCAAACGGGCTGTTTCCAATCAAATAACTGCCGGGCTAGAGCGTCAGTTGGCAGCAATCTCCAGGCTTAAATGTCTCGATCGTCGTATTTCTGCATGGTCTGGCCCTTCTACTTCATTTAAAGGGCTGTTTTCGATCCTGCGGACGGTAAATTTTCGGACAACGGTCATAATTTGCTGGGTCAGCTAAATGCGAGAACCCGCACTTTTACGCACGACAAGAATTAGTTTATGGTGTTTCTGCTTTTATGGGACACCTTTAGCTAGATGCTGAATGAATCGTTTGATGATCATGCCTTGACTTGAATACAATTTATTTTATTGGAATTGAAGTCATAATGAACCGTTGTAACAAATCATTTAATTGATAATAAATAATGTCTTAATGATAATATGTACTTCCACATTCCTGGGCAATCAAACAATAGAACCGCAAACTCCATATCGGTTCTTTTATTATGCACGTTTGGGGTTTTAAACCATCCTCATATGGAATTTTTTATATAAGAAGTCATTATATAAGATTAAATGACAAGTATATTACTGTACACATTGTTTACGGCTACTAGAAAAACTAGAAGTGCATATTTAGACGGAAATTCTTGAAAAGCTTTAAACACACATAGACCTAAAAATATTTTATGTTCGAATTGAAAAATAAAGCATAAAAAATATAGAATGTAATATTGATAAAATATAAAAGACGTATCGCAACCGTATACTTTCGATTCTGAAGTTCAGATAAAAGCTCATTAACATATAATTTTTTATTATTGAAGGCGCTACAGACAATCAATTTAAGAGTACATGTACGACTCAACAGTGCAGAAAACATATATGGTGGTTTTTTGGCATTTTAATTAGTAACTGGCTTTAAATTCTCTTATAAAAAGACTTCCCTTGTTCCTTTCATGTAGAAAAATACATTTTTATTGTATTAATATTAATTGATCTCGGAATCCGAGTTTATAAGAAATGCTTAATCGGAAATGAATTTCGCTTGGGCGCAAATCTGTTCTTTAGTTTTTCATAAAGACTTTTGCAAAAAATGTATGTAATGATGATTTAAAATCAGAATTGTGCGTTTCAAATTAATCGAAGGAATTTTTTAAATTAAGAATTCATAAAATATTGAGCACCTTTGAACACCAATGCAGACAGGAAGAAGCGTATTTTTAATTTTTAAGTGCATAATAGCGACATTAATACAAAAAGTATTTGGAAAATTAACCATTAATTGGCTGTGAAACCAAACAAAACTAAAATAAGAAAATAAATTACTTTTACATTAGGAATGTTTCCATAGGTTTTTGAAACACCTTATAAAATGAATTCATTCACCTTATAAAATCAATGACAGATCCGCAATTCAATTAAATGAATTATAGCATGTAAATGTATTACAGTAAATATTTAAAAAATCAATATACAATGCGGGAAAATGCTTTTCCATTTTCAATACATCTTATGTATTTAAAAATATATATATACATAATCGATAGGATGAATAAAAATAAACTTTCGTTGGAATGAGCACGAGGTCGAATAATGCACGAGGGTGAGCTTGCACTCTTATTGAGATGCAAAAATATTCGTGCCTTATTCATAATACCTAAATTTACGCTCAATGTTGCAGGAAAAACGCAGAAAAATAACCTGCAGCTCTATTTTCTACGCCGGGAGCTGGAAATTTAATGGTTGATGTGTTTTTAATAACCAAAGTTGAATACGGTAACAGATAGGTAGCTGCAAGGTTTCCTGTACGGTTAATGTTACGTAATTTAAGGTATTTAAATCATTTTCTCAGAGGAACGTTTGATCACTACAAAAATATCGACAATATTTAGACAGAGAAAAGTAGAATAAGAAACATTAGACATTTGTTGTTTAAAGAGACACAATTATATGGCTTAACACTATCCTATGGAAATAATATTATATACTTACTTCAAACTTTAGCCTGATATTATATGGTTTTAAATAACATATAAAATATATTCTAGTAGTAGTAAACATCTTTATTTCTAAAAAAGGCTATCGACCTATCGGTCTTTCTGCCCTTGTTTAATACATGTAGTCTTAATCTAAATAAAAAACAAATAAGAAAATTCTCTTATTCTATTATTCTAGGTTAACAATATTATTAAATAAAATTTCAGCGGCAAGAAGAAATTATTTTATTGTCCACTAGTCAGTTGCGTTTGTAAGTGTTCGAGTAGCGTTAATGTAGGGAAACGGAAGCGGGATTGTCTGGTTGGTCTTGTAAGACAAAGGGGATTCAGCATGGTCCAGTTGTAGGGGTTGTTTGTCCATTTTGTCTGTAGCTGTATAAGTCTTTCCGAGATCTTTGTCATGTTTGTGCGTTCGTATAGTAGTTGGGTGGGGGGGTTGTGTAGTGGGTTTTGGGGGTGTCTTATTCGTGTTATTAGTCTTAGTGCAATTTGTTCTGTTGTTTGTGTATAACGTTTTGTCCTTTCTGTTCCGTTGGTCATGAGAATATGTCCAAAGTCTAGCAAGGGTCTACAAATAGCTTTATATATTTTGGTGGCGGTGTTTGTGCTAATTCCTCTGTCTTTGTAGGTTAGTGATCGGAAGTGTTTTGTTCTCTTTATTGTTTCTGCCCTGATGTTTCGTATGTGTTTAGTGAATTTAAGTTTGTGGTCGATTGTGATTCCAAGGTATTTTACGTCGTTTTTTGGTTGTGTCGTTTGGCCGTCTGCAGTTATTGTAGGGGAATCAGCGTTGAGTCTGTGGTTTGTGAGCAGAAGTTGGTTTTTTGACGCGTTTGGTGTTAGTCTCCATTTATAAAACCATGTCATTGTGTTGTTTGTTAGTGTTTGGAGTCTTTGCGCTGCTCTCTCAGTAGTTTTGTCATGTACAATAAGTGCCGTGTCGTCTGCGTATTGTAATATGTATGCCGATCTGTCGATTTGATTTTTATCTGGTAAGTTGTAATTGTATATGTCATGGCAGTATATATTGTAGAGAAACGGTGAGAGCGGGGATCCTTGAGGGAGCCCTTGTTCAGGGGAAAAAGAAAATGACAGTGTTTTGTCAATTCGTACTTGTAGTTGTCTGTTTTCTAGTAAGTTCTTTATGGTGTGTAGTAGATATGTTGGTGTGTGTAGTTTGTATAGTAAGCCTCTATGCCAGACACTGTCAAAAGACTTGTTAATGTCCATAAACAGGCAAGCTGTCTTTCTGTCAGTTAGGTGGGTAGTTTGTATATTGTTGGGAAAAATAAAGAGCGGATGAACAGTCGAGTGATGCTGTTTGAAACCAAATTGGTAGGTAGGTATATATTTTCCAATCACTTTTTCAAGCCGCTGCTTCATTATGTATTCAAAAATTTTGCTTAGTACTTACAAACTACAAACGCAGTAATTGGTCTATAGTTGCTCGGTTGTGTATTGTCCAGTCCATTTTTGGGTATAGGGATTATTAAGCCGTTTTTCCATGTTTCTGGGATTCTGCCATTTGTGATGCAGTTGTTCAACTCAGTTAGGTCAGTTTGTGTGTTTCTTGAGTTAGGCTTTTCAAGAGTTTTGCCTTAATTTTATCTTTCCCCGGTGCAGTATTTTTGATGTGTGCTAGGGCTTCATCGTACTCTGTGTCTGTGATCAGTGTGTAGGTGTAGTTTGGTGAGCTGTTAAAATAGTTCAAGTACCAGTCGTTGATCAAGTTCCAGTTGTCATTGTCGAAGTTAAGGTTTGTCGATATGCTGAAGGCCCTTTGATAGTGTCTGGCGAATGCGTCCGCTTTCTCTTTGTCTGTGTAGCGTTCTATTCCGTTTTCGTCAATTGTGTCAGTAGTGCCAGTCTTCCTGTATTGCGCCAGTTTCTTAATTTTTCGCCAGTATGTTTTGCCTTTGTCCTTCTGTATTTCTTTACATGTTTCTAGCCATTTGTCTTGTCGGTATTGTCCAATCAGAGTTTTAATGTTTCTGTTAAGTTGGTTCAGTGTCTTTTTTAGGTCGTTATTTTGAGTGTTTGTATATAGTCTGTACAGTTCTCTATTATGTTTTATTAGTCTCAGTATGTATTTGGGTAGTGTATGTCGGTAGAAAGCATTTTTTATTTCCGGGCTAAATTTTCCTATGGCTAGTGAAAGTTGTTGTTGTATGGTTTCTATTGAAATGTGCTGTGCTTGTGATTGAATGTAGTCATGTATATGTTGTTTCACTTTGTCTATGTCAGTCTTTGTTAGGTTTAAGTTTTTCTCTATAGGAGGTGTATTGGAGGTAGGTTGCGTATGTTGTAAGTCTATGTTAAACGTAATAGCCAGGTGGTCGGATCCAAGTTCGTTGGTTAAGTTTATGTTGTTGATGGTGTTTGTCAAGTTTCTTGTGTGCAGTAGAACGTCTGGTGTTGAGTCTGGGTTTGCGGGCATCAGAAAAGTTGGTGGGGTGTGCTGTTTTATAAAGTCGGAGTTTTGCAAAAATCTTTTAAGTTGTTTCGTTTTGTTTGTGTTCAAGTTAAAGTCGCCTATAATTATTGCATATTTATAGATGCTCGCCTTAGTCAGTATGTTTTGTTCTAGGTTGGAGTGTGGGTGTATGTATGTCAGAAATATGTGTATCAGGTCGTTTAAGTAGGATATGGTAAAATGTAGACAGTCGTTCAAAGGGTTGTTGAGGGAAGGAGGATTTGCTCTTCCAAGTTTAAACGTTGGTTTTAGGAGAGCTGCGACCCCGCCCCTTGCATGATTGATGGCATTTTCATGCCTATAGATATACTGCCAATTTCTGTACGTTGGTGTTTGTCCTAGTTTGGTTTTAGTCTCTACAAATATGCAGCAGTCTGTGTCGTTTTGTTCTATGTAATTGTAAATAAGTGGTTTTTTTTGCTGTTAAGTCCGTTGATGTTCGCGTAAAGTACTTTCAAATTGAATTTAATATATTCTATAATAAATATATTCTATTTAAGCTATTTTTTACATTTTTAATTGTTTTCTGCACATTATAATATGCAATAACAAATTATCCGATATATTTTTAATGATTCTATATGAGAACAGTTGAAGGCGGAACATTAGCATTAAAACTATATTTAGTTTCATTTCAAACATTTATCATTTTTCTTTTACAACAACGTATTCTATAAGTCCTGTTGAGTTTGATTTCAAGTTGTTTATGTTTCTCTTATGCTTTATCATGTTAAATTCTTACTTTTTTTATTCTCTTGTAAATAAATATTATAGTTATAGATTTAAAAACAATCAGTAATACTTGTTTAAAACATCGGATTTAGTTGGTGTTCATACCACAAAATTCTTGGTGCTTTTAGCGTTTAAACTTGTTTTTCTATTTAATGGTTAACCGATCTAGATACGTTTATGCAAGCCATGATTAATCACTAAAAAAAAACATATAAAATTAAAAACAGAATAAATTCGCAAAATCCAATTGAATATGCTGATGACACCATGTTCCACGCAGTAATCATGTTATATGTTCAAGCAAATTGGTAAAGTAGAAAATAAGCTGTTGAATTTTATTGCTTGTGGAACGTGTAGAAAGTTTTTACAATCCAAAAGTAAGTCTATTAAGCTAATAAAATGGAGATCGGGAAACACTGTTGCCACAAAGCAAATTACGTACTAAATTAAGCTGCAAAAAATTTGAAAACATTTTTAAATCGAATATTTTCAGGTGGAGAACAATTCCGAGTAGTCTAAAGCACAAACGTAAGCGCTATTAAACGCAAATTGCTTTTATGTTGCTGGTGACAGCTACATAATTAGGTTTCAGTTATTTTGTTTTCTGCGATTATTTCATTTCAATAACAGTGACCATTGTGGATTACTTGTGTATGAAAGATTAATGCCGAATCGGAAATGTCCTTGCATACACATGAAACTCATCCATGTTTATCGTAAGAAACTCATTTAATATGTTAAGTGGAAACAGACTGGATACAAACTACTTGCCACTTGATTTCTGTTCTAAGTTAATAATTTATTCAGTGGGTAATAAAACATAAATCTCCAGCCAAATTGAATTTTACAGCAACAAATTCGGTAAATAATTGAACAATCCATGAAAAATACAGACAGTTCTGCGTTTTCCGGTAACAATTCCATTTGCAAAATTAATTGCACCTGCTCTGCCAGTTCGCAGTCACAGCCCCTTGAAGTTTTAACCAACTTAAAATAAGTTTAATTAAAAAAGAGGGAAACTTTCACCGAGAATGGAAAGCTGTAATTGCCACAAAGCAGATTATATAAAGCACATAAAAGCGGATGAAAAATACAACAAAATTAAAACCTCTTGCCTGTTTAGTGAGGAATTGGAGGGCAAACTGGATGTATTAAAAATCGCTGATATTATGTCGTTCGGCTAAGTCTATACTTAATTTTATTTTTTCATTTGTTTCAACTACAACGCACGGAAACAATGTATTAACACTAACCTAAATGATTATTATCAGGTAATGACTATCAGTCAAAACCTTCAAATATTATTGCACTAACTAACTTAAAGGTTTTTGGAAAATTACTTTGGTAATTAGACCGCCATGCCTTAGCTGTGTGCTTAAATCATGGATATAAATCTAGAAACTTTTTCGTTAAAGAACTAAAGCTTTGCTAATCAATCGTAACTATATATATCATATACAAGTTGACCTATAATATTTCCACATACGATTGAATAGCCGCAAGGCTAAAACATCAAGCAAAACTCTTTTGTCATGGGTGTAACGTTTTTCGCTTTTTAAGTACTGAGAATAAGAACTTTTGTTATGATCCGTTTATGTATTATCAATTTATACGTTAGTTCTTTTTAAATTGCATGCGGAATGGAATTTGTGCTGATAACTATGTATTAAATGAACTTTAATAGAAAAACAAATATATACATTAATTATAATTAGTTTACTCTAAAAGTCTGCTTCCTAAAGAAGATCTGTTTTTTTTTGAATAATAAATAAATAAAAAACTGCGCTAGAATATTAAAAGCCCTAGAGTCTAGCGCTTATAGTGGCATTTAAATTTCCAGCAAGTTGTTAAACATTCTCAAATTCATTCGCCAAAAAAATTTCAAGGATTTTCATAACGGTAAAGTTTCCGAGCATGGCACTTTTTCCAACGTGATATTGTAATAAAAATAATCCAATAATTCTCCATCACAAAGCGACGAGGAATTTTTCATAGAGCCATTACTTTTCCTAGCTATCGTTGTTCAAGATCTTGCTCTGTGTGTAATTTAAGATTTTTTTTGCGGCGATAATACTGTAGACTGGCTTAAAATATTACGTCAACGTAAATTTGATCCCAGCAGAAATTATTAAAAATTAAAATAATTTGTTAATGGAAACGCTTGCCCGACATGCTAAATGCCCAACATGCTCCAGACACATTAATTAATTTTAATTGTTTAGACCCAGACGATTTATTGAGTATATGAAAGTAATTTTTCAAGTGGACAAGTTAATAACAGTACACTCATAATCCGGTAAAATGCAAAAAAGTTTGACGGTTATTATATAATTTGTATGACATAAATGTTAGGTGGGCGTCATAGCCACTTTCATATCAAATTATGTGAAAATCGATCGAACTCGAACGCGAATTAAAGTAATCAGATTGAGTCTAGTTACGAGATTACATCTTATATAGATCTAACAGTTTCAATGGTTAATAAGTTATTTAAACTCATTTCCTTCTTTGGCGTTTGCGAACAATGTCTAACCGCAAGGATGAACTTTTGATTCAAATAAAATGAAATTAAATTAAATATTTGGAGTCCTAGCATAATATTGGAATTGCTAAATCTATCCCAACTATCAGCTAGGGGAATTTATATTTAACTTTGCTGTTTGCTTTGTTTGCTGGCATAGATATCAAAGACCTTTGGGAGCTGTTCTGTCGAATTTTGCCCTAATGGAAGTTTTGATTTTTCAGATTTAATCCTAATATAGCACTAGTAGATTCAGTTTAGTTGTAAAATGGGAACTAAAACAAAGGAGTTGTAGTTGATTTAAGTTGAAATATTTAATGCATTTCCTGGTAAAATTCAAAACGGAAGATATATCGATGAAAACGTCAACATAGTTTTTTGTCATAGTTTCAGTAAAAAACCATAACCAGACACATATTAGGGGGCCTTTCACAATGGGTTATTTAATAAATGACAATGGCAGAGGCAAACAATAGGGGACAAGCGTCGAGTACGAGGTTTTCATAAATGCGGGTTTAGTAATTTGTCTTGTGTAGGTGTTATTTTGCTATAAAAAGGCATGCCGCTAGACTTTTTATAGCACTAAACACGTTCGGAATTTAGAATGTACATAAAATACAGTGTGTATGGCCTCAATGATTTTTTTGTTGGTTGCAATGTTCCTTTTGAGCAATGTTTTTAGACTGTCGATGGGAAAACGTATGCTGTTCGAATGATTAGTCTTTGAGAAAATTACATTTTCATTTTTCTTTAAAAAAAAGTGTAGCAAAGGTTAATGTTTTATGTTACAGACTTGAGAATTCAGTTAGTAGCTTGAAACTTAATCAAAGATCATATTTTAAAATGGTGCATATTATAGTTTGTTTTTTAAAGTTTGTGAGACTTTAATTACTAAGAGAGTTAAAACTGCTTCTGATAGTTTTCAAGCATCGTTTTCAATAAAAAGAGCTACTGAAAGCCATCTAAGCATAATATGTGAGAATCTGTTGTATGAGATAATTTTAATAATTTTTCTTTTACTGTACAGCATAGACGGTTTCGCCTTCATGATAGATAGAAAATCAATTTAAAAATGGCAATTCGTTTTTCATGTTTGAAACACGGTATTTAAATTACATAAATTTAACTATTTAAATATTAACAAAACTTGAGTCAACCGATACTTTGATTATATGATTTTTATGCGAACAAAAAAACTTAGGAAAATCTTATTTTTAAAGTTATATCATTCTTTATTAGAAATCATAAAACGACCCAAGAATTTTGAAATAGAATTCTTAAAATTAAAAGTCGGCAGCAACCATTTTGCTTCATCAACTTGGTCACCAAGAGTCAGACAAAAAAAAATTAAAAGTTATTTAATGTTTTTCTTCGAATATCCATCGATTTAGTGTCCCGAGCGCTACAAATCCTTGCGGTCTAAATCTGACTAGATAAATAATAAAACTAAACGCAACATTAAAACAAAAACACCAACAAGTAAACAATCGAAATATAAAACCCACTCCTACAGGTACAAGCGGATGCTTGCAAACGGAAGTGACACTCTTGGCAGCATCTATCTATCCACCGTTATCTCTGGTTCCAATTGATACTTATAAGTGTGTACTATGTGCCTCCTTATTAAGTATCGGGAATCATAAGTGCCATTGTACTCATTTCGTACATTGTGTGTTATTCGCTATGAAGCAGTATATGTTGTTTGAAGATTCGAGAATTTGTTGTGTTTTCCACCTCCTGATTTAAGGTTTGGTGGAAACCGAAATTTTTAGGTGCAAGAATATTCGTTTAGTTTGCTAATAGTTTTGCTAATTGGTTTATTTCGATTTGTACATTGACTTTCTTTTTTCTTAAAAAAAATGTACCGGTTCCATATTTACTTTCAGTAGTAGTAAACATCTTTATTTCTAAAAAAGGCTATCGACCTATCGGTCTTTCTGCCCTTGTTTAATACATGTAGTCTGAATCTAAATAAAAAACACATATGAAAATTCTCTTATTCTAGGTTAACAATCTTATTAAATAAACTTTCCAATTCTAATGACAAGAAAAAATTATTTTATTGTCCAGTAGTCAGTTGCGTTTGTAAGTGTTCGAGTAGCGTTGATGTAGGGAAACGGAAGCGGGATTGTCTGGTTGGTCTTGTAAGGCAAAGGGGATTCAGTATGGTCCAGTTGTAGGGGTTGTTTGTCCATTTTGTCTGTAGATGTATGAGTCTTTCCGAAATCTTTGTCATGTTTGTGCGTTCGTATAGTAGTTGGGTGGAGGGGTTGTGTAATGGGTTTTGGGGGTGTCTTATTCGTGTTATTAGTCTTAGTACAATTTGTTCTGTTGTTTGTATATAACGTTTTGTCCTTTCTGTTCCGTTGGTCATGAGTATATGTCCATAGTCTAGCAAGGGTCTACAAATAGCTTTATATATTTTGGTGGCGGTGTTTGTGCGAATTCCTCTGTCTTTGTAGGTTAGTGATCGGAAGTGTTTTGTTCTCTTTATTGTTTCTGCCCTGATGTTTCGTATGTGTTTAGTGAATTTTAGTTTGTGGTCAATTGTGATTCCAAGGTATTTTACGTCGTTTTTTGGTTGTGTCGTTTGGCCGTCTGCAGTTATTGTAGGGGAGTCAGCGTTGAGTCTGTGGCTTGTAAGCAGAAGTTGGTTTTTTGACGCGTTTAGTGTTAGTCTCCATTTATAAAACCATGTGATTGTGTTGTTTGTTAGTGTTTGGAGTCTTTGAGCTGCTATATTTACTTTCATTTTTATTCTAAAATGAATTCGCTCATTAAAAGAACTATTTTTAATCTAAATCTGGCTATTCTGATTTGAATTATTTAAGTTGCGCTCCTTTTATTCGCATTTATTTATTCGCCATACCCGAATTGTTAATATGTATTTTATTTGCTTTTTACAGCGCATTAAATCAAGTTGAATAGATAATTTGAGAATTTTTTTTTTAACTTTTGGCTCTATTTATTATTTTCTAATATCGTTATGTCGAATAGATGATTATTTTGAAGTTTAGCGAACACGAACAAAGAATGTATTGCAATTTAGTATAGAATCCATCTACCAAGAACTATAATATAATAAATTAATAAAATACAAGGCACAATGCTGTAATAGATTCATGCACGAATACCGATTTGTTGGCTTGTTCAACAACCTACAGAAAACATGTTTTCAGCCTTACCAATCTATTACATGTATGTGTACATGATATTTTCTTTAGTTCTAAAATTAGATTTGATCGAAGCAGAAAAACCCCAAGAAAAAGGGAAGTTGATTGATGCCCGTCGAGAAATATTAAATTTAATAACCGGTGTTTCGTTGAACACAAAAGAAAAAGCTATTGAAGAAGCTTGCTGCCTTAAACATTTGTAAAAAATGAAAGAAAAGGCGATGCTCCTCAAAGTTGGCAAGTTTGCGGTACAATATATATATTTTTTACATTTATTCTTATTCAAATTACATGACCTGACTTCGATAACAACTGGAAATTTTATATTTTTACTTTTCACGAAATGTAATCTTCTAATTCTGAATTTGGCCTAGCTGTGGAATTTGTTATGTTCATTCAAAACAATAAATTCTGTCTAGTAAGTTGTAAGTAAATGGCAAATTAAATAAACTATCAAGACAAAAAAAGATGAATAATTTCACAAAACAACATTGTAAAAATATAATAACATAGCAAAATACAATATTGTACGAAATGAAAATAAATTACTCATTTTTACAATGCTTTTGAAAATGATTAATTTACTTTCTTTTTTTTCAATATATGCATTTCAAGTCGTCGATGTTTGAGTGCTGGCTTCACAAACTCTGGCTTTCCAGTATCTTTCGAAAGAGCAATGCCAAAGTTTAAGATCTTGGGCTCCATTCTATTAGTATGCGTCTTCTAATCCAACCCTGATGATTAACGTTCCTTAATGAAACTTTAACCTAAAGGATGGCAATTCAATAACATTTCTCTCTTGAGCTTTCATACAAAGGAAAATGTGTTAAAAGTATAAACAAATAACTGGACAGTAATTGAGCTTAAAGAAACATTAATTTTCTGTGCCTTCTGAGTATGTGCCTGGGTCATCTAAGGGAGATTCTGTGACTCCAGTACTTTTTTATACAATTAGCGGTGCCTGCACATCTCTTCCGTTCTATCAACTTTTCGCACTAGCCAACTTTTACAACAACTTTTTCAACAACAACATACAGGGTGGGCCAACGGAAAGGTCGCACCTATATTTATGATTCTCCTGGTAGATATAGAAAAACCCGCTCTAACACGTCAACTTTGCTTTTTAAGGGGACATCTTGCTGACTGATCATTGCATTATACCGGGTGTTTGATAAACAAGATACTACGTCACACTTTTAATTTTTAAATGGAAACCTACTAGTTTTATGTCATTTTTCGATCCTTCCAGAAGTTTGTAGTAAATTTGCTATAGCATGTCCTATACCCATGTTCAACCGTTTCAATTTTATTTGAGTTTCTTGTACAAATGTTGTTGAATGATTGAGATATTGAGCCGTTCGAAGGTATCGTAGATTGCCGTTTCTATGGATACCTCTGACAGATTAGCAAAAAGAACGAGTCGCCGTCAAGTGTCAGTGTGGGCTTAAACTTTTTTTTAACTTAACTTGCACATCTTTAACGTAAAAATGACATAAAACTAGAAGGTTTCCATTTGAAAATCAAAAGTGTGACTTAGTATCTTGTTTATGAAACACCTTGTATAATACAATGATAGTCAGCAAAATGTCCCCTTAAAAATCAAAGTTGACACGTTTTTTTTCTAAATCTACCAGGAGAGTCATAAATAGGGGTGCGACATTTTCGTTAGTCCACCCTGTATTTGTACACAATGGAAACTGATGTTGTGAAGCGAGGTTGTGTAGTTCTGTTATAAGCATCAGTTAATGAGAGAAGGCATTGATATGCAGGTAATTCTATTACTGTTTTGTGAACTGGGTTTAAAAATTAAAATTTGAAACTCTGCCTCTACTGATTAGATTAACAAATTTAGAGTTATATCAGTACAACTATCAGGGCTTTTATTTTTGCCTTTAAGATTCACATGTGCTCTTTGATTTACGCATAAATCAACCGGTATGTAAGTAGCATCCATGAAGAAACCGGCATTTGCAGGTGCAAATCGAATACATTGTTGCCGAATTTCGGATTGAGCTTTTTGCAAATATCTCATATATTTTTCAAAATTATTCCTTTTCACTATTTTTACTGTAGTCCGTAAATACTCCTAAAAACTTCCCTAAGAACGACGCTAATCTTGAATCCAACTGCACATGTTTACAATCTGAGCTGAAAATATGCCGATGAAAGGCCATGGAGTTTCTAAAGGTAGTTCCAGGTAAAACATTTATGCCTAGTTCCAAAAATGGTTTTACTTACAGGGTGTTTCATTAAACATTCACCTTTCTACTAGCGTGCAAATAAGTTGTAAAAATCACACGAGTAGATAGGTGGGCGGATATTCATAATTTTTTTACTAGCAATGCTGGAAATAGCGAGTTTTCAGACGTGAAGATTAGTGTCCCACATTTACGATCGCTGAGCGCTATAACAAACGAGAGCGAATCACGTTGCCATAGCGATTTGGTTGGTGTTTATTCGCGATACGGCACTTTGTTAGCGCCCACAGCTGCTGTTGACAGTTCGAATTCCCGAACAGAGAGGCATCGGGGCGCCGGCTTGTATGCCGTCGCCAAAATCGGAGCAAAAAACTCATATCTTGTATATGGGAGATGCATAGACACAAACAATTATTGCCTTGTCACTGCCATTTGTTGAATTGCTTGTCTACTATGAGCAATGGCGGTTTAAATTCGCCTCAGAGTTTTGGGAACTTTGCGATTCAATTAGAGCCCTCTAATTACCTGAATGTCAGATATTTGCATTGTTATTCATGTTTTGTGGTTATTGAGGTCTGACTATGAATCCAGGTGCTTTGGAAATAAACTTCTTCGGCAAGTTAAGCCACGTGTATTGAGAATTGAGAATTCTATTTGGTCCAACCAAGATATCAATCTTCATGTTACAGGGACAATGTTCAGTAAACATTAATGATGCCTGATAGCGCTTGCATCTTTACAAATGTACAAAATACCTTTAATACATTTGGGTATATTCTGCTTGATGCAGACTTAGGCGTTTACAGTGAATAATGTACAGTGATGTTTAATTGGTTTTCAGAATAACCAAAAACTTTGCATTGTAGTTCAGAGTGCATTACAGCTTTCATTCTTTCTGGACATTTTCATCATTCTTCTTCTATCGAAGATTGGCAACCATCATCTGATAAAGTTCTTTGTTCAGCGCCGCATGAATTATGGTAAAAGCTTCTGATATTTCGAATCATTCACATACGTTTTTCATGCAGTAGTAAACAGATTTATTTCTAAAGAAGGCTATCGACCTATCGGTTTTCTGCCCTTGTTTAGTACATATAGTCTTAATCTAAATAAAAAACAAAGATAAAAATTCTCTTATTCTGGGTTAACAATTTAATTCAATAAACTTTCTAATTCTAATGACAAGAAATAGTAGTTTTCGATACAAGGGCGAAAAGTGTCGTTTTTTGAGAGAGTGAAGAGTGGGTGAAAAGTCGAGTGTTGATGTTTGAATCCGAACTGATACGATGGTATGTACTTTCCGACAAGTTTTCCTAGTCGCCTGCTTTATTATGTACTAAGAATTTTGCTAAGTACCGGAGTAAAGTAATTGGTCTGTAATTGCTCGGTTGTGTATTGTCCAGTCCATTTTTGGGTATAGTATTATTAAGCCGTTTTTCCATGTTTTTGGAATTTTGTAATTTCTGATGCAGTTGTTCAATTCAGTTAGGATCAGTTTGTGTGTTTCTTGAGTTAAGCTTTTCAAGAGTTTTTGACTTTATTCGAGTTGTCATTGTCGAAGTTAAGGTTTGTCGTTATGCTGAAGGCCCTGTAATAGTGTCTGGCGAACGCGTCAGCCTTCTCTTTGTCTGTGTACCGTTCTATTCCGTTTTCGTCAATTGTGTCAGTAGTGTTAGTTTTTTTGTATTGTGCTAGTTCTTAATTTTTCGCCTGTATGTTTTGCCTTTGTCATTTTGTATTTCTTTACATGTTTCTAGCCATTTGTCTTGTCGGTATTGTCCAATCAAGGTTTTAATGTTCTGTTGAGTTGGTTCAGTGACTTTTTTAGGTCGTTATTTTGAGTGTTTGTATATAGTCTGTACAGTTCTCTCTTTTGTTTTATGAGTCTCAGTATGAATTTGGGTAGTGTCTGTCGGTAGAAAGCATTTTTATTTCCGGGCTAAATTTTCCTATGGCTAGTGAAAGTTGTTGTATGGTTTCTATTGAAATGGGCTGTGCTTGCGATTGAATGTAGTCATGTATATGTTGTTTCACTTTGTCTATGTCAGTTTGTTAGGTTCAACTTTTTCTCTATAGGAGGTGTACTGGAGGTAGGTTGCGTATGTTGTAAGTCTATGTTAAACGTAATAGCCAGGTGGTCAGATCCAAGTTCGTTGATTAAGTTTATGTTGTTGATGGTGTTTGTTATTTTTCATCCATTATTGCTTGTTTTGCTCAATCCTCTCTCAACTTTTATCTTTATAATCATACTAAGCTGTAATAAACCTTATTTGTCTTTCCCATCTAGCTCTTTATTCATTCATTTATGTATTGGTCACTGTGTCAATCCAAGAAATTTTTCGTATCTGGCGGTGCAGTCGTATTCGGAACGTTTCTAGTTTTCTCATCTCATATCTACAGGCAATGCTTAACATGCGGTTATTTAATAGCTTTTGTATTTCTTATTAATCTTTATTTGGAGTAATTACTAATATTAACTATTCACTCCCATCTATCGCCAAAATTTATAGCGGTACAGTACGCTTTCGATATCTTGAATGTTTCCCCTACTGATCATCATAATTTTCTTGTTTCTGTATTTATTTTAAACCAAAATTGATAGGGATTGTAGATTTACATTTTAAAATATAATACTTATGGTAAAACTATCATTTTTACATATAAAAAATCGCATTAAGTTATTTAGGCAAACTTCCATTCATGTTATCAAGATAAACGGATCGATCAAAAGTAATATGATTCGAATTTCTTTAATGAATTGATATTTTGCAGGAAAATATCTTTCGTAACTTCTGTATCTGACAACCCTTCTCCTTTCTTGGGTATTTCTTACTTTTAGTAACTTTGGTTTTGTCATTCACTTTGCATTTGCAATAAACAGCGTGACTCAGAAATATTCCATAAACATTTTAAGTGTGTTTGCTTAAATAGAAATGACAAGGAATATTTCCGTGAAGATAATGGAAAATGCCTGAATTGTGCATGTGATGTAAGGATAGAGAATAAATTTTACAATTTAATAACAGTAAATTGACTGATTTTAATAAAATTGTTTCAAGTTTGTTGATATAAACTGCTCAACCAAATAAACGTGACACGGACAAATTTGGACTAGTTTTGGAACTGGATAAATTCTTGTTAGACAACAAAACGTTTTTTCATTTTATTTTAACATAGCAGGCATTACCTAATAACTCGAAAAATGTCAATTAATTTTTCTCTCATCTCAAAAATCTACGTTTTGGTCTTGCAGTGATATTTTTTCTCTTAAACCGATTATCAAAATCTATTGCTTACGTTGAAATTGTTGCTCGACTTGCGAAAAAAATTCATTATACCGGGTTGCATGATTGAACAAAATATTTGAAACTATAGTAATGTTTAGTTTCAAAACTTCACTTTAGTTTAAAGTCTGTCAGAATCACAGATTCCGAGGGCAATTTTGATTTGGCTCAATTTTCTTGCAACCTTGTATATTGTATTTTAGTCTTGAAAAAGTTTTACCTTCATCATGAGCTCTACATCGTGTAAATCGAACCGAAAGGAAGAATGTTGTCGCTGCAAGACCAAAACATTTTTTCAGACCACCCTGTAAATAGAAGAGATGGCTTAAAAATTCAAAAACCGCTTTGTGCTATTTGGTTTAACTTTAAACTTTTGGTGTTGAGATCCAAAAAACATTTTTTTTGTCCAACTAGGAGCATGTCAAACTTTCCGAAATTTTACATTTTTTCACTTTCCACACTATAGAAAATTTATCTGAGGTGCTTACTTTTTACCAAAACATTGACAACAAATGGGCTCAATAACGGTTCAAACAGATAGCAAATCACTTTAAGTAATCACAATTTATCCAGTTCCAAAGTTGTGTCAAATTTGGCTGTGTAACGTTCATTTTGTTGAGCAGTTTACTAACGGTGCATCATTTGGACGTACTATGTACATTTGAAAAAATTTGGTTCTTGGCCTCAACATTTTTGGCGGAAAATTTCTATTGTCTCGGAAACGAATGGATATTTGAAATACTCAGGTAGACCCAAAATAGTTTTGGTTGCTTCATTGAAAATTAGTCAGAGAAATTCAGGAAGTCATTTGAAAGTTAGACGACATTCGAAGGACATTTTAATAGACGTTAAGCAAATCTAAAAACTAAATGCAGTCAATTACATCAATTTTTCCGACCTCAAAAAATTGCAAAACTGCTGGTTTAATGCTGTTATTACTTTTCAAGCATGCAGTTATGGCACAAATGGTGTTCTCCAGAATTCCACATGTATTCGTTCCAGATGTTGCAATACGTGAGACCTTAAGGTTTCGGTATATTGTCAAATTACAGCCCTTTGCATTTTTACATATTTTGGTACATCAGTTAAAAAACAGACGAAAACCACCTCTATGTGTCACGAAAGCACATTTTGATCTTCGTTAGGTTTTCAGTTGCATTTGATTTCTCATATCTGCGCTTGTGTATTAATCTATTAAATTAACAACAAATGTATTTAATAACTCGTAAATCATAACACTTACCATATAAATCCTGTTCAGGATACCGAAGAGTCAAATTGGATGATGTAATGAAAATTCATCACACTCCAAGTAAAGCTCATACATTCGACTTAAATTTAATATGGGATGCGCATATAATGTTTCATTGTTGTTCGCCCGGAAGCTATTCAGATCGGGCTTTTCAGATACTTCTAACAAAATATGTGTCTGTTCGCTTTGAGCTGTAGCATCCCGAAATGCGTTCCTTGCACACTGTATACTTTTGACCATATACTTCAAAACGATGGCAAAATATTTTTAAGATTAAGATTTGTGTTAACTTGTTTTCTAATATGTCCTGATACTAATAGGCACAAGCAAGTTGAGATTTTCGTTGTATGCGTTGGACAATGTTTTGCCTATTATTATAATATTTTCCATCTTTTAAGTTTCCTAATGGTTTTACACTATTGTGCATCACCGAACTTTAACAATAGATATTTTACATTTTCCATAAATTTGACTAAAATTTAAAGTTTTTTTCGAAGCGATCCTAGATTAATTCGCTGGTATATCGACGTAATGCCCGAACAAGATGTAAACTTTGTGTTTATGATCTTTTCGTTTTTGGTACTTCTTTTTTAATTTTAAAGGCATACTTTCAATATTAATTGATTATGCTCGGACCTGACAGTCATTTTAGACCATCAAGTTTAAAACGTTGCTAAATTTACCACTAAACTCGTTCTGATTCATATAAAATCCAGTTAGAGAGCAGCAAGGGACTTATTTAACCTGAATCCGATGGGATCTTTATTTTGGTAAGCATAAATTCCCTCTTACCAAACATTCACAATAAGGTTTAAAATTAAGTCAATTTCAGACAAGGGTCTAGACAGTTCGAGTTACGAGGTGTATTTACTGGGGCCAACCTTTAGATAATTAGTTTTAATATTTCGGATATGTGCCCACCCTCTAGTTCCAGCTTACCTCCAAAAATATCTGAAAAGTCGATTATCTTTATGAAATATGTAAAAGTCAGAGTACATTTTTATTTGTGGTAAAGATAAATTATAGTGACTCTTGTGGACGATTTATAGAACAGTTATTAGTTTACTAAATAGAAAAATTCTTGGGTATACTGGCAAGAAATGAAATATTTCCTTAGCTAATGTTAACAGTTTGATCCCTAATTAAATACCCTCTCTTGTTAATCTTTTGCAAATATCTGTTGCTGCATGAATCAATGGGCAAAGAACAGTAGAAACTAAAAAACATTGACCAAGAGAATGCGTATTTTCTACTTTATTGGTTATTTTAGAAAAAAATGATATTATCAATACAATAATTATTGTGTATATTTCTTAATGATCTTCCAAATTGAAATTTGTGAAATTTACAGATATTGAGTGAGTATTTTTATCAATTAGTCGATTGTCTCCCTTTCACCAAGCAGTTGAAAGCTAACAATTACATAAACTACATTTTCTTGATCCACTGGCGGAAAGTTACTTCATTTCGCCACTGTTTTCGATGGCGAAAGCATCACTTTTCCCATTACAATAGCTTTCGCCACGCACCTTTCTGACTCGGTAACTAGCAACCCCGTGTGGAAAGTAATAACTTTCGCCACGCACGCTGACAGCTTGACTGTTTGTCACTGACTCTTAGCTGACTGCTTTGACAACAGTTTCAAAGCCATTTTTTAAAAACCTTATACTTTTCCCGGCTCGTTTCCACCGAGGATCAAGAAAAATAGTATACGGTACGCGAGACGAAAGTCAAAGGCCCGCCACTGCGTGCATGACGTCTTCTTCAAATTCAAGCAGGGGCGGAACTTCGACAAATTTGTCTTATCAGAAAGTTAATAGTTTCCGAGATACAGGGAGTCAAAGCGTAAATAAATTTTTTGTTTATTTTTAATAGATCCTTAAGCAGTTTTACTATGATCATAAAAATTTGTGTCTGGGAATTTTTTAGATCGACAAATCCAAATTTCCTATAACCAAGTTTGTGGTCTATCAGAAATTTTTTGGGTTTTAAAATATCGCTTTTTGTTGCCCATATTTCGTTCTACGGTATTTCTAAACAAAAAATGTGCACTTCCTCCAAGTCGATATCTCTCAACGTTTTTGAGATATTTCACATTGAAACCTCTAGTGATTTTTGAACTAGGTAGCTCAAATTGGATCTCTAAATAGAATAAATTTTCTTCACACATTTTTAATAAAGCAAAACTTAACAAACAGTAGTAGTAGTAGTAGTAAACATCTTTATTTCTAAAAAAAGGCTACCGACCAATCGATCTTTCTGCCCTTGTTTAATACATGTTGTCTTAGTCTAAATAAAAAACAAAGATGAAAATTCTCTTATTCTAGGTTAATAATCTTATTAATACTGCCATGACATATACAATTACAACTTATCAGACAAAAATCAAATCGACAGATCGGCATACATATTACAATACGCAGACGACACGGCACTTATTGTACATGACAAAACTACTGAGAGAGCAGCTCAAAGACTCCAAACACTAACAAACAATACAATGACATGGTTTTATAAATGGAGACTAACTCCAAACGCGTCAAATAACCAACTTCTGCTCACAAACCACAGACTCAACGCTGACTCCCCTACAATAACTGCAGACGGCCAAACGACACAACCAAAAAACGACGTAAAATACCTTGGAATCACAATTGACCACAAACTTAAATTCACTAAACACATACGAAACATCAGGGCAGAAACAATAAAGAGAACAAAACACTTCCGATCACTAACCTACAAAGACAGAGGAATTAGCACAAACACCGCCACCAAAATATATAAAGCTATTTGTAGACCCTTGCTAGACTTTGGACATATACTCATGACCAACGGAACAGAAAGGACAAAACGTTATATACAAACAACAGAACAAATTGCACTAAGACTAATAACACGAATAAGACACCCCAAAACCCACTACACAACCCCCCCACCCAACTACTATACGAACGCACAAACATGACAAAGATTTCGGAAAGACTCATACATCTACAGACAAAATGGACAAACAACCCCTACAACTGGACCATACTGAATCCCCTTTGTCTCACAAGACCAACCAGACAATCCCGCTTCCGTTTCCCTACATCAACGCTACTCGAACACTTACAAACGCAACTGACTACTGGACAATAAAATATTTTTTTCTTGTCATTAGAATTTTATTTAATAATATTGTTAACCTAGAATAAGAGAATTTTCATATTTGTTTTTTATTTAGATTAAGACTACATGTATTAAACAAGGGCAGAAAGACCGATAGGTCGATAGCCTTTTTTAGAAATAAAGATGTTTACTACTACTACTAATCTTATTAAATAAACTTTTCAATTCTAATGACAAGAAAAAAATATTTTATTGTCCAGTGGTCAGTTGCGTTTGTAAGTGTTCGAGTAGCGTTGATGTAGGGAAACGGAAGCGGGATTGTCTGGTTGGTCTTGTAAGACAAAGGGGATTCAGTATGGTCCAGTTGTAGGGGTTGTTTGTCCATTTTGTCTGTAGATGTATGAGTCTTTCCGAGATCTTTGTCATGTTTGTGCGTTCGTATAGTAGTTGGGTGGGAGGGTTCTGTAGTGGGTTTTGGGGGTGTCTTATTCGTGTTATTAGTCTTAGTGCAATTTGTTCTGTTGTTTGTATGTAACGTTTTGTCCTTTCTGTTTCGTTGGTCATGAGTATATGTCCATAGTCTAGCAAGGGTCTACAAATAGCTTTATATATTTTGGTGGCGGTGTTTGTGCTAATTCCTCTGTCTTTGTAGGTTAGTGATCGGAAGTGTTTTGTTCTCTTTATTGTTTCTGCCCTGATGTTTCGTATGTGTTTAGTGAATTTAAGTTTGTGGTCAATTGTGATTCCAAGGTATTTTACGTCGTTTTTTTTGTGTCGTTTGGCCGTCTGCAGTTATTGTAGGGGAGTCAGCGTTGAGTCTGTGGTTTGTGAGCAGAAGTTAAGAAATATTTAAAACTACTTTTTAGACGCATCTGCAAGCTAGAAAATAGAACATTTGAATTTGTCATTCTTGAAAAAAAATTCCCAAATACAATTTTTGATAGTCATAGTAAAACTGCTTAAGAATCTACTAAAAATAAACGAAAATTTTATTTACACTTTGACACCCTGTATCTCCGAAAGTATTAACTTTCAAATAAGACAAATTTGCCTAAAACTCCATGTTTTTGCCTAAGCAATATGCCAGCACCTTGTATAAAAAACACGATCAATTATTTTTTCGGATTATTAAAGTAAGCCTGTTTAAGAAACTCCTTAAAAAAATGACACAAACTGAATGAATCAAGCTGTATTATTCTCTAAATATTTTAATATTGATTTGCAACCGAGCCAGTACAGGAATTAAAATAATTATTTGATTATAAAATATGAATCCAACACTAAAACATGTCCCTTCTTCGCGATTCCATTAATTTAATCAGGCCAGTCACAATTATCTAGAATCAAACGAAGGTTAGACGGGATCAACTTGGATATATTTATTGCGGTGAGCCTTTAAATAATTGGATATTACAAGGGATTTCCCATTTCCTTCCTTTGAAAGGTTCAACAAATTTAAACAAAATTCGTGACCGTGTGAGAATTTGGATATGTTCAGTAATAATATTTGTAAAATGACATTAAACAAAATTATTTGCAGCTTGAGTCATTCCACATATTATATAAAATATAAGTTATTAATATCGACCGAAGTCGATATTAATTAAGATAAATTTGACATACAATTAAGTAAAGAGTTGAAGATCCGAGTATTTCTATGCTTAGTGTAGTTCTCTGCTCATTTATTTGGCATTCTATTTGCTGCATACACAATGCGCAATACGCAGATATCTCATGCCATTTCATAATGCAAAATGCGCTTAGGAAATACTATTTATTGTTATTCTATTTAACTACGTCTACCCAACTTTATAATGTCTATTTCGGGAGCTTTGTTCACAATATTAAACGGATGAAGGAATCTTCTTTTGGTTATGTACATAGGTTGTGACGGCATCCTGGAAGTTAATCCGGAACGGGATCCGACATGAATTATATCGCATTCGAGGATATTAAACTGAACAAGGAAGACGACGGATCATGATCTTTTATTACATTTGGTGGGAATCGAGGCTGGCATAATTGTATGTAATTAGTGGAGAATGGGCTTGCGGTATTTTGATGAGGTACAATCCAGTTAAATAAAACTGAAAATCTAATTTCGGCATTTCATACTTTAAACGCTATCTAGAGTTTACTAGTGTTCGGATAATTGGTAATAATTCGCTGCATTTTAAAATATTCCATAAATTTTGCTTGACTGCGGAACACCAAGAAAGTTGTACAATTCAAAAAAGTAAATTCTTATATTGTCTTTTTATTTAGAAAACTGAGTGTTATTTGTTTATTTGTTAAATGTAGCAACCGTTCAAAACCCAATTTACACTTGGTTTTTAATCACTATTCTGAAATGATTTTGATAGAACTCGAAATTCTAATAGAAACATTTTTTAAATCCCGTTTCGAAAATGTATGATTTTATAATTTTTTGGTGAAAATCAATAGCGAAGCCTGTTTATGGACATTAACAAGGCTTTTGATAGTGTCTGGCATAGAGGCTTACTATACAAACTATACAAACTACACACACCAACATATCTACTACACACCATAAAGAACTTACTAGAAAACAGACAACTACAAGTACGAATTGACAAAACACTGTCATTTTCTTTTTCCCCTGAACAAGGGCTCCCTCAAGGATCCCCGCTCTCACCGTTTCTCTACAATATATACTGCCATGACATATACAATTACAACTTACCAGACAAAAATCAAATCGACAGATCGGCATACATATTACAATACGCAGACGACACGGCACTTATTGTACATGACAAAACTACTGAGAGAGCAGCGCAAAGACTCCAAACACTAACAAACAACACAATGACATGGTTTTATAAATGGAGACTAACACCAAACGCGTCAAAAAACCAACTTCTGCTCACAAACCACAGACTCAACGCTGTCTCCCCTACAATAACTGCAGACGGCCAAACGACACAACCAAAAAACGACGTAAAATACCTTGGAATCACAATTGACCACAAACTTAAATTCACTAAACACATACGAAACATCAGGGCAGAAACAATAAAGAGAACAAAACACTTCCGATCACTAACCTACAAAGACAGAGGAATTAGTACAAACACCGCCACCAAAATATATAAGGCTATTTGTAGACCCTTGCTCGGCTATGGACATATATTCATGACCAACAGAACAGAAAGGACAAAACGTTATATACAAACAACAGAACAAATTGCACTAAGACTGATAACACGAATAAGACACCCCCAAAACCCACTACACAACCCCCCCACCCAACTACTATACGAACGCACAAACATGACAAAGATTTCGGAAAGACTCAAACATCTACAGACAAAATGGACAAACAACCCCTACAACTGGACCATACTGAATCCCCTTTGTCTCACAAGACCAACCAGACAATCCCGCTTCCGTTTCCTTACATCAACGCTACTCGAACACTTACAAACGCAACTGACTAGTGGACAATAAAATAATTTTTTCTAGTCATTAGAATTTTATTTAATAATATTGTTAACCTAGAATAAGAGAATTTTCATATTTGTTTTTTATTTAGATTAAGACTACATGTATTAAACATGGGCAGAAAGACCGATAGGTCGATAGCCTTTTTTAGAAATAAAGATGTTTACTACTACTACTACTCAATAGCGAAAACAAAATATCATATAAAATCACTCACCAGGCAAATTTTTTGTTGTGCACAAAAGGTTTTGAAATTGTAAAAATTCAAATTAATATGTATAATGCTGCAGTTACAAAGCCCATAATAGAGATGGTAAACTATAAATGTTTTAATTTTTCAATTCAGTAAATAATCGAAAATGCGCCACTTTCTAAAAGCGAATTCAAAAGTGTATTGGGTGCCAACGAACTGTGAAACTAAAAGTTTCCTAATTATAAAAAATAAAAAGAAACTTTTCATATGTTTTGCTGTCGTTTTAAGCATTTAACTGAAAGTAAACAAACTTACATTGTTGGCTTATTTCATATTTGGTTCAATTTAGTTACCAAATGTAATGCTAACGACAACAACTTAAAAACAAAAATTATTGCAGTAAACAGTCCTATACAATCCCTTTGGAAAATTAATTCAAATTTTAAATCAGCGAATTCAGAAAACGAATGTAGATATTTTCTGCTCAGAATTACAACACTTGCCAAATTTACATTTTTCAAGCTTTCTATGAGAAATTTCGGTGTTGGTTACGTAATAGTTGTTCATATTGTTTCTTTGTAAATACATGATTTGTAAGCAAGATTTTTAACCAGGATATTTTTAGCTATAAGAGTACGAAAGTAATCCAAATGTCTTATTCTTAAAGTCACCTCTATAATATTCTTTTTACATTCACTTTTACTATTTTTCGTAAGTAGAATGCCTCGTGGTTAAAGTAGTAACCATTTCAAATTCAGATGAGTTTAAAAAGGAAAACGTAAAGTTAGTTTAAATTTGTACATTAAAATCTTGGCAATTTTATCTTCTGTTAAAAATCTACTTATTGACACCTAATTATTAATGTTTCCCCTTTCTATTTTAATTAACAGGTTTTCAGTAATGATAATCTCGAACACTACAATAATTTTCGGGCATTGAATTTGTATGAATCAGTTAAGCTTCTATGAAGTTCCACAGTAAGAAATGTTGCAATTTTCTTATTACGAGCCAACTCGGTGTGAATTCTCGGTGTGAATACTTTATTAATTAGTTTCAAAATGTTTGAGGGAAATCTGTCTGAAATGAGTTTATGATACTTTTGGTTATTTTGCAGAAGACTTGTGTTTTTTGTTCGCTTAGAGATTAATTTTATTAATGTTTTTGCCTGTTAAAGCCCAATGCCTAATAGTGATCCCCATGGAAATTATTGCTATATTTCTACTATAGGAATAAATAAATATATTAGGAATACAACTCTTGGAAATAGTTTTACTAGTCCACATTTTTGTTAGTTATTTTCATTCGTTATTCTAACCCCAACATGTTAAAATTGACAAAATTTGAATTAAATCGACAAAATTTTGCAGAATTATCGCAGATTTGAAGAACTCATATTTCTCTTGAAACAGTTTCAAGTTGAAGCTGAAGACCCAAAATTAAAAACTCATTAATCTATCCAAATAAAGCTACTACCAAGCTTTTAAATCTGTGTTTATCGGAAGCAGTTGAAAATATTTCATACAAAATTGCGTATGAAAAACCTTCAGGGCTCTGAACCTTAAATTAGCCCCAACATTTTCAATAATTTATATCTCGCAAACCAAAAGGGTCGAGTATTTTAAAATGTTTATTGTGCTCACCAAACTATGCCTGCACACTGATCACAGACACAGAGTACGATGAAGCCCTAGCGCACATCAAGAACACTGCACCGGAGAAAGATAAAATTAAGGCAAAAGTCTTGAAAAGCCTAACTCAAGAAACACACAAACTGATCCTAACTGAATTGAACAACTGCATCACAAATGGCAGAATCCCAGAAACTTGGAAAAACGGCTTAATAATCCCTATACCCAAAAATGGACTGGACAATACACAACCGAGCAACTACAGACCAATTACACTGCTTCCAATACTGGGCAAGATTTTTGAAGGCATAATGAAGCAGCGGCTTGAAGGAGTGATTGGAGGGTATATACCTACCTACCAATTTGGTTTCAAACAGCATCACTCGACTGTTAATCCGCTCTTTATTTTGGCCAACAATATACAAACTACCCACCTAACTGACAGAAAGACAGCTTGCCTGTTTATGGACATTAACAAGGCTTTTGACAGTGTCTGGCATAGGGGCTTACTATACAAACTACACACACCAACATATCTACTACACACCATAAAGAACTTACTAGAAAACCGACAACTACAAGTACGAATTGACAAAACACTGTCATTTTCTTTTTCCCCTGAACAAGGGCTCCCTCAAGGATCCCCGCTCTCACCGTTTCTCTACAATATATACTGCCATGACATATACAATTACAACTTACCAGACAAAAATCAAATCGACAGATCGGCATACATATTACAATACGCAGACGACACGGCACTTATTGTACATGACAAAACTACTGAGAGAGCAGCGCAAAGACTCCAAACACTAACAAACAACACAATGACATGGTTTTATAAATGGAGACTAACACCAAACGCGTCAAAAAACCAACTTCTGCTCACAAACCACAGACTCAACGCTGACTCCCCTTTAATAACTGCAGACGGCCAAACGACACAACCAAAAACCGACGTAAAATACCTTGGAATCACAATCGACCACAAACTTAAATTCACTAAACACATACGAAACATCAGGGCAGAAACAATAAAGAGAACAAAACACTTCCGATCACTAACCTACAAAGACAGAGGAATTAGCACAAACACCGCCACCAAAATATATAAAGCTATTTGTAGACCCTTGCTAGACTTTGGACATGTACTCATGACCAACGGAACAGAAAGGACAAAACGTTATACACAAACAACAGAACAAATTGCACTAAGACTAATAACACGAATAAGACACCCCCAAAACCCACTACACAACCCCCCCACCCAACTACTATACGAACGCACAAACATGACAAAGATCTCGGAAAGAATCATACAGCTACAGACAAAATGGACAAACAACCCCTACAACTGGACCATACTGAATCCCCTTTGTCTTACAAGACCAACCAGACAATCCCGCTTCCGTTTCCCTACATTAACGCTACTCGAACACTTACAAACGCAACGGACTAGTGGACAATAAAATAATTTCTTCTTGCCACTGAAATCTTATTTATTTAATAGTATTGTTAACCTAGAATAGGAGAATTTTCATATTTGTTTTTTATTTAGATTAAGACTGCATGTATTAAACAAGGGCAGAAAGACCGATAGGTCGATAGCCTTTTTTAGAAATAAAGATGTTTACTACTACTACTGTTTATTGTGAACATTACGCAACTCGAATTTAGAAAATTTATATGCGCTATTTGTAACCTTTGTTTTATTGCAAATACATGTAAATTTACTATTGGGTCAAGTTTAGATCAAAAATCCATGAACATGGATATGGTTATGGAAAGTGAATCCGAATGTTACGAATATATAAGAAAGCTGATTTCTTAATTGGTAGCCACATTTATTAACTTATTTTCTTGATCTGGACAAACGAAATTAATTTTAGAAATTGTTATAGCAACTTTAGTAGCAATGCTCCATGAATTGCTACTTTTATAAGTGCTTCTATGTTGCTGTTATCCAGATTAATGTATCTGTTTGTATACGCTATTCCTATCTAAATCGTGCTTAATCAAATTAAGCTGATAGACGCATTTGATTCTTTTAACCACAATACCCAGCTGGCTCACTTTCATTACCTTTACTCTTTGGCATTAAGCTTAATACCAATTGCAATCGATTCTATCGGTAAATACCAACGAATTCGGGCTCTGAATTAGCAGCCAATTAAAGAAATGTATTTTGTGTTTCAGGTTAAATGCAGTAATGAAACAGCCAACGTAAATTTGTACTACAAATCGGTGAGTATTACAGTTAATTGGTGAAATTTATTCAGCCAGCGAGAATCCGCGCGATTCTCTCAGCACAGGCTGCGACGAAATTTATTTGGTGAATATGTTCAAATTTATGCAAATTAGAGTTTTGCATACGACCGAGGTATGTGTGTATATGGGCGAACGCTGGAATGGCCACAGTTTTTCCTTCTTTAGGTCACATATTTAAAATTTAGTTTTTCATCACGTTTCTTGCACCAAAAGCTAATATTTATGTTAACGTTATGTAGGATTCAATTTTTCTCCCTGTGAATAATTTTCATTTATTTTATATTCTTTTTTTCCTTAAAAGCATTTTTATTGCTAACATTCTTTGCTTTATAAGGCAATTTTTTCGATAGCAAATTGTTGAACAGGGCGCAAACTGCACATACATAGGTCGTAAATGATGTATCCTAAACCACTTATTATTTGCGTTTTATTCCCTGATACTGCATTACTGAAAGTGCTCGAATAGCTATAACAAAACCTAAAAAGGCAACAAATATAATGGTCATACTCATACAGTATATTAGTCATTTTTTCCCTTAACATTAAAACATGAATTCAACGTGTAAAATAATAATACAAATACTTGATAAAAAAAAACCTGCTGTAGTTCAATCTCATAACATTAAACTGGATTATTTCAGCTCTCCAGGTATTTAGAGGTATCGCATAACGAATTAAATTCTCTCGTAATAACATATTTAATATATCAACTAAATTGCCAACAAGAAATTTACATAAAGAATAATTAAGGCCGCGTTATTAAATTATATGACGCAAAAACAATGAAACGTTATGTAAATGGACGGGGAAATATGTGCGTTCGCATTACGAAGGCATGTATCTGTCGGGAAAATGGATTATGCGGATAAAAATTTATTTTTAAATTTAATTTTAATTTTAATCCGGCTTTTGTGCACCATTTAATTGCCCTTTGATCAGCCACTTTTTAATCAATACACATAGGAATTTCCACAGGAATGACATATTTGAAAAAAATGTCCTATTTTTATTCACGTGCAACAATAAATATAGCACATGGAAGCCGACGAATTTCCCTATCGGATAGGGTCGAACATTGTCATATGGATAATGAGTTAATTCTTTATAATATAAATGGGAAATCGTGTGATGGAGACACTCAACGGGCAAGGTATAATCGAAATAGCTTCAATTTAGTTAACTTCATACAAACAGGCGATGCCTCTACAAGAAGCAAATAATTTCATGCACAATAAAGCGCTACAATTATTCAATAGAATTTATTAGCCTAATTTCCTGCCTTTTGTTGTAATACATAAATTAATGGTTAAAAATTTCGCACACGAATTGAATAAGGACACCTTTTGGAAATCAGGGAGCCCCATCTACAGCAAAAGTCAAAAATCTCTACAGTAACAACCAATCGATTTAAATGACAGCAACAATTAAATTTGAACGAACAAAAGTATAGAAAATTTGTTTTGAAAAATCAACAACATTGAAATTCAATTGCATTACATTTTCTCCAGAATTGTTTGATGAAGATATTATGTGGGGTTATTTTTCCTTATTTTTTTTAATCGCTATAAGTTTGTCATACATTTCTCATTTACGAGCCTGAATGAAAAAGATGGCTCATCAACAGTATATTGAAGAATTAATATGATTTTACAAAGGCTCTTATATGGTTTCAATGACGTTTTGTCGATAGATTCCAATTTAACTGATTTTAATTTTTAAATGGTGTGAAAGTTTATAATAGTATATTATATACCTAGGTCGAGAAGTGAGCTATTATATACGTAGTACGTTTAAATATGCGAGGTATTTAATAGCCTTCTCGACGGAACTATATATAGAATTTTTTGTATTACTAACACGGATAATTGCCTAATTTAATTAGTTTCTGCAAATTCTTCAAAACCAAAGGCCGTCGTAGTTTGTATAATTTTCTATCCTGATTTAATGAGGAACAATTTGTTTCTGGTTGTAAAAACTTGTTTTTTAAAAACCGTTTATTTTACAAACCAAAATGTTTTACAACAGCGAGATGTTACTGCTTTACCTACTGACTTAAGACTGATTTATTCATGTCGAATGCGCAGCTTATATAGTGATTAATTGCTGGATCGACAGTTATGGTGTAAAATACACAGTGGTCCGCATAAGTGGTCATATAACTCCTCCCTCCTTAAGTTTGAGAAAATTGGGGTTTTAAATTTTCGAGGGGTTTCAGCTTTATGTCCACCTTTACATTGTTTTTTCTTTTTCAAGTAAAAGTACAGTATTACAATTACAAATATTACTATTACAATGATTATTAAACTTGCAATTGACACACTTGTACTGACTACATCAAATTCTTTCAACTCATGAGTTGTAAGTTTCTTGATATTACTTAGATCCTCATGAATATTTTCCAAATTTATTTTATTCATTTGTAAAGGTTTTATTTTTTCCTTCAATTCTTCTTTGATATTAATTTTTGGAAGTTTCAACCGTAGGTTGATTATGTTTGAGTTTTGAGGTTGAAAAGTTAATTCTTTGATTTCCGTTACACATTGTGCTGGAATTATCAATGATGGGACTTTGATCGTTTCAATAGAGTTTTGGTTTGGACATTGGAACTTAGTTGTTTCCGGTTTTGTTGGAATTATTAATATAGAGTTGTCTCTTAATTGGGTTATCGATGATTCTTTTAATTCAATTGGTGACATTAGACAGTGGTTGGTCAGGTTGAAAGTTTCCAAGATGCAAGGTTCATTCGAGTTTAATGAAGACTGTTCGCATAGGAAAATATCTTCGATTTCTTTGCATTTGTTGTTTAGATTAAAGGACTCATTTGCAGATTTTAGCAAATAGGGGTTCTTTAGAATTGTGATGTGATTATCAATAGGGATTGGATAGAGTTGATAGAGAATATAGGGTTTACCTGATATTAAGGGAATCGCTATATGAAATATGATTAACTCATTTTTGATAATCACGTCGGCATGGGCTACTTCATAGTATTTGATTATGTTATCAAAAGGTATTCTTGTTTCGGGTTTCAGTTTGAAGATTATTTTCTGTAATTCCTGGTATTTAAGAATACTGTAATGTAATACGTTGATTTCAGCGAAATTTATCGCAGTTTGGATGTTGTCGCAAACTTTGTTGATTATGCGAATATTATTTTCCACGTTATCTAGTAACACGATTAAGTGAATTGTTGTGGATGTCGTTTGAGTCATTTCTGTGACCTCATTAATGCGATCTTGAATTTTCTGCTGATTCTCTTTAATATTCATCATTTGAGAATCAATGTCAGTTGATAACTTTTTTATTATTGTCTGGGTCATGGCCACATCTTGATGAAGGTTTCTTTCGTTTTGTTGAAGAGTTTTGATATAATTATCGTATCTTTCTCCATCATTTGCATCTAGGGTGCCGTATAAATATTTTTGGGCTGTTCCTAGGATATTTAGTAATCCTCTTTTAATTCGTTTTTCAGGGGTTGTGTAGTGTTTTGTAAATGATTTTATCGATTTAATTTCTTCCAATAAATTTTGCGTTTTAATTGTAAGAAATTTGTAATTTGTGATGTTTGGGTTTGTCAATTTAGCACTTATTTGCATGAGTGTTTTCTCGGTTGTTCTTAAACAATTTCTAACGTTCGTTAGGTTTACGTGGTAGTAAACATGATGGTGGTTGTTGACTAGGTAACTCATTCCTTCTTTGATTGGTAGCAGAGGGTTGGTGATTTCTTCAATTCTGTATTGAGCGTCGACGAGTAATGGAAGAAGAAGCAGTAAAATCTTCATCTTTCTGAAATTATAAATTATTAACGTCTTTTAACATCCTTGGGGTGTCTTTGATTGTGGAATTCGACAGGTTTGTATTTTGGTTTTGATTGAAAATAGCCATTGTAATGGTTTGTGATCTGTTACGATGCTAAATTTTCTGCCGAATAAGTACGGTCTAAAGTACTTTGTTGCCCATACAATTGCTAACAGTTCTTTTTCAATTGTTGAGTAATTGCATTCAGCTGGATTGAGTGTTCGGCTGGCGTATGCAACTGGAAGGTCATTTCCTATTGTTCCTTGTGAGAGAATTGCGCCGATAGCATAATCTGATGCATCTGTGGTCAGAATGAATGATTTTGTGAAGTCAGGGTATTGTAGAATGGGTTCGTTTATTAGAATATTTTTGCAGAGATTAAACGCGTCAACAAATGGCTTGTTGTGAATTATCTTAATGTTTTTCTTAAGACAATGAGTTAATGGTTTCGTAATCTTTGCAAAGTTCTTGATAAATTTACGATAATATCCTACAAGTCCTAAAAAAGATTTGATTTCTTTTGGAGTGTTGGGAATTTTGAAATTTTTGATAGCTTCAATTTTTCTTGGATTTGGTTTAATTCCTTCGGGCGTTATGACGTGTCCTAGGAATTCAACTGTTTTTCTCATGAATTCAGATTTGTCGAGTTGTATTTTCATGTTGAAAGAAATTAGTCTTTCAAAAACTTGTTTTAAGGAACTTAAATGTTCTTGTAGACTGGTTGAGTAGATGATGATATCGTCCATGTAGACAAGACAGGTTTTTCCTTGAAGTCCTCTAAGTACGTTATCCATTGTTCTTTGGAATGTGGATGGTGCGTTCTTTAATCCAAATGGCATTCTGGTAAATTCGTAATGTCCATTTTCTACGTTGAAAGCAGTTTTGGGAATACTTTTTGGATCCATTTCAATTTGATGAAATCCGTTGGCAAGATCTAATGTGGTGAAGTATTGACAACGTCCTAATTTATCAAGAATGTCTGATATATTTGGTAATGGGTATCTATCGTCAACTGTTTTTTCATTCAGTTTTCTGTAGTCGATTACCAATCTCCATTTTTGTTGCTGTGATGCGTCTAGCTTTTTCGGAACTATCCAGACTGGTGAACTCCAGGGTGAATTGGAAGGTCGAATGATGTTTGATTGCAACATTTCAGAAATTTGTCTATTTACTTCTTTTTTATGCACATAGGGATATCTGTAACTTTTTGTGTGGACTGGAATTTCGTCAGATGTGTTGATTATGTGTTTACATCGTTGGTAAACGTTAAAGGATCTCCTGGTTTGTGAAGAATTTGCTTATAGCTTTCTATTAGTTGGAATAGCAGCATTTTTTCTTCTGAATTTAAATGATCGTGTCTGATTAATTGATTTAAATTAACATGACAACTTGAACTCTTTGTGTTTTTGAAGAATTTTCTTGTTGACAAATTTTCATTGTTTTCGAAATCGTATATTTCATAGTTGTTTAATTCGATTGACTCTGGACAAAGTATGTTTTCATTAATATCGCATTCTATTAGAATATTTCGATCAGAATGATTAGTGACATCAACTATATAACTGTTGTTAGTTATGGTTACTAGTGTTGGTTGAATTTCTAGATTTTTATCTTTGTAATGCGGTATTATCCAAGTAGTGTTATTGGGTAAATTTGTTTTAAAAATTGTTTTCTGGATGCTTTTTGGTGGAAACTCAATTTTGTATTTATCAAAATTGTTTCTGTAGTGAAAAGGAATTTCAAGATATTGATTTCCTAATATTTGATTGGTTAGATCAATATTTAGGTTTAATTTACATAGGTCTTTTATGCCTAAAATGCCGTCAAAATACTCGTGAAAGGGAAAAAGTATGAATTCAATGGGTTCGGATATTCCGTAGCATAGGAATAAAGGAATTGTTGCTTTATTTGTAGCTTTCTTAGAACCGGCACAAGTTTGAAGGGTGCTTATGTGAGGCTTTATTGAAGTTGGAAAAAGAGATTCAGCCAATGATGGTCTGAGAAGAGATGCATGTGAACCAGTATCGATTAGAAGGCGAATGTTGTATTTAGGGATTTTGATATACGGTAACTGGTTTGTTTGGAAACTATTCAAGTTTATCCAGGGTTTTCTCTTGGACTGGGTGTTTGAAAATTTTCAATTTCGTCAATTGGGTTCTCTTCTGAAGAAGCTTTTTCGAATTCTTCATATTCATATCTATTTGCATAAGGGTCGTTTATTTCTAATTCACTGTCGTATTGAGGAAAATCGTAATTTTCTTCGTCAATTTCATTTTCAAGATGTCTTATTTCTCGAAAAGAGAAGTTTGGTTTTCCGGTTGTTTGGAAATGATTGAATGGTCTTTGTGGAATCGAGTTCCTATAGAATTGATTATCATTCCTTTGTGTTGGAATTGTACTTACCCCAGACATTGGTTGTGGGAATTGTTGTTTTGGAAATTGTGGTTTGAATTGATTGGGTTGGAAAGGGTTTTGTTTCGTTTGAAAAGGTTGATTTGCTTTCACTTGGAAAGGTTGTGATGGTTTTGTTTGGAAGGGTTGATTTTGTTGAAATGGGGATTTGAATTGAAATATGCTTGGTTTTTGAAGATTCGTTGGACAATGTGTTGTGTTGTTTGAAAGTTTGAAAAGCGGTTTGTTCTGATTTTGAACAAAATTGTTTTTGAAACTATTCTGGCTCATTAAAATTTCGTAATTTCTAATGATGTCAGTAGCTTGATTTAGATTTTGAGGATTTTGTACAATAAGTAATGTTCTCAATTCGGATGAAATGTTAGCTAAAAGATTTTGAGTAGCTGTCAATTCATTTTGTGCAAGTAGTATGTTGCGTGCTTCCAAGTTTGGAATTTCTGCACAGATCTTAGTACTAACTTGGGTAACCAAGGCTTTGAGCTTGTGAATGTATTCTTGAGTTGATTCATTTTTACGCGACAAAAATATTAATTGTTGTTGCAAATTTGACCTGGTAAGCGGGTCACTAAATTTTTGGCGAAGGGCAATTTTAATTTCTTCCCATGTTAACAGATCTGGTCTGGTTAACAGAAAATCTTCGGCTTGTCCTAAAATTTTCGATTTTATTGCAAGCAGAACATATTCTTGTTGGGATTGATCGTTTGAAAAGTATCTGTTGTAAAAGATATCTATTTGATTAAGAAAAGACTCGAGGCGAGATGGAGTACCATCGAAGGTTTTCAAAAGTGATACTGTAGATCTCAAAGCGTCAGCCATTTTACTTATGGATACTGTATTTGAAATTGGTTCAAATAGACTAGAAATGTTTTCAGAATTATCTGGAAACGATTGCGATTGATCTAGGTCACTACTAGAAGCGTTACTAGCGTTGCTAGCGATTGATAACCTACGTTTTGGATATGTAATATCCCCTAAGATTACTTTTTTGAACTTTTTCATTCAATTCAAAATTCAATTCAATATTCAATTCAATTTCAATTCTTTGTTTCAAAAATTCTTCTTAATTAACAGGCTGTACGATTATAGGATGAATCGCTTACGATTTTTCCAATCTTGCTCCTGTATCGAACGATGCCGCTGCGGGAAGATAAACTATCCAGGTACGACTTCGTACGTAGTGGACACTAACCTTAGGCCAATATGTCCTTACTAGCTGCTTCGTTGTTGGACAACCAAAAGGCGATGCGTTGCTAGGAGTCTAAGTAGAGGGATGAACGATGTAGCTCTGCTGTTGAGGGTATCCTTTCTGGACTGTTGAAACAGACGTGTTGGTCACTGGTTTTTTCTCGTTTCACACAGAACTTCTCTGCACGATCGAATTCTCGAAGACTTTCAGAGATCGTGATTGCACAGGAAGGTTTTCACTGTAGATCGATTTTTGAAAACTGTAACCGCACTGAAAGGATCCTACCGACTGCGCCAATTTTGTTTCTGGTTGTAAAAACTTGTTTTTTAAAAACCGTTTATTTTACAAACCAAAATGTTTTACAACAGCGAGATGTTACTGCTTTACCTACTGACTTAAGACTGATTTATTCATGTCGAATGCGCAGCTTATATAGTGATTAATTGCTGGATCGACAGTTATGGTGTAAAATACACAGTGGTCCGCATAAGTGGTCATATAACTGAACCAAGAGTGAGGATATTCATTAATTCGATTAAGAGTTATGTTTTAATGGGGGAAAGTACTGAAAATATAATAAACAAATATGATTGTTGATGGTTTCCTTAAATAAAACATTCAGTACTTAAATATTAAATAGTACTAAACGAATTTCTTACACTTCGACCCAAACTTCTATGAAACGACGAATTTATTAAATAATTAAAGGTCTTGGATCTGTTTATATTATTTGTTAGTGAATATATTTAATTAATTAATACTTTTATTTCAAAAATGTGTTTACGAACAACGTACTCATTTCCAAGTTTTTGACCCAAAGATTACACAGCTGGAAAGCCATTACAGTTGACAAATTTTAAACAAAGTTTTGAATCGTGCCTTTCATTTGTTTCGAAAAGCATTTCTTTGAAAAAACATATTTTCATTTTATTCTGAACGGTGTAAAAAAAGGGCATTATAAAATGCTTTATGTATGTGTGGCACAATCGGATTGCCTTAGAGCGAACAACATGTTTAAGCCCTTTTTCTGGAACATCATTTTAATATTCTAAAGAGATGTGTTGCTGGATAATGTCACTGCTCGAAAAACGTAAGCTTGTTAGAGACGGAATAAAATAAATGTAATATTGCGACTGCTTTTGAACGGAATCTCTCTACTTCTATGTGAATGCTTCAAGATATATTTCACTGGTTTGCCGACATGTCATTGCTTGCTTACAGTTTTATTTTGTATCTCTAAACAAGTGTATAACTGTGTAACGTTTTTAATAAAAACTGTTGCAAAATTCAGCTTGATGGACATTTTCGCTCTTAGTGAACTGATCATTGATTTACGAAATAAAGCATTTTGATTTCCTTTCAGGACAAAAACGATTATTTAGAGTTCGCATTTGTTAAAAAAAATTAATCTAAATTGAAATTGGCATTGTTATGAGAAAAAAATATTCCAATTAGATACTCGTTTGCCAATATTAAAGATGGAAGTCGGTTGAAAATTAAATTTCAGCTTTAATTCTAAGTGACGCCCTTTTAAAAGAAAGGATAACTTAACGGTTGATTTAATGAACGCGGGCAGAGCTTTCGGCGGTCCCTGGATAGGAAGCGCAATCCCGATTGGGCAACTGTCTCTACTCCGAGATATATCGGCTCGTTACCAGTAATTGACGTAGATTAATACCAGACCAAGAATTCGTTGAAAAAGTTTGCAGAGATTCTCTATTACGCGAATAGAATTTAAATTATATGCGGGAGAAAGACTTTGGCCCTCAAGTTTAATCTTTCAGAAAACAATTAGATACTTAATGCAAATCTTTTCGGTAAAATTAGGTTTACTGAACCGAATATCTGAAGGAAAGAATATATCTAACGTGTAGTACATTGATCAAGTGTATTTGTATGTGGATGTATAAATATTTATTTCACCAACTGTACGAATGCTAAATTTGATTGCAAAATTTCATCTTTTTCTGCTAGTAGTAGTAGTAGTAAACATCTTTATTTCTAAAAAAGGCTATCGACCTATCGGTCTTTCTGCGCTTGTTAATACATGTAGTCTTAATCTAAATAAAAAACAAAGATGAAAATTTTCTTATTCTAGGTTAATAATCTCATTAAATAAAATTTCCAATTCTAATGACAGGAAAAAAATTATTTTATTGTCCAGTAGTCAGTTGCGTTTGTAAGTGTTCGAGTAGCGTTGATGTAGGGAAACGGAAGCGGGATTGTCTGGTTGGTCTTGCAAGACAAAGGGGACTCAGTATGGTCCAGTTGTAGGGGTTGTTTGTCCATTTTGTGTCCATTTTTCTGCTATTTTAACGAAATATTGAATTTTTTTAAGCAAGTATTTTTCTTCCAGATGCTCCTTTCCCAGGACTATTTGTTTTAGTATTGATTGCAATAGTTGAAATCTGCTTTGAGTAGTTAAGTTCGTTCTCTTTCTGTGTTGGTCAAATGATCCAGCCATGAGAGTGTCGTTCTCAGCATTCTTCAGTAGTTCTTACTTGAGATCTGTGTTAATTTTTTAAATCATTTTCTAGCATTGCAATTGTTTAACTATCTAATCGACACACTTTTTCCAAGTGTATTTAGATTTGTTTGAAAAGTTCAGAAAAATAATTATTAATGAAATCGATGATGGTCAATTATCGATTTTTTTTCCGTCTATCATTTCTCAAATTGTTTGATGTGCGTTGCAATTATCCAAATAGCGTCTGTGTTTCGGTTAATTTGTATCGAAGTTGTTATGCAATCCTGATTTTTATTATCACTATTTTCTTTATGTTATTCTATTCTCTCATGTTGTTGTTTGAGAATTATTTCCTCTCATTCATTCGTTATAGAAATATCGTCTGTTATTCAAAGGTTATTTATTCTTTTTTGACCTTGTTTATTATGTCATTCAGCAGTGTGTTTTCTTATTCATACTTTAAATCGTCTTGTTTTGCTTTACATTCCTCATTGATGTGTCCTTCAACTGTGTTTAGTACCGGTCGTTTTTTGATTTTGCTTTAAGTCATAAGTGTGCCTTCTGTTTTCTAACATATAATCGATCTGCATTTGTGTTATTTTTGCAGAAGAAGTTCTAGGTGTTATTTGCATATAATTTATCAAGAAACTCTCCCACCTGAGAATAAATCTCTTCGAGTTCTTCATTGCTTCTTCCTGATGTTGTCTATACAGTGTGTCCAGTATAAAATGATGTATATGGGGATATTGGAAACCGTTAGAGTTACAGGGTGGACCAAATGGGGAAAAAGTTGCGCAATCAAGTGCCTATAAATAATCTGTCTTCAACTTCTTAGAACTCGGAATAGTAACGGATATACAGGGAAAAAAAGAAAAAAGTGCGTTTTGTAAAATCCTTTATATCGTGTTTATTATAAAAGATACAATAACGAAATTTTCAGGGTGGGGGTAAGAAATGAGCGTGAATTTGAAAATGAAGTAAAAAATAATCTAGGCCCACTATGTTCAATGAGGCCGAAGTCAACTTTTGTTTTTCTTATGGGCGCCATATTGAATTTCTGTATTTTTAGATTCCCCTTTAAATATGCTTTCAACCATGTATAACATGTTTATGTTCGATCAAGATAAATAATTAAAATTAACAAAATTACGATTTAGTGGTAGTAGGCATTGATATTTCTATTAATTATTACTTTAAATTATTATTGTTCATACATCGAACACCGCAAAAGAACAAGTAACATTTTAGGATTAAAGTAGGTGTTCAAATAAGCCACCGTTTTCTCGCACGCACAACGTACATCGTCTCATTACTGCTTCACAGGATTTTCTGATTATTTCTGGGGTAATTCTGTTAACGGCCTTGCCCCATGCAAAAAAATCAAGCGGTGTTGTGTCAGGGGATCTCGCAGGCCATCTTACTGGTCCCAGGTTGCTATCCACTTATTGGGAAATTCGTGATTTAAAAATTCTGTGATAATACGTGCATTATGTGGCGGCGCGCCGTCTTGTTGGAAATACAAGTTTTGCAGGGTAGCTACTGGAACATCCATAAGTGCTTCCGCTACGTTAGTTTGTAAGAGGTTCATATATCTCTCGGAATTTAAGTTCTCATTAAAAAAATGGTCCAATCACGTGGGTACCCACAATACCTAACCAGACGTTAAATCCAATCCTAACTTGGTGCCTAACTTGACGAACTAGCCGTGGATTTTCATCTGACCAAAAAACGGTATTTTTACGATTAAATAGTCCACATTTAGTAAATTGCCTCTCATCTGACCAAAGGACTTTTAAGGAAAAGTTTGGTATCTCGTTATTTCTTTGAATAAACCACTGACAAAATGCCATTCTTCTAATCGCATTGCCATTCTGAGTCCCTGGCAGGACCGTTCACGATAGGGGTGATATTTATAACGCTTTAAAATACTATTCGCCGTTGACCGCGCAACACCTGTTGGGGCTTCAATTTGTTGTAAAGACGTACGAGGTGTCTCAACCACGCTTTGCATTACCAAATTTTCTTTATTTTCGTCTGGAAGTTTGTTTTTCTTTACCTTAGCAAAACTCTCGTAAGCTACAAGGTTGTCTTTCAGACGCCTAAACATAGTTCTACCAGGTTATCGCCTTTCTGGATATTTATTTAAATAAATTTCTTCAGCTTTCGCTTCATTTTCATTCATTTTTCTTCATTCATAATTTGAAAAGTGATTCATTTTGAAACACACAATTAATTACAAACACTTGACACTGACAATAAATTCTACTTTGACAGTTATCTAGATAATTAAAACACACAACAAACGTCACTATGGGGAAATTGAGGAGAAATATCAATGCCTACTACCATAAAATCTTAATTTTGTTAATTTTAATTATTTATCTTGACCGAACATAAACATGTTATACATGGTTGAAGAGCATATTTAAAGGGGAATCTAAAAATGCAGAAATTCAATATGGCGCCCATAAGAAAAACAAAAGTTGACTTCGGCCTCATTGAACATAGTGGGCCTAGATTATTTTTTACTTTATTTTCAAATTCACGCTCATTTCTTACCCCCACCCTGAAAATTTCGTTATTGTATCTTTTATAATAAACACGATATAAAGGATTTTATAAAACGCACTTTTTTCTTTTTTTCCCTGTATATCCGTTGCTATTCCGAGTTCGAAGAAGTTGATGATAGATTATTTATAGGCACTTGATTGCGCAACTTTTTCCCCATTTGGTCCACTCTGTATCTTTAACGGTTTCCAATATCCCCATGTACATCATTTTATACTGGACACACTGTATACTTTATACTTTTTATACTTGGCATTTATTGCTGTTTATAACGGGCAAAAACTTTAAAAGTACTTAAGTTGTGATAAATTATTTATGTAAATCGGCTTTTAGTATTTTTCAAATGACACGTTTACCGGATAATGTTCTGTAAGCAAATAACATATTTCGTATGGGTAATTAGCGCCAAAACTGTACTTCTAGTTATATTGAAGGGAATGCATCTTTTTCATATTTTTTGTCTCACTAACTAGTTGCAGGAAAAATTATGTGTTTTGATTTTATTTGTTCCTTTAGATAAAAAGAAATGATATTTCATACAATCGTCAGTAAGAAGTCAAAAACTATACTAAAAAAGTTGGAGCAAATTATGAAACTTTAACGATATAATTCGTTTTTAAAAAGCTTTTATTATTACAACGACAATTTATTTAGCTACTTAATTCCACAACGTGGTTACAAAGAATGAGTTCTCATGCAAAACAGTCAAATGAGGAAAACACTTCTGCTGACTCGTGGAATGTTGGAGTATGGTGGTTTCCTAGTATTGTAGTTGCAGAGTCAGGTGGGTATGGCTATGTAACTTCTCCCTCCTCAGGATTCGAAAATAACGGACTGTTTTTTCGAAGCGGTAGTTGCTGAGTAATCATCTGGTACTTGAAGATCCGTAGATTTATGGAAAGCATTTCGGGTCGATAGCCAAAAGATTCTGACTCGGTTCCATTGGCTCGTCAATAGGAGAATCAGAAGAAATGTGCAGACTCCCACAATACCAAAGAAGGTGTATTCTTGGTGTTTTGACTTCTGGTTTAAAGTCACTGGTAAAAGTTGATTGGCTATTTCCTTCAAATGATAAATTTCATCTAGATTAATTTTGGAAATGTTTGGTGCGTCCAAGAACTTCGTAGTAATTGTTTGAGGTAGTGTGATTTTCGGCAATATAAATGGTTTTCCTTTTTGTATGTTGATGTTATTGATGAATTTCTTTTCATTAATTTGAATTTCGCAATTTTTCGGGATCTTGACAAGGGTTGATGTTTCAAGTAGGTGATACTGATCGGTACCACATTTGGATATTAACTTTGCAGGTTCTGTTAACAGTACGAGGACCAATTCTTCCGTTACTTGTTCAACTATTGGCTCTACTAACTTAATGTTGAAGGTTGGGCAATTATGTATTGTCTTGCCTTTTAAAAGTTCATTGGTACAATCATCTTGTGGGTGAAACTCTTCGTTGCAGTAATATGTGTCTTCTATTTTTGAGCAAGGCTGACTGGTGTGCTGGTTTCTAACTTCTTCTTGTGCGAGGTAAGGGTATTGGGGAATGAATATAGTTCGATTTAGGATAATAGGGTATAGGTGAAAAAACATTAGATCTTCTGGCCTTAGTATAGGTACGTGTATCGCAAAAATTATTTTCGTGTGAGAGAAACTAACCTGAGTTCCAAAAAATTGATAATACGAGAGTATATTTTGAAATTTTGGGATTGCTGCAACTTTGTACATGTTTTCTAAATATTTTAGCATAATTGTTAATTCGTTAGTGGACAAAATACTGTTATGCAGCGCATTTAGTTTGGAAAACATTATTGCATCCTCTAAATTATCCAAAAACATAATTAAGTTTTGACAATCTAGGTTTAATTGCGTTATTGACCCGTGAAACCCAAGATAATTCTGAACATTGGATATCGTTTGTTGCATTAGTTGCTGAAAGGACCTTATACTTAATCTAAGTTTGTCCTGATTTTCGTTAAGGGTAGTTATGGTCTTATTGTAATGAGTGATTAAACCTTTGGATAGCGACATCTGAAGTTTTAGTTCATCGTTAACGCTTGTTTGACTACTCTCTAAAGTAGCAATTGCTTCATTGTAATGTTGACCGTCTTCAGCGTCAAGTGTACCAAAAAGCCATTTATTAATTTGCCCTACTATATTCAAAAGGCCTCGTTTCTTTCGATTATTTGGTATTAAATTTTGAAGTTTACCTGATGCGATGTGAATTAAGTTGTCCGTTCTTATTAGTAAATTTTCTGATACTGATGATATGATATACCGTTATTACCGTTATGTGACTTTAAGTAGCCTTTAAGTATTAGAAAATTGCTTTTTAAATTTTCCATTTGCGTAATTATCTCAATTAAATCTATATAGTGTAGAAATGTATGTTTACTATAAACTAGCTTAGCATTACCTAGCTTAATCGGAAGTATTGGATTATTTAAGGGGTTTAGTTGTATTTCCGTTTCAATTGACCATTTGGTTTGAAGAACCAGGAACAGGACAATCGGGATTTTCCATTTGAGACCCATTTTCTTGGTTTCTCTGCAAATAATAGTGAAACTTAGTTTTTGGTTTTCGGGCACAACTTTTGTGATAATCGTGATTTTGTGTTTGTAATTTAATATCGGTTTGCCCGATTAGTTGCATTTTATTAAATTTTGGTAAGTGTTTGCCGCGGTTTTTGGTTTTGATATAAGCGTGATTTTGTGACTCGAAATCTGGTGGTTCACATCTGTTTTCGTTCCGTTTAGTTATTATTGCACATTTTGCTTCTTCATTCTTTTGCTTAATTTTTTCGTATAACTTATTCGAATTTTCTTTATGCGATTGCACATAACTTGAAATAATTGCGTTATCGTTGAGATCAAACGGATTTATTGATTTAATGTGACCAGTTATGATTTCAAAAGGGGTAAATTTTGTTACAGTATGAATAGAATTATTATAACCCAAAACTGCGCGCTTGATTAATTGATCAGTTGATAGTTCTTTATTTTCCTCTTTCAAGCATCTGTAGCTTTCTATGACTGACGAATGAAAGCGTTCAACAGGTGAATTTGAATTACTATTCTTCGCTGTTGTGTAGTGTAAATCAATTTTATAGAGTTTGCAAAAATCTTCTAAAGCTTTATTCTTAAATTCCGTTCCTTGATCTGTAGTTATCTTCAATGGTAAACCATGATGTGTAATAAAGGTGTATAGATTTTCGATAACTTCAATTCCGGTAATACTTTTAAGTGGGTATGCCTGCCCGTATCTGGAAAATGAATCTAAAACTGTGACATAAGCATCGTAATTCATTCTAAAAGTGTCGACATGTATGTGTTCAAATGGTCTGGATGCTGTAGGAGTGAGATTGAACTTCACAATAGGTGGACTTCTGTCATATTTATTTTTCTGACAAATTTCACAATTATTCACGTAGTTTTCTATATCTTCAGACATTTTTGGCCAATAATATCTTTGATTTAAACTCAATTTTAGCTCGCTTATGCCGCGGTGACAAGTCTTTGTGGTGTGATAGAGCTTCATTCTCTCCTGCTGCTCCTCTCTGGTTTGTACATCTTCAAGCATTTTTGTACAATGAAGCATTTTATAAGCAGAATTTTTAAAATATTTTGAAGGGTTACTGTAAAAATTCGCGCAAGGCCATCGTGTCGAAAATATAATGCGTATGATTGTTTGGGATTGAGGTATTCTTTTATAAATTTGATAATGTGAGGGGCGGGATTAATTTTTGAAATAGTTAAGTACATACGGATGTTTTCGAATATGCGTTTCTGTTTAATATGAACATTTAGGATATCTCCATCTGTAATAATTATTTGATTCTTGTACATATTTATTGGACGTTCAGATATTGGTATTCCAAAAATAGGATTTTCTGATGATGAGTGTATTGTTTCTGAATCGGACGGTTGGTTGTTAACTTGGTTCGGTTTTCTTAACTGGATATTCGATATAATATTAATTTTGCCTTTATTTGAATTTGAGGGTTCGGTGTTTTGCCCTAAAATCTCTGAAACTGTTAAGTTATCTAAGCTTGGCAATTCTTCGTGATTTAACATAAAGTCATTGGTTATTTCATCGGTGTCTCCTATATTGTTGTATAATGAATCTGTTTCTAGAGCATTGAGGTCAACAGGATTCCTGGAAAGTGCATCTGCTGCTTTATTGGATTTGCCTTTTTTATATCTGATTTCGTAGTCGAACTCCTCTAATTTTAGTCTCCAACGTACCAACCTGGAATTTGGTTCTTTCATTGACATGAGCCATTGTAAGGGTTTATGGTCTGTGAAGATTATAAATTTCCTTCCAAATAAATATGGGCGATAGTACTTGCAACTCCAGACAATTGCCAATAGCTCCTTCTCAATTGTTGAGTAATTTATCTCCGCTGGATTAAGGGTTCTAGATGCGTAACATATGGGATGGTTTCCCTGAGATAGTACTCCTGAAATCGCGAAATTAGAAGCGTCGGTGGTTAACTCGAAGGGTTTCGTAAAATTTGGATATGCCAAGACAGGTTCTGTTGTTAGAACATTTTTGCAAGTATTAACACACTCTATGAATTCTTTTGTGTGCACGATTTTTCCTTCTTTCTTAAGACATTGTGTTAAGGGTTTAGTTAGCTTTGCAAAATTCTGGATAAATTTTCGATAATATCCAACCAATCCCAAAAATGATTTTAGTTCGCGTTGCGTTTTTGGAAGTGGGTATTTTTGTATTGCCGTGATCTTATTTTTGTTTGGTTTTATTCCCTCTGGTGTGACAATGTGTCCTAAAAATTCGACCTCTCGTCGCAGAAACTCACATTTATCGAGTTGAATTTTTAAATTTGCTTCACGAAGTTTTTTAAATACCAATTTTAAATTTTGAATATGTTCTGTTAAATTTGTACTGAACACGATTACATCATCCATAAATACCATACAAACTTTGTTTTGTAGATCTTTGAGTACTTCATCCATTACACGTTGGAATGTCGCTGGAGCATTTCTCAGTCCAAATGGCATTCTTAAATACTCATAGTGGCCATGTTCCACGCTAAATGCTGTTTTTTCTATCGAGTCCTTGTGTATTTCAATCTGGTGAAACCCACTCGCCAAATCGAGGGTAGAAAAATATTGGGCACGGCCCAGTTTATCTAAAATATCGTTAATGTTGGGTATTGGGTATTTGTCGGGAACACATTTGTCATTAATTTTTCTGAAATCGCAAACTATCCTCCATTTCTGTTGCCCTGACGCGTCCATTTTCTTGGGGACAATCCATATTGGTGATGACCATGGACTGCTGGAAGATCGAATAATTCCTTTGTCTAACATTTCATTTATTTGTTTTTTAACCTCTGCTTTGTGAACATATGGGTATCGATATGGTTTAACGTGCACCGGAATCTCGTCGGTTGTTTTGATTTCATGCTTAATTCTTGATGTAAAACTGAGTTGGTCTCCTGGTTTATAGAATATATCGGAAAATTCCGTACACAATCGATTGATAGCTAATTTTTCTTCGGTATTCATGTGATTCGTTCGAACTTGATTATTAATATTAAACGTTTTGTTATTACGATTTCCAAGATTTTGCGAGACTGCCTCAAGAGTATAAATTTCATACTTTGCAGGTTCAAAAGCCTCGACCTTTAGTGGTTCAGTTAAGGTTATTGAAACGGTCTTATCTGTGGGGTTTTGAATTTCAACAGTGGCAAATCCGTAGCGTGCACAGGTGACCATTGACGGAATGATCAGGTCGTTCATCTTCTGGGTATTTATAATAATATCCCCGTCGTTAACATTAACTGGTAATTTCTTCTTAATTTTACTGCATGGGTTTACCGAGAATGTAAAACTAGCTTCTGCAGGTGTTCTGTACTGAAAGGGAATTTCGATGTTTGCTCCAATCAATCGCTTGTTAATTAAATCAATGTTAAGATTCATATTTATAAGATCATTGAGTCCTAGAACGCCATCAAAATAATCATGAAAATCAAATAAAATAAAGCTGATTTCGTAGTCGAGACCAACTTCTGCGAGCGCGGAAATATTAGCTTGAAACTGCGTGCTTTCGCTACCTATGGCTGTTTTAATAGTATTGGTTGACCGAAATATACAGTGTGGAAAATAAGTCTCGGCAATGGTGGGTCTTAAAATTGATCGAAAACTGCCAGTGTCAATTAAAAGCTTGATGTTAAGACTGCTAATTTCAATGTATGGAAGGGCATTGTATGAAGAAATGTTAATTTCTATTAGCTGTGTTCTTTCGTTGGGCTGGGGTCGCAAAAATTTCCATTTTCTTCGAGGACAGTATTTTGGGAAGTTCGAGGGCCTTGAAGCTCCTGGAAGTTGATTTGGTCTTCAAATTGATCAGAGTATGTTTCTGTTGACTGAGGGTAGTCAAGGTATTCTTGGTTATAAAAATATTCAAAATTTTGACAATACGGGTTTGTAGAATGATCTTCGTATTCGTTCGAATATAGTTCTTCAACTATCATTGGCTGTGGTGTTTGATAAAATGGTCTTTGGAAGTTATTATATTGAGAATTTAATCCATGTTTTCTGGTGGGGGTAAGAGAATTTCTGGAAATTCCTGACATGGGTGTAGGCCTTGGAAATTGATTTGGAGAGTTCTGATTGGGTCTGAATACATTTCTGGGCGGACCAAAAACATCTCTATTTGTGGGCCATTGTCTAGGGGGTGTTGGTCTACTTTGAATATTTACCGGTTGAGAGGGAAATGTCGGTTTAGTAGACGTGATTGAATTAGTGTGTTGATTAAGTTGAAAACCATTTGATTGGTTGTTGGCTTGATATTGATTATATTGCGGTTGGCTGTTACTAAACTGTGGGGTGGGGAAAAAGCTTTGCGCGTTTGGAAAATGTTGACGATAATAATTTTGGTTAAATCCAGGCTTAGTGAAACTTGGATTAAATTTTTGGGATTTTTCACTATTACGTAAAGTTCCATAAAGTCGCTCAAAATTCTCAAACTCTAAAACATAGGCCATCGCATCCTCAAGGGATTCTGGTCTTTTTAGATGCATATTATTTTTCAATGTGCCTGAGCATCCTGCGATAAACGTATTTAATGAAGTTTTCTCAAAATGATTAATGTTGCAAACTTTATCGCTAGTAGACATTTGGGTATCGTTACTGACACGCTGGACTACATTACTCCTAAGCAATTGCAACCTAGTACCAAAACTTATTAAATCTTCATTTCTATGAGGGCGGGTCCTTGTAAGTTCCTGAATTAAACAATCTACATCTCTTCGGTCAGAGAAGCACTGAATCAAAGCGGTTTTGAGATTATCCCAACTAAGAAGTTCTGATCGATTGCCAACCATAGTTTCGGCTTTTCCGATCAGTTTCTCATTAATACAATCCAAAATATGCTTGTTTAAATCAGCATCGTTTAGTGGTAGATATGTACTTATTAGGTTCTCGCACCTACTTAAAAATGTATTCAGGTAATTACTGTCACCGTCAAAGGATTTAATATTATCTAACTTTGATTTGAATAAACTCCAATTCATATTATTTTGGTTTGCAGTAGTCATTTTAACGCTGGTACTTACTGGTTTGCTAAGACGAATATTTTCTAATTGTTTGACAATATCGTCTACTTCACTCATAAATAAGCATAAACTTTATATTTCACTTTAAAAAATTACTATTTTTATGCTTTCTATTTTCTTAATTGAGAGAGAGAAAAAAAAAAAAAATCAAACTAAACTATGTCTTCAATAGACTGACCTAACTTTAATTGTGTGTATGCGATACACGGCCCTATTACTATTCCTAATGAAATCTTTATACGGAAGATAGATTAGGATTGAAAGGAAAATGCACTTACGTTGATTCTTCCTTCCCGATTCTTTGGTGGAGTAGCCTCTGCCGTTGGTTCTGGAGATTGTGCTGAAGAGTTGAAGAACTCAAATAGCCGGAATCTTGGATACTGCTACTGCACAATCCTACCGACTGCGCCAATTATGAAACTTTAACGATATAATTCGTTTTTAAAAAGCTTTTATTATTACAAACGACAATTTATTTAGCTACTTAATTCCACAACGTGGTTACAAAGAATGAGTTCTCATGCAAAACAGTCAAATGAGGAAAACACTTCTGCTGACTCGTGGAATGTTGGAGTATGGTGGTTTCCTAGTATTGTAGTTGCAGAGTCAGGTGGGTATGGCTATGTAACTAGCACCTTGCGGACAAGCTTTTTTTACTGTCTTACTTTACATCCTGGAGAATTAAACTATGTTTAAATGCATTTTTGATAAAAACTAAATACAGGGTGATTCAAAAGTGGCGTCATTCTTTTTAAGGGGTTATAGGGGCACACTTGGAGAGTACGAGAAAAATATCGGAAAACTTTTTTTCGAAAATTTCTAGAAGATATTAAAAGTTGAAAATCGAATTTCAACTTTGTTATTAAGTATTATTTTAAAATAGTTTCATGTTTGCTTGGTAGCCTTTTGGAATACTTAACCGATTCGAAAAGAAAATATACAATCTTTGCTTCAAATTACAAAAAATTTTGATTTTAAAAAAGTACTCTTATACAATTTTTCGATGAAAAGTCAAATCGGCAATGATGTTTTTTGTCATTAGCAGGTAGTTACAGGTAGATAGCCTTTGTCAATAATTGTTGTGTATATTTTCCTGACTGATATATTTTCCTGACTGTGTATATTTTCCTGACAATGTCCAACCAAATGTAAAGGTAGAAACATCTAGACATACAAACTGATGATGGTGGAGAAAGACACCGAAACGTATTTGTAACATTTTAAATAATAAACAGTAAAATTGACTGAAACCCAGGAAATTTTGAAATAAATTTGTCAATAATAACAAGCATTTGTCAAACTGTGACTTACTTTGAAGCTCCTTTCACAAAATGTACACCAACATCGAATTTGCGGATATGCGATTAGTTATGGGGAAATGCCACAGTAACATAGCAGAACGTGTAAGAACTTACACCAGCAAAGGGCTAGACACTGGTCGATGGGCTCCAGGAATTGACGCAGATTGTGGACGATCTAGAGGTGCTCGGGTTCCAGACACAGAGGAACAGGTATTGCAGGTAATTGCAGCAGAGCCTTCCATGAGTACTCGGACCATTGCACAACCACTGACACTTTCCCAGGCACCGGATAATTGTCCCGATAACTCCCCCAAGGAAGGGCTACATTCCTACCATGTATGTAATGACACATTAAATCTCTGATCTTCCGAACACCGGTACAAATTGAGCAGGAGTTTATTAACCGAATACGAGAACCTGCTCAAAATGTGATCCCAGACTACGACGAAGAGTGCACCATAAAGTGATTGGGGAACAAACATGTTTCGAATTAAACGGGCAGAACTTCCTCAACCTTTTGTGATTTAACAACTTAATTGTATGTTAATTGATTAATATTGATCATTGATACATAACCTTCAACAGGAGGTTTTCGTTCACAGATGCCCAAAGGGCTCGGCACAACATCGCAACAAAAACTTTCCCGGTTTACTTTACAAGGCAACATTCAAAACACATTTTTATGTCGAAGTTGTGCTCAGACCTTCGGGCACAACACTGGTGGAGATTGGTAAAGAGCAAGTTAAGTGGAAATCAGTGTTTTCTACGTTCCAGCCAGTGTCGTGCTCGAAGGGCTCCGCACAACATCGCAACAAACACTTTCACCGGTTTACTTTTCAAGGCGATACTCTAAAACAGTTTTATGTCGAAGTTGTGCTCAGACCTTCAGGCACAACACTGGTGGAGATTGGTAAAGAGCATATTAAGTGGAAATCAGTGTTTTCTATGTTCCAACCAGTGTCGTGCTCGAATGGCTCGGCACAACATCGCAGCAAACACTTTCACCGGTTTAATTTTCAAGGCGATACTCTAAACACAGTTTTATGTCGAAGTTGTGCGCAGACCTTCGGGCACGACACTGGTTGAGTTTGATAAAGAGCAGATTAAGTGGAAAATGTGTTTTCTCCGCTCAAACTAGTGTCGTGCCCGAAAGGCTCGGCACAGCATCGCAACAAACACGTTCACCGGTTTACGTTTCAAGGCGATACTCTTCTCATGCCCATTTCTGTGTTTCGGATGACAAGAAGGTGAAAGATAAACGGTATTCAACATGTTGGCTTACTGGTTCGGACTTGACTAAATAATAATTGCAAGGAGGAATTTGTGTGTACCTACATCTTTTTGAAGTGATAACTTCTTATGGGACGGGGTAAATCCATTGGGATTCGGTGACGGCGCCACCGTTACGTCTAGGTCCAGCATGCGGTCTCTTGCTTTCTCTCTCGCACGCAACGGCGACCCAGCTGAGACCAACGACTAGTCTTGGCCAAAACTACCGTCAATTACCACTTATTCTTAGTGGAGATTTTAATGTTGATTTTTGTTCTGATCGAGCCCAAACTTTAATATCATTTCTCGAATGTAAGTTGCTGTTAAAGATGATAAATAATCCAGATCAAGCTACTACCAGTCATGGGAATACGATTGTCATGTATTACAGTTATCATACATCTATTGTCACTTTTGTAAGTTTAGATAATGATAATGTAACCAACGAGTCAACTGCAACTGTTGAAGACTGTTAAATGTTGTAAATAAAATTTTACAATCAAAAGGAAATTAAATTTAATTTTACCTATTCCTGATCCAGTAGTAGTAGTAAACATCTTTATTTCTAAAAAAGGCTATCGACCTATCGGTCTTTCTGCCCTTGTTTAATACATGTAGTCTTAATCTAAATAAAAAACAAATATGAAAATTCTCTTATTCTAGGTTAACAATATTATTAAATAAAATTCCAATGACAAGAAGTCAAGACAAGGAGTCAGCGTTGAGTCTGTGGTTTGTGAGCAGAAGTTGGTTTTTTGACGCGTTTGGTGTTAGTCTCCATTTATAAAACCATATCATTGTGTTGTTTGTTAGTGTTTGGAGTCTTTGAGCTGCTCTCTCAGTAGTTTTGTCATGTACAATAAGTGCCGTGTCGTCTGCGTATTGTAATATGTATGCCGATCTGTCGATTTGATTTTTGTCTGGTAAGTTGTAATTGTATATGTCATGGCAGTATATATTGTAGAGAAACGGTGAGAGCGGGGATCCTTGAGGGAGCCCTTGTTCAGGGGAAAAAGAAAATGACAGTGTTTTGTCAATTCGTACTTGTAGTTGTCTGTTTTCTAGTAAGTTCTTTATGGTGTGTAGTAGATATGTTGGTGTGTGTAGTTTGTATAGTTTGTATAGTAAGCCTCTATGCCAGACACTATCAAAAGCCTTGTTAATGTCCATAAACAGGCAAGCTGCTTTATTATGTATTCAAAAATCTTGCCCAGTACTGGAAGCAGTGTAATTGGTCTGTAGTTGCTCGGTTGTGTATTGTCCAGTCCATTTTTGGGTATAGGGATTATTAAGCCGTTTTTCCATGTTTCTGGGATTCTGCCATTTGTGATGAAAATGTCCTGATCCATTTATAAATTATTATACTAACAAGAATATTGAAATTATAAAATTATTGTTGCCATCATGCGTTTAACAAGTTTCTATAAATATCATATGACGTTATCACTTCTGTCGAGCGTCACGTGACGCACACCATTTTTGATTGGACAGTGGCAATCGGTTAAGAACTACCTGGATCCTGAAGGGACTTTCAAAAAATGCACTGATTTGCCCGAATGTCGTCAAATCGTCGTGAGAATTCCTTTGGATATTTTCAATTTTTCGTTAATTTCCAGTTATCTTCAGTTGCAAATCAATGTGGGATTTCTAGTAATATTTGGTTCCTTTCGATCACGTTGAACGTCCAACCAATTAAAACCCACTGAAACCGCTATTCAAGCTGTGGCTACCTACAAGGGTGGCCGCCTGTTTGGGGTTTGACTTCTTCTGTCCATTTCTGTGTGCCTGATAATAATGTACCATTCATAATGTGTATCATTCAACTTTAACTCGAATTTCAACTTGAGTTCATCGCCCTTAACAATCGAAATGTGTGAAACCAGTATTGAACCTATTGGCTACATTGGTCTGTCAGCCTCTCGGGGTACCTTTCAAGTGTTGCTTCTCTTGTCCATTTCTGAGTTCCTGATGAAAATGATGTAAAAACATGCTTTTTCGGAACATTTTCGTAATTTTCAGTCTTCTTGCTGAAAAATATCGTTCACGCACGCCGCACTGACTGTTCTTTACTGAACAGTTCTAGTGATTGTTCTACAGGTTCTCTAATTTTCTTCCCTTTTGCTTCGGTAAAAGTCGATTCATATGCGTTTCTTCTATGCCCCCCACAAGTGCTTATTGAAAAGGTTTTAACGGTCAACTCTGCCCAACCTTTTTCGAGCAATTCAGCATTGATTACCTGCAAAGGGCAATGAATATCTTCATATTGTGTTTAGTGGTCATTTTTATGGCTTTCCAAGATTGGTCAGGGCTTCGGCGTTTCGAGTACCTATAGTCTATGGTTTCACCTTATTGCTAGTCTGCATTCCTGATAGAAATATTTACTAAAATGCGCCATTGCATTGCATCCCTACTCAACTTGCACGATAGGACGATTCCATTGGTCGTTGTTTTAAATTTTGTTCCAGGTCGTTGTTTTAAACTCCATAGAGTGAATTCCGGGGTTCCATTCTGTGGTTCCATTCTTTTTTCAATATCGTTCGTTTGTGCAAAAAATGTATAAATTGGAGGAAAATACAGGTTAACACCCTCCACCCAACTACTATACGAGCGCACAAACATGACAAAGATTTCGGAAAGACTCATACACCTACAGACAAAATGGACCAACAACCCCTACAACTGGACCATACTGAATCCCCTTTGTCTTACAAGACCAACCTGACAATCCCGCTTCCATTTCCCTACATCAACGCTACTCGAACACTTACAAACGCAACTGACTACTGGACAATAAAATAATTTTTTCTTGTCATTAGAATTGGAAAGTTTATTTAATAAGATTATTAACCTAGAATAAGATAATTTTCATCTTTGTTTTTTATTTAGATTAAGACTACATGTATTAAACAAGGGCAGAAAGACCGATAGGTCGATAGCCTTTTTTAGAAATAAATATTATACTTGAAATTTTTTGAAATTTAGAAATAAAGATGTTTATTACTACTACAGTTCAACAGTCCAAACTGGTGCCAGTTTAGATTGGCGATATTCTGGGCTTTATCCCTCTCTCTCTATTTCCGAATAAAGCAAGGGGATGAATACTCGGAATTAAAGAAAATACAAGCAGGTGTGCCGCAGGGTAGTGTACTGGGACCTTTGCTTTATCTCCTGTACACCACTGACCTTCCTACTTCCGAACAAAATATGGTTGCCACATTTGCAGATGATACTGCTATAATGGCAGTTGGAGACAACAATACCGAGTCCACAGAAAAAACTACAAACCGCCATAGATGACATAGAGCGCTGGACTAAAAAATGGCGAATCAAATTGAATGAATCGAAATCTTTCCACATTGAGTTCACCAATAAGAAAGTTGAATACAAACCAGTTAAGATCAACAATCAAATTGTTCCATACCAAAATACAGCTAAATATCTTGGTATGACGCTGGATGCTAAACTTAGGTGGAAGGCCCATGTCAAGAAAAAACAAGAAGAATTAAATTTAATATACCGTAAAATGTACTGGCTATTGGGTCGTAATTCTGCCCTGTCAGTGTATAATAAGCTCTTGCTGTATCACCAAGTCCTCAAGCCGGTGTGGAGTTATGGTAGTCAACTCTGGGGTTGTACCAGCCAAAGCAACAGAAATATTATACAACGTTATCAAAATAAAGTTCTACGCGGTATCGTAGGTGCGCCATGGTACATCCGGAATGACAACCTCCATAAAGACCTAAATGTGCAAACAGTGGACAATGTAATAAAAAATTGTGCAAAAAGTCATGAACAAAGACTACAAAATAACATCAACATTGAGGTCATCCAGCTCTTGAACAACGATAGCTTAACAAGAAGACTAAATCGAGTGAAACCCTATGAACTAGTGCATGGAATTAATCGTTGATTCTTAACAAAGTAGAAGAAATATGCTTATATATGTACACATTAAAATAGTGACTCTCCAATGACAAAGCCGAAGTTAATATCATAGGATAACACTTTGCAAATGTACATCTAGTAGTTTAGGTTAAAGAAAAGTAGCTTATTGGTGTAAACTAGATTGCTATAACAAACTAATAAAAAAAATCCCTCTCTCTCGCAACCATCGACCATTGTAGTCATCAATTTTCAGGAAATCTCGACACGAGCTTTATTGCCTTTGCGCGCCAATGAGCTTTTCCCAATCACTCCTGATGATGGTTGAAGGTCGAAACTTTCCCAACAGATTTACTGATCTTCGCCCCACTAAATACCATAACGGACATGTTCTTAGCCACTTTTATTCAGATAAATTATTTTTTTAGCTTGAAACGAGCATTATAAGTTCATTCATTTGGTACAGAGAAAAAACGTGCAGTCATCAATTATAGTAATTGCGATTTTAAAGTTTAAAACCGTTTACTTACCACGGTTTTATAAGTATGATGTACTATGGAAATAATTAAAAGTAAATTCCATAATGCAATTAAGAATAAAAACGCATCTCATAATTATTTATTCCATATAATTTCAAAAAAAGTTTGTTTCTACAATTCAAATTGGGAAAAAAACGAACTTCTTCGGACACAAGATGCAAATTAGAGGTATCAGGATCTGTTTTTGTTCTACATGTTCGATTACTTTTTTTTTCTTGTTTGGTAGTACAGGCAGGTGGTTATAAAAAGAGTGTACTATTTCATCACAATTTCTTTTAAGTGCTTGCAAGTTTGTTCTTGTTCTTGTAAGTTGGTCGCAAGTGCTGCAATAAGCCGGACCTTATTTTTTTTTTTGGGGACTTTCTCGCTGGGTGAAAATCTCTTTTATAGACTCTAAAAACTCTGAGCAAAAAGCAATTAGACTTTTCAGCACCTCAAGTTTCCGGTTTATTTTATATGAGGAAAACGTGTTAATTTATTTATCCTTCTAAAAACCGGTCTACAATTCGGCTCGGCACAACATCGCAACAAACTCTTTCACCGGTTTACTTTTCACGGCGATACTCTAAAACAGTTTTGTGTTGAAGATGTGCGGAGCCCTTCGGGCACGACACTGGTTGAGATTAGTAAAGAGCACAAATTAAGTGGAAACAGTGTTTTCTACGCTCCAACCGGTTTCGTGCCCAAAGGGCTCGGTATAACATCGCAACAAACACTTTCTCGGTTTACTTTGCAAGGCAACATTCTAAACACATTTTTATGTCGAAGTTGTGCTCAGACCTTCGGGCACAACACTGGTGGAGATTGGTAAAGAGCAAATTAAGTGGAAATCAGTGTTTTCTACGTTCCAACCAGTGTCGTGCTCGAAGGGCTCCGCACAACATTGCAAGAAACACTTTCACCGGTTTACTTTTCAAGGCGATGCTCTAAAACAGTGTCTTCAAATAGCCGTGGTACGATCCGCTTGTGCGAAAAATTGTTTCTCGTGCTCTCGGATTGTCAACCACAGTTTGCGTGCTTTATTTTATTTTGCGGTGTTGATATAAACAGTACAAGAGTTCTCCGTTGTGGCGGAATCAATACACATTTTAGAATCCGCCGACGAAGACGACAATGAGTCCGTAATCTCATTGTCGTCTCTAAGTTCGCTCGCCAGTAGCGCTGCGTCAGCAGACGCGTTCCACCAATTGGACGAGGAACATCTGCTACAGACATTGAAGCAGGTTTTCCGCTTGCTAAGAGTAAATAAAATTGCGACCGCTGCAAAGCAATTTCAGCGGACTTTACAGCTGCCTACAGAGCAGGTAAACCACTAAAGTGGTCGCTGGCGGTCAACCATCTGAAGGCCGAGCACCCAACTGCACGTAAAAGGGCTCTGCTAACCACCCAGATCTCTACAGGGGCCGTACCCAAACGGAAGCTGGACAAGGTAAACCCCCCCTAACACAACAAAAAAACCGACGCACCAGCCAGAAAAAGCGACGAACGAGATTGCCCCAGAACCACCAGCAGATTAAAGAAAGGCGGGGAGCTGTTGCTATGGCTGAAAAAGGCTCAGCCGTGCGCCAAACAGTGGCCGATGACAAGTCGGGTCACAGCGGTGAGGCCTTTATGGTGCCACGGAAAACGGTGCCGTGGAGCACACTGTTGACCACACCGGCAAACCCAGCAATAACAACCGAAAACCGCTTTTCGCCAATCCAACCGGCAACTGACCCCTTGGAGGTTGAGCCTCAACCCTCGACCAGCGGGACCCAAACCATGCATGAGGAACTGGCTGCCAAAGCGGCTGCTTCGCTCAACAAATCGGCGAAGAATTGATTATTATTATTAGACTGGGCGGCTGTCAAACGGTCACTGGAAGCAGAAAGCAGCCAGTTTCACACCTACGCACCCGCAAACCAGCTTTGTGTTAAGGGGGCTCGAGGGCAACGTGGAGACTCCTCACATCAAGGAGGACCTCGAGGAAAAGGGGTTCTGCGTAAAAAGCGTCTTCCGTATGAAGACCCAGTTTAGGCCCCTGTACCTGGTTGTCACCGACGATTCGGTCACCTTGCGAAAACTCGCCACCACCGCGAAAGTGATCCGTGATGTCAGGGTCTCCTGGGAAACCAGGAAGAACCAACGAACCCTGACGCAGTGCCGCCGATGCCAGGGTTGGGGACACGTATCGGGCAACTGCAACAAACACTTCAAGTGCTCTAAGTGTGCGGGCCCCCACGAAATAACATCGTGCCCGCCGGGACCGGCGCTAAAATGCATGCAGCCAATTGCAGTGGTCCACACCGGAGCTTTGATGAAGCATGCCCAGTGTACGTTTTCAAACTGGCCCAACGTCCGGTTGAAAAACCGCAAAGGCAGTTCGTGGCGGCACCACTTCCGTCCAGACCAGCGTGGGGGCAGACTTTCCGAGCCGCAGACCCGATCCCCCACCCAGAAGCCAGCAGGACTAGGCAGCCCATCTCGAGCCCGACCGAGTTTCCGCCTCTCCCTGGCAGAAATGAAATGATCAGCAGGGCCACGCAGCCTGGTCAAACCATCGCAGCTAATGGTCTCCAACCAAGACCCCCCACTAACCAAGGCATGAACGCTGGCGCACTAGCCACTCTGGGCGCCCTGCATCGGGAAACTTACAGGAAGTAATCAAGGCGGTTAGATTTTATAGCGCTGCGTTGAGGGGCTGCGAGACGAAAGCGGACAGGTTCCTCGTTTCGGCGCAGAACTTTTTTCTTCAACGAAGACATTAATAGCTTCGATTTTTAAGCCCTGATTTTGCCAACTGTGCCCTATGAGGATAGGAGAATGGAACTCATGCGGACTCCGGAGTCGTCTCGGTGAGTTTGTGCACTTCCTTCAGACCGAGGATATCGACGTGGCGTTGATTGTCGAAACATGGTTGCGCCCCGGGGATATACTTAGGATTCGGGGTGTTGCTTATGGGAGATTTCAACGCCCGCCATCCACTATTCAATAACCCTGGACATAAAAACGCAGCCGGCAATTTTCTAGCCTACTACGTTCGCGACAATGGCCTACTCGTTATGCCCACTTTATCCCCAACGCATTACCCGAACAGTGGAGGGAATCCATCCTACCTCGACTTCGGAATTGCCAAAGAACTCACCAATCTCACGGAGATGGTGGTTATAGACTCCCTCAGCAGTGACCATTTGCCCATTTACCTCGAGATTAGGGATTTAACGGGCACACAAACTAACGCCTTTCCATATTCATACGAAAATTTCGATTTTCGCGAATATCGAAAACGACTACAAGACCTGACGTGTATTCCGGGCCAGATTGATACTGTCGAAGCTCTAGAGCATGCGGTAAAAGGTCTGACCAGGAATATACAACGGACACAGCAAGCTTTGGCCAAAAAGTTCCGAACGGACCGCGGCGCGACAATCTTCCTGATGAAATTTTGGACCTCATTAAGGCGAAAAATCGAATCAGGAAGCGTTGGCAGCGATTCAGGCAACCTGCCGATCGCATAATGGCAGCAGAGCTTGCACGAGACATACAGCGCGAAATCTCCGCATACAGGAATTATACCTGGGCGGAGAAACTCCGAAATCTGACTCCCCGTGACAATTCTCTGTGGAAACTGTCGAGAAGTCTGCAAAAAGGCTATGAGCAAGTCCCCGCTTTTAAAAAAGAGGGGCGGAGTTATATTACCACCAGTGACAAGTGCGAGCTGCTCGCCGACTTTTTGGCAGAAGTACACAAGGTCCAACCAGCCCTTCAGGATAACGAAATAGAAGGACAGACCGGTGTTTTTGTAGAACGGAAGTATCCTATACCACCCTCGATTTTGCATTCCTATATAACAACCCCGTCGGAGATACAATCGTGTCTTCGGCGCCTCGCTAGCCGAAAAGCCCCCGCGCCACACGGCATCCCTTATTTACTCCTCAAAAACTTACCGCGGAAAACTATTGTGCTAATAGTACAAATAGTCAACGCAGTCCTTAAATTGCAGAACTTCCCACAGGACTGGAAAAACGCTGTAATAATCCCCATCTTAAAGCCGGGCAAAAACCCGACCGAACCCGCCTCTTATAAGCCAATTTCCCTCTTGAACACCCTCGGCAAAATTAACCGAGAAGGTCATCCATTCGAGATTACAGGCAGCAGCCGAGTTTCAAAGTTTAATCCCGGATGAGCAGTTTGGCTTTCGACCAAGACACAACACAACGCTGCAGACTGCTAGGATCGCAACGGATGCCTATGCAATATTTAATAAGCTTCAAAGTACGGTTATGCTGCTTCTCGACATGCAAAGGGCCTTTGACACAGTCTGGCACACAGGCCTGCTGTACAAGTTGTTTGCCGTGCATTCACTGCCACTCTACCTAGCTTCCCTTATAGAGTCTTACCTAAAAAACCGTTCCATCCAGGTGAAAGTGGAGAATTCCACTTCTGCCAAAAGACGCATCGCGGCAGGAGTACCACAAGGAACAGTGATTTCGCCGCTGCTGTATACATTGTACACAGCAGACATTCCAAAACTTCCCACTACAAAAATAGCACTATACGCTGATGATACGGCTATCTACGCATCGTCTTTTTATGCTCAGTCTGCGAAATCTCGCATAGCACATCACCTGAGTTTATTGACGCCGTATTTTGACAAATGGAAACTTAAAGTGAATCCCAGGAAGACGGAACTTATTATCTTTTCGCGCAAATTCACTAACAATAAAATCTTATCACCACTCGTGGTCCAAAATACTCCTATCAAACCAACAAAAGAGGTGAAATACCTGGGATTCAAACTAGACGCCCGACTTCATTTCAGTAAGCATGTTGACTATGCTGTACAAAAGACTGCCATGGCCCGAAGAAAGTTATACTCTCTTCTGGCGCCAAATTCTTTCCTATCACCTCGAAATACGGCTCCCCTATCTGGCACTCTGTTAGCGACACCACAAGGCGGCGTCTTCAGGTGAACCAAAACAGGTTCCTGAGAGGCGTCTTATCGGCTGACAGATACCCCAGAATAACTAAACTGCACAAAGCTACAGGGGTGGCCTATATAGGCGACTATATAGATACCATCTCCGCCAAATTCTATCATAGCGGAGTGCAAGGCTCTGTCCTGACGCGAAATCTTACCCAAGTTAGAGCAAACGATCGCCCAACGCACGGTCCCCTGTATGAGCGACTGCCCATATTTTATGCGGATTTTGTCCCCGACAACACGTGACAACAGACGAACATTTCCTGCATAATGCAGGATTAGTCGTTCCTAGCAGGCTAGAAACGCACAAAAGTCCAACATGACGCGACTGACCGAATCCAAGCTGACTTGTTCCGAGGGATGCAGGCTGGTCCTGCCCCAATCGGAGCGAGGAGGCGTGGCCTAGGCCATATATTCGTTGAAACAACCGCCGGCTAACGCCACGGCTGGCAGAATCAGACTTAAAGGCCGAAGCAAAAGGGGTTTTTGGCTTCCCTTTAGGAAGACCTTTTTTCCTCAAAGAATGCCCTTGAATAAAACAAAACCGCCATTTAAAGGTTGCTCTCCTTTCGTTGTCGTGCGGATGCCAGATCGGTGAATGTCCATGTAAGGGTAACCCCAGGAAATGGACCGGTGAGCTGCCATTTACACATGCTGAACGGAGGGAACTGGGCCGAATATCAGGCCAGCCACAGCTGCGGCGTTTATCCGTCTTGGCGTGCAATTTTTTTAAACTGTAATTTTTAATAAATGTTTTATGTACGTATGTGTTCACAGATGTAGGGGATTTAGGTATATCACTCATCTGCCCCAAAAAGAATGGCAGCACTGACGGCAAATAGACAGCGTTATCCTAACCTCAAAATATTTCTATTGCTTTCTCTTTCTTCGTTTTGTGTTTATCCATGGTTACTACAATTTTCAATAATTAAGAAGTAACAGGTATTAGGAAATGTTCATTAGGCAGATTAACATTGTTGCCGTCCTTCTGATATAGTTTTTTGCTAATTTCTCAGTTTTGAATAACAATTTTTTTTTTACTATTTTTTCTGTACTCCTAAAACAGCCCCAGACAACACCCCCAGAGGAATGGCGCCACTTTTGAATCACCATGTATATAGCTATTTTAGAAAAGTTCTCCCTTACATTTATTACAGTTAAAGTATTTTTAAAATCTTTTATCCCTTTATCAATCAGTAATTTCGTTCAAACAGACAATTTGTGAGCTGGTTCAATACTGTATATCCTGCAAATAAAGTGGTTCTTCACTCATGTATATAATAATTATTTTTCATATTTATAAATGTATAATACGCTGTAAAAATTTGTCAATAAAGCCCTGGAAGACCTTGTATTATTCACGGTAATTTATTAACAGGCTTTTGTTGCAAGCATCACCAGAGCATGTTTGCAAATTGAGTGGCAACTTTATAATAAGCAGTGAAGTTGTATAAATGCAGGAGCACTCGAGGGTTTTAGCAAGTTCATTTCGAATTCAAGCGTCTGTTTGTCAGAAAAAAACTCAAACAGGTCGGTTTTTATGTTAAGCTGCTGTTTTTCTGAAGATTAATTTTGATACTTCATTTATCTAAAATTAGTTACAGACCTTTTAAAGTTTTTAAAATGGAAGCGCCTATTCTGCATTTAATTTTTTAAATTTATAATGTGATTTAAATGTGTAATTCATTTATCATCGGAAAAGCCGCAACCAAAATTAAAGTCGGCGTATCAGCTACGACTTCCAAAAAACAAAGCTGTATGTGTGTATCTTCCTAATTCAAAACGCGTTTATTCTTATTATTGAATCATCGTCATTTATATACAATTAAACAAAGCTTTACTACATCACTTGAGCGTCCACTTTCAAGCTTCCAGGTGTATTTGTTTCTGTTTCAGACATCCACATCGTTTTAGTATTTGGCTTAACTTCTACTTTTCAGACTCGAATACCCATTTGTGCGTAAATAACAATTTAAAAATTATTTTCTGATCACGAAATAAAGACTGAATATATTGCCGGGGTGTGAACCAGACAAAATTTAAATGTGACCGAGAATGCACACAAAAGTCATGTTGTTACAACTTTTAAAGTGTAGTTGGGAGCAGGAAATATTTCAATGCAAACTTCAAACCGTGACTACAGATTTAAATTTAACAGTTGCTATTTGTATAATTTCGCCCATAACATGCTTTAACTTTTGAGTTAATTCTGTCAAATAGTTATTTTATATTTCTCCAAATGTAAATTTTGGACTTAACAGTGAATAAACCACTAACTAGTTTCTGCCAAGCGCAAAAGTGCACTAGAAGAGTTTTTATTGCTTTAAACCTGTAAAAGTTTATTACCTTTCCTTTCATTTTACGTCGTTTGTGCGAACAAGTTTATAGACGGTGATAACTTATAAAATCGCCAAATCCCAAACCCAAACGAAATTCATCAAACGTTCATTCTTAACTACACGATTAATATTCTGGCCATTTATGGATAAATTATTGACGAATTAGTATTAATACGTGCTATTAAGAAGATTGAATGACCTGAACCTTTATCGATGGCTAAAAATGGAATGAATGTATATCAATAAAAGAAACAAGCTATTATCTGTCAAGCCTTGTTTGCCATATTTATAAGCGAAACGTTCGTTATTCTAATGAACTTTTAGATCTGGTTTATTGAAAATTCATTGATATTCCAAACGGAAGTGACAATTCTCTATCGATGATAATCATAGCAATGATAAATAAAAATAAGGTGAAACGAACAATTAGAATAATTAATAAGGTGAAACGACAAACACAACATGAACCACGACTTTAAGCTCTTAAAACAAGTTAATCACAAATTGAAACACTTCCTGACAAAAAAGCCGTTGAAAACAGCCTAGAGATTATTTAATATTTTCGCGGCAAAGGAAACTTACACAATTTACAACTATATAAACATTTGCTATTTAATAATATTGATTAGGCAGGTAAATTAAAATGTAACTGGAAAAATAAAATAAACTGCTTAAAAATGACATTCTTAATATCAAATTGTAAAATAGTGTTAGCAATAAAAAATAACTGAACGAAGAATAAACTAACTGGCACATGTGTAATAAATTCAAAACAAATTAATTTACAGTTTAATTGCAAATAGTGCTAAACACTTTTTAATAAATCTTAAACGTACCATTAAATTTGTTCAGCTATAGTTAAAATATACTTTGCGTAGACATTTCACCAAGCACCATATTTTAAAAACGATGTTATTTATTAAGCAAAATATGTATCCAATCAATTGATTTGAGAGAAATAAGGGTCTAATTCTTCGGAAAACCCTTACTAAAGGTGCAATTGTTAGAGATCGGTTGCCTGATATTTTTTAAAACTGGATATCAATTGTATCAAGTAGATGAAATTGGTTGAATCATTTCATAACATAACAATTTAATTGGAAAATCTGAGTAAATTATTAAAATAAACGAATGTGTCAAAAAGTTAATATTTCGAGGCCGTTGCTTGAAAATTGGAGATTTTTCGGTCGTTCTGGCAAATAACTTTTTCCTGACGTCTCGAAAGCACCGGTGGCATACATCCTCAGAGGTGTGTCGCTGAAAAGCTTACACTGAATGAGTGAGCTTTTTCGCGACTTAAAGACCCGATAAACCCACAATTTTCAAGACCGAACTTGTCCTCAACTAGGCTTTTAGTCACAGAAATGTATGCAATTTTCAAGAAATCATCGCAAAATTTTCGTTCATAATTTTAATTAAAAAGAAACAATGTAACTGGTTAAAAACCGTAGGTGTTTACATTTATTTTTCTATACATCTATGTGGTGAAAGGGTGAAAAAATATTGTTGTGAATGTAATTAGCAGTAACCAGCAGCCTGCATAAAACATAATTAGCATCAAAAGTAGCTTAAAAACTTTTATCTACAACTGTTATATAATGACTATGATTTGGTACTCTTTCAAATGTCAAAATAATCTTTATTACCGCACTAGTGTTTTATTAATATCTTAAGCGAAATTAACCTCAAGGTAAACATTTTTAAATTCATAATAGTAATAGCACCAAAGGGATGAGGGATTACGTCTTTTGCTTAATTCGTTAAAATATAGTAATAATCCTTTCTCGCTTGTTATGTTGAGTATTATTCGTTCACTGGACCAGTTCTTGTATCGATCAAATGCTTCTTGGTATTTCTTCCATGATTTATCTGGCACAAGATCCGAAACAACATTAAAATATTCGTTCTCAATATCAGATGGCAAATCATCGCTTGAACTCATTTTAAAATCTGTAATTTTAAGACACAACTTTGATAATGATCGACAGAAGCAATTTAGTGCCAATCGTAACCATGTCTGTTGCTAAAGTAATACAAATTCTCATTACCTGTGTTCTTTAATCAATTTTATAACTAATCATTTTTACTCCAATAATTATTAAAATAATAATCGTTATAGTTGTAGATAAAATATGGTCCGTAACGCGTAGGATATTATATTATTAACGCATTACGTTATTAAACGTGATCTGTTTATTAATTAATTAAATCTTCACATACGTGCGTTAATAATATTCATATTTTACTGGTTACGTAAATAACTATTATTTAATAAACGAATAAATAAATAAAGTCATAATTTCGTTCAATGAAAAGTCACGAATACTTTTCTCTGTTCTAAGCTTTGGAAGCCAACATCTGTTATTGTCGGGTTCATGCAGTGTTGAATATGCCACTAATAAGCAACTAGCAGTTTGAAATTAATATTATATAAGGTTAAGTTAACTTTCGAAACTTGACATGGGGCCAGATGAAGTTGTTCTTTGTGGCTTGATTGGAGGTTCTGGTACAGCTTCAATAGTTTAATTAATTATGGTTGAAACCTTTTATAATTATTTCGAATTTGTTAATGTATGGCCTTTTCATTAACAGAGCTTGGAGAATCGAAAAACGTTCAATTATATTTTGGACCAATAATATTTTTAAAATGTTTGAATACATAATAAAGCAGCGGCTTGAAAAAGTGATTGGAAGATATATACCTACCTACCAATTTGGTTTCAAACAACACTCGACAATCAAAAACAATTCAAAACAAATCACTCGACTCCGCTCTTTATTTTGGCCAACAATATACAAACTACTCACCTAACTGACAGAAAGACAGCTTGCCTGTTTATGGACATTAACAGGGCTTTTGATAGTGTCTGGCATAGAGGCTTACTATACAAACCATACAAACTACGCACACCAACATATCTACTACACACCATAAAGAACTTACTAGAAAACAGACAACTACAAGTACGAATTGACAAAACACTGTCATTTTCTTTTTCCTCTGAACAAGGGCTCCCTCAAGGATCCCCGTTCTCACCGTTTCTCTACAATATATACTGCCATGACATATACAATTACAACTTACCAGACAAAAATCAAATCGACAGATCGGCATACATATTACAATACGCAGACGACACGGCACTTATTGTACATGACAAAACTATTGAGAGAGCACCTCAAAGACTCCAAACACTAACAAACAACACAATGACATGGTTTTATAAATGGAGACTAACACCAAACGCGTCAAAAAACCAACTTCTGCTCACAAACCACAGACTCAACGCTGACTCCCCTACAATAACTGCAGACGGCCAAACGACACAACCAAAAAACGACGTAAAATACCTTGGAATCACAATTGACCACAAACTTTAATTCACTAAACACATACGAAACATCAGGGCAGAAACAATAAAGAGATCAAAACACTTCCGATCACTAACCTACAAAGACAGAGGAATTGGCACAAACACCGCCACCAAAATATATAAAGCTATTTGTAGACCCTTGCTAGACTATGGACATATACTCATGACCAACGGAACAGAAAGGACAAAACGTTATATACAAACAACAGAACAAATTGCACTAAGACTAATAACACGAATAAGATACCCCCAAAACCCACTACACAACCCCCCCACCCAACTACTATACGAACGCACAAACATGACAACGATTTCGGAAAGACTCATACATCTACAGACAAAATGGACCAACAACCCCTACAACTGGACCATACTGAATCCCCTTTGTCTCACAAGACCAACCAGAGAATTCCGCTTCCATTTCCCTACATCAACGCTACTCGAACACTTACAAACGCAACTGACTACTGGACAATAAAATAATTTTTTCTTGTCATTAGAATTGGAAAGTTTATTTAATAATATTGTTAACCTAGAATAAGAGAATTTTCATATTTGTTTTTCATTTAGATTAAGACTACATGTATTAAACAAGGGCAGAAAGACCGATAGGGCGATAGCCTTTTTTAGAAATAAAGATGTTTACTACTACTATTTTTTAAAATAGCTAAACGCTGCCTCTTCCTAAATTAAAAAATTTCAATGTAGTTTTGTTTTCGGTATTTTAAGATTTTTATTGTATTAGACGATTGTCTTTCTCCAGGAAGGTATGCAATTTGGTTAAGTCTGTAGCGATTACTTTGAAATGAAATAAGGGATTCTTTTATATTTATAAAGTGTGTTAAGACGAAAAAAAAAGGATAATCGACATTACTCGAATAACAGTTTATTTGAGTTGACAGCAAATCTACAGTAAAAGCCTCCATTATATCATAACAAAAAAAATGCAAATGGCGATACAGCTTTAGTTTCCGACCACCGTCGATTCTATAAAGTGTCTGTTATTTTAATGGTGTTTGCTTTTAGCTTTGATTGAGCTGTTTTAAGTGGAGCGCCGCTAGTTTCTGTTGTAAAGTTATAGATATCAACTGGGAGAAACTTTACATCAGCGGAAATGTTCAATTGGATAATTTTGCTTTGAGTTTAAAATTCATGTAGTTGTGAACGTTTCGACCAGCCAGCTAAATACGTGAATCCGTGATTCATAATTATGTGCAAGTATGTTTTTGAAGGTATTCAAACTGATATTTTAATGGGATTTTTTTAGATAGGTTTTGATATTTTAATTTACTTTTTCGAAAATAAACAAACTTCAAAATGAGCACAAACTTTTAATTTTAACTTTTGTTGGGCAAAAATGACTGTTATTGAAAATTTCTTTTAAAAATGTAACGTGAAAGAAAATGTGCCGTTAGGCTGAGGCGTTTTAGAATGGAGTTCAACGAAAACTACTTGCGATGGAAATATAATATTAATTTCATTCATTTATACCTGGACTATTTCAAATTTTATTTCTATGAATTTATTTCAAAATTTCCTGGGTTTCAGTCAATTTTATTGAACAGGTCTGTCAGTCAATTTTATTGAACGCTGAAACCCAGGAAATTTTGAAATAAATTGAAGTACTGTCAGGAAAATATACACAACAATTTCTATGAATATTTACATTTTCAATCATTCAACTTCTTATGTACGTTAAGTGACTATAATACTATCACCTTGGAAGAACAATAAAAGTGTTGTGTTTGCGGAGATCAAGTCTAATTATCTTTTAAAAGAGCTGGGTTGTTGCTCTTACCGAACAATATTATGACTATATGAAATATCGTATTGGAAATAAGAAACTGAGAGAGTGTTGAACTGTAGAAGTTAAGTTGCGAAAACTAAACGGTCACTAATCGGGCGCTAATCACTAGAATACACAGAACAGTGTTTAAGCGACGGTACAACACATTTTTCAAGCTAAACGACGATTAACTTTCTCTTTTTTTAATCACTGTTTAGTCAAACGGTGCAACCGGGCATTAGACGTGTGAGCTCAACTGGAACCACATATTTATTCGAGTTAACTTTTGTTAAAAATATATTGTAATTCAATTGATAAGTTTGACAATTTCATATTTACCTATTACGTGGGTATAAACATTTTTACATACCAATGTGATTTAGGAAATGACACAATATATTTGTATAAAAAATTATGTAAAACTAATTTAAACTATATCATTCTTGCAGTGAGATTTTAAATATCCATGGCTTGCCACACGATTAACTGTCTCTCCACTCTTTGGGATTTTCTGTTGAAGCAGGTTGTGATTAATTCTGAAACGGTGACATTGCCTGAAAAAAAAACACCATTAGCAGCTTGTTTGAATAATAAAAAGTAGCAAATTATAGGTTATTCAAACAACGTCGAATGAAGTGACTGGAAAAGACAAGGGTTGCTTTTTACATAATCTCATTCAATTCGAAAAAAAAGTTGCTGCCCAAACACAATATAACCCTATTTGAGGGTTTTTCTTAAACAAGTCGCACACTTTCAGCAAATAAATGAAGATCGCTTTCAGAGCAAAAACTTTGAAACAAAGGAAAACACCTCATTTTCCTTTCTAGGCAATTTATCTTCGGCAACAAAATAGTTTGGTCAGTGTCTGAAGCAGCCCGTTGATAAATGAAACCGAGCTAGTAAAGCAGGTCCTAAATTCATCTCGGAATTTCGGCATTTTCTGAGAGTCACTGCATACGGGCTACATACATTAAATCGGAGGGCGTTACATAAATCAGTTTTCTGGTCAGATAATAGAGATTTACGAGTTTCGGCCCCTATTGAAATCCACATTTTCAAATGGAATGGGCACTGTCGATTTTCGATTTCACTCTCTGTTAATATTGTGTAATAATTGATCTCATTTCCTGTTCTTGTTCCCTTATTGAATATGATTTTCTTCGAAGATTTCAAGCCGAAAGATTCTTCTTGATGATTCTGACGTGAAAGCTCTTGCTGCTTTTCCTGAGAAAAACTAAGGGGAGTTAATTGAGAAGGACTGTATATGTGATGATATATGAAACAAATTTACATCTCATCAAGTGGCTTAACCTCTAGATTCATCTTCCTTACACGATCACACGGTTCAGCCGGTATTTCAATGTCCAGTACAGTCAGTGATAAATGAGGCCAAGGCTGTAGAGCGGGCCTTAAATTTATTTCTGACATTCCGGTCATTATATTTAGCTAACATACATTAAAGTGGAGACGAAATACAAATCGCTTTCTGGGACCCGTAATGGTAATTTATTACTTTTTCATACACAAAGGAATCGCGCTATGATAATTGATGAGTTCCGTTTCCAAATGCAACTTAGTGCTGGAAGCTGGATATCATTCTGCCAAAATCTGTTTCTTTGTATTCACTTACTCGGATGTTTTTTTGCAGAGTTTTATTATTGCTGTTCGCTGCTGTTTCAGCACAGTCATTTGGCTTTTATTGCATGTAATCAAAATGAATGGAATGCATGGTATTCTTATTGCTCATAAATAATATAGATAGGATGCTCATATTTTAAACTACTAGATAATGCAAGTTCGGTTTGATTACATTCTTGATTTTTCTGCTTTATTTCAACAAACGTTACTTTACTAGGTTCTAATGGGACTTGGATGCGAGATCCATTTTCAGTGGCTCTTTTTGCTATCGGCCACCAACCGATATGATTTTCGACTATACTGCTGTTGATATCTAAATTTGAGTGCAAATTTAAAATTGCTCATTTAAGCAGTTGATTTTGCCTTTAATTCCCCAGATTGAATTAATTCCCCAGAGAGAAATTTGAAAATGTTCCAGTTCTTGAATACTTAAATTTGTCTTGCTCCTGAATCTGTTTTTATATCTTCATTTTTCTAGAGGTTATGGTTATGGTAGTAATTATGCTGACTAAAATGATTCAATGTTGGTTTGGAATACTTGATAGAGCTAACCATTCCAATCAAGAATTACAAATTTTACTTAAATTTATTTTTAATTACCAATAAAGTTATCAAAAAAGTTAATTAATTTTTTCATGAAAATAAAGACGGACAGTCCCATTTCATCTGATGATGGTTGATATTATGTCGCTGTGGAGGAAATAAACGTTTTAAATATGGGCTTTGCGCCTACGATTCTTTGAAAGGAATATCGTCAATTCCAATGTCGCTGCTTGACTATTTACGAATGGAGACACTAATTTCATGTGAATTCAGAGTAATGCAGATTTAGAACAATAATCTTCAAATATGTTCAAAATTATAAACTATTAGGTTCGATCCTATAGGTGGTGGTACCTTTCTTCTTTATTTTATTATTTTAGTTGGTCTGGTTTGAATTTGAATATGTATTTGCAATATACTCTATCAATAAAACTATCTACATATGCTTGTTTATCTAGAAAAATATACTCTTCTAGATAATCAATAATTTCCAGATATTTTACTTTACTTTGATCAAATACAACACGACCTGAATTATTCGTTCAAGCTACAAAACCCATTTCTTCTCTTATAATTTAAATGCTGTTGAAAAAACAGCCTATCAATAAGAAAGGAGAGAATAAGAATTATGGGAAAGTGGCAACAAGATACTGACTGAAAAAATGTTAGAAACTGTGATAAAATAACACAGTGAGCACATATTAATTTTTAATGTAGCATTAATGATTGTCTACGTGTTCTGTTTGAAAACATTGAAAATGAAATATCTGGAAAACTAGCTGAGTTATCAAGTATTTGCAACAATATCATTTGTATTCGAGAATTGTTCTTCAGTTCTAACGCTCTAAATAACTTTAAATCCGATATAGCTACTGGCTGGCAGACGATAGCTATATGTTAAGTGGTGTAACAAAAAGGAAAAAATTCTTCAAATTTAAATCTGAAAGGCCATTTTGAACAATACAATTTTTGTAGGCCTTGAATCTAGTAATATAACAGACTGACTAGAATCAGAACTGACCCTTTTCAGAGGAACCGTGTAGACGCATCTGCTGTAGATACAGGACAATTTTTGTATATGAAGGATATGTAACTAGAAGTTGGTCTTATAATTGTTGAAATAAAAGCATCGGAAACAGTTATATAATAAAAGAAATAAAGCTGAACTAATTCAGAAAGAAACAAGCTGTTTGCTGCAGTGCATCATGCTACTGTATTATTTGTTTATTAATCTGTTTCTTGCGTTTGGTGGCATGCAAATTGCCCAAATCCAGTCTTCAAATACGTAAAACTGTAACCGTAAGAAGAAGCTCGTTTTAAAAAAATTGGGATATTTTATCTCTGCCCCTTCAAGCTTTTATTAATTGTTCTAAATCACGAAAGCAGCTTAACGATTTTTATCCCATGATTTATGTGTCCATTTCCTGTAAATCAACCGAATTGCGAAAGTCTGACGCAAACCGCGTTTTTGTCCATACATCCATTTTAAAGCAAATATCTGAAGCAGCAAAAAATTTATTCCCTGAAAGTTCGGTAAATGTCCGAAAGTTTTTAGGAGTGCCCTTCTTCAAGCATGGTTGACAGTAAACAGATTTATTGAGGTTGAAGCAGATATCAGTAACAGAAATATCAGTGACGAAGCTTTTGCATGTGGAGCTGCGGTGAGCCTCCTTTTAAATTGATTTCGCATTCAGATATAAGAGCAAAGTTTACAAGTTGTTATACTGTTGAAATATGGGTAGGTTCAAACATTTTTTGATGTCGACACTAATTTACAGCTTAAAATGGAGCTCAAATAAACTTTTAATTAGCATGCCACATGCATAGTTCAAAGCATTTTAGAGTCGGCATATCTGTCAAAGGTATCGGGTTCAATTTAAGCATTTCGCCATTACACTAAAATCCTTAGCACAGTAAATATCGCATTCGAAGATAAGGTTGTTCGCAATGGCGTATGTTAAACGAAACTTCGAACATTCTCTAATTTATTTCAAATAGTACAGAACAAAGTTCCGAATGGTATGTGGTTGAGTGGGTTTGTTAGATTGTGGCATTGAGTCTCACTATGTGGCATTCAAAGTGTTCCAAGTAAAATACAATTTCTTTAGAGCAATTCAGTTGGGCGAACAAAGTTTCTTATTTACCATCATATATGTAATGTTGACTTTCCCGACCTTTTAAAAGTTTGCAAGTGTCACTGGTTGTACTGTAATATAGGAATAAAGTGGAAGTCAGATATGATTAAGAGTTGATGTTTGGTTATTCGGAAAACAATGCTGAACGAAATAAATAAAATAGTACTATGCCCAAGAAATATGAAAAAGACGAAGCCTTACTTCGTTTGCTGCAGAAGCTCAATGAGTGCCGATCTACTTTCTCTGGACTGATATAAATATACATTTTCCGGTTCCTGGTCCATTATATCAACTTGGTTTCCTGCAAAATTATATGTACCTATATCGTAAAAAAGTTACTACTAACCAGTGCTCTAATTTGTAATTAAATTAAACAGAATGTGTTTCTTAAAATTCCGCTGTAGAATCATAACACAAATAGATTTTTAAAAACGGAAACTAAAAAAATAGATAGACCTCAGACAATTTCTTCTGGTGAATAACACCAATACAAGAGAAGTCAGCAATTCTGAACAAACAATACATGATTTTTCAATACACCTACCAGCACAAAGTAAAATCTTTGTGAAAAGGGGAGAAAGTGCATTAGTGCAAGTAGAAACCAGGGTAAACAGGTTGAAAATATTCATTATGCTGACAAAAAAACTAAGACTACTAATGGAAAACTAACAAAACGAAAGAAAAAATGAAGATATTGATTGGAAAATGTAGAAAGAAAGCAACACACATGTGAAAGGAAAAAATACGGAGTTCAAAGCCGTCAAAAACGTAAGATGGCCAAAGACGGACTGATTATGAAAAAAACAAATTCACGGAGTGAAACATTTCACATTTCAACAGGAAACTGAAATTGAAAGAAAACGTATCATTCAATTAAATGTTCATAATATCTGGAACAGGAAATAGGTTTTACGGACTTAAGGTCTTAAAGGAAAAATTCAAAAGTTTAAAACACAAGACCATTGATGAACTTTAGATTTTCGTTTTCGACCCAAAAACCACCAAACGATAATTGCATGCTGCAGGGCTTCTTTCAATATCAGAATGGTTTATCAATCGATTAATTGTAAAAGAAAAATTAATTGCAAAGTTAACGCTAGCGAAGCTTAATTAAAGGTATATTTTTTACTTATGACCAATAAATAGAAAAACGGGTTAAGCGAATTGTCCAATAATTATGAAGAATGCCATATAGCATAACTCAGAAAAAATGTAATCCCGATAAACTGGAATACCTACTATTAAAGAAAATATGTGTTTCATTCGTAGTACCAGCAGTTGCATATATTCACAAAAACATTTAAGTAAATATTTATAGATGCAATATTTGTATATTTAAATAATATCAATATATAATGAAACTATAACTGATATTTAAAGACGATTTTCTGTGCAGATCGAAGATCCTAAAGATGTAAACAATAGAACAGAATACAGTAAATGTTTACAAATATTCTGAATGAAATCAAAGCTCGTCAAGACTGTAAGGAAAACAAAATAATAATAAATTTCAGAATTATGTAAATAGCTTCATTCATCGCTCAATGCAGAAAACATATTTTCATTTGTTACTCCGATTTCAAGTTGCAAAATAGAAAAAATAATTTATACATTAGTGAAATGTCTAAAATAATAATGACACTCAATAAATGCCAATCATTATAATATATATTGCGCCATAATTTAAGCAAATGTCCGAAAGGTATATAGTATTTGATAAAATAATTTTTTTCCAATAATTTTTATGGCTTTTTTCATCTAGCGATAATGAATGGTTAACAAAACTGATTTGATCAAAGTTGAAAGTTTCTTTTCGGTGTTGAAATATCACGCCTCTCAACAGTAATGAATCTATTTCCACCCTTCTATGTAATATATTATTTCACTCGTGAAAATAAAATAGTAAAAACCTGAGGTATTTATCGTGGCCATCAATTTCTTTCGGCAAAGAACGGTTTGATTAGAAGTCCTTTCCGGACGGTGAGTGATCAACGAAGCTGAATAATATCGGTTTAAGTCAACGAAGTGGGCAGTTAAGGAATTTTGGAAATCTTACGATTTTCTGTTTGAATATTACACATTTATTCTGCTAGTAGGTTTTTACTTTTTTGCATCATTAAACTAATGTGTATTAGTGACTTATTATGTTTGCTTTCTCAGCTAGTTCTCTGGAAATTTCTTAAAGCATCCTATTCATTTTCTATGTGCTTTGGAACAAGAGCTTCTGAAGCACTAAAGGCGTAAACTTTGCTAATAATTTAAAACTGCGTTTAGTAGAGTTTACTGGACGTACAATTTTTGTAGACGTTCTAGTTTTATGTGTGCCAAACAATACTAGGCATTTTCCCTAAGCGATTACATTTTTCTAGATATGAAAATAACGATGAACAATATTTTTAAACTGAGCGCAATTCTTGTGTCTTACAATAGCTAAATGTAATATTCAACTTTATCTTCTACGGTTTATTAAGTAAAATGTCAATAGTTCCTAATTGCATTTAGATAAGTCCATACCTCTAATACTCTATTTAAAGTGACACAATAGGTGAAGTTTAGATAATAGGATTGAAAAGTTTTCCGAAGTTGCAAAACCGATTTTTGGAAGGTTTGGCATACATTATTACGATACCCAACTAACGAGAAGTAGGTAATTCCACGGCCTATATACACAACCACATGCCACTCAAAGTTTCTGTATTATTCAGAATAAATTAGGGAATGCTCAAACTTCTCCCGACATAGAGTCTCGTTCGGTGGGATGTAACCATATAGTATGTTGGAAATTTCTAATGCATTTTAGCGTTTTGCCCTAATTTAATGCTTTAGTCAGCTAATATTGGGTTCAAAATTATTTCAGGAATTTTCGACCACCTACCGAGTTTTACATCAAATAACTTTTGAGATGGTATTAGTTGACTTTTCGCGCGATGACAAAAAAAATATCAAAAAATATATGACGGAGGTTGTTTGAAATTATAAAAGATAAAATAAATATTTTTAGTTTTCGCTAGAAAGATGTTGTATTAGTGAAATTGAATCATTGAAGGTCGTTAAGAACTCTTTAATTAAAAGGGAAGGGTCATCTATGATAATGATGATTTGGAATATTTCTCCTTAAAGCCGAAATCATTAATTTTCCTGGGTTATGATGTTGCGAAGTATTCTGCTTACTGCGTCAACTAATAACGGCAATGACAATAGCGGATTAATATGAACATAATTCGAAAGTTGATTTATTGCAACTTCAATTTCTGCATTACAAACAGGTTTTGAAATATTAAATTCGGATTCTTTTAACAAGTATTTAAAACGATAAAGCACAAACTCTTTATTCATTTTTTAAAGTAAATTTAGCTGTTTTAATATTTACCGAAATAAAATTCCATAATTTTTACGTGAATTAAGCTTTTCCTTCAAGCTATTAGCTTGAAAGAGGCCCGTATTTCAAGTACATGTACATTAGTAGATCAAAGATGGGGACTATTAGGTACATGTTCTAAGCGTGGTTTTAATATTAGTCATATTCAAAGTTCAAAGAAACTTTTGATGCAGCTCCAAAAGTAAAGCTAAGGTTATCTAAGCGTCAAAACTAAAGTTAACTACTAAATATGTTTCCAAGTAACCGAAAATTCATCTAAGTTTCGAATACCTTTCAGACACATCTTCGTGTGGAAGTTCTTTTCTATAGGGACCTTTCATATCACATGTTATAGAATTCGAAGTTTCTTGAGATATAAATATAACATATAGTATCTTTGTGCTGTCAACAACACTGTTGACTACTGTTTAACACAACACTGTTTATATACTACTTATATACTATATATAAGAGGTAAAAGTTTCTTGATATTTTGCTAATTGTCCCAGCAACTTAAGAAGAGCAGCATCTGTTGTAGTCATAATTAACAGCTTCGCCCCCAAACAGCTTTTGCAACTTACTTAAAACCCCGCAAATTTAGGAGATTTTCCTGAAAGCCATATGCTGGTAATTTAGGGTTTTGGTTAATCCCACTTGACTCTTTCTTTGTTTCTAGAAAATTGTCATTCAAACATCGGTTAATTTAGTAACGTTGTTAACTTTTTTTTAGATTAGCCTATCGTGGTCCACCTGCCTGTGTACATTTGTCGCTTTTTCCGATCAATTTTGGTAAAAAAATAATAACTTCTTCCAAACAACGTTTTGTAAATAAAAGTTAATTGCGTCGAGTTGAAATGATTAATTTCAAAGACCCACGACGCTTGGGAATTTGCATATTCGATTTATAGCATTAAAATCAATTTAAATTTTATAAATATCCTATATACAAATACATGTTATGTCGCAGACTTAAAATATAGTTCTGAACATTAATGCGTCGATTTTATATAGTTCGTCTTTAAATTCATATGAAGACTGAAGACAGAGACGCAGATTTTTTGCCGTCTAATGCTTACTTCTTCAAAGTTCTTCTCACGTCTGACATTTCCGTGTGTTCAGCCCATTTGTCATTTGCTTTCCACTTTATAATTATAATACCATACATTTAATCCTTCTTCCATAACATAGCAGCTGTCAGCATTTTCTATTCACTTTGGTTGCATAATTAAATTTCTATTTGCATTCAACTACTTCTTACTGAGTTTTTCTTCACGCTACATCCAGATATATCCTCTACCATATGTCTCAATGCCTTAATTTTTTTTATTTTGGCCTCTAGTGTCTAAGTTTGTTCTAGATCAGGGTTTGAGCATCTTTTCAAAAAGGAAAACTGATTTGTCTTTGATTCGAACCGAAGTTTTACGAACAATGTTTTCGTATAAAATGTGAAAGGGAGCCCCCAGCTAAGTTTAAACGCAAATTAATTGTTGCCAGTTTACAAATAGGGCATTAACAAAATCGCTGGCATTATTGACGGGAAGTTGTGAAACTTCCCTTGCTTTGTCATAATAATCTTATTATAAACAGCACAGGGAAAAATATGTCCTTTACAATCCGTTACCGGTTAACAACTTTCTGAACTTCCTGCTTGGAAACTTGACAAATTATCTAAAGAAAGTCACTCTTTGAGGTCCTGCACCAACCAGAATTAAACAATTAGACTGAGGCTAAAAACATGCAAACTTTCGGAAAATTCACAACTCCAGGGGCTTTCTTAAACTTTCCTAATACCACTCGAAGAGCCACATGGTTTCCTCTCTTGGAAACCATTCGTTAGAGCCAGCAGACCTCTGCGGAACTGGAGCAAAATTAGCAAAACTTTAATTGCCTGGCATCCATGATACATTAATCAATCTTTTCGTTAAGCCTCTATTTCACGTCAATGTTAAATGTCGAAGTTTACTTGAGCGTGGCTAACATGGTTGTCACCCTGTTTTATAACCGAAGTTTCGAGTCTAAGTTTATTTATGGAAGCTGACGGATAAGAATCGGCTGTCGGCATTGCCAAAAAGTCCGTGAGAAAGGACAATGATAAACTAGGTTAGATGAGTTGTGGTTTACAAGCTAGAAGGTTTACAGTTTAGTGCCAGCTTTCAAAGAAACAATACCACTTTTGCTACGAGAAACGACTGGATCTTCTCAAGGCATTAACAGCTTAAGCAAAAGAATTAAATGTGGAAAAAAACTCTGTTTACACAGAATAAATATACAGAGTTCGGATACAGATGTTTAGATTTTTCCAGGTTTTACTGTTTATTATCCACTAATAATACCAATTATAATAGAAATAATATATTTCTATGTTTCTGGTCAAGCACATTTATAGGAGAAATTGGGTGCCAATGTACGATTTTTTACTTGTGATTACAATCGTTGTGGAGAACGACATTCAGAATTGAATTTAAAAAATCTCCATTACGTAACGAACACTTATGCACTTTAGCAATTTTTCACATATTTAGAGGAACAATTTCGCTATTAAATATATAGTTCTTTGTGCTAAATTTTTGAAAAAATCGTTGCTCAATTCGTCGAAAGCACAATCCTCAGCCGTTGATTCAAAAAAATCTTAAACAATTAAGGAAAATTGCGAAAAATTAGCAAACTGTTGCCCGGTTAGAGAAATATTCTCTCAACTAAAGCGCAGTATTACCAACTTTCCATCTGCTTCCAATTTTGAGCAAAGAATTTTTGAAAAAAAAATCCACAGGGTCTCTAGTTCACAAGTGAACATAAATCGACCTTTTCTTCAAAAATTCATCGGCAGTTGCTTAAAAATGCGACAATTTAACAAATTAGCGCACTTTTAGAGCAGCACCTGCTCTATCAAACTGCGTTCATATCAAAGTTTTTACTGTTTCTGCATTTCACTGGCATTTTTTTGAAAAAATTATTGCACAATCTGAAGAGTGAACTACACTTGCGTGCATAGAAATCGGCCCACAGTAAACTTTTGTCTTTAACTATATTTTTTGTTAAACTATTCATCAGATCAAAAAAGAAATATGCTGTTTGAAAGACAATTTAATATGCTTTAATGTGAGTATAAATTATTGTGAGTATCCTATGTTTAACATAGTGAAATTAATGCATTAAGCAAATTAAGCTTTTTTATTATTAACATAAATAGAGTTATTGACAATTTAAAACTTAACACTTAATTTTTTAATAATGGGTATGACCTCTTTCGCTAATAACTTCTCTCATACAATTAGGCATAGATCTAATCAAGTTTGCTATTGTTTCTTGAGGGATGTTAAACCACTATTCTTCTACTGCAACAATAAGCTCTGGGATCGAGTTTGAGGTATGAAGTCTAGCTCGAATTCTTCGTTTTAGCTCATCCCATAAGTGTTCGATTGGATTTAGGTCAGGACTGTATGTTGGCCCGACATACCGGCTTCTGCAATGTAATCTTGTACGATTCTTGCGGTGAGCGGCCTGGAATTGTCATGCATAAAGGTAAATTCGTCTCCAATGTAGTCGACGTAAGGTACCACATGAATTGCTAAAATCTCCTCCATATATCTAACAGCCGTTTCCTCTTCAACCTCTTCTTCCGTGAACACGGTCGCCCCTATGAATGAAATCAGGGTCGGTTCGTGCTCCTATAGAAATTGCACCCCAGATCATACAGGAACCACCTCCCTAAGCACTCCGCTCTTAAAGCAGCAATCTGCAAATCGTTCTCTTGGTCTTCGGTACACTTTCCTTCTTCGGTCGCTACCATGGAGGCATATTCTGGTCTCATCTGAGAACAGAACAGATCCCCATTGTTCCAACGTAAAATTCAGATGATCCCGTGCAAAACGCAGGCGTGCTTGCCGATGAGCTGGAGTAAGTTAAGGACCAATCGCAGGTGTTTTAGGGGTCACGTTATTTTCTTGCAGTCTTCGTCTTACTACTGACAGGGGAACTTAACACTGACTAGGGGAATAAGTCAGTCCACCTCCACATGGTATTCCCTGGAAGACCATGCATTAGACTTACGAGCAGCATGGTCGGCTAAGCGGCTGACCAGTCCGACGGGATTGCGGTAGTGGAATGAGCCAGGAAGGCTGTCGGCCACATCCGCAGAAACGGTTGGGGAGAGAGAGAGTTTGGGTCGAGAGGGGATGAGTAAGGTACCGCTCATCTCCAACGGATAGTAAGGGGTTTTGCACGACGGGACAGAGAATTAAGGGACTGTTTGGAAATGGTATAGAGGGACACGATGGAAAGGTGTAGCATTAAAGGGAGTAACGTAAATGAACCGCTTTTTGGGTCAAGAGTTTTGGATTTCGGGAAGTAGTGAGAGCGAGGACTTCTGTCGTTGCACTTGAATGGCATTAAGGTGACGATTTCTTAATGTTGTTGAGACAATAAAGCGGTCATCACGAGCGGTTGTAAATCGCCTTCTGCCTGTTCCGGGTCGCCTATGAAAGGATCCAGTCTCCTCATAACGTTTGCACACTCTTCGAACCGCTGCGCGTGTCATATCCAATTGTCTAGCAACAGCTCGCTGACTAAGGCAATTTTCGATTAAAGCAATAACTTGGTCGTCTTTTTGTGGTGTAGTATGCATTAAACTAACACACTTAAACACTATTGAGTTTATGAAAAACGAATTAATATGCAAATTTCAGTTGCAAACGCAATAATTTTAATATTTCACAATTTTTTTTATTTTCGTTACAATCACCACATAAACTCGTTTCATTTGTTTACCGGTTGCTACGCATATAAACGACAAGCCTTCTTGATAAATTTATACTCACATTAAAGCATATTAAATTGTCTTTCAAACAGCATATTTGTTTTTTGATCTTCTGAATAGTTTTTAACAAAAATATAGTTAAAGTCAAAAGTTTACAGTGAGTCGATTTCTATGCACGCAAGTTTATATTCAGGTTAAAAAAAATTGCCTAAAATTAACTTACAAATTCTTATATGTAGTTTAGACATTCCACCACACTGCTACTTTATGATATATTCGAATTAATATAATTTAGAAACAAGATAAAAAAGTCATACGTGGGACAAGTGTATAACAGTAAATACAACGATTTAGCAAGCAACCCGTGATATATTCGAATTTTAACATATTTTGATACTTTATATATATTTATTATCTCAAAAAATCTTCATTGTGGGAAATAATTCAAAATTTCAATTCAAATCCAAGTCTTGTTTTTGTAAAAGGAAAAAAACTACATAATTAATCGCTTTCGTCGTCGCTATCGCAATTGAAACAATAAAAAAATTCAAAACGTAATTTATGATCATATTTTTCGGAGTGCACTTCTGACATTTGTTACAGTGAATTCATGTAATGTGGAACTCTTGGTTTAACTTTCAAGACCATAGGGACACAGTAAATCTTCACTTTCATTTCACATGTTTTTTCCCTATCCTGTTTTGATCGTTGTTCTTGTCACTTTTTTGATCTCTTGATTTTTTCTTTTTGTATCCACTTTTTTTTGTCTATTTTTCTTTTCAATGAGTTTGACTTCTGCTTCTGCAAAATCTATTCTTCTTCTTGCAATTGTTTCTGTGAAGTGTGTGTGACAAAAGAGCTTTGTTTTTTAATCATTTTTTCATTCATTTTTTCATTGAATCAGCTGCATTAACAACTACACGCGTAGGCATAAAATGTAACAATTTCGAATATGTGCAACTGAATCTAGCAATATTACAGCTCCATATGTTTAAGCATTAAGTACGTTATTATTTTTTATATGGTTTGCCCTAAAGAAAAGTTCTTCAGTAATGAAACAATATCATGAACGAATTGAAGGCATGTTTGAAGCACATCAGCATCTGTTCGCTTGTGAATACGAATTAAGATTATAAATCAGCTTTTTAATCGTCTGAATTCACTTAGCAAATGAGCTGAAAATTTGGAGAAAACACGTAACCACATTTATCCAGAACACAATTTCCAAAGTGTTACAGAAAAACCTCATAGGCCGAGAATTGAAATAAAGTTTGAAGATTATAAGGAAGGAATGGTGAAATTAAACATTTTATTGCTTGAATTGAGAATTTCGACGCAATAAAAGGGGATAAATGGCATTCAGTGCTAGATTTAAATACAGTTGATATCCTGTTACACCCTTATAGGAATTCATTAAGGGAATTGAGTTTCCGAATTGCCTGACTTAGGGAGCTGTAGCTCAGATTACGCATTGGTTTTTTATACGCGACATTCAAACATTAACAATCACAAATTTCGTTTAAGGATAATTAGTCCTAAGAATTTAAATGCGAAAACCCGAAATATTTTGAATATTAGATCTCATAATAAGTACATTAAGCTGAAGTCTCTGCCTAAAATCTCTCTTCAAAAACGGGAGCAATATTAAATTCTCCATAAAGTATTTACCCCTCCGTTCGTACATGATATTGTTCGCGAAATAAATACATCATTTAATAAAGGATCTTGTACATGACAACATCGAGTTTGCGAAAATAAAGATGGAGTAGAAAATTACCTTCATGTTTCGCCGTCAGGGCCTTATATAGTCGCGTGTGACACGTCTTTTGGGATGCTCGTAAAATTGGTGTCCTATATTTTACGTGAGAGGTGACAGGGATTAAAGCACCTGTAAATTTTATCCCCAACAGTGACGTGTCAACCCAAGCTGCGACGAAAGATAGTAAATTTTTGGTAAAGCTTGGGGACAGATTTTGCCACCCTGAACTCGGTACATGAAGTTGAATAAGAGCTTTTTAGTGGGGGCTGGTTGAGCACACGGCATTGTGCAGCCTTAAATGGATATTTAACATGAGCTTTATTTTCTAAGTGCTTGATCATTTCTCTAGTATCCCAGTTTGATATAGTTTCTCTTTAAAATAATCCCTACTGATTTAACGGAAATTCTTCCACTTTTCCAGTAATATCTAAATGTGTTCAAAAAGGGAAAAATATTGGAAGGGAAAGAGGGCAATTTGAAAATGGCTTTTTAATCCAAGTAGGTCTGCAAAAAAGTTTAGTTTTGGTTATAAGAAATGCGATTTTTAAGGACAAACATGCCTTTTTCCTCTTGTTTTTTTTTAATTTAATTCCTTTATTAGCAGGTACAATTTTGAAGTGAAGAAGTGACATAAAAGACATGGAAATTCACAGTAACATTGCACTGGAAACTCAATTGAATACTCAGTTTTGAAAGTTTGAATTATTTTCAACTCCTAATTCTGTGTGGGTTTTGTATATATTTTGTTTGTACTTGATTTGTTTTTAGATACCTTTTGAATGTATTCCGGTTATTTTTGGCTAGATTCAGTAAGTGTTTTTCGCCTTTGTGTTGTTACGGATTGGTTATTTGCCCGCATTTTATATAATTTTAATAATAACGCATAATTTGGCAATCTTTACAAAGTGTTTAAATTGTTAATGTTGACCCTGCAGCGTCGGTATGATGTGATGTGTTTCAAATGTAAATTAGATCGGTTTTCTTATGGGAATATCGCAACTTCGAATGCGAGGAGGGTGGAAACTAGAAAATTACCATCACCAGATACATTATATTAAACAAATGGGTCTTTTTTTCTATAAAGTGTATTTATTGTGCATTTTGTCAATATTCGTTCTAACTTTTCATTTATTGTATTTTATAAAACTAAATGAGATTTTAGAAAGCCTCTACTAAACTGAATTTGCAACATTTAATAACTCCTCAATGATAACCCTAATATCATCATATTTCTTTCTTTTCTGTATTATCTTAATCCATCCGATTTATGTATCAGCTGCTGTCCGACTGCATTTTTAATATCCACTCAGAAAAGATCTTTCACATTACAGTTCGGCTTTATGTACAACTCTTTTAGCGTTTTAGTTCTATCTTTTCTCGGAAATATTTGGAAACCATTACATTTTATACGTCTCAAACAATCATTTTTTTCATCATATTCTCAATATTTGCATCAAATACCAATTACATCGACATTTAGTTATGAACATTCAATTACCATTTTGAATTGTTAATATAATTTAAAAAATCAACAAGCATAAAGAAATAAGCAAAGGTTCCTAGTTAGTCCTCTACTTTCGCTCATCCGTTAGGTTCAGTCGACTTGAAATAAAGGAAATTCGAATGATAGATCGATTTTCTTTTTAAATGCTTTATAAATGCAAACTAACCAAGAACTTTTTCAAAACATTTACTCTGTTAATGACTCTACCGTAATTTCTTTTATAGTGGGTACTGAACTTTTCAGATGCTCGAAAGTTTGTCATCAACTCATAGTTCATTGGGAAGTTTTCCAATTTCAATTTGATGTTTTTGCAAATTAAAGGCAAAGTTACACTGTTTTAATTTTGCCAGTGCACCGGCTTTAGTCATACTTCAAAGATTTCTGTGAAATCTTTTTCGAGCCAAAAATCTGTTAGAATTTGAAAAATATTTTTTTATTTTTCAAACCGTGTTTTGTTAACATTGATGGGTTATTAAAACGCAAATTACTCCGTATGGAACTTCACTTCAGACTTGTTCTTACTTTTCTGAAAATATACCAAATAATAATAATGGATTTGCCCAATAATCATCTAAACATGTAGACATAAACATACGGATTTGTTTATACAGGGTGAGTTTTTTTCGATGATCAGTACAGGGATCGTCGGAACTAGAGCAGTTACAAAGAAGGTCAAATGAACAAAGAATTGTAGTTTTGCATGCTCTACTCGATACCAATTTGATTTTTGTAAAATTTGACAGCTGTCAAGAGATATTTGGGAAAAACTTATTTATGGTAAATTTTTAAATTACTCCTAGTTCCGTTGATATTAATTTGACAGGAAAACATTAAATAGAAAACTTGTTGGAAATTGAATTCCAAAGAAAATGGCATAAGATATTTCTCCAAAATAACTGTCATTTTTGACATATGACACAAATTTGAGTTTTTTTAAATGGCAACCATACTTGATTATTACTTTTTTTTTCACACACACCTCCCTCAAAAAATAGGGAGGTCTGAAGCTTCTGTGGCTCTCAAAAACGCCTTCCTGGAAACGAAGGTTAGAACAGATGATGTGATAAACTTGACTGTAACAGGAAAGTTTAGACGCAGGAGCAGCTTTGGCTTTCTCAATTTTTGTAACATTTTAAGTAATAAACAATAAAATTGACTGAACCCCAGGAAAATTTGTTGAAAGAAATTGTAATGAAATGGTCTATTCGGTAAAGTAATAATCAAGTATGGTTGCTATTTAAAAAAACTTAAATTTGTGTCATATGTCAAAAATGACAGTTATTTTGGAGAAATGTCTTATGCCATTTTGTTTGGAATTGAATTTCCTACAAGTTTTCTATTTAACGTTTTCCTGTCAAATTAATATCAACGGAACTAGGAGTAATTTGAAAATTTACCATAAATAGGTTTTTCCCAAATATCTCTTGACAGCTGTCAAATTTTAGGAAAATTAAATTGGGTTCGGGCAGAGCATGCAAAACTACAATTCTTTGTCCATTTGACCTTCTTTGTAACTGCTCTAGTTCCGAAGATCAGTGTACTGGTCATCGAAAGAAACTCACCCTGTATATAATATCACTGAAAAATGTATATATTTTTATCATTACATGGTGATAATCCTTTCGTCATTAAATGGCACGGAAGTAAAGCCTATGTAATGATAAAACCATAGCACAGTTGAACATAATATTAATCAATAGTTTCTCGTCCTGTAAAAACTCCCAATTTAAGCGTCAATCCGGTGACAATAAATCATTCCGGCGGACCTATATTTAAAAAAATTAAAACGAAAGAATGAGAAGGAGCGAGGAATGATTAGCTCTGCAGTCGCTGTAACGTTTCCTGATTTAAGGAGATGAAAATCCCTTAGAGCATCAGAATTTTCTGCGGAGAAAGGCTCAGTAAAGGAAAGCATTTTGTGTCAACTGTGACCAGTTATTTTTAGAGTTAGAGTAAATGGATCCTAATGCTAGAGACTTTTCAAATTCTTGTTTGTAGAAAAACGAAACTGAAAGTAAACGTATTAAATACTAACAAATTAATATTGTTATTTGATCTGCTAAAGAAAATCTCGATTTAACTGTAAATGAAACGATAAATCCGAAAGCTTTAAACTAGGGTGAATATTGATTGCAAAATTTGCTAAGAATTCTGGGGTAAGATGTCTTAAATGGAGTGTATATTTCGCAAAATCACAAGTTAATGCTCTTAAAGGAAGTTCATTAAAATTCGCCTTTCGTTAACTAATTCATTTCTATGATGTTTTTCATCATCACTCCGAGCGAATAAGAACGACTGTGTTACTAATTATAGCATCCATTATTTGAACGTAATTTATATTTACATTTCTGGCAAAGTAAATATCAGCGTTCTTGTTCTCAGGAATTATTTGGGGCTGCTTTATCAATGTGCTGTTGATGTATGATGAATTCGGTCTAATTTTGTGCTTCTCAGATATACCGTATGGATGGACATTTGGAATGTGCGTTTAGGTACTTGTTTTTTTTTCATGGAAATATCCCAGCAGTCTTTCCCAAAGTCTCATAACGGTAACCAAACGTCCGGCAGAGCAAAACCACGGTAATCCCGGCTGCCAGTCAACGTCTGTTTGGGGCCAAAATTAATTCATCACCATTATTAATGGCCAACAATGGGATATTTCTATATTTATGCATGCTGAACCTTCTCCAACAACTTAACAACCATAAGCCAAAACGTATGGAAATCTTTGGATACAATATCCCATTTAGTTTACTTTCAAAAGCTAAAGTATATTTAGTAAGTACATTCATTATTTGTTCCATACAGAATGGTGCATTTTAAATAGGGAATAATTGAACAGTGTATTTAAACTATTTTTCATTTCATTCAGTTCTTCACCGCACACATTTGTTAACGGCAGAATTATATGATTCTTAATTCTAGCTTTCACGAGTATCAATCAATCATCTTTTATTTTTTTATGTTTAAAACCCGATCAACATGGACTCAAAATTACAAGTAGAAACTGTAGAGTTACAACTTCGTTAATATTTATAAAGTTGAGAAATCTAAGTTGCAGTACATTTTTCGGTTTAGTAGTAGTAAACATCTTTATTTCTAAAAAAGGTTATCGACCTATCGGTCTTTCTGCCCTTGTTTAGTACATGCAGTCTTAATTTAAATATACAATTAAAGGTAAAAATTATCTTATTCTAGGTTAATAATTTAATAATTTTAATTCTGTCAAACAGAGATCTTAAATTTATTGTCCGGTAGTCAGTTGCTATTGTAAGCGTTCGAGTAGCGTTGATGTAGGGAAACGGAAGCGGGATTGTCTGGTTGGTCTAGTAAGACAAAGGGGATTCAGTATGGTCCAGTTGTAGGGGTTGTTTGTCCATTTTGTCTGTAGATATATGAGTCTTTCCTAAATTTTTGTCATGTTTGTGCGTTCGTATAGTAGTTGGGTGGAGGGGTTGTGCAGTGGGTTTTGGGGGTGTCTTATTCGTGTTATTAGTCTTAGTGCAATTTGTTCTGTTGTTTGTATATAACGCTTTGTCCTTTCTGTTCCGTTGGTCATGAGTATATGTCCATAGTCTAGCAAGGGTCTACAAACAGCTTTATATAGTTTGGTGGCGGTGTTTGTGCTAATTCCTCTGTCTTTGTAGGTTAGTGATCGGAAGTGTTTTGTTCTCTTTATTGTTTCTGTCCTGATGTTTCGTATGTTTTTAGTGAATTTAAGTTTGTGGTCAATTGTGATTCCAAGGTATTTGACGTCGTTTTTTGGTTGTGTCGTTTGGCCGTCTGCAGTTATTGTAAGGAAGTCAGCGTTGAGTCTGTGGTTTGTGAGCAGAAGATGATTTTCTGAAGGGTTTGGTGTTAGTCTCCATTTATAAAACCCTGTCATTGTGTTGTTTGTTAGTATTTGGAGTCTTTGAGGTGCTCTCTCAGTAGTTTTGTCACGTACAATAAGTGCCGTGTCGTCTGAGTATTGTAATATGTATGCCGATCTGTCGATTTGATTTTTGTCTGGTAAGTTGTAACTGTATATGTCATGGCAGTATATATTGCAGAGAAACGGTGAGAGCGGGGAACCTTGCGGGACTCCTTGTTCAGAGGAAAATTTTTCAGTTTATTAATTTGACAATAAGAAAAAAAATCATTAAATGAAATTCTTCCGAGTTCTTTTAGATTTTTTTTCTAATTTTCGAAACATTCTTCCGAATTCTGAAATGGAATAAAATCATTTTCTAGGTTTACTGTTAACAATAGAAGGCATAAATGTGTGAAATATTATTTGACAAAGTCATCATTTATTTTCATGATGATTAATTTCTTTCTTGGCGATTGTTAAACCCAATATTGTAGAATTTATTCGAGAAATTTTTAAAAGTAAGTCGAATTAATTTAATAATTCTATTTATTTAATTCGATTCTTTCGATAGCCACCCTTAAGCGAGCTACTTTTGAGCTCATTTTATCCTAGAAATATTTTTAGCCTAGCGCGAAGAAATATGTAAAATTAGTAACTGAAACAATTCTAAAACACATTATTGGACTATTTTCCTTTTGTTCAAACCTGCGAAAAAACCGACTTCTTTTATTGTGGGTTTTTGAGCAAACTTTCATATTTTATTTATTTCGAAATATCACTAGAGAAATGAGGACGTAGTGAAACAATAAAATGTGAATAGCGCAAACCAATTTCATCAATATTTGCCTCTTTGGTAACAAACACTCGTTCCATTTCATTTAGCCCGATTATAAATTATTAATAAAACAATTTTGACTACACTTTTCCGTTCGGAAAACTTTATCCAGAAATATACTGTTACACTGGAACCCGGTTGAAGTTTTTTATGGAGTTGAAATTATGTATTATTAATAATGCACTATTTATTAATATTTTTAATTAATCTCTGAAGTTTGTCTGCCCATTAGTAAGGCCTTTTAAATGAATTAGTTATTTTTGCCTTTTATGTTGATTGGACGATCGAATTAGCGATATTAATTGAACTTTAATCCATCTAGGGAGTACCTACATACTCACCTATGCATATATAATGCGTAAAATAAAAAATCTGTCAATATACATTTCTATAGTAAACCATTTCGTTGCTATCTGCTTGTTTTATTATAGCAATATCAATATTCCAGCCAATTTTAGAAGTTTCCAATTTCTTCGATAAGTTCAAAAATTAACATAACAATTGTATTCGAATACCGGAATTTCACTTAAATAATTTAGTTTGCAACCTTTTTACGGGATAATAATGGTGTGCTACGTAGAATGGAAAGATCTTAAATAAGTAATTAAAATGCATGCGATGTGGTTTTACTGGGAGCAAATTTTATAAAATGGCGTGTCTGCTGGAATTCGTTCGGAAACCGACATCAGGAAACTAAACGAATGTAATTGCGTTTGTGCTCCACCACAAACGACTTGACAGCCCGATTTTACTGGAGGAAATGTTTTTAAAACTCGTAACTATCAGCTAAATTATCATCAAAGTTGATTAAAAATAATTTCGTATTTAAATGTTGCATAGTGCATTTCGAACTTACCACGTTCGTGCTATTACACTAATTACCTATAATTTTCCCTGATACTCTATTTCCTACATAAAAAAGCATGAGCACTGCATGAGTTATAATTATTTTCGTGTAAATTTTTTTTGTTTTAATTTACCTTCAACCCGTCAACTTTCGAATTATAGCTGATTACGACTTAAAATAGGATGAAATGTTCTTATTTATAGATCCTTGTCGGAATTTTTTTCCAATTATCCTCCAATACATTTTTATGTTTGTTTCCTATAATGTCTGCGCTTTATATGTCATGGAACGTGTCTTAATTTTTTTCTTCTGCATTTATTTGTTTCAAAACATTTTGCTTTTTAAACTTAACAATTTAGTCCTCAATGTCACGTTTTGGAGCATTCCCCTAGGAACCGGATATTTTAATTCGGTTGTATTATTATTACACTAAAGCCCACTGGGAGTTATTTGACCCCATTCTCTGCTCTGAACGAATTACAGAAATTGATTTTTAACTTCTGGTTCAAAGACTGACATAAATATGAAACAATGCAAGGGCCAAAAAAGTGTCTAATTTTTTTGGACGCAATTGAGTCTTACATTTTTATTATAATTTGTTGTATTCTTTTTTGTCATAATTTTCTCTAAAATTTTACAGTTTATCGATTATAGTTTCACAGTAAGGGTATTTGTGTGAAACACGTTCCAAATGTGGTACTATGCAGTTGCTAATAGGAATATTGAGTTGACAAACTCAAAATCCTCTTGTTCTGTATCTCAGAGAAGCTCTCTCTTTTATATCTCTAGCATTTGATTTTGGCTCTCTTAAACAGCCATACTTTCCGCCGGCTTGTGTTACTGACACCTTTATTTGAAAACGTTTTCCTTTTAATCTGAAATCAAAAAGTCTGCTATCTCGTATTTATGCAGCCCACACTCATTTTGCAACTTCTTCCATAAACTTGCTTCATAAGGTGCACTAAATTTGCCACTTTGACCCATTAATTAACTTACTAACACCCAAGTTTGTTCTCATTATCAGAATTTGTAACTAACGCTCTTTCGTAGTCTTTTTACTTCTCATTGTGAATGTATATTACGTCGTCGTCGTTTTTTTTACGTCGCTCCGTTCCGCCGCAGTTTCATTTGCTTGGGCTTCGCGAAAGAATTATTGCCTCCGTTCTTTTTGGTACGATTGTGCCAGAATTTATGAGTCAGCTTGTTTGGGAGGGAATCCACTGACGTTGGTTGTGGAGGTACGAAATCAACTAGGAAAATTACCATCTTATGGCGGTAAAACAATCCTTGTGTGGATTTTTCACAGAAAGACCTTTCTGTTATTGGGTCGGCTTAAAGAGACGAATGCGTTGGAGCTTCATCACTGAAACGAATTTTCCCATTTGCGCCAGTTGCGAGCGATCTATTGAACCGTAAATAAAGTCATTTTGGAACTAAAGAGGAAAGTGATTTATTTCTCCAGGTTATAATAAACGTGGCTCCTTATCACGATAAGATGTCGTAAAAACGATCTAGTTGTTCCACGATATCTGCATCCAGAATCTTCTGAATATAATTACGAAGTCCACGAATCTTAACAATAAATACGGTAGTGGCTTGTTTCGATTTGGGATAACGGAGCATAGGACGAAATAAAGCAGTTGACTGAAAAGTGAAAAAAACAATAATTCACGATGAAACAAAGTTTGAGAACAAGCAACATTTTTAAACTACTAAATCAATTGATAACGATTGTATATGGTGAGAATGGTATTCAATTTAACAACAGGCTGGGCATGGTGCACAGGGTGCAAACAAAGTTAAGAAGTCATTTTACTAATGGTCTGTGTTTTATGAGTTAGAGTTTATAGAACACCTAGTTTCAAGCCTTAACTATGTCCGATCAAGCTTGTTAGGAGCCTGATATTGGAAAAAATCTGCATAAAATTGATGCAAAGCCTCAGCTATCAAATCCTATGAAGTCCAATAATGTTAAAGAGTAAATATTGTTGCTTTCAAGTATACCGATTTCTAATGTATTCAATTATGTAATAACAAACGGGTATAATACTTTTAGATTTTGATACATACAATATTGACATCATTTTGCTTCAGAACTGGAAATTTCTCTGAATTATAGTTCAATTAATTCAAATTGGAAGGAATGTAATTATTCATAAAAGTAGTTGTTAATATTTCAATAACATTTTCCGAAAACAGACCTTTAACGGGTGGCTTTTAATTGAAAAAGTTAAATCATTCATATCCAGGTCTTTATTTAAAGGGCTAAGCGCTAAAGAAGTTTCATCTCTATCTTTCCTTTTTAGTTCGCCTTTCGTATCATATCCGTAATTTACTAAAATAGACAGAGACACATCCAGCTTCTAAGCTCCTCTTATTACGAAGAGGAGTTCCTGAGGACACGTGGAATATCTTCATAAATCAGCTTTATACTGTCATTAATAAATGCTCGGAGAAAAAAATATTAACAAAGAAAATCCAATACAAAAGCAGAAAACAACCAAAGGGCAGATTTATCTCCCCTTGTTCTTAACCTTGTTAAAAGAAACATAAAGGATGTTGTAAGACGGACTACTCACACTTACGCCACCCTCCAGAATAATATTTTATGGCTTACGCTCGTAAAAGGGCACTAAATTTTACTCTTCAATGCCGCTTGAAGCTTTTCTAATTGAATTTATTCCGAGAAAATTATTGTTAAATTAACAATGAAAGAGATTCGACTCTGGAATGGCGATATTAATTTATTTGATGAGTGAGAATGCTGTTAAAGCTCCGAAACAAGCCATTAATGCAAACTTGTCGGAATTCGAACTGTGAGAATGAAATTTTTTTTACAGCTTGGAATTTCGTCTGGCTAGCAGACTTAGAGAAACTTCAGAATCATTCATCATCATAAAACTTAATTATTTTAGATCCCATACATACAGGCGCAGACTTTAAGACATCTAAAATATTTCTTTTAATTGGCTTGAGTTATACAAATATAAATGTTTAGGAAATATACAATTGAGATTTAATACGAACTCGTATTTCGAGGGATGAAAAACGTCCGATTTCTCACCACTAATTGCAAACTGGATGAAAGTCCGTTCATTTGAATGGAAGTCAAATTAATAAAGTGGCTATTAGTAGAATTGACTATTTTATCAATAAGACGAACCATGCTTTCTTCCAAACCTAGGATTTTCATAAGTTCATAAGCAAATAAATCTCTGGTATTTTCATAAAATATTCCAAAAAATCAATCTTTGACTAATAAAGCATGTTATTAAGAGCTGGTTATTTCTTATAAATAAACATATATTTGCTAGCCGTACAGTCTCCTATGTACGGTCCAGTGCAATGTAATGCTTGTTCCAATTTGGTTTAAAAGCAATTCCGATCAAATCGAGAGCCGGAACAAGATCGAAATCTTATTTCGTGTGTATCTAATACTTTAATCTCTTCAAAATTAAATTACTTAGACAATTTGCGCATGAAATGAATTGAGAAATGCCGCTCTTTTGTAGATGCAATTTTCGTACGTTAATAAAATCAGCGAGCTAAACGAAATATTCAGCAGACCAATTTTTTATTTATTACAGTTAGTAAAAAGAGTAAAATAAAATTGGGAGCCATTTCCTATTTTTCCACACATAATGGGACTAGGGAAAGTAAATGAATTTCCAAACTATAACTATTGTATCATTTTCAATATACGGAAATTTGTCGAATGCCTCCAAGACATCAAAGTGATATTTTTCTGCTTTTTATCATTTTGTTGGGCTCTGCTGATTGTTTTCATATTTTTATTTGTAAGTCAAATGGTCAATAAATAAATAATCAATACTTTGTATTTTTTAATACTTAAAAACCGAGCAAATTGCAAAATCACGAACATTCCTGTTTGTACGTACCATTTTTAGACGTTCACTTTTTGTTCATTAATTTATTTCAGTAGTAGTAAACATCTTTATTTCTAAAAAAAGGCTATCGACCGATCGGTCTTTCTGCCCTTGTTTAATACATGTAGTTCTAAATAAAAAAACAAAGATGAAAATTCTCTTATTCTAGGTTAATAATCTTATTAAATAAAGTTACAATACAAAACAAAAACAATACAAAAATTTAAAGTTGATGATGGTCAAATGAGCCGTTGCGCTGCAAACCGCCAACTCGAGTTAGTTATTTATTTTTCCTTTACTAACTAAAGACAATGCATTCGAAAGGGAATACGAACATGAGAAAAAACTTGAGTTTCATTCTATCACAAGTCTACTTTTCAATTTTAATTAAAATTGTTGAATGTAATCGGGTCGCTTATTATACGTGTAGTCAAACAGGTCTATTTCCAAATTGTTTACCACCAACGTTTTGATTCGCATCTATTTGCTTCGGACGTTTTTCCATCATTACAAAAAAAAATTATGTTCCGGTAAATTATTTCATGGAAAATTGATTGACCCGGTTTTGAACCTCAATTAAAACCCGTATACAGACTTAATTACCAGGCGAATTTATTATTGAAACGGTTACTTGGACTTTGAAATTAGATCGAATGAAAATTAATCAGAAATTTTAATTAATGAATTTTCAGTTCATGATTAATTAGCAAAGAGACGAAGAAAATGAGAATACATACCAGCCAATGTTATTTGGAATTAAAAAACTGGATTGCGCTCAATACTGTCTATAATTGTGTATACTTTCCTGACTATTTTATTTCAATTCAAAATAAAATTCCTGGGTTTGTCAATTATTTATTTATTATTTTATTTCAAAAACGTTTCTGTGTCTTCTTCTTCTCTACCATCATCAGTTTGTCTAAAATATACATTTAAAACACTGTCAATACTACATATCACATTACAATCATATACAAACTAAAATACAACCAATTTACAACATGTTAATACTATCTGTTATACTGTCTATAATATCCAAAACTTCATTCATGGTATTTTGTATTCACAATCATTTTAAATGTTTTAAAGTGGATTAATAATTTTGTCATTTAAACTACATCCTTTTTTACATTACCTCTTTTTCTTTTTTTGCAGGTGAGTCTTCAATGAAACTTTTCATGTATGTACTATAAAACTAGACACACATGCAACTTCAGCAGAGCTGCTGTAAGTAACTTCATCAATTATTATTATTATTATTATTATATTCATTCAATCAATTAATAAAAGGGGTAGAAGGAACTTTCATAATAAGTCATATTTAGAAAAATAATCCAACCGTTTACATATTCTGAAGTAATTTTCAGTTTCTCGTTGACTTGAACAAAATATTTCATATATTCATCAATTCTGCGTTAGATTTACTGGTAAGACAAGGTAATGGAAGTATTAATAAGATAATTGGTAATAGACAAGAATTATTGAAATATTCAAGTTCTCTCAAGATTATAGGAATATGAAAGTGCAAGAATAGCGTTGAATACTGTAACACAAAATAAATGGAATGCGGCGCTTCTGCTTGTAGCAATAAATAAAGGGAAATAAAAACCAGGAATAATTCTCACAGCTTACATAACCCCCATAATAGTGATTTATTGCCCGATGCACGTGTTGTTTTCTACATATGAGTTTTTAAGTAAAACTTTGATAAACTCCAATGCACTATTTTTATGAAACGGGCCTTTTGTGATTCGAAAGCGATCTTTTTCAAAGGGAAACGAATTGGGTTCGAATGATAAAAACAATTTGTTGCGTGGATTAATAAAAAAAATATTTACAATGCTGGACGGTATTACGTTTAAAAGAGTAGCGAAATGTTGTGCAGTTTTTTGCTGGAAAATATATGGCGCCTTTATTCATGCAAATAATGAAATGTGCCAAATATGCGTTTGTGGACTGTACATAGAACCGTTTGCCATAAAAATATAAACAACTAACAAAATTTGAATGTTATTCAAACAATTCAGTATAGTCACGAAAATGTGCAGTATGTCGAAAATGCAGTATGTTAAAAAATAATTTAATTGTAAAAGGACATTTGTGGCTTAAAAAGCAGCTGTAACTGATTATTGCCAAAAATGTTTAATATTGCAGAGTTGTTAAATACAAATTTGCTTGTTGATTTTCGTTACGAGATTTTTAATCATCCATTTGTGTTTAACAGCAAATTTCTTTTCTGCATTAAATACTTCTACTGTTGTTCAATATTGTTCAAGTCTAAATTCAACGACTGATAACTTTCAGATTCGATGCCTTTTACACAATTTCCCACTTCATCCAGTTCATTCAATTATGTTCTGTTGAAATTGCAAATATGCAGAATATCGTCACTCGCGATTTATTTAATTCTAACGGTTATGACTTTCTCAATTAAGTGCTTGATATTAAGTTTAAGTTCGTCAATTGTATAGAGCATAGCGCCATGTAAAATACACATTCGATTAGTTGCGGCCAATTAGTTCATAGTTTAAACACCTGGTAAATATTTATTTAGTGCTTTAAACTCATTCATTTGTTTTTGTTGTTTTAGGTCAGAATCTATCTTTAGTTGTTCTTCGCCCCATTTTTACCAATGTAGGCATACTCTTCGTACCTTCATTAGTTTATTTCAATACTTTCGCTTTTCACTTTACTGTTGCTCTAAATATTCGCAGTCGCTTCGGTTTGTTGTTAAATTTCAATTGCATTTGATCATAACGTTTTACTAGCATCTGCAGCATGAATTTTCAACTGAGATGTGATAGAAAATTTGTCAGTTTTTTTGATTTCGTCAAATTCGATTTCAACTCGAAACTTCACTAATTCACTCGATATTATTGTGAAGCAACTCGTTTGTTGTAGTACGTTAGTACTTATTTTACAATTCGTGCTGTTTTAACTCGAAAATAGCGATTTAGCTGCAAACGACACAATTTTTTTAAAAATTTTGTTAAATTTGTCTATTTAGGTGTATCTGCATTAGTTAGTGCTCTAAATAGGGAACAGATGCGAACAGAATTTATTAGGCTTGATATTTCCTTTGTTTCTTCTATGGAAGCTATTCGCTCTGTGTAAATATCGGGATTATTCTAGCAAATTTTCAGGTCTTTTTCATCAGATGCGTTAACCGAGGAATGTAATTCAATAAATTGTGTGTATGATACTGGTAGGCATGTTGTCATTACTTACTCATAGTTTCTAGTATCAGTTTTGCCATTTTTATGCGAACAATGTCTTCAAGGCTGGTTAAATTTTGCTATTCATCAAGTAGTTTTCAGTATAAAACGCAGCCAAAGCTTTTTATATATGGATCTCGTTTGGAAGAAGTCGAATAGCTTTGAACTTTTTCTCTGAGATAACAATAAGCTTAGCATCATCAACAGAATAATAACCACAAATCAAAAAATTGCAAAAATCTTAACCTCTCTAATATATAATATGCAGTCTATGCTGAAGCAATTTCATTAATTAGAACACTCAGTTCTATAAAACTTTCCATTTAATGTGGATTGCAAGGTATGCTGGTGCATCGCAGAAAAATCCGTTTATGTTATTTCTTTAACATATTCCCTCTACGAAGCAGTTCGCATGGTGCTGCTATAAAAGTACACAAGAAAGACATTCCGGTTCACGTCTTTTTGTTGCTTTACTGTTCGTTGCAGGTTCACTTGTATTTACTTGAGCAGATCATTTTACTTAATGATTTTCCTTGAACAGATTTCAATTCCAGTCGATTTTGCCAGAGTGGAAGCTTTGAAAGTAATTTCCCTACTGTTAGAGAGCAGCAACGAAAGCATTAATCTTGTTCTTGCTAACCAGTTGGAGTATAATAAATAACGTCAGATGATTATGGAAGAGAGATTGCCTTTTTTGATATCACTTCAACAGTTTACGGCTGATTTGCTATTAATTAGGCAGTTTCAAAAAAGCTCCACAATTAACTTTATTATGTTTCTAAAACAGATTGGGGCAAATTTTAATTTTCGCTTTCGCAGTAATAATGCGACTTATTAATATATGCGTTATTCTGTTCTCCTTTGTTGAAGTTCGAATTAACGATGAATTGTACAGAAATAACTAAAAAAGAACCTTAATTATCAACGAATTATTATTAGAAAACAATTCTATTTTTACTAGTTGATACTTCTATTTACGTCCATTGTGCTGACTTAATAAATTCAGCGGTTGCAAATCTCGATATTAAGTATACTTATTTAATAACCGTGCCTTAATCCGCTTAACTCCAAATTAGCTGGGTAGTACATTTGCCCCTTGAGCGGGGTTAATTTCAAATTTGACCCGAGCCCGACCCAAAACAGTTGAAAATTCTATTTACTGCCGAGATTATATAATATATTCTCCGTAATTATTAGAGGTATAATAAGAACGAAACTCCCCACACGCCTTCGACAATAATGGCCTCTTGCAAAACACATTACAGATAAGGGTTCTCGCTCTCCCTTCTCGTTACTAGAATCACCCTATGTTGTTTACCCAAACCACTTTCTTTAAGGAAACCAACAAGTTGGAAGATTGACAGCAGAATTGGAACAGCACTGGTTTCAATAGCTTTCCACTTGAATGGTAAAGCTAAATTTAGGAACATGGGTTCGTTTTTATGCGAAGGAAAATGCTTGGTCGAGTAGTTCTAATTCAAGCTCTCTAATAAGTTGTTTAAAAAACATGAGTTTTTCTTTTTTATTTGCCGCAACTGTTAATCCTACACATTAGTACAGGGTGACTCGCAATTGGCCGTTTGGCAATGCGTTATGTGGCAGTAAGGTGATCTGTAATAGACGCTCTTATATCACTAGTGCTGTAATACAGAACAATTTTTTTTGAGCTTGCAGATATTTCACACGTTTTGATCAAAAAGATGAGTTTTGATATTGTGCATGGTTTAAGAACCATGATATCTCCTAATCGAATAATAAACGATTACTAATTCGAACCATTAACCCATTAGTTAAATTGAAAACGACTAAATTTAAGACAACTGTATTGCTTTTGACTTATGACACTGAAAATCCACCATTTTAAAAGTTCTGCAAGAAATGGTTATCAGAGTCCTATTAGTATAAAAAATAGTATTTTAGGACAGGCTGACTCGTGTTTGATCTTTTAAATCCAAAAACTGTCTACCTAAAGTTACCAGTTGAAAGATAGTTTAATGAGAACAACACAGCAGCTATTTTCTTTCAAAATTCATTCACTTTTTAGATACCTTTGTATTATAGGCATCCAGCATTCATGATTATTAGGTACTATGAAGTGTTTTCTGTCATTCCCTGAACCACAAGAAGATAGCAGTTAATATTTTGATTCGAAATGTTATCTCATTTTTTTAAAATACTTAATAAATACTAGGACCCAGTTTTCTCAGCGGAAAAATACCAATGCGAAGACAAGTTTGAAATAATTGTACTATTTTCAGTTATTTTGTATACTTTATCTCGACAAACGACAAAGTGAGATTTTATCAGCTTAAACGGTATATGAGCAATTTTCATTAAAAATACAAAAGCGTTAACAAAGCTTCATAATTTAATAAAGGTTTTTGAATGCAGATGCCAAAAAAATCAAATTCCGCTATAAATTCTTGGCCACTTTCATACTCAATTATTTATTTGTATCGTTCATTTATTAGCATTTTTCTCCCACTGGAATGCCTCTCATCAGAGTCGGATAGCTATAAAAGTTGCAACTGTTTCAGCTACGCAATAAAATCGCTAGCAATTCCAAATTTAAATGGTTGATAAATGACACGAAAATACTAGAAGAGTAAAATATATTTTTGTCAAAAAAATAATATCATTTACCCCATTTATAAAAACATACAATAAACTTTTGCGTATGCACATACGTTTAAAACTCTTGAACTAATGACGGAGTTAAGGTTAACAATTAAATGCTAAACAATTTAAATTTACTGGACTGGAATGCAAATTTAGTGGACACCCGGAAATTATTATGCCCCAGATCAGACGTCCTTCTGAGGACATAATTTCCTTTCATGATGTTGAGATAAGTCTGTTTATGATTGTAGCCGACGACAACAAAATCACAATTTAGCAAGAAAATTTAATATACAAATGTGAAAAACACTGAGAATATGAAGACTAACTGATGTCTTCTTTAAGACTTTGGATGAGAATTATTATTTAAATATAACAGAACATTTTCTTACCATGAACAATTTTCTTACCATGCAGCAAACAACATAAATAATAACACAAAGTTAATAAGCGATTTCTTCACATCGACAATAAATCATGTATGTACAGGGTGGGCCACTAAGAGAGGTGGTCGGCCGTATCTCACACACTATTAGTCGTATCGATTTCGGGTAAAAAAATATATGAGCAAAGTGACCAAGAGAAATTGCTGGAAATTACTTTCAAGTTCGCAAAATGGCCACTAGAGGACGAAATTGCACCAGTAAATTTTAAATACTGATTTTAAGCGGTTTAGGACAGGCTTAGGTAGGTTGGAAATACTTTCAGTCTGTTCTTGACAGAATTTCACTTATTTTTTGTGGGAGTGTTATTGTTCGAGCCAGTCAAATAAAGTGGTGAGGGAAAGTCAAATATTGGTTCAAAACGTTATGGATAGCTCCGTATTGGCTTAACAAAATTCAAAATTTTAATTCTAGTTAAAAAGTTCTTTATTAACTTTAACTCATGCTTTAAAATATTCGCCCCCATGATTGCCTCTTTGGCCGCGAGAGTGCGCGTTATCAAAGGTCGTCAAACTTTGTCGTTTTCCTTCAATTTTTTAAATGTAATGATATATAATATTTAAGCTGCTTAGAAAGAGAACGACAAATGAAACAAAATAGTTAAACCGCATATCGATAAATTTTTTGCAAGCGAAGATATAACTAATTTTATAGCGAATACAGTTTATTCCGTTTTAACGTCAAGTATTCGTAATAACAAAAGCATTTGTTTGACAATCTTCAGCAGAAAGTTGATCATCAAGGTCGATTTAGTGTCAATGTCTGATGCGGCATAATTGGGGGACAAATTATTGGTATATTTATATTTGAACAGAAGCTAAATGGAAATATGTATTTTGCCTTTTTACAAAACTAACTACCGTTACTTTTAGAAGACATACCGTTTCGAAAGCGAGTAAACATGTTTTTTCAACAAGTCGGGGCCCTACTCATTTCTCGGTAAATGTCCGTCGATTTTTAGACAACGTTTATCGCGATAGATGAATAGGACAAGGCAGTTTATTCCCGTGGCCAGCTAGGACTCCCGATCTTACGTGTATGGACTTTTATTTGTGGGGGAGAATAAAAGAGATTGTTTACCAAACCAGACCAACTTCCAAACAGGACCTAATAAGCGAAATTAAGGGTGCAATTCATCACATTCTTGTCGCAGAAGTAGAGAGTGCTGTTTTATCTACGAGAAACAGGCTTGAGCAATGCATTGCTTCAAATGACGGAAAACATTTTGAGCATCTAAGCAGGTTTTAATCCCAAGGGTGTATTTCATCCGCAGGAATACTCATAATGCGTGCAATATAGCAATCGGTTCTAATCAGGACCAATAATTGCCATGTATTATTATAATATCATTATTATTTTCAAATTGTTTATATCATCGGTTGCAATAAATTTATCGGTGTGCGGTTTTCACTATTTTGCTTCATTTTTATCCTCTTTCTAAGCAGCTAAAATATTATATATCATTCCATTTAAAAAATTTAAGAAAAACGAAAAAGTTTGACGACATTTTATAACGAGTCCTCTGGCGGCCAAAGTGGCAATCATATGGTCGAATATTTTACAGCAGGTGTTAAGGTAAATAAAGAGCTTTTCAACTGAAATTTAGGCGTTGAATTTTGTTAAGCAAACACGGAGCTATCAATAATTTTTTGAACCATTATTTGGCCTTCCCCCACCACTTTATTTGACTAGCTAGAAGAATGAGACTCCAACAAAAAATAAGTCAAATTCTCTCAGGAATAGGACTAAAGTATTTTCAACATATTTTAGCTTATTTGAAATCTCAAAAAAACCGTATTTAAAATTTACTGTTGCAATTTCGCCCTCTAGCGGCCATTTTGCGAACTAGAAAGTCATTTCCAGCCATTTCCCGTGGTCTCTTCCATTCATATTATTTTTTACCTGAAATCGATACGACTAATGGTTTGTGAGATACGGCCGAGCACCTCTCTTAGTGGCCCACCCTGTACATTAAACCAGCTACATTTCAATTTTATTTAGAGTAACCAACCATCATATGAAACTTATCAATTGATACTGTTTAAGTCAAACAATGGACGTCAACATGTGACGAATAACATAGCTTTTTTAAGGGGTTTTTAGCCACTCAAATAATGTTTCATACTGACGTGAAAATTAGACAATATACTAAATTATTTAGTAATAAATACTCACCTATTTAATTAAGCAATTATCAAAGTGGTCTGAAAGTATAAGAGCAACTAAGACAAAAATTGTTCCAGATGGTTTCTGATCATATAAAATTAATGTTTCATCAGACAATAAAGCGTTTTAACTGAATTTTAATTTAGCCCTTCCTGTAGTTTATATGATCAATTTCTTGAAAGAAGTTATACAATATGAGAACCAACTATGGTCTAGCAAACAACTTTATTTCTTTTAGCTTATCACCAGCCATATCTCCGTCGAACTAGGAGGGGTTTTGGTTTATTTACGATTTAGGTCAAAACATTTATTAGAAAATCTTAGGAAATTTCATTAAATTCTTGTACGTCAGGTTTCACATTCTTTTAAATGTAAGAAAATTAGCTTGCCGACGATCAAAATACCGTTAAAAAGACTGTTCGGAAGCAACTAACTGCATTCTTATGAGACTCAAAGCAATATTTCACGATATTTCGTTTTTCTACAATAGAAACAGAAACACCATTTTTAATTCACGAATTTACAAATATCAGACGCAATAAATAAATGAATGTAAAATGTTAAAATGCCTCTTGTAATTATGCCTCCTACGTATCACTAGATTTAACTATTCATTTTACAGATGCCTAATCTCAATTGGCAACTTAGTGAAATAAATATATTGAATGCAGTTTTATCGGAAAGGACACCAACATGCTATTTGTTAATAAGGAACGTTTTTATGAAACTCTAATCGAACTAGTGATGTAATAAAATCAAATTATATGGCGAATCAGTCAGTTTACACATGGGCAATATTGAATATTGAATGAGATTTTGAATAGACAAACCGCTTTCTTATCAAGAAATGGAAACAAAATAGGGGAGAGTGGGCGACCACGAGACACGGGCCACCATGAAACTTTGCAATATTTCCTTTTACAATAAGTGGAAACATCTATTGCCTTGTTTGGGTATTACTAGCACAGTTTTCTTTCGGTCCTGTCTGAATCAGTCTTGACTGAGATTTTGACAAACATGTATGTGAGCGAAGACTGATTCTGATCCAAATTTTTTAGTGAAAACAAAGTTAAAGGTAAGAAATTTAAGTTGTAGATATAGTGTTATAAGTGCTTTTTAATTGTATAAGGAAACTTTGTGATTTTAAATCGAAATAACCAACAAATTTTTAAAAAATCCTGTATTATTAAAAATTAAAAATTTTTTGTATCCTTAGTTGTCAATGGGTCGCAAAACAAAGTCCCAGAAGGGTACATTTCCAGAAGCAAATATGAAACGAGCAGACCAAGAAGTTTTAGTGGGAGTAAGTGGAGTAATACTGTCATTGCGAATTACAGAAGTATTTAAGGCTTTCCAAAAGCTTCTAAAAGAAATCTCTCCAATAGTGAAAGAAAAAAATCAACAACATCCTACGGGTACTCGAGAAAACGAGAAAATTGAAATGAGATGCAAAGAAAAAGAAGAAAAAGATTGAAATTTCCGAAAAAGAAGCAGCGATGAGAAACTTTTTCCAAAGAATTTTAAAATGTTAACAAAGGAGATGTTTTCCGATGACGACTGAAAAGAGATTTTGATTGGATACCTGAACTCGATCAAACTGCGTTCGCGGAATTAGATAGACAACCCAAAGAATATGATTTTCTGTTAGTTGAGTTTAATTATTTAAACAAAAGGAAAGTTTTAGTCGTAGGGGAAAATAGTATCTACTTGTGGCGACACATCTGAAGAAGTTGAAGTTAATTTTTTAAGGAAGTCGGGAAATTCAGCGGGCTTTGCCTTCGCCATGTGTTTTAGGTGAGACAAAAAAATTGCAGTTCTATTATAAATTTGAGCTCAATTGAATTTTAGCAATTTTTCGACTGCAAAATTTCGAATTCGTTAAGTGGTTTTCTAAGACTATAATTCCAAAATTTGTAATTTTTTTCGAGTAATATTTTTTTTACTTTTAATTTTGTTTAAGCCGAGGTTAAAGCTAATCCCTAAAACCCAGGAATACATTGGAATGAGTTAAAGCTAATTAATTAAATTTTTACGATTAAAATGCCAATATTTGTCAATCTTGTAGTCGAAATAAAGGTTTTTTTAGTATCAATTATCGTTTTTTTTTATTGATTTACTTATGTCTCACAGTGACCCATATCTCGGGACATGATGAGACATTGTCAAAAAAAATTGCCTATAAAAATATCTTTAAATTTACAGTAATTGTGTGCTTTCCACCATTACATACTTAAATAAATGCAATTCCGACCAGCTAATCAACTTTTCTGGACGTTCATGTAAAGTGTTTGGGAAAAAAGCCACTTTGAGTTTTTCAGTCTTATAGTGCCCACTCTCCCCTACTTGCAATGCTAATTACATGTATTCGAATATAAATTGCTCCAAGCGTTTCCGTAATGTAATTAAACTACATAGGGACATTAATTGTGCGTTACCACTTCCATCGTCTTGCTCTCACTGAGGTGAATTGATTACATTTATATTGTACATTTATGATGTAATTGCAAAGTATATGTGCGTAAGTTTGAACTAAATGTCGTAATTATTGCAGTTTTATAAAAGTTTTAGTAAACTTTTTGCAGCCACTATATTAGTGTCTATCTGTTGCAATCGGCTCATAATGCCTTCATAACCAATCATCACTTATTCACAATTTATGTTACGGATCTTTATTTTAAATTAATTCTTGGATGCTCACAAGCAGCCTAAGTGCATAATTCTGTTAGAAAAATCCGTTAAAAATGGATTTTTCGAAGAGCTGAACGAAAATTTAGTTGAGATCTCTTGACGGGTTTTCACTTTTCACGTTTTTGCGATTTGAAAGTGTTCTCGTGGCGAAAGAAGAAAAAGGTGTAACTGAGTGCTAGTTTAGGTAAAATAGATAGATTAAACGTGCCTTTCGCAGGAAGTGTCTCAAGGGGCATAAAACTCTCGGAATGATCAGCAAATACCTAGAAGAGAGCAATTATTTCCGAACATTAGCACGTGCCTTTTTGTCTCCTTAATGCCTCAAGAGCGTGAATAAATAAAATAAAAATATTAAATTAAATGTCAGGTTGGCAATTAGGAAAACGATCCGCCGTTGGTGTATAGCATATCTTATCTTAAACATGGACGCTTTCGTTTAATGATTTCTGTACCTGGGTGAGATTTCACCTTAGCCAATAAAACATTCAGCAGACACGAAATGGCCATTAAATACTAATCTAATTATTAATATCCCTTTATTATTCAGCAACATTCGCGACGGTTGCTTACGAGAATAGGATCCACGATTATGAATTTATAATATCTACTTCAACTTTATGCAATATTGCACTGAAAACTTAGCAAGTTTTTGCATTTGGAATGTTTTTTGGCGTCGAAGGAAAAATGTACTGTTTTGGTCACACAAGTTTCGCTTTTATTCAGAACCCAGGCATTCTCAAACGTGATTTGGCAACTAAAGACGGGTTTACTGTGTTTTTTGACAATTACATGTGTAGTTTAACATAAGAACAGACCCTTGGAATGTTGGCGACCAGAAGTAAATATGATTATTACAAAAATGGAAATAAATATAGTAGACATGGCATGAAGTAATCGTCCTGCCAGTAGTTTTACATGATCTTACATTAATAATTTTCGGGGCATATATTGACAACTGCCACATTTCATTTTTTGTTTAATGAAATATATAAATATATAATAGATGTTTAAATATTTTTTTTAAATTGTCAACTGTCTAAAATAGTTATTAGCAAACAGAAAATGAGTCAACAACATTGTTATAATTATCTGCAGATTTCGAGACGTATTTATCTCAAGCAAAAAGCAGAATTAACACAGAAACAGAAAATAAATCTTAATAAACAGAAATAAATCTGCGCTTATCTTCTAATATTCTAAAGTAAATGCTGTGAATGCTAAATAATTTCCCTGATGCAAATATCACAAAATTAGGAAAAAAGAATAATAATTTTTTTAACTGTGGGTATATGAATCTCATATTGCCTTTATCTAAAATATAATAAACTACTAACGGCGTTCTTTAGATATTTTTTGGGGATTTTGGCTAAATATTTTGCTGGAACCAACTACATTAAACTTTACCGTTTGTATTAAATAATTTGCATTTACGTTTAAAATAAACACAAAAAGTTTGCTGTTTGTATTGCTGAAAGTACTGAACTATTCAAATAGCAGAATCAGTAGTTAAGTTTCCTACTTCACCATATTAAACACGCTTTTGTGTCCAGACTTTTTAAATCGGGAAATGAAACAAGGACAAGTAATTTTTTGACCATTTTGTGTGGGAAATAGTTTTTGATTTATAGGAAAATTGCTTTAGGTAAAGACTTGCTTAAAGAAGAATTAACAAATTTCACACGACCAAGAACAAAACAAATTGTTAATCAGGTTTTTTTTTGTTCAATGATTTTTCTTACTCGTTTTATTTCCTTCTACCGTAGTTTTGTTTGCAATACTCAATAAATCTAAAAACTCAAACGATAATCTCAATACACATTCCATGAAAAATTTATTCAAAAAAATTTGCAATTCAAATTATCACGACTCGTTAATTAACTGAAGTAACTGTTTTTCAAAAACCATGGAAGTTTGCACCGTACCGGATCTCTCTTCTAAAGGGTATTATGCAATTTGGCTCGCAGAGTTGACGAAGTTTGCGGAACTTGTGGATAGTTAGTTTAATATCTTGTTGAGAGAAAGTTCCAGATCAGAGACTAACAGCTCGCATTTGGCATGTGCAGAAATTTGTATCGGATAAGGTGCCCTTTGAAAGTTGTCTGATGTATGCCTTAGAATTATGTAGGTATACGTAAAATACATATTATTTTTCATCAAAAAAATATATTCCAAACAGGGTTTTTTCTACGTGTTCCTGTTGTGTGAATGCAACAAAAAACTTTTTAGTCAAATATCAAGCTATTGGAAAATTTATTTTGTTCTTCAGTACTAAAATGTAGGAGCAGGACAAGTCAATGAAAAATACATAACTACAAACAATTAACACTTCGATTTTAAGTTAAATACGTAAATGTAACAATATGTAATTTATATGTAATGTACGATATAAATATTACGTCATTATTACTATTACTACTACTACTCCGTAGCGCTACAGCGCCTGATGGGCCTTGGTTGGGGCAACAATTTGCCTCCATCTGTCTTGGTCTTCCATAACTTCTAGACCATTCCCGATGCCCATTTTCCGGAGGTCCGACGCTTTATTATCACGCCACCTTAATCTGGGTCTTCCAAGTGGTCGTCTTCCCTCTGGTGCTCTGTCCCATATTAAGCGGACCTTTCTATCCTCTGGCTGTGCCTTGGTACGTACCCTGTCCATCTCAACCTTTGTGCCTTTATGAGGTTAACCAGTTCTGGATGATTGTATATTTGTTTTAGTTCTGCATTTGTTTTGATTCGGTAACTTTGCGTATCCTGGTTTTTGATGGATCCGAAAATTTTTCTCAGCACTTTCCTCTCGAATCTTCGAATGAGTTCATCATTTCGCACCGTAAGAGTCCAGGCTTCGCAGCCATACATTACCACGGGTCTTACCATCGTCTGGTACGTTTTGATTTTCGTTCTCCTAGTCACGTATTCTAGTATATTCTTTAAGGCGTATAAGCTCCTGTTGGCTGACTTTAGGCGTTTTCTGATTTCTCCACTCATGTCGTTGTCGGATGTGATTGTTAACCCCAAGTATTTGAATTGTTTTACGTTTTCAAAGTTGTATATGTCCATGGTCACATTTTGTCCTACCCTAGCTCTGCCTGATCCTGACACATGCATGTACTTTGTTTTGGCCTCGTTGACTTTAAGCCCCAGATGTGCCGCTTTGTCTTCGATTTTTTGAAATACTTCTTTTGCTTTTATGACGCTTATGCTCATCGCTTCTATATCGTCGGCATATGCTAGCAGCAGAGATTAGTTGATCTCAACTAATCTCTGCTAGCAGCAAGTTTGATCCACTGGCCCCGAATAGCTGTGTTTCGATTTTGGCTTCTCTTACTACTTTCGACAATAGGATATTAAAAAGCGTGGGTGATGGTGCGTCTGCACCAACAACCCTCAACACAAGCTCTGGTTACTCTGATCAGCTTAGGTGGGATGCCAAACTCAGCCATTGCATGCCATATTTTGACCCTTTTTACGCTCTCGTATGCCTGCTGGAAATCTATAAATAACTGGTGGAGGTCTTGATTGAATTCCCAACTCTCCTCTAGAAATTTCCTAATGGTAAACAGCTGGTCCGTTGTTGACCCATTTGCTCTGAAACCGCACTGGTAGTTTCCCCATATTTTTTCGGTGAAACAGTTAGTCTTAGAGGAATTACGTTCGATAGGACTTTATAGGTTACATTGATTTACTATGCCTCTGAATTTTTGCAGACCGTTATGTCGCCTGTTTTGTGGATCGGTATCATAATACTCTCCTTCCAGTCATCAGGGATAGCTTCTTTTTCCCATATGGTTTTAGTGAGGTTTTACAGGTGTGTTATGATAGTATCGCCTCCGTATTTAAGAAGTTCTGCTGTGATTAGGTCTCCGCCAGGGGATTTATGATTTTTTAATTTCTTTATTGCTTTTATAATTGCCTTTTTAGAAGGGATATCATTGGGTTGTTTTGCAACCAGCAGATCCGGTGCTTCCTCCTCTTCACCAGTTCCTCTATTAAGCAGATGATGGAAGTAGTTTTTCTATGTTTGCAATGTGTCTACTTTGTCAGTTATTAGATCTCCATTTTCCTTCTCTAAGATATTGTCGGTCTTGGGTCTGAACCTGCTTTTGTGGATCGTAGTTTTTGGTAGAATGTTCTTGTGTTATTTTTTCCTTCGTCTTCTCGTGCAATTAATTCTCTGTCTTGCCATTCTCTCTTTTTTCTTCTTAACAGATTCTTTCCTAGGGTTCTTAGTCATCTGTATATTTCTTTTTTCTCGTCTGTGGGACTTTTTCCTTCATAGCAGACTCCATAGCATCTTCACAATCTTCATCATACCAGTGGTTTTTGTGTTGTCTCCTGGGTTTCTCCCCTACCACCTTTCTAGCTGCTTCTGTGATTATTCCAGATATAAACTTCCAATGCGTATCCATATCAGTATTGTATGAGGTGTTTGTATTTTCTCTGATAAGTCGCTCTTGTTCTTCCTAATACTGTGTTCTTATCTCGTTCTGCTGAAGCTTTTCTGTATCCCACTGAAGAGGGATACGATTGGTTCGCTTGTGCTTTGCTGTAGATATTCTGATTTTGATCTTGGTTTTGACCACAAAATGATCTGAATCGGCATCTGCCCCCCTGCAGCTTCTTACGCCTAGTACATTACGTCCGTATCTTGCATCAATTAGAACGTGATCTATTTGGTTCCTGGTTACACTATCATTAGATACCCATGTCATTTTGTGTATATCTTTGTGTTCAAACATAGTGGACTTTATTAACTTATTCAAGCAGATGCTGCAAGATCTGCCACTCTTAGATCGTTGTCGTTGGAAGCATTATGCAGCATGTGCAGGTCCACATGAGGTCTTAGCACCTCTTGTCCAATTTTCGCATTGAAATCTCCCAGGATGAATGTCATGTCGTGGTTGGGAAGTTGGGCTAGTTTCTTCTCCAAATTGTCGTAAAACAGATCTTTTATGCCCTCATCTTTGTCTTCCGTTGGTGCATGCACCGATATAAGCGAGTAGCTGTAGAAAGTGCCTTTTATCCTAATATAGCACATCCTGTCGCCAAGTGGCTCGAACCTTAAAACTGAGTTCAGCAGAGATTTCTTGAGTGCAAAACCTGTTCCAAAAGCGTGGGCGTTTTGTTCATTGCCACTATAGAAAAGTACTGAATTCCCAACGTTAGTATGACCCACTCCATGCCACCGTATTTCTTGCAGAGCGGTGATATCCATGTGAAATCTTTCCATTTCTTTGATCGCTTTCATTGCTGCAGACGGTCGATATAAACTGAGCACGTTCCATGTTCCAATATTCATACGTTCTTTCCTTGTTCCTTGCGTTATTCGTCTTCGTTCGTCGTGTATCCGTTCTGAGCCGAGGCTTCTGTTGCTTCTTCATAACCCATACTTTCTTTGCGAGGTGGGGTGGTTAGTCCCACGCTCAACCCTCCTCTTTTCGCAAACGGGCTTCGGACCGTCTACGGCAGAGTCATTATTAGGTTTGTCAGAACTAACAGTTGTTTAACTGTGTGTGTAGCTAAATGTATATACACTTTTCATCTTCGGTGGTAATGAATTTTTGTTCCGTTTTTTAAGCTTTCGCATTATTTAATTACCTTCTTCCAAATCGGTATAGTTGGTTCCCCAGCTATTTATAAAGAATGTTGTGATCTTGTCTTTCACATTGTGTTGACAAAAAGCCTATTCTGAATTTACAACTGAGCCAAAATTTCATACTAGAAATTAGCAAAATAAAATATATTGTTTAAACGCGTTTGTCAGCTTAAAGCAAATTAAACAGTTGAAAAATGATCATGTGAGGCATATAAAAATCAGCGATTGTTTTATTTTAAAAAATAATAAGAGAAACAATGTAAGCACAAAGCAAAATGATTAATCATCAGAATCAGAATTTTTCACCTGACAGGCTTGACACATCCACAACATATCTTTCCAGCAATTAAAAACAAAAGATTGCAATATGGCTAATTTAATTATAGGCCATTATTGAACCCATTTTCCGTGAGGGTGTTTGTTTGATGTATAAATAGCTTATGATAGAATGGGCACTAGAACAACGCAAATGATTGATTACCATTCTCATATTGTTTTACTGGCATTATATTTTAGTTTTCATTCTGTCGACGCATCGTATGGGTATGTCGCCTGACACATAATGTTCTGTTTTGTCCGAGTAAAAATTGATTGCCGCAGATGATTGATTCGTACATTTCCATATCAATAAACAAAATAACAAAATTTACATTTTTAAATGTTGTATCAATAAAACTAGTCCGCGGAAGTCCAATAATGGAGTATATATGAGATAATGGGATTGCATATAACGATCTTGTTAGCTAAAGACAATTTTGATCATTTATTAGTTCAAAACTTCCAAGTAGCATAATATATTACTAAGGGCAACCCAAATTCTCGTTGTCACATTAATATACATTCAGTTTGCTCTTAATATTAGCTTTATTTGCTTAAAAATATTTTGTCGACCATCGATTTCAAAGTATCTGTGAATAAGGCATAATTTCCATAAGGGTATAATTTTGTTTTAAAGCAGATTCTGATAACAAACGTAAGTGAGCCAGAAATATTGGTGTCGTTTTTACCAATCAATTGATGTTATTAAGGTCCTAAATAAGTAGCAGCCATTTCCTCAGAAAAGGGCTGTTTTACGAAACATTCATAAGACATTAAACAGTTGGAACTTCAATCAGTGTAGAAATATAAAAAGTATTTAGCACAGCGCGTAAGCCTTACTTGCAAGAGCTTTTCGTATTTGAAATTTGGTTGGAAAACATTCAATTTTTCTATTTAATAACAGCAACACACAAACAATCATAAACATCATCTAATTAACTAGATTAAACTGAATGTTAAATAGCTAATTAAAATTATCTTCTGAAAAATGTAATTTAAATATTTTCCATACTATAATCAGCTATTTCCCTAGCAGTTTTATTTTTTTTGCCAACTATGCACACAAATGTGTTCAAAAAAAAATAACCAAAAAAGTCAACTTAGAAGTGAGCAAAAGTGACACTATCTTTAACTATATCTAATTGACACAAGTATGCACCGCAAGTTTGAAACTATAAAAGAAGCTGAAACTGTTGTTATTCGTTTAGCCATTCCACGAATTCAAATAAATTCTGATAAAACGGATAACAAACGGGAGTTTTCTTCAAATATATATTTCATATATTGCCGATATGTAACAATTGCAACTTAAATCATGATATACACAGCCTAAGTATATAAAATTGCTGCATTAACGTCGCTAGAACGTTTTTAACGTCCAGTCTCAACAATATCCTGAAATATTGGTTCTATTTGTTCTTACGCTAGTTTGCCGTTCGGTCACCGACAAATAACTTAACCTGTATATTGTCAAAATAAATATGTGGATCTTTTTTGAGAAGCAAAAATATATTACAATGTTACAATATTACACAAAACCAGCACTACACTCGAAATTCATTAAAAATAATTGGAATATAAAAAGTAAGAAGATAATTACCAGGCGTGCAATTCTATGAACCGAGTTCAACAATGACGAAACCAATTAGCCATTAGAAAAGATGCGAGGAACTATAAGATCGACCGAATCTCCCAAGACAATAAAGCAGACCGGAACTCATGTTTTGCACCAATTATATGGTGTTATCACATAAGCTCTAGCTGTCTAATTTTCTTTTTATTTCGATTCATTTAGTATATACGATAGTCAGACTGAGCTAAGCGATTCGGATGGACTTTCATCGATAATTTGGTAACTGCTACTTTAGCATTAATATTTTAACGTTCATTCGTTCCATTCTTTTAGTTTTCTTTTCGTTAGTCACGAATTTGAGTTCATGGTATCATTCAAACTATCTTGATTTGAGATAATCTTGCCTGGAATCCAATAATACCTGACATACAAAATGTATTATTTCAATTAATTTCTCGTAGCTAGTAGTGTCCAGACAGTTACTACGAACCTATTAAAATTGTCTGGATTTTTGTTTAATACACATAGGAGTGTTATCTGTCACTTTTTAAAAATTGTGTGTCGTTAGCCCATTATGCAATTATTTTGGAAGGTTTTCTATCAGCTTTCGTTATTGAGCATTGAAAGAAATTTTAGCATTTATTATTTTCTATTGCCCTCGCAATAGAGGAAGACATTTTCAAGCGTTCGTTCTAGACACCCTACATAGTATAGGCGTCCACTTTGTTAATGTACAAAGAATCTATCGTGCATGCAAAGGACATTTTTCCGCTAAATTTAAAATAGAAATTCTGGCAATATTCAGAGGATTTTCCTGCATACACTCAACGATCATGTACCTGCGTCTATAAATAATCGAATACGAGCTTCGACTGCAGAGACTGGAGAGGTCAAAGTGGGTAGCAACGAAGGGGCAGCAGGTTGCCAGGAAAGCCATCGAGCATGGCAGATCCTGGTTAATGAGGCGTGGATTAACTCGCATCCCCTACGATACACTTACAGTTGTTTTGGACGAAAAAATTTGGAATTGTTTCTGAAAAATGTTTCTGGCTTTTAATTGATAGAAGCACACATTTACAACCTGCAAACCACTTTAGATTTATAAGCCGTATTTTTCATCTTCAGCAACTTTGATTCAACATAACCACATCAAGTGCTTTCTCAATTTTCGTTTGCTATGGCTGCAATCGCTAATAGCTCCAAATGTCAGGTAAAAATGTAAAAGGTAACAAATGACTGATTGGCAAAATGTTTCCCAATCTTCAAATCAGCATTCTACTTCATCGCTGTCTGTGAAACCCAGCAGCTAAAAATGTGAATAGTATTTTCACGGAAAAACCTTATACGTAGTATTTATCTTGGTCTTGTTGGTGATCTATTTCCCCTGCATTGTCCTATAAACCGAGTTGCATGGTTTGTCTGCATATTTGATAGAATATTGACTATTTTTAAACTTGTAGTTGATTTATTATAAATGCAAATCACCCGTCATGTTGCGTTACTTCTCATATCCATGGCATGATGAATGAAACATGATTTAGCTTTTCAAGTAATCTGAATGCATCACATAAGACCCATGCTCTATAATTCCTATCGCAACTCGAATGAGATGTTGCACTTCCAGGTTTATTACACAAATCCAAAATGCTTCGCGCTTAATGCCTCGCCTATCTAGATCTAGCTGAAATAGGCCACTGATATAAGACACAAATCTCGTATTGCCATCAGAACGTAACGTCTTCTATAATGTCGTTATTTCACTTTTGCCTCCGTGGCATTTCGCAGCCGTATCTTATCGCTGTTGTTGGTATTCCTGTCACGCATTTTATGTGATCAACCCTCTCTCGTCCCAAACGTGCCAAATACAATGCTTAATAATAGTAACGAGTATGAAAATGACAAGCAAATATACATTGATAGCGATGGAAGAAAATTTTATTAGGATCATGACTGAATAGGTAGCTTAAGAACTGATCAAAGACAAGCCTTCATTTATATATTATGTTTTTATAAAAAAATATATATTCATATAAAATTCCTGATCACTTTTAACTTCAACAATGAAATTCCCCTTGAAATCGATTTTATTCTCTGAACTGAATTATAAACACACTACAACACAGTTACAATAGATTGAATGGATCAAATTGTCACATAATTCTGCAGAAATAAGCCGAAGCTTAGTAAAATGTCGATTTGACTGCAAGCGATTTTCAAAGAACATCTAGAAGTATCATTAGTGGCACTGTTACAAATAATAAATGCTAATAAAATTAATTTATGAATCTTACGCTTCTTCGTTTAAATGCCCTAGCAATTCATTTAATTGAAGAATCACTTTTCTTCTTCAGGAAATTTTATGCCTCCACAAGACCAATTCATTTTAATTTTAAACCGTTGTAACTAGTCGACGTTCTAAACAGGTAATATGACAGTGAAAACTCACATTACTTTATTGTTTTATGGTGCAAAATAAATATAAAATAAGTCAAAATATAAATATACGCTGAATCACACATATGCCTTTTTCAAGCTCTGATGACTGTCTGCCTTAAATTTACGTATTTATGTCTCATTTACCGTGTCTCAGTCATACGTGCCTCAATTTCAACTCTCTTCACAATTGAAATTGTAATTTTAAATTGAACGAGATTTTAAACATTTTTAAATTTTTACGCAAGCATGAGTTTGAGCACACATTAGCTGTAAATTTTGCAAATTATTACGTGACCCTAATACATTTATTGCTTTATACATTGTTTTTAAAACTCAAGTGAAGAAAATTGCGCGTATGGTTAAGTTAAATAAATAGCCTAATGAGGCCCTCGTCAAAAAAGAAAAGTTGATTTTATAAAATGTATAAAAAATTATATTTTTGTGATAAAAGATTAACTTTATCAATAAATGCAAAACATAAAATAATATTCCGAAGCATTTCATTGTTTATCAGTCTGTTTAGTATTTATTCAAATTCATCTAAATATAAATCAGCCTAGAGCAAGTTCAGTTTGCAAAATTGAGTGTTTTCTTTATTGCAGAAAATAATTCCCCCGTGTCAACCATAAACGCGCTGAACGTTTCTCTAACCTTTGGCATAATAACCACAATAACAAGTTCACAATAATATAGAAGGAAATAATAAAGTTTTCCTTATTGCCTTTTAATCATAGACGCATTTTATTGCAGACCAAAGTAGTAAAACAAAGGAAATAAGATAAGTTTTCTTTAGATCAGCCATTCCTTTTGTTACGGAGCCGTTCGGGAAAAGTTTTTATTATTTTTGCCGGATGCATGAAAGTTTAAACACTCGACCTGTTGTAATGTCAGCGAGAAGATCAAATGGTATCAAAATTAATTAATAAAAGGCGTGAACATTAAAGGAAATTAGAAACTCGTCAGCGTAAATTGAGATGTCTTTAAATTGAGCAAATGGAAACTGAAATAAGATTTTCATATGAAACGATTGTGATTGCATGCAACGTATGTTCTGGTATTATTTTGATACACGTCGCAAAAGTTCTTGCAGCGTTTGCGGGGATATTATTTTCGAAAAGCCTCTTATTTTCTAGTATACAAGAATACAAGAATACATACTACGGTGTTCACGCAATAAAACTTCGCAACGCAAAATTGAGTTCATTTGTAAAATGCTCAGTTAGAACATTTGTATTTCAAACCTTACAAATCTATTCAATTTACTACTTTTAAAAAGGAAATTTTTTGCTCGAGCTTCCTCAAGATTCTCTAGATCAGCCTTCAAAGGGGAAGCAAATAGAAGGAAATAATTGAGAGGATGATAAACCGAAATATGGCTTTATCTGGTACCAGGCACAAAGGCATAAATTTATAAATAGTGTATTTAAGAAATCGTGTTTCGGTTGCCCTCATTACTACTAAAATATTTATGGCAAATGTAGAATATTTGATCCATATTAGTCTTTGTTAGGGGCAATATTTATTTGACAAATTTTTCTCATTATGATTAATGACTGAGATTGACTTGGTTTTGAGGCTTTGATTAACTAACTGATAAGTATTTTTGTGGATTTCTATTTGGTTGAAGCAATACGAATAAAGTTATGCCAATAATACAAAATGAAAAATTAATGCGTATCTTGACTCACTTCAACGTATGTTTTCAATATTGAATTTTCCATTCCCTGATTTTTCTGATTATCTGGACAATCTGATTATCTGGACTACTGGACAATAAAATAATTTTTTCTTGTCATTAGAATTAGAAAGTTTATTTAATCAAATTGTTAACCCAGAATAAGAAAATTTTCATTTTTGTTTTTTTATTTAGATTAAGACTACATGTATTAAACAAGGGCAGAAAGACCGATAAGTCGATAGTCTTTTTTAGAAATAAATATGTTTACTACTACTATGGATCGATTTAACTGTATCTCTTTATTTATCCTTTATCCTATTAGCTCCTCACTTCAAACAGATAAGGAAAAGGGATAAAACAAGTCATCATGCAAATTGGTCTTTAGCGAAACTTGATCGCAACATAAACGAAGCTTTACTGTTTAGACCCAATATCGGATTACATATTTTGCAAATTTAGCTAAACTTTCCATTAAAAGTTTGTGTGCAAAACTTTGCTATTTTCTGCTCGTATTAATAATAACGTGGAAAGTTTCGTAGAAGAAGTATGGAACATTGAAATTTTTAGGCCAGTACCTCGGAGAATATTGATTTAGAGATAAGCTAGTAATGCAACAATATTGTTCACAAAGTTTCTGAATAATAAGAAAACGTATTTAACTTTACGAATTACATTAAAGCAATCAAATATTTTCGAGGGAACAAAGCGTTAGCCAATCTTTGAGGATAATTATATAAATAGTTGGAAAATTGAGGCGGATACACAGCAAATTTAATGGATACTAGACAGTTTAATATTCGCTTCTTCAATCGACCGTCTGTTATTTGAATACGTGATTGATTGACCTCTGTCACAAAAAAGAAAATTATTTAATGTCCCTACATATATGCTAAATCTTTAGCAGATTTAATCTTGAAAAGAATACATGTTTTTCTAATAATAGTTTTTATTTTAATAAAGAAAGACCACTAGTTTTACTCAGACACAAATTGTGTCATAGGATGAGTAAAATGTACAAAAATATAGAATAAAAAATTGCTTTTTAGAATGTACATAAACGAAATATTATTTGTTTGTCAAAATACATTTTTAAATAACTTAATCCATTTTGTTTTAAGGCACTGAGGAGTGATATTTAATTAATTCCTAAATCGTATTTGAAGACCATCGTCATTTTATTTCTGATTCATATTTTGATCACAAAAGAAGCATTTCAGTTAGTTCAAGTGGAATTAAAAAATCCCATTACAATAGCCAAAAAATCCTGTATAACAGCCCTTGCATTTTGAGCGAATTCCCAGTTAAGTAGCTTTAAAGTATTTCTTTCAGTTATTATAATTGCCGAGAGCTGAATTAAGAAACTACTTCTTACGGTATTACTTTAGAAGTACAAAGTCACAAATGCATGTAACTGTTTAAGGTACTTTTATTTCCAGTAAAATATTCATTCAGGGTTTTTAATGCTTTTTTGCGTTGTTAGACCTTAATCATATTCACGTAAAAAATTCTTCAGATTTCTTCTAATATTATTAGCTTGGCATGTTTAGAATATTTTTAGGATACGTTGAATGGAGTTGTATGTAATAATAGTTCCACATAAGTCTTGCAATTATAGTTACGAGCGCAAGGACACGATACTTTTTATTTTGATTTTGGTTCAATTAAGTAAAATCTAAATTTCAAACTGCGTCTGCATCTGCATTGCGGAACAAGTTATGAAAAATTCAAAAATGCCAGCCATTATTTTTTTATAAAATTTATAATAGAATTTTTTTTTTGGGCGAACATATTGGCCCGATTTGCCGAAAGAAGCGGAGACAATACGCGAGTGATTCCGCAAATAAATATGGAATTTAAAATTAAACGCACGTATTTGTAGTGAAAATTGAAACAATTGATTTAACCAAAATAAATCTATTAACCAAAATCTGTCGAGTACACGTTTAAAAATAATCCGTTTTTAAATTTTTGGTCGCAATATTTGGTCGAAACTTTAATTACGATTATAGGAACTCAACAGATGTACCAGTTTTATGTTATTATCGCTTTGATTAGTTTTCAGTTTCAATTTAATATGACTGCTGGTTGGATAAATTTGTGGGAAGCAGATGCTGATCCAATTATAAATTTCTATCTCATGATTTAATTGAAGGCTTAGTCCAACTTAGTAATAACTTTCTGGATAATATACAATGAGAATTTCCAGAACAATATGGAAACAGTGAGTTTCGAGTTAGGAAATGAAAATTGTCAGTTATCGATCGATTTAAAATAATAATACATGATACAATCAACTGCGAACAGGATAAATACTATCTATCAACTGCAATACAAATATTTTCTACTTGAATATATTTATTTCCATTTTCATTCCATGTTTACGTTGCTCAAAGGTTTTGGCTCCATTCTCATACATCCTTTCCTTTAAATGTTTCAATCGAAAAAACCGAGTGATGTAAACAAAAATTCTCTTGATAGTCGATTGCACAATAGGATTATCGGGATATTTTGCATTAAATAAACACAAACTTCGTTTTGTCTGCGTACTTTATCTCCACAGCAAACCAACATTAAACTTTCAATATGTCTTGATGCGAGCACCATATGGTACGATACTTACGATAAACTCAAATAATCAGATTATTTTGATGCGCAGGTGACATGTTGTAAGAAGTACAATTGTATGTGGATTGATAGAAACAGCTCGCAGAATATTCAAATATTCCCATAGATATGACACGTAAAAAGGAACGTTTTGAACTGTTAAGAGACTAATTCCAGTAATTTTAAGAGAATGTGAAATGCTTGAACATCGAACTCGTCACTAATATTAGAAAAAGCTACGAAAAGACAATCTAGATTAGTTTAAGAGAGTCGAAAATGAATGGAACGAATAGACGTTAAAATATTAATTCTAAAGTAACAGTTACCAAATTCTTAACGAAAATTCATACTGGAACAGCGTAGCTCACTATAACTATTCTAAATAATAAAATAATGAAAATAAAAAACGTCAGACAGCTAGAGCTTATCTTATAGCTTGGTTAAGTATATTATTGGTAAATGATGAGTTCCGGTCTGCGTTACTGTCTTGGGAGACTGTCAATATTATATTTCCTTACATCTTTTCTAATGTCTAACTGGATTCATCATTGTTAAATTCCGTTAGTAGAGCGGCGTGTCTGGTAATTCTGTTGTTACTTCTTATAATCCAATTATTTTTAATTGCAGCTCGAATGCAGTACTGTTTTTGTGCACCCCTGTGCTATCATCTTATATTTAATTGATAGATATATATTTTCGTCTTATTAATTGTAATATTCATTTGCTTCTGGAAAAAGGTTTATACACTTGGTTTTCTGTTTGATGACTACTTTCCAGTTGCACCGACAATCTAAGGATTTCGTTATTTCTATATGACCGAACGACAATGTCTATGAATCTTGCTGAGATTGAACGTTTAAAACGATCTAGCGACGTGAATGCAGCTATTTTATATACTTAGGATGTGTATATCATGATATACGTTGCAATTGTTACACATCGGCAATATTTAAAATATATATTTGAAGAAAACTCCCATTTGTTATCCGTTTTATCAGAATTTATTTGAATTCGTGGAATGGCTAAACGAATACCAATAGTTTCAGTTATACTTGAAAGAAATGTTTGTTGTCGTTTAATACTTGTGTCAATTAGTTGTTCACTTCTGAGACAGTCTTTTATTTGTGTGTGTCTTTTTATAGACACATTTGTGTGCATAGTTAATGAGAAAATGAAAAGCGCTTTGGAAATAAATGGTTCTAGTGTAGAAATATGCTAACCATTCCGCCACACCTGTCCAAAGATGGAAGAACCACCGAAAGATGGAAAAATAATCTGCATGTTTTAGACTTATTGGGCTATCCAAATTCAATTTCCATCCAATTCCGAACCATACCTTTAAAACTGCCAGTTATAAATATTTGCCTTGTCAATCGGCAGTCGCTTTCCTTTCCTTTAGGGTCGTAATGTTTTACCATTCAACACATATCTAAAATGTTTGTTGATGGAATGATTGGGTTTGCCATATTTAGGTGTTAAAAAACTGGCGTGGAAATTTGGAATCTTGTAGATGATTTTTGAAATTTCTATGGTAGGAGTTAGTTTGATACAGTTTTGATTGCACTACATCTGGTGAATTGATGAATGTTAAATGTTTTGTTTCTTAATAAGCCGGAAAACTGCGTATTTACTTTAAGATTTTTTTATACTTTTAAACGTTTGACTCTGGACAATTTAGTGATTTAATTTCAAAAAATTTACCGATTAGATGCTGTCACATTCCAAATCTCCTGCCGTGAGTATTTTCTTCTTCATATACATGTATGTATTTTATACAATAAAGTCATGATGGACTTTTCATAATATCGCTCTTCAGTCCCAAAATAACTTAGTCGAAACGTTTTTTCCAGCAAAAGTAGCTGCAAGATCGTGACAACTGTGTTTAGGAGCATTCTCGTAAACACGTTCGTTTTGAATTATTCATTTTATTATATTCCTAATTGTTTTTTATTCTTTGAATAGTTTAAAAGGGAACTTACTAAGTATTGACCAAAACAGAATATTTGTGCACTATTGATAACTTATTTATTATTATTATTATTACTAATGCGAGTAAAGTTATCAAACAAATAATATATTATTGGAAGTGGAAATATTGATTAAAATTATGATCAAAATTAAGGATATTTTTCAGGAAACATTAGAAAGCATTTTTGTTCAATAGATGGTATATATCTTCCCACGACATTCCATCTCTGATTTCTGACAAAAAATATATTCCCTAGTAAACTTTTATTAAAAATTAACAAATAAATCAATTTTAGCGGAGTCCGGATTTCTTAAAAAAATAGTTTAACTGTTATATAACCGACAAGCATGACGTTTCAAATTTAACGAATTATTTTATGCAAATGACATTTTCGAACTTGAATCCAACTTTCGATGATTTTTTGTGTTCAACAATTGTACTCACTAAGAAGAAACTTGTCCTAAGTAATTATGTTTCGTAAACCATCACATTAAAGAAAGTTATTCGTAAACAGTTTTTAGAGTATGTTTCAACTTCAACTTGATTTCATTCTTTCAAGTTAAAATGCTTTTCTTGGGCTTGGTAACCGAAAATAATTTCTGTTTTATGTCCACCGCCCAGACCGAGTCGGCAAGACAACTTATTCAATTTGCTCTTGATCAGTCAAGATATCTCCTAATTCAAAAATCAGCATATTTTCTAACAGCCTTAGTAACTTGACTAATATGAGACTAATCCTTTTACTAATTCCACTACCCATTAAGACGAGTAAATACCGATTCATTTATATGTAGGCGTTTTTTGATGTTATGAGACGCAAGTGCTCCATTGTTTTCACTCCATTCCATGCCAATTGCACTGGTATTAATAATTTCATTGTTAAGCGTTTTCGCTGCGTTGAAGAATTTGCGTTCACTGCATAAAATCGTTTTGTTTTAAAATATAATGTTCAAAATATTGTCTGATTCACGAGGAGACCCTGAACATCAACAATTTAGTCGCGGTTGTAACACTAATAAAATCTGTTGTTTGCCGAAGAAGTGATTGCAAATACTGTTCTCAATTAAAATTGAATTGTTTATCAAAACGTATTACAGAATCTTCCATTCATATTAAGGGAATTGTAACCTTTAAAACCTTCATTTAAAAACGTATTTTGGTGAGTTTCCGGTCGTATTCATTTAGATCTTCTGCCTACACATAAACCAATTTGGCTTGGGCGAAAATTTCCAAACCAATAATCATTTTTGCACCCACTTATTTCCAGTGGCAAAAGGTCGTCGGCAAACCGTATCGGCGTGGATATCTTTCTCTTAAATTTAATCAACCCCTAGCTTCGATCTGATTACCACGCTTCTGCCGACACGCATGCACAGAATTACGTCGAGTTAGTTTTTACAACGGGAAAGTCGTCCCTTGTCATTAGTAAGCGCTCCGGGGAGTCCCTCCTCTAGTTTAGTCCGACTCTAGGTGGGGCCTTCCCCAAATAGAGCAGAAAACTATATTGGGAAACGGACATGTTTGGCTAAACGTGCTCAATGTATAGGGATTTCACTGGCTCGGTATTGGTTATTAAGCGGAAACTTTACCAAACATCGTTCAATGGAACTCGATGAATGGTTACCTGAAGGGAATTTCAACGCCTAATTCATTAGTCGGGTTGTAGATTGTTTAAGCTTTGGCTGTTTTCGGGTTTTGATATTTACTTTGTAGGTTTTGGTTTTCTTTGTTTCAATCTGATGTATCGGCGAGCGCAGAATAAATACTCCAATACATTTTTAAAAGTTTGCTGGCTGCTGATTGATTTAACAGACAACTTCATATTGAATTAACCAACATTCTCATTTTGAAGTAAGTTTGGAGGAATGAGAGCCCTTCTTTTTTACCACGTATGATTATTGTGTGTACCAAAATCATATGGAAAACTTGTGATAAAGTTTAGTGTCTTTTGGGAAGTTTCGACTACCAAATATACAAGTTGTTTCACTAGCAATGAATCTTATCAATTAGTTATTTCTCTTGCGGTTATTGGTAGCTTCAGTAAAATCAACTAAGGTATGTGGTAGCTTCAGTAAAATCAACTAAAGTATGTGTAAGGTCCGAAATTAGGCAAAAGCGTTTTTGTTATGTTTGCCAAGAGCCACACAAATACCTACTTAAAATAACAGCGAATTTGTCAAGGGCTAATAATGTGCTTTCTATAACAACATTCACTAAAATGTCAACTATCAACGAATTGTCCATTAAAGTTGGACTCAAATGTTGGACACACAAGATGTAATCGGATTCTCTGTATTGGGTTCAGACAAATTTGTTCATTTCTTCAATTCCATTAAAAAAAAAACAAACTTCTAAATATTTCATTTTAATAAAATTGTTTGTTTTTTCAAAATATTGTCTTTCCGAAATTGTTTCGGGACCGCAGTGGTTCTAGTTAGAAAAAGAACAACACGCATCTTGATTCTCGATTTTCTTTAGTCCTGTTTTCATTTATCATTCATATCTTCTTCATGGGTAACTAAGCTCATTTTTTCCTTTATATTGAACGCCTAGTTTTTATGTTATCAATTTATTCGCTGATACCATACACTTTTTTTTCACACTTATAACCTAGCAAATCTTTAATTGGCTGTGTCCTTCATGATGTAAACATCAAAGCGAAAACTTTCTTCGATTGCAACAACCAAAGGTTTACTCGATTGTTTCTTGTTTTGTTGACATATTATTACCACATAGGCTGATTCAAAATTGGCGCTATCCCTTTTAAGGGGTATTTATGGTTAGTTTTCAAATTGTGCTCTTCAAAACTTAAATGTGGAAAATAATATAGTACAAAATGTATAATCATGTCACACATGGGTCAAATTAAGCTTCCTTCTGGGGACCTGGAATAGTACTAATCTGCCACACCCCCAACCTAGTATATTGCTTATTACACGCAAACTGGCTCTTTTGAGAATGCGAAAGTTTTCGCACCTTATCCACCAAGAGCTTATTACTGAAGTTATATTGAATAGGTATGCAATGTTGAGTTGAACGCTTTGAGTTTGATAAAAACAAACACTGACACCAAGGATGGAGAACCAATTAAAGAGTTCAGGCATCATTTTCTTCGACTCAATAAAGTGAATTTGAGCAGTTCTGTGGTGAAACTCATGTAGTAAGTCATAGAATATACATTGTAACGCGGGTCTTGAAATTTATTGAAAAACTGGATCTTAAATCGCTAGATTCGTCTTAACGGATTGGAGTTCCATCAATGAAGTGATTTACTTTTTTATCCACAGTTCCCTCTGTTATCTTCGATTAAGTATATAGGCATAACGTAACAGGCATTTATGTATTGTTAGCGAGAAAAAATGTTATTTTTAGGTGCGAATCACACAAATTTTTGATAACAAAAATTGGATAAAAAAATTCTTATAATCGTATAATCTTTTAAACCCTAAGAGAAAATTCTGGTGCTCCAGGTTGGGGGTTCTTAGGTAAGGTTAGCAAACCTGCCTAAAGGAAAACAACCACATGCTCAAAGCACCGGTAGCACAGCCTCGGAACCAGAACAGATTTTACGGATTACGACTCATGCGCGAAAAAGGAACAAACTCTACATGAAAAAAACAACAAATGAGAATTGCATGCTGGAACAAAAACTCTCAATTCAAAAGACCATGATATATATCCCGAAATGAACGAATCTAAAATAGACATATGAGCACTTTCCGACAATAAGAAGAAAGGTAAAGGAGCAATAAAACTAAATAACTACATTTTAGTATACTCAGGAGTAGCAAAAGACCAAAGAGCAACATCAGGGGTTGGAATATTAGTAAATGAGAAATATGAACCCTGGATAACATAGAATACGTTAGCGACAGAATCTTAAGAGTAAAGATGATATTAGACCATTCCCTACATATAATATCATTGTACGCACCCGACATCAGTAAACCAGAAGAAATTTCAATAGAATTCTAAGAAAAACTCCAATCGGAGTTGGATAAAATACCACAAAACGAAAAGTTAATACTGCTGGGAGATCTAAACGCTAGAATAGAAGATGAAGAAGTGAATGGAGCGAAACAAAAATACAACGAAAACGTTACTAACGCAATGGCGAAATATTGACAGAGTTTTTTGCACAAAATGAATTGCGAATAAACAATACATTTTTTCCCCATAAAGAACAACATAAATCGATCCACTACGGATGCGTTATTCATGCTCAGAGAACTGGTAGAAAAATCCATAGAATACAGCACTCTTGTTTATCTCTACTTGGTAGGTTTAACCAAGGCTTTCGACAGAGTGCAGCTCAAAGACCGTATCACAATCTAGGAAAACAGTAACACGCCGAAAGAATATATACAACACGTCCGAACAACAGCAGGTATTCGCCTAGGCGACAGCCTCAGCCTTGTGCAATTTAATACAATCATGAACGAATTAGTAAAAGCCATAAAGAACACTGGATTATGATATCGAATGGGAATATACAAAATAAACGTATTATGCTGTGCCGATGATGCAGTACTTATCGCGGAACCAGAAGATGACCTCAAAAGGATATTGCAAGCTTTTAACAAACAGGCAGGAAAATTTAACATTCAAATCCCCATAAACAAGACCAATGCATGACTATAGCAAAGGAATCTCTGCGCTGCAAACTGGCATTAGAAAATAACATGCAAAATCGCAAGCGCCGGGATTCTGGAAGACGAAGTGAGAAACCAAGTCAATAAAGCTGCCGCAATATCAGGACATCTTAGATATCCAATCTGGAAAAACAAACACCTAAGCATAAATTGCAAATCGAAAATATACAAAGCATGTGTTCGGCCGGTGATGACATATGGTGCGAAACAAGAGCTGAAACATCAGTAACAAAGAGGAAACTAAGAACAAATGAGATGAAGATCCTAAGAGCAATAACGGGATACACACTAAACGATAGACAAAGAAACATGAAGAAGAAGAATTTTTTTGATTTCTTGGGCAAAAATACCTCTCTAAATATTCAATAAAAAACGAAAACAAAAAAAGACACAGTAGAATACTACACTGAAAAGTTATTTAAGCTTCAACTTCAATGCGAAGGAGAAACGATGCGACACTGACTGCAGTTGAGTCAAAAATCAGTTGTATCGTGTGGCACGAATATTCAACAAATGAAAATTGATGTGTGGGCAATCACATGTACAATGTATTTACCGCATCAATCAATTTACCCTTTTTGTTGGCTCCGTTTGAAGCTTATATCGGGCAGCAATTAGTAGAAAATTTACGAATTACTTCACTGCACAATGCAGTAAATGAATTGCACTCAAATTGTTACGTTGCCTCAATAGACTGTGCATAGACTGTACTTGCTTCCTAATACAGTTCCCTTAAGTTCACTGTAAAAACCTCTCTTTCAGTAATTTGTATTCCTATTCTGAACTTGTAAACATTAAATTCGAGAAAAAGTATTTCTAATATTGATTTGGTGTTAAATTTACGTATGCTGCACGTTTTAGTTCAAATGAAAAACTGTTCATCTATGAACAGAAATCTGCGTATTCGAGCGTGCTTTGTGAGTTACTGGTACTGTATAGATTAGCGCGTTCAGTGAACATTGAAATCAAAATAAATTGATTTTAAAACTTTACAAAGAACTCCATTGAAAATTATACATTTTATAGTGAAAAACTGAAATATTTTATAATATGTGCGCAATGCATTTTAGTAAAAAAATTAGTACGTTTCAAGTTTAAATCGCTCTGTTTTTCATTGTTTTTTGGTATTTTATTAAGCATATATTTGATACATTTGCCATGAAAAGTTATATTTTACATTCCAAAAACAAAACGGAGCCATTAAAAACGAATCAGCCTGCCATACATATGACTGATTGATTTTGCCATATAAAAAAAGTCGGTTGCCATATTAATACACAATTTGGCACGTTCGGCAGTAACTCGGCTTTATGTTTTAAAGAGCTTCGAATTTAATTGCCAGCATCACAGTTAAAAATACATTTATGGCAATTGTTTCTCAATTAAGATGCAAATCATTAGACGCAATCCGAGAAACAAATCAATGTTTTCAAGCAGATTGCGCAACAAAAGAAAATTGAAAAACAAAACAAGCCTTTTTGAATCGGCGGAAAACTGATAGTGAGGTTTCGGTGCAACGTTGAAAGGCGACGCAAAGTTAAAGGGTACTTTTAATACTGCATAATTGGATGGGCATTGTTTAAATGGCTTGAATAAATTATATTTATTCAATAAATATAATCATTCAATTCAATAAATATAACATTAGATTAACCTATATTTATAATTGAATATAATATTCAATTATAAATATAGCTTAATCTTCTTCGTAATGAAAAATGCACAGTTTCTTATTACTTTTATCATATTTTGGAATACTGTTGCAATAGACATGTTTTACCAGGATATTTGTATGGATCTTTCTATCTGAAATTAATTACATTAACCTTTACATGAAGTCAAATTTAAACTTTTAAAATATTTGGGTTTTGCTATTGTTTCATAGAGAAGAACACACTGCAGAAAGGGTGACTTTCCGACATTGTTAAAAATGTCCTCATTGGAAACTGCAAAGTTTTATAATTTGCTTTCATAAGGGTTATTGTCAATATATGGTTTTCAAATTTAAACTAAACAATTAACCGAAAACTTCACTCTGACAGTAAGAAAATTATCACATACAAAATAAGCAGACATTACATTAACCGACAAAAACGTATCAAGACACTAAAGAAAAAACAATGCGTACTGATCATGATTTTGAAGTATTCACGTGGAAACGGTTGGAGATAAAAATAATAAAAAGCACCAGTCTGTAAGAAAATATAAATTCGAGCAAACTATTTAATACGTATACTTATCAAGGTTTTGCATGTTTAGAACAGCTGTTTCTAGACTATTTTACTAAATTATATATTTTTGGAATTACCCTCGTTGTTAACTCGAACTTCGCACTGAAGGACTTATAAACTTGTTTGCACATGGAAAGCACTACACTTTAAAACACTAAATATTATATTATTACCTGAATTTAGTTACCACGAATGCGATTTTGCCAGTTTAAAGTCTTCACTTATATACATTCTAATTGTTTAGCGCGAGTTTCCATCAACTTTTTATCCGGATTTCAGCAGTTAGTTTTCTTTAAAATTGCTCAAACAGCTTGGCTTAATCGCCCAATTTTTCACAGTATACCAGTTTTTGTAACAGGGTTTTCCACATATTTTGCCGTTATGTTGCCAACTAAACGAGTTTAAAGTTAGTATAAATAATGGAGGTGAGAAAAACGGCAAATAATAATTTTATTACTATAGCGCAATAATTAGTTTACGTCCTGAGCAAATTGCTTGTAAAGAAATATATATGCACTTTAGAACCGTGGCGAATGTAATTTGCGACTTTATTTTGGTGTAAAATTTATTGTCTAATGGTGTTGATTACGCAAAAGTCTGTTGCCGTTTCAAAAAGGTAATTCGGAAAATTTAATGAGACAGCTTAATTTTAATACCTTCGTGTCTAGATAAAATCCAACGATTATTAAAATGAGCTGATAATAATAATATGGTGGACAATGAAATAGTAATAGAACTGTAATGAAACGTGCTCGGACTGTGTGAGATTTCTAGTGATTTCTGGTTCAATTATTCGCTAATTCAAAATTATTCGCTAATTGTTTGAAGACTTTGAAAGAGAATATGACAACATATGACTAATGAATTTTTATTATAAATTTTACGAAAAAAAGTTACAATGTTCAATAACATGCCTGCACACTGATCACAGACATAGAGTACGATGAAGCCCTAGCGCACATCAAGAACACTGCACCGGGGAAGGATAAAATTAAGGCAAAAGTCTTGAAAAGCCTAACTCAAGAAACACACAAACTGATCCTAACTGAATTGAACAACTGCATCACAAATGGCAGAATCCCAGAAACATGGAAAAACGGCTTAATAATCCCTATACCCAAAAATGGACTGGACAATACACAACCGAGCAACTACAGACCAATTACACTGCTTCCAGTACTGGGCAAGATTTTTGAATGCATAATGAAGCAGCGGCTTGAAAAAGTGATTGGAAAGTATATACCTACCTACCAATTTGGTTTCAAACAGCATCACTCGACTGTTCATCCGCTCTTTATTTTGGCCAACAATATACAAACTACCCACCTAACTGACAGAAAGACATCTTGCCTGTTTATGGACATTAACAAGGCTTTTGACAGTGTCTGGCATAGAGGCTTACTATACAAACTATACAAACTACACACACCAACATATCTACTACACACCATAAAGAACTTACTAGAAAACAGACAACTACAAGTACGAATTGACAAAACACTGTCATATTCTTTTTCCCCTGAACAAGGGCTCCCTCAAGGATCCCCGCTCTCACCGTTTCTCTACAATATATACTGCCATGACATATACAATTACCACTTACCAGACAAAAATCAAATCGACAGATCGGCATACATATTACAATACGCAGACGACACGGCACTTATTGTACATGACAAGCATTTGAGCTACTGAGACACATTTGAGCTACTGAGAGAGCAGCTCAAAGACTCCAAACACTAACAAACAACACAATGACATGGTTTTATAAATGGAGGCTAACACCAAACGCGTCAAAAAACCAACTTCTGCTCACAAACCACAGACTCAACGCTGACTCCCCTACAATAACTGCAGACGGCCAAACGACACAACCAAAAAACGACGTAAAATACCTTGGAATCACAATTGACCACAAACTTAAATTCACTAAACACATACGAAACATCAGGGCAGAAACAATAAAGAGAACAAAACACTTCCGATCACTAACCTACAAAGACAGAGGAATTAGCACAAACACCGCCACCAAAATATATAAAGCTATTTGTAGACCCTTGCTAGACTTTGGACATATACTCATGACCAACGGAACAGAAAGGACAAAACGTTATACACAAACAACAGAACAAATTGCACTAAGACTAATAACACGAATAAGACACCCCCAAAACCCACTACACAACCCCCCCACCTACAGACAAAATACAGCTACAGACAAAATGGACAAACAACCCCTACAACTGGACCATACTGAATCCCCTTTGTCTTACAAGACCAACCAGACAATCCCGCTTTCGTTTCCCTACATTAACGCTACTCGAACACTTACAAACGCTACGGACTAGTGGACAATAAAATAATTCCTTCTTGCCACTGAAATCTTATTTATTTAATAGTATTGTTAACCTAGAATAAGAGAATTTTCATATTTGCTTTTCATCTAGATCAAGACTGTATGTATTAAACAAGGGCAGAAAGACCGATAGGTCGATAGCCTTTTTTAGAAATAAAGATGTTTACTACTACTGTTCAATAACATACAATGTTCTAATTCAATCATCACATAGAACCGTTTGTCAGTTGTGCACGCGGTTTGCGAAAAAACATGAATTTTGCTCAATAGTATAGTATTGTTATTTTTGACAATATCGAAAATCGTTATTAAAAAAAGTTGGTCAGGACTAAAAATGACGGTCAAATATGAAACCACATCGTGCTATTAATTTTGTTAACTATTTTTGTCTAAAATTACAATGCAAATGTAAATGTAGTTTCTTGAAAATTAGGCTTTGGAAGAATTTGTTTGTTAGTTCATGTACGAAACGGAAAAGTTATCAGGTTTGTAATAAATAAAAAGGTAAATGTTCGGCATAGGGGTAAATTTGAGGAAAATTTGCAAAAAAAAAATTTTTAGTAAGATGTAATTGCATATTTCGACAGTTTTTGTTCGGATTCCAGTAAAAAATAAAGATCCTTTAGTTTTGATCAAAATTCATATTTTTTGACCAATCGCGTACACGACTTGATTGATAAGCCATAATTATTGCCAATATATTAGGTGTTTAAGGTGATCTCAGGATTCTACCTAACAAATTAATTACTTTCTATATTATCTTTATAAGTAGTAGCCGTTTTGTTATACAATAAAAATAGTTTTTCCTCGAAAACCGTTATGTTAATCGATATGAATCAAGAGTGTCTTTTTTTTTAGTTTAAGGTTAAAGCTACCTAAATACATTATTTTCGTGTCATACCGAAATGCTAAAAATCTTTTCATGGGTCCTTTTTAAGAGCACTGATGTACTGTTCATTGTATAAAAAAATAATTAAATTGCATGAAGTATTCTAAAAGGTATTTTAAAAAAATCGATTCTCAGGTGGTTCCTTTACAGGCCTGTATATCCGTAGGGGGTCCTCTGGAAATTTGTTTTATAGAAACTTGTTAGGTTTTTTTTAACGTCCCCTGTACAAATCCGATAGCATGCCCACATATTCCGGGACACCCTGTATATGTAAAAGTGTTCACATATAAATGACAAAACCGTATTATATTGTTTTTATAGTACTTCTTCCTAATCGCGTTTGTTGTCATTTTTTCCTTATTCACGGCAATGGGCTCGCCGTCAAACAACTACTGATTGCAATATTCCTGAAGATTAAATTCTGTTAACAGTTAATTATATTGAAATGTCCATGTTTTAAATAATGCTCGTATGATTATGAATACGATCCATAATCTATGACAATAACTACCAACAGCTGTTGTTTTCATATATTTATGTTGCGTTCGTAACTTGCATATTCTGGTCAAATGGCATTTTCCTGGAAATTTATGTCTAAGATAAAACGGCTATTATGATCGGAACAATCCAGTAATTCACCCTCAATGCCAATATCCAATCATAAACGTATGCAAATGAGTGGCACACATGCGGTTGTATCGGTTGTGGTTTAACGAACGTTTTATTATTTGGAAATGACTATGATTTTACTCTTCTGAGAGCGATTTTGTAGTTGTTGTTGAGCTAGTTGCTCTATCGCAAGATTTTTCATCGGAATAATGCAAATTTTTAGTTAAAAACAGTGTTTGGTCCTGTGCAACTAATATTACAATTTTGTACATTTGTGTGTTATACAGGGTGTTCTAAAAACATACATAAAATGTCCTTATAAATATAGCTTTCTAAACCCTTCTTAATGGAGGTAGACGGTGTTAAAGAAGTAATCGTTTGTTTCTTTTTTTATTAGGTCGGTGTTTTCAATTTTGTGCCTCACTTGAACACCTAGTAAATTACTTGTTCTTTTTGGATAAAATTTTTTTATTGTATCTATCAGTTTTGTTTGATCCAACTATTTGATTCTATGATATCTCCCCTTCTAGTTATTTGAGTTGACTACAATCCAAGAGTTAGAATTTGAAATTTCGAATTAGAGTTTTTCGAATCTCTCTGGATAATTAAGTGCCTTATTATATAATGACAGGTTCAACTGAATATAGTAAAAATGTTAATAGTATATTCGGTACAAGAGACGAAGGTCGAAGTTCCGCCACTGCTTAAAGTTTACTCGGCTTCGCCTCGGGAGTCATGCACGTACTGGCCAGCCTTCGACTTTCGTCTCGCGTACCGTATACTGTTTTTCTTGATTCTCGGTGAAAACTAGCCGGCAAAAGTACAAGGTTTTGAAAAAACGGTTTTGAAAATGTTGTCAAAACAGTCAAGATGGTAGCGTGATCAAGATCACGAAAATTTTGTTCGGCGCGTTGATTTTGATGACCGCCGTTGCTAGTAACCGAGTCAGAAAGGTGCGTGGTGAAAGCTATTGTCATGGGTAAAAGTGATGCTTTCGCCATCGAAAACAGTAGCGAAAGTACGTACTTTCTACCAGGGGATCAAGAAAACGTTGTCTTTTCCAGCAAACAATACGAAACTAAATTGATAAAAGCGAACGCTACGCAAGTAAATTAAATGTACTGCTCGTTCTAGTCGGATTTACTAACAGTATTTAATTGTGTCATTACCAGAGACATTTTTTAGCGTTCAAAGGTAACATGGGCTTATCGCTTTGGAAGTGTATAAGGCGGCAAAATTAATCTTTGTTTCATGTAAATTTTTCTTACGAGTAATGCAAATTCAATTCCCCGATAACGACAACATGCCTTTTTTCAGCTTCAGCCAAATCCTTTCATCCACATCACGATTTCTTTTAAAGGAGACGAAAATTTAATAGGGTTTTTTTATCCCGGGTCGTCAGAAAGTTGTTTTGCATAGCGCTACTTTGAAAAAGCTCGTCAGTAAATTTACTCTAGAAGATCTGAGAGTGCATGGGGCTGACGCGTACTTACTTTTGCTTATCGCTGTTTTACAGATTTGCTACCTTCGGCTGCTTTGAGTAGTAGTTTCTTTGAGAATTGAGACAGGCAACTGAATTTTTAAGTCAATTGGAATTACGGATCTTCTTTGCTCTTTCTCTACAGTATGTTTACGCGATTCAGATAAACTATTATTTCTGACAGACTTTATGCCTTTTGTTTCACCATAAAGTTAAGACGTCTTTACCTGCCAAGCAACATAGAATCGCTTTGCTTCTTACTTAGGATTCTTACCGACCAATATTTTTTGAATATAGTCTTTTTGGATATTCCAATTGTGGAAAAACCTACTACTTAAAAAAAGGAAGCTATTAAATAGCCAGCTTATAGTCGCTATGCAGCCGTTTTGCCTAACCATTCATATAAATATGAAGAGATAAGCGAAGTGTAATGAAAATTGCATTTTTATTAAAATTATGAAAAATTGTATAGTGGCATGAAGCGAAGAAAATTGCTTTTTAGTTAAAAGCGGCCTTAGGAGAGCTTTTAATAATCCCCTATCTTGTTTGAGGCAAAATGTGGAATTTTTCCAAACAGAAACTAAATAATTCCGGGAAAAATTCCGACAATTCAGTAGAGTCGCGTGAAAAATATTCTACATCTTAATAAAAATGTCAAAATGAAATACCAAACCAAGACAACTATTTTCTATTTTAGGGAAAATTATTTACTACATATTGTGCTTGTTTTTCAATAAACAATCTGTTATATTTAAATTATTTTTCTAGTTCTGTGCTCTTTTTACAAACATTGTGCCATGTATAGCCACCAATTCTCCAGCGTTTATCATAGTAAACACGCTTTTAAAAAGAGGAATAATTAATACCGAAAACTAATTTTTTAAAGTCATATTAAATTCTTATAATATATATTGAAAGTGCAAAGATGTCGGAACTTTTTAGATTTGCATTATTACACTACTGCATATTTTTCATACAATAAATAATATGTTTTGATGATTCCATAACTGTCTCTGACTGGCGGCAATTGTTACTTTGCGAGCTTTGGAATCCTGTGTTTCCAGTTTTCATAATTAAATCAAAATCGATTGTGAGCTTTAAATGATGTCACAATTTAATTGTTCCGAATTACTATTGATAAACCTAATAATTTCACGTGTTGTTATGAAATTATTTATTGTTCTCTCTGAATTATAAATCGGAAGACATAATTAACAAACGTGCAATACTAGCAGGTCGGTTGCACAGCTTCAGCTTTATAGCTATTAACAGTTTATTGCAAACAACTATGAAATAGCAGAAAATACTTGCTCTTACCTCTTTCTGCTCTGACCTGCTTTTCTAAAACCCTCTTCCCAACTCTTTCAGGTAGTTGAAATATGTATTTTTGTATTTGCAAAAAATACTTAAGCTTATATCTAGTTGCCCCATTGAAATTTGCTTACTCAGCGGTACGCAAATTTCAGAATTTGTCTATTCTAGAATTATTACAGAAAATTACAAATGTTGACATTCTTAAAAGATGCATTCTAATGCTCTTTATATTTACCGCCTGAGGCTGTATTAATCGTTCTTTCCAAAGACCTACTATGAAACGATTTGGCCAATTGTGTTTTTATTATGTTTTTACGCTCATAAAAGCGATACTCGTACAAATGGTTTTACGGCTGCTTTCAGAAAGAAAACTTTCGGACTTTAAGCTCAGAGTTAAGTATGCCTGTTGCTTTTAAGCACATCAGCTATTTTTTTGTATCGTTAGTCGTAATAGATGTTGCAACGATTTCAAGCGAAAAGATCTCTAAGAATCAATTAAGAAAATGTGCACGAAGCAACTTATTCGTAAGTGAGATTTTCGAAAATCCTTTAATCACATTGCTTAATTGTACCATTTTTAGGGTCAAATTAAGTGATATTATTTATATTAAACTTATGTTTCTTCAATTTTGTGACAATTTTATCGAGTACTGTTAATTCAAGTTATGCCATTAACTCTCATCAAAGAAATGTATTCTCCAATTTGGTTATATTAAACGGAGCTCTAAGAAATTCTTAATTTTTATTCCAAAACTTATTGCTTTCTTGGACAGAAAAGGAATAAAGGAATGTTTATTACTGAACTCATTTTTTAAGTTTGTCTTAGAGTAGTAGTAGTAGTAAACATCTTTATTTCTAAAAAAGGCTATCGACCTATCGGTCTTTCTGCCCTTGTTCAATACATGTAGTCTTAATCTAAATAAAAAACAAATATGAAAATTCTCTTATTCTAGGTCAACAATACTATTAAATGAAATTTCAGTGGCAAGAAGAAATTATTTTATTGTCAAATAGTCAGTTGCGTTTGTAAGTGTTCGAGTAGCGTTAATGTAGGGAAACGGAAGCGGGATTGTCTGGTTGGTCTTGTAAGACAAGGGGGATTCAGTATTGTCCAGTTGTAGAGGTTGTTTGTCCATTTTGTCTGTAGCTGTATGAGTGTTTCCGAGATCTTTGTCATGTTTGTGCGTTCGTATAGTAGTTGGGTGGGGGGGTTGTGTAGTGGGTTTTGGGGGTGTCTTATTCGTGTTATTAGTCTTAGTTCATTCCAATGTATTCCTGGGTTTTCAGTCAATTTTATTGTCACTAATTATGGTGTTATGTGATGAGCCCTGCGTTTCGTCCCGGGTCTACCTATTGGACTCGTCAGTAAGGCTTAGGTAGACCCTGCCTTATACGCCGGACATCGGTTATACGCGTTCGGACGTAAATGAACCGAGCCGGTGTAGATCTTGTGCGGTGAGATGTTGGCAACCCGTGTTGCCGATGCTGCCACTCGTTCCATTCTGCTTTTTTTCCCAAGCATCTATCTTCGTATATTCTTTTTCCTGACTGTACTTTAATTCATTCCAATGTATTCCTGGGTTTTCAGTCAATTTTATTGTCACTAATTATGGTGTTATGTGATGAGCCCTGCGTTTCGTCCCGGGTCTACCTATTGAATATTAGTCTTAGTGCAATTTGTTCTGTTCTTTGTGTATAACGTTTTGTCCTTTCTGTTCCGTTGGTCATGAGTATATGTCCAAAGTCTAGCAAGGGTCTACAAATAGCTTTACATATTTTGGTTGCGGTGTTTGTGCTAATTCCTCTGTCTTTGTAGGTTAGTGATCGGAAGTGTTTTGTTCTCTTTATTGTTTCTGCCCTGATGTTTCGTATGTGTTTAGTTAATTTAAGTTTGTGGTCAATTGTGATTCCAAGGTATTTTACGTCGTTTTTTGGTTGTGTCGTTTGTCCGTCTGCAGTTATTGTAGGGGAGTCAGCGTTGAGTCTGTGGTTTGTGAGCAGAAGTTGGTTTTTTGACGCGTTTGGTGTTAGTCTCCATTTATAAAATCATGTCATTGTGTTGTTTGTTAGTGTTTGGAGTCTTTGAGCTGCTCCCTCAGTAGTTTTGTCATGTACAATAAGTGCCGTGTCGTCTGCGTATTGTAATATTTATGCCGATCTGTCGATTTGATTTTTGTTTGGTAAATTCAAACATATTTTAATCTAATTTTTAAATTATATGTTAAAAAACTAAGTTACCTCAGAGTTCCAAATCAGGCAAAGGCAAACTGAACTGAAACAGTTTCAACCCCAGTCGAAACACGTTGCAGAATTTGTAGTTGAAATATTTGCGATCGGTGATAACTTGCTAATTTCTACCTGAACTCCAAGAGAACTCACTAACAACCTAATAATTAAATTCGGCATAATCCAGGAAGTAAATCAACCCTCCCTGCTCTCTTGGCTTATTAACTACCCAAACAAATAGCATCCTTAATAAGAGATAAATTAAATACATCCCCCAGCAACGTCAATAACTTTCACTAAATCTCTGCTAATCTGTCGGCAGTTATACATTTAATCTTCAACAGTTAGCACCGAAAACTTTGAGTTGCTAAATCTGCCATATTATTAATATTTAGACACTTAACATATTCTTTCACACATTTTCAATAACATCATAATGCATGTAGTTTGCTATTTATTTATTTATAACATACTTTCCATGCTTTTTACATAGTTTAGGAAACGCTGTTTCAAAATCTTTAAGTACATACTTAATTGAAACCCCGCTGGCTGAGCTGAAAGAATTTCAATATAAAAGTTTGCAATGAATTGCTTTCTTAACCTATCCAATAAAAGCAAAAAGAAATGAAAATGAGCAAGAGATAAATCAATTCCGGTACGTACAACGAACGAATCATTAGAGAGACTCTAATCCTGCCCGTCCACAGAGGAGGCGAACTTTTGAACAAATCCGAAAAAACTTTTCCCACTTTTCATTATGCATTTTGTCCACGGCCATTCCCGGAACAAAAGTTTCTATTTTGCGGTCTAGAGAAATTACTGAACACTTGTGTCAGTAAAGCAGAACTTTGCGAGTTTAAATAACTTGCAAATGTATTTTATTGCCGTGGAAATACTCGGGCCGCAGTTTCGGTTTATGAGAGGAAATTGTCTTTTGCGAAAAACAGATAATAACTCCGCATAGAATTATAAATATTTAAATGGTTCAGGTAAACAGCAGATTACTTACGTAGATAAATTGCACAGTAAAATATTTCACATTTTTGGAATTAAAGTTTTGTAAAAGCTTTAGTCGCTCGTTTGTGTAATAATGTTTCAACGTACATATGAATTTCTAGGATTATACGTATGTCTGAATGCACCCGTAAATGGAATACTTGTGTGGAACACCAGCTACTTAAATTTTCTAAATTCGGAAAAATTACAAGTGATTTAATAGTTAAGTTACAAAATTTGCGTCAAACTTTTATGGTTGGGTCAAATACTACGATTTGAAACTGATGATGAATACATAAATGATTTTTTTGATTTTCACATATATGGTCATATTTAAGGAGTGATCATAGTCTATTTCGTCCTCTATCTCGTCTTCTTCCTTGTTTTTTATAGACTATTTCTACTGGCTGACTAAAATTAAAATTTCTGAAACCGAAGCAGCTAATTCGTTAAAGGAAAGTTGTAATAAAAATTTGGGTGATAATGAAGAAGAATTTTAACTGAATTTAGCCCGACAAACAATTTATTCTAGAATTCGCTCTATAAATTTATTAATGACAACATTTATCATAATTTTATAACTGAATGAACTGAAAAATAATATTACTTTTCCGAGAGCTCGCTACTAGTAGTCACTTTATGTCTAGTGGCAAGATGCTATAAAATTTAATGTATGTGTAGAATGCTTCATGTTACAACAGATTTAATCTACATATGTGATGAGTAAGTGTAGTTTCTCATTCCTGTTCTTGTTTCATGGACATTTTGTTGCTTCTGGTGGTCCATTTTGTGGTTGAATATAAACTTTTAAAATTGTGATTTTGAAATCAAAACAGTTTATCTGCTCATGAGTGCTTATCAACACCTACTATTATTTCTGTATATTGCTATTTGTATAAAAATTTTCGTCTTATTGGTCGCAAAGCAGGTATAAAAAACTGTTGAAACTGTTGCATAAGTTCTTCACTTTGTGACCTGATTTTTCAATTTCTTAACTAACTAACTTTTGCATCTAAAACTTCAAACATTAAACTTCAATGTTTACCCTATAAAGATTACATCGCCCCTATCGGAGACAGGACAACGTCGACAAAAGTTGTTTTGTATTGTGTGTATTTGCTATTGTTACCAGAGCCCATTTTTTAACAATGTTAGCGCTGAATAATATTGAAAAACGCATTTACCTGGTGGGTTCTTAATAAGAAGGAAACGTTGAAATAGAATGGGAGCTGTTGTATGTCATCCTCCAGAAGTTGCAAGCAAGCAACTCTACTGATATCAAGTAGATGCGATTGATGTATTCCTTTAATAAAAAATCAACAGTGAATACAAGCAATTAAGAGCATTTTTTGCTATTGCTCTTCTGAGCATTTCAATTTTGAGAATCTTAAAAAAGTCCGCGTAATGAAGCGAATCGAACAAAGTTAACGTGAATAAGAATATTGATATTACTTAAGCCGTGGAATTACTTCGCATGCCATATGCGTTATATGCAGTTTACACGCTAAGCTTACAATGTCTTTCTCTAAAACGGGTTAATTAATTGACATGAAATAAGAAGCATTAGAAATGTATAGGTTTGCAGTGTGCGGCAAAATAAAAAAGTACACCATGTTTTATTGTACGAATTAGAAAGTTTTTGTAGCTTTATTTTATTGTTCTGGTGTTCTTTCTGTTGAAATAAAAACAATCAAATAGTTTTAGTAGGTATCGAAAATTGCTTCGTAAATTTTATTGGCAAAAAAAGGTTCAAAATCTTTATCCATCAATTCATGCTAACACCTTACTTCAGGAATTCTTTTAACGCCATGTCTTAATAAACAGCAGTTAGAATTTTTATAATTCGTCAGAAAATCCTAATGCAAAATATGAAACTAACGTGTGCAGTGTGTGACTGACACGTTATAACATAAACATCGAAAATTTTGATGCATCTGATCAATTCACCTTGATAATTGCTATGTGGATATCGGTAATTGGAGATTGTAGGCTCGAATATTGCACTGCAGGTTTTATTGTTTGATGTCCATACTTTTTTATTTGATCCAGCTGTTTCGGAATTTATTCGAGAGTTACACAGAAAGCGCTTAAAAATTACCGATAATTTTCATGTAAACTTGTTGTTCATAGTTTTACCATTTACAAGATTGGGTGAAAATTTTGCAACAACCATGAACTCCAATTTGTCTGATTAACCTCCAAACAACCGAAGGGCATTTACCTTGGATGTGAATAAGAAGCTCCGTTTCTGCATATTTCTTAAAACGTGTAACAATTTTGTCTTTATTAATTTAATCAAAACGACACATTTTTAAGACTTTTTTCGAGAAAATTTTTTTCTCGAACCGCTTTCCTATCTTATTTACAAGAGGTTTAAAAAAGTTAATTAAAAACAATCAAAGAGATGATGTCTGGTATTTCTAACGAGTAAGAACAGTTAAAAGAAAGATGTAATGAATCTGGCATTTGGGACATCTTTTGAAATCTTTTTTTTCGATTTGTTTGCTTTGGTTTGTTAAGAATTGTGTAATCTGTGAAGTATATTTTAATTGCCTTTAGTGCATTATCTCGTTAGACTATGGCAAACATTTCGTTTCTTCATCTTCTAGTGTCCCAAAGCTGTTACACTTGTATAATGTAGAATAGAATTACTTAGAATTATAATTCATAGAGCAAAAGCTCAAAAGAAAATTTTGTATTTTTGCCTAGGAATTCACTATCTAAACCGATAGGTCGATAGCCTTTTTTAGAAATAAAGATGTTTACTACTACTCACTATCTAACTTAATTCCAGCCTTTATGTTACACCTTATATATTTCACAATGAGCATATTTTTGGACAATTCACTGTAAAGAATAAATAATGGGATAAAACATGTTTAGTTCCCTTGCACTCAGGGCATAGTTTTTCGAATAGACTTTTTTAAAATGTTTTCAATGGTTCAATATTTTAACTAAGTTTTTCTGTGTAGTATTTTAACCACTTTCCATTTGAATCCACATAAAACTTCACACTGTCAGTTTGGAAGTAGCAGAGCGGGCAAGTTCAAGTTCATTTAGGAACTTAGTTTCTATTTATTCTTGCAGCTGCTGTTTTGTCATTTAACGAATGATGCACTTTCCAAGATAAGAACCGCTTTCCATGTGGCCAATCTAAATATAAGTAATACAGCAAGGAAAACTTTTATATACAAGTTTCACGCCGTGAACTCGTTAAAGGAACCTTTCGAGTTCTGAAAATGTTTCTCTTTTCATCCATTATTCCCGGTTTCAATAAGGGTTTTTTTCCTGGTTAAAAGAATCGGGGGTGTTTGGACTTCAATGGGATGAAAGCCCGTCTGTCTCCTATAATATAGCCACTTTATTCAACTACCTTCCCCCTTTTTAAAATTCACTTGGGCTATTTGAACAAAATGACCTAATTATTTTCTTTTCTGCCAACGGATTGAAGCCTGGGAAAGTATTCTTGGCACTGATTCATTGACCTGTAAAGATATCGATCAATACTTGCAGAATTATAACCATTGCTTAAGACTTACGACACGTAAAATAATACGTTTTCGTATTGTTATTTATTCTTGTATAGTACAAAAAGCATTTTGGCCCATTACAATGAAACTTTGATGAAATATTCAACTCCTTTTCCGGGATTTCCATTAAAGCCGCAATTACGCTAGGGAATTGTGGAAATGCACCTCTATCGTCATTACGTTTTAGAAGGAAACCTAAATAATTAAGAATCTTTTGTTGTGAGGTACCTTTGCCTTTCGCGTTTAGTCGAATTACGTTTAAAACCTTTAATACCAAGCGCACTTTAAAATTGAAATGTTTTCTTTGAAATGCTGATCACTCTCTATCTGGAAATGTTATACGGAAACTATGAATTGCTCCGCTTCTATTTTAGGGAACACGGATATTGTTTTTTTTTTCGTTGTAAATTGTCGTAAAAAAGTTTCTTTTCCTATTTATTTAGAAAGCGATTTCATTTTTTCGATTTCGATATATTGAACTCTTAAAACTATTTTTTGTTAGCAAATTTGGAATTTTTCTGCTGCAAGTTTAATATTCCACAAAATGTCTCTGAGCTTTATGTTTGTTGTTGATATCCTCAGTTTTTTCTGAAAACTGTAGTAGAATCATTCCAAATAAGTTTATTTTAACAAAGCAGTTCTGTTTCTACTTTTAGGATTCCAATTAGGTCCAAAAGATTTGGAATAATGGTAAAAAAACACATGTATTTTCTGAATACGTCTTTTCAGACTCGGCGTATTTAATAGGCATTTTTTAATTTTGTGAAGCTGCCAGGTAAAAGAAATATGACACATTTTCTGAAGTGTTTCCTTTTGTTAGTACAATTCCTTTATCTTCCCAATATGTCGATTTATGCGATTAATGAACGGGTAGGTAGACATGGTTAATAATTACGTAAGGGGCGTGAGTTTTCTAGACGTTGCCGATAACTTCGCAAAATACCTAACAGGATCTACTAACATCTCACCTAAGGCCAAAAAGAAGTAGTTTTGTATAGAATGAAGGATTTGAGTAAAAGTCTAGGAGTAGCCGACAATCTTTGAGTTCCTTTTGTTGATGTTGCTAAAGTTAATAGAAGCCATTCATATAAACTTCATATTCATGATTATTTTGCTAAGATGGAGTTTTGTGAATTTTGGATCAAAAAAATAAAATGAACAGACAAAGGCGAAATAAATAAATTAAATACATAATTCAGATTCAGATCATAAATAGATCAACACTCAGGGGCGTAAAATAATGGCCGTTTAGGAGGAAATTATAAAATTATCGTTTCACTTTTTATAGAAGGCACAACTGCAACTTATTTGGAACAATCATTGGAACTGCTGCATGCGGTGAAAAAACCAAAAATTGAATCGATAATAAATGTTTCAACATGCTGGAGCTCTTCATCGCACAGTGCCGCAGTTTTGACGGAATTTATCAACATGTTTCCGAAAAACTAGATTGGGCATTTGGACCTGTTATCTGGCCAGAGTGCAGTCCAGATATTTCACAAACACATTATTTTTATTGGGGATATTAAAAAAGGAAGTCCTCACTGATGTGCAAGATCCGAAGAACCGCATTATTGAGGCGTCAGGCAGCAATACGGCTCGATATATGTTGATCATGAAAAAGGCATTTTATGATTGTAATTGGAGTAGTACTGTCTGACCTCAAACTTAGGTTGTTTTAAATGATTTTCTAAAAACTATTGGTTTATTTTATCTAACTTTACATAGTTACTAGTAGTGTAAGTGTAGGGCAGAAACCTTCAATGAAAATGAACGATTTTCAGACATTGTTCCAGGTCTTTTAGACCTAGATTGCCAAGAGTAGTAAAGTTACAGCGATATCCCTGATAGACACCGATATAAAAAACTATATCTACTGTCTTTTACTGTTAAAAGACTTGCAGTGAATCGTAATGGAAAAGCTTGAACCGATTGAACGGAACAGTGTGCAAAAAATCTCAAAGCAAAATTGAAACCAGTACTCAACAAACCCGAAGAGGATTGTACATTACAGCGGCCAATGTCCAATATGTCTTTATTAGCTTCGTTTGTTCCCTCTGTTCATGACATAGGTAAATAATTGAATATCTAGTTACACCGGACAGGAATATGGGATTCATTACGCTCCGTGTCTGTTATTTTTGCCAGCGAGAGTTTTTAATGGGATAAGCCAAGTGAATAACAGGGAATAATGTGATTGTGCCTCACGGTTTTTTCAGGTTAGTTTTGGGGGGATTTTGGAGCTAATGTGCCCAATAGGATTCTGAATTTATATAGGGATTTTAAACATGAATATCGGACATAGAAGTCTGTACATATAGAACTCGTTTCGTCAGGAAAAGTCCACATTTTCAGAGAATTTACTGTTATGATTGATTTACATCATTGAGTGATCAATTGGGCTATTTGGCATCTCAGTCAGAGTGTGCTATTTGCAATTCTTTTATTTAAATAGAATATTTGAACTGCATCTCAGGTTCACAAAAAACGCTAAAAGTCGTTACAAGACACAGATCTTGAGCCTTTGATCATAGCTGAATAGACAGGATGTCCAGTAGAGGAAGCAATGTTAACGATTTCTGGAGTATGGCATAAAGTTGCCAGGAATTAGGTATACGCTTAGTTTTTTTTATAGTGTCCGAGTGAAGCACGATTTACGTAACAAAACTTCAATCCCACGACACCATACTCGTTTAAAGCTAAAAACATTCTAAACCGTGTAACATTTATTCCACTGGAAAAACTGGAGTTTCACCTGATTCACTGTCGAACAACGAATCCAAGCAGACTCTTTCCGTCTTATATTACCAGAAGCAACCCTTTAGAATCCGAAATCGCTACTTATATCGATAATACTACTTACGATACTCTTGAGATATGGATATTATTATTTTTCGCCAAAGTGCCTTAATAATATCTGCAATGATCTTAAGTGGAAGGGCACCCTATTGTCCTGAGGTTGAGAAATCGGCCTCAAAGGCGGATGAACCACAATTAAGTGGCCAACGGCATTAAGATGTAGAAGGCAACGAGAAACCATTTCAAAAGATTTGACAAGGATATCTCTCGTACAATTATCATGGCTGAAAACGAAATATAAATAGCTCTCAGTCCCCAGGTCAGGTGATGTCCAGAGGGTGCAAAGAATCCCCTGGTCAGCGATGAAAATTGGTACATGGAACGTAAGAAGTCTATACCAGACTGGAAAAATGCACGACGATATCCAAGAAATGAAATGATTAGATCTAGACATCTTAGGAATCAGCGACACAAGATGGCCAAGTGTTGGACAACAATCGACGAATAATGGCACCATATACTTTTCGGGAAGTGAAGATGACCACCATAGATATGAAGTCGCAATCATGGTGACTAAAGAAGTTAACAAGGCAGTAATTAACTTTACTCCTATATTAGATCGCACGATACTCGTTAAACTTCACACGAACCACTGTAGATTAAACCTAATTCAAATGTATGCCCCTACAGCAGACAAACCCGATAAACATAGTGAGGAATTCTACAACGAAGTGAATAATATTATATAATCCTTAAAATCACGAGATATTAGTGGAATACTTTAATGCGAAGATTTTCAAAGGTAAGCTTGATAAATATGTAGGCGAATATGGCCTACAAATCGATTACTACAATTCTGTCAAGAAAACGACTTTGCTATATGGAACACCTTTTTCATGCTACCAAACCGTCGACTATACACGTGGAAATCTCTACAGGATAACTCAGAAAATAGAGTGGGAAATCAAATCGATTATATCTTGATAAACAACAGATATAATCCATAATATAATATATATAATATATATAATATAATCTATCCAGGAGCAGATGCCTCATCAGACCACAACCCTCTAATAGCTCGCTTTTTAGTACAGCTGAAAAAACAAAAGAATATGCCAACAACAAACCATAAAGAAGTATCGGGTCTAAATAATCAAGAAACAAGACAAAAATGGAAAGATAAGACCAATGACAACCTGAGAATACTCGAAAATAACCAGGAAGACATAAACAGAAATAGGGAAAAAGTAAGGAGTGCATTAATGGCACCCAGCAGGAAAATCCTAACCAAAGTAAAAAAAAAGAGAAAAACAGGAATGGATGACCTCAAATATTTTAAATCTGATGGAAAAACGCCGAAGGGCAAAGGACGATACCCAAACATACAAAAGACTACAGAGCAAATTCGGTCCAAAAAAGACACGCAAAAGAAGAGTTTTACAGAAACAAATGCGAAGAAATAGAGATCCTGCTAGGAAAGCAGGACAACTTTAATATACACAAAAAAAATAAAGGAATTAGCAGGATTACGGAAAAACAGACCACGTACAATAATAACCGCCCAAGGGAGCAGAATAATTATCACATACATTGGAGAGAAATTCAAAACATTGAAGAACTACATAGAGGAGCTATTTGAGGATGATAGAGGTATTAACAGAATAGAAACAGACCTTGTTAGATACCGGACCAGAGTTCACTGAACAAGAGGTAATCTATGCAATAGAGACATACAGCTGCAGGCCCCTGACCAGTTACCTTCCGAAATTCTAAAATTGTATATTCACCATATACATGTATATTCACCATATACAGAACAGGTATCATACCCAAAGAAGGGCTGTTATCAACATTTGTCATCATTCCAAAAAAACAGAATGCAAGGCACTGTACACACTCAGACTACCGAACTATTAGTCTCATGAATCACACGCTAAAAATATTTCTCAAACTGATACATAATAGAATGAACAAAATCCTAGTACAAGAGAAGATCTCTTTGCACTGAACGTTCTTGAGCAACGGCTTATGGACATGAAACAGGACCTTGTTCAACGTATCAACCCAAGGCGTTTGATAAGGTACGTCACGAACTTTTAATCCAGCTCCTTAAAAAGAAAAATCTAGACACTGGTAATATCAAAATCATCACGAATCTTTACTTCAATCAAAAAGCAGTTGTGAAGATAGAAGGGAAGAACACGGATTAAATAAAAATCCGAAGAGGTGTCAGGCAAGGATGCGTATTATCGCCGATGTTGTTTAACCTCTATTCAGAAGAAATTATGAAAAGGGCACTAGAAGACGAATCGAAGTGTGTTTTAATTAACGGAGTGCATACTAACAATATAAGAAATGCGGAGGTTACTATTCTGTTAGCTACTAGTCTGGAGGATTTACAGGTGCTGCTAGACAAATTAAATAACACTAGCCAAGAATTCGGACTGTCGCTAAATGTTAAAAAGACTAAGTTCATAACATTATCCAAAACAACACAAAACAAACGCTCAAATCATAGCAAATAACCAAGCCATAGAAAGAGTTAAGGGGTATAAATATCTCGGTACCATTGTAAATGAAAACAACGAGCGCACTGAAGAAATGAAAACCAGAATAGAACAGGCGAGAGCAACATTTATGAAAATGAAAAGGGTGTTTTACAGCAGTGACCTCAGCCTAATTTTAAAGATCAGGCTGGTGAGTTGCTATGTGCTATCGGTCTATGGAGCAGAGGCATGGACCCTTAAGGGGATAGAAATGAAACGGTTGGAGGCAATCGTGCTATGGGTGTATTCCGCAGAATGCTGAAGTTAAAATGGACCGATAGAATAACGAATGTGGAAGTCATGAGAAGAATGAGAAAGGATAGAGAGATTGTTCATAGGGTAAAAAACGCAAGCTGCAATATTTGGGACATGTGATGAGGGGCGAAAAATACTACTTACTGCGACTCATAATGCAAGAAAAAATACAGCGACGGAGAAGTGTGGGGAGAAGACGCCATTCTTGGTTGCGAAATTTGCGAGACTGCACTGGTTCAACTGCACCACAAATCAGCTATTCCGATCAGCAGTATCACCAATACGTATAGCCTTGATGATTGCAAACCTTCGCAACGAAGACGGCACTTAAAGAAGAAAAATGATCTTAACGTAACATATCAATTGTCCATACATTTTTTTACACTTCATCTTCTTTCATTGCCTTGTGTTGCACAAACCGAAATTTTTCAGGCTTGTACATACTAATAACTGCGTTTTTAACAGATTTAGAGATTTGATACAATCGACACAGAAAACGAATACTATTTAGTCATTAGTTGTTCCTTAAAATCGATATACTACGCAGAAATGTTTCAAAGATGTCGGTGGCCATTCATAAATCAAAAGGAATTGACAGCCAAATGAACTCAACTGTCCTCAATGCTCACAAGTAAGATGAAATAAGAGTTTAACAACATAGTTCTCATGAATCAATATGAAATCTTATAGCCTAAATAGATTTTGTTATAGTTCTTTTACCACACATTTACTATTTTATGTTTACTTGTTTACATCGCCTTACAGTTTCTTGGTTCATAATAAAGAAAGTTTGCTAGTGTGTTATTTTGTGTAATAAATTAAAGGAAATCGAAATGAAACGAAATAAAGTTCGAATCAGTTACAGTTTTAAGCGCGCTTTGAATGGCTCCATATAGTTTCTATCCAAATCTGTAAACAAACAACAATTATTTTCATTTCCCCTCAGTAACATGCATTTTCATGCAGGGTTCCTTTACAATTAACTTCAATGTCTCTTATTAGATTGAAAGAGAACATAGAATGTGTACTTTTTTAAGTGACTTTTTGGAAGTAAACTGATTTATTCAACATATTACCAAATTCTTGCTGAATTAAGTTAATCATATACGCTATAAATTTGACTCTTTAGACAACTTTGGATTAACATGTCTGCATGTAACCTTTTGCTTCTCAAATTATATTGATACTACTAAAAAGCGAGCCTCTGTAGTCAATTATAATAAATTTAACTCAATCCCTTCAATACTACACACTAGGCATTGATTATACAAGCGGCAATTCGAATTTAAATATCTAATAGCAATTACCTTTCCAATGTAAATACACTGTGTTAACCCGTAGCTTGAGCGAAATAATCAATTATTTTCACAATACATTGTGCTTGTAATTAATTATTACAAGCAATCGTAATCGAACAACTCTTGCCTATAGTTTGGTAACATCAATGTTAACCAGTAAAGGATCTGATATTATTTATGGCTTCTCGTCGGCACAATACATTCGGGAACAATGGTTTATTTTCTCAATAAATTTACTGACTAGTACAGCAAGGCCCTTTGATAGGCATATTTAAGATAGCGAAGAATGAAAAATTACTACGCGTTTCTGCAGTCAGACGCGGCATTGTTATGTTAACTTTTCAATAACGCGAAATTGTGGAGGAATTTGGACTGAAAAATGTTTCTGTTTTGTACTTCTTTTCGGCTATTTTGTCATGGTAAAATGTAAAATCAAATCTTGATAGGTTCGACGGACTAATAAAGCGCTGTGTACTGAAGTACCTGCTTGAAAACCGTACTTGAGTACAGAGCAAATATATGTTTTTTTAACAGTCGGTAATTCAAATACATTTAGTTGAATGAATGCAAATCGCCCTAAAAGGTAGTTTTATCAATTGTACCAGTTCAGACGAATTAAAACTGTACAGACAGGGACATATTTGCACAAAGTAAACTGCGAAAAGAAATTATTTGAATTGAATGCAAGCGCGAATAAATCGATTTTCAAACTTTCCAAGTGCGAATTCTGCTAGCTATTATTACTAATTAAACTTGGTTAATGAGTATGTTATTAATTTAAGGTGACCATCCTGTTATTATTATTATTGAAAGAGCCCTTGGCAATATGTTCTCTAGCTGCAGTACGTACTCTACTAATTTATCCATGACCAGTAATGTCGAAGAAAAAGTACTTGGTTAACATTTTTTATAATTACAATATTTCGATTGGTAGTTATCTAAACCATTTTTTCTTGTTTATTATCGAATCGAAATCGGCTGAAGTATAATTCAAACGTCAAACAATCAACTATTTATCAGAAGTTATTTATTTAACGGACAAATGGCGAGGCTGATTAATATTACAATCGAATTGGATTACTGTTTTTATGCGTGATTTTATCAATTACTTGAGTGTTTTGTTTCTTTGCTTTTCAATATTTCATATGGCCAAAAGAAAATATCTACAATTTTTACATTCAGCTTAACGGATTTTTCCACAGTTTTATATGTGCAGTTAAACTTCACGGTGCAAATTCGATTAATTCGCTTAATTGAAAACTTAGATAAAATTAGTTTTGACACTGCAGAACACCTGAAAGCGCCCTTTCGTGTTACCTGACCTTTGAGCAAATCACGCGATTTGCAATAGTTAGATTTACTGACTTGATATGTTCAAGTCCACCCCTACGTTTTGTTATTACTTTAATGAATTTGTCGACATGTTCTTGTTTGACTAAATTACTGGTTTCAATAGCGTAGAACACACAATATTCCAAATCTCATTAAACTCTACAAAATATTTCAAAACTTCAAAGAACGACTAAAACTTTAATATATTTATTAATAATACATTTTTCGAAATTTCAGTGGCATTGTGTTAAACATGTTCTATATGCCCATACTTTTTAAATTTTAAAATGTACATAAACGTATCAAACTACAAGTCCCATGGTTTAAAATATATAATATTTTTGTTTGTGTTTTAAACAGTAAATGTTATAAAACTAAAAATTCGTTTATATTCGTCAGACTTTTCCATGATGTCGCAAGACTAGGTTGATTTATATTTTTTATGCAAATTTCCCGCAGGCAAAAAGATAAATGGGATTTTAATATGCTACGTTTGCAGAGAGCCAGAAGTTGTGCATTGTGTAAAATTTTTAATCGAAATTATTTGCACATTTTTCATTGAAATTGAATTACTGTTCTTGATGATCGGCTTTAATATATGGATGTTTTTTTCTAACAATGACGCATGTTTAAATTACATGTTTTCCGCATTTTAAAATTTATAGTGCTCGCAACTAACTTAGAATAAGCTAACTATTCTAAGCATTGTTCCTTTTTTCGAGAAGTAACTAAGAAAAGCGAATCTTTGGTACAACGGGCGCATACATGATGCCCCAAAAAAACATTACGAACAGAAGCAAAAATGACATAGAATATAACTTTGTGTGTACTTTCCTGACTGTAGTAGTAGTAGTAAACATCTTTATTTCTAAAAAAAGGCTATCGACCTATCGGTCTTTCTGCCTTTGTTTAATACATGTAGTCTTAATCTGAATAAAAAATAAATATGAAAATTCTCTTATTCTAGGTTGACAATCTTATTAAATAAACTTTCCAATTCCAATGACAAGAAAAATTATTTTATTGTCCAGTGTCAGTTGCGTTTGTAAGTGTTCGAGTAGCGTTGATGTAGGGAAACGGAAGCGGGATTGTCTGGTTGGTCTTGTAAGACAAAGGGGATTCAGTATGGTCCAGTTGTGGGGGTTGTTTGTCCTGACTGTATTTGAACTTAATTCAAAAGAAATTCCTGGGTTCCAGTCAATTTTATTGTTTATTATTTAAAATGTTACAAATACGTTTCGGTGTCTTTCTGCACCATCATCAGTTTGTCTAAAATATACATTCACAGTCGTCATTAATTTAAAACAAGAGCTTTGTTAAAATATATATACTAAAATACAAATTGCAAACATGTTAAAAAGCATATTAAAATCGTTTGAATCTCTTGGGATCACAGGTGATGAGTCAGGACAATCATGTTCGGGAAAAGACTAGAATTTATTGTTTAGAGCTTGAAATTTTACTTACATGTACGGTTGTTTCTACCTTCACCTTTGGCAAGCTATTGAAAAATCTTTACTTTGTCCAATATCGACCTGGAATATACGGTAATGACAAAAGTGAATATTTTTCTATGGCTTGCCAAAGATGATAGTGGAGAAAGACACCGAAACGTATTTGTAACATTTTAAATAATAAACAGTAAAATTGACTGGAACCCAGGAATTTCTTTTGAATAGAATATAACGTCCCATACAAAGTATACCTCTATGCAAAATATTACCTAACTGAACTAACTTTCCTCAATCAAATTTCTTGTATTTTTTTAGTAATTGAAATACTGTATGGGTTCTAGGTGCAACACAATTGTGCAACATTTACTTACTTGAAGTTAATGACGACTCAAATAATTTATTATTCATCTATCGAGTTTGAGAATATAATGGAAACATAATTTGTGGATAAAACCTTACATTTGATGACATTGGTACTGAAAAATGCCCATTCAAAAACAAAAAAAAAAACAATTTGTTTGAGTGACCTCTTGTAAAGCTAACCATGGTCTTACAACTCAATACGCCCAAAAAAGTTGAAAAGTTACCACCCTCAGACGATAAATCAGTGACTGGAATATGTGTTAGATCATCCGGTTGGTGTGTAAATAAAAAATTGTTAAGTTTATATTTAAATGCGAAAGGAATTTAAGCATAAAAATGTAAAACCCTTAGTCAGCAAGTTGGTATTCATCGGAGATCCTGTTATTTAAATGTTCCCTTAGCCGTCTTCTTTTGCAAAATAGGTTAACGAGATGGCATCACATTTTATGCGTTTCTTTTCTGCTGATGTACCCGAGAGAAATAAATGGCCGCTAACCGAGTTTCTTGTCGTGAAATTACATTAGGCTAATAAGGAAGTCCTGCTGTGTCTTTTTTATAACGAGTATCACTGCTTGTTTAATTTGATTTTACTGGGGCCATCCACATCCTGGAAAAAATTTAGGTGGATTCGCGTTTTATTTAGAGAATTGAAAATAACGGCTGTTCTCTTTCTCCGTCTTTAGTTTAGCAGCGAAAGAAGGTTGGTAATAAAGCAAGCCAGACTAAACATTTTCTGCGCTCAAAGAAATCATTCAAGTTAATTAATTAGGATTTTAATAGAGTAAATATATTTATAGATGTTTTCATGTTCCCATGTGTTCATTCATGTTTCATAAAACTGTCTACTCGCCGTGTTTTTCTATATAAAATTTGATTACTTAGAGATGTCTTAAATCCGATATTTTATACAAGTACTGTCTTGCTCTCGAAGCTACGTACATGCTTTATACAATTTAATGTATCTTTCTTCCATTTTACTATTTTTCCTTTTTCCATATCCTCAATATGTTCTAGTTCTAGACAATATATGGACTCAACTTTGTACTTTGTTATAAGTATTTATACGTGCTATATTATTTATATGTGTTATATTATTTATACGTGCACATTTTTCAGTAACTCCATTCTTCCGATTCTCCTAAATTATTTACTCTGAACATCTTGAAGTTCCTTGATGACATTGTCTTATATTGAAGGCTCTTATCAGCATTTGAGCGAGAGGCGAGAGTATAAACTCTTGCAACTATGTATTATTCTTACGCCGTAGTAATTTATACCAAAAATTACCTTTTTAAATCTCGGAAACATTTTTTTCTCTTGTAGGTCGACCGCGTCCGGTATCTGCACAAAGATCACAATTTGCAATGGCGCTTTTGCTCTTCAGAATGTCTAACTCAGAAAATTTATTATCTCCTGGCCTCAGTAGCTCGTTTCCGTTTTTCTCAGCAAACATCCACAAAGACTTCCAAAAGTTTAAACAATTTTACCTCAGCCGGATTCTTGAAAGCCCTTGCACCTAAATTTTCAAAAGTTAACACAAGAAAGGGAGGGTTCACATGAGTAGGTATTTCGGGCGGTCGTGTACAAAGCCCGAAGGGTGCATTTGTTGAAGCGCCACTAGCTTTCGCAGCAAAGCTAGAACGCCCAGCTCGTTTGTGGTATGCTGCCAAAAAAAAATGGTCAGGTGGTATGCTGCCAAAATACCTACTCAGGACCTTTGTCTGAAATTGTTCGCGATAAAACTTAACGATAACACGAAACACATGATTTGAAGACCACAAATTACCGTCTGCTAACCCGTTTGCCAAACTAAGCTAATCTAACTACTTAATTTAATGTACTATGACAAAAGGGAAATAACTTCAAGTGTGGCTTGCCCGAATATCCACTCTACGTCCAGTCCGTCGCCTCCAAAAATCGCCGACACCTCGTGATACCAAGGTCCGCTCCACCTGTCCTCAGTTTCGAGTCTCACCCAGATTGTTCCTGGCCATCCAATCCACAATTTCCGTGATTACGATCCCTAGTCGGGAAGTTAGGTTCCGTAATGGCCTTGGTACGAGCGAAGCACTTTCGAATTAATATTCGAATAATATTAATATTCGGAATTAATATCCTTGCCCAAAGAAACCGTGATATGTTGGTTGATGTTTATACCTGTTTCATAGACTTTCAAAAGGCATTCGACCGTGTTAAACACGAGGTCTTGGTGGATACTCTCAAGTTGATTGGACTGGACGGAGCGGATATCAGAGTAATCGCAAACTTATACTGAAATCAGACGTCGACAGTCAGAGTGGAGGGAACCACCACGCCAGAAGTAACCATTAACGTGGCTTAAGGCAAGGATGCATCCTATCTCCGTTGATCTTCAATGTGTAATTGCAAATAATTTTCAAAGATGCACTTTCGGATGCAGCAGTGGACATTGTCATTAATGGCGAATTGATAAATAACTTGCGGTACTCGGATGACACGGTTCTGTTGGCCTCTAGCTCAGAAGATCTGCAGGGGAGTTTGAACAATGTGGCAATAAAGTACGAGGCAGCTGGCTTAGAACTAAACGTAAAAAAGACCAAAGTTTTAGTAATCAGTAAACAGCAGAATATCAGAGCTGATATCAGAGTCAAAGTGGTAAGCTTGGAACAAGTTCATCAGGTCAGATACCCAGACAGCGTTATAACAGAAAATGCAGATAGCCACACAGTAAGTAAGATCAAGGATAGAACAAGCACGAGCAGCTTACAGAAAAATGAGCAACGTTCTAGGATGCAGGGATCTAAAATTATCCCTACGAATCCGACTATTGAGATGCTACGTATTCTCTACACTACTATACGGAGTTGAAGCTTCGACCATCAACAAAAACGAAGAAAGTCGGCTTGAAGCGTTCGAGATGTGGGTAGGAGATCGCTAAGAGTCATGTGGGCTGAACGAATCACCCACGTGGCAATACTACAGCGCTTAAATAATACCACTGAGATCCTCTCCACTATAAAAAAGAGGAAACTAGAGTATTTCGGCCATGTCATGAGAGGAGAAAAATACAGACTCTTACAAAACATCATGCAGGGTAAAATACATGGCCGCCGCGGACCAGACAGGAGAAAAACGTCATGGCTGAAGAATCTGCGCGACTGGTACGAAACGAGTTCACACACACTTTTTAAAACTGCCTTGGATAAAGTACGGCTAGCGTTGTTGGTAACCAATGTTCTGAAAGGACACGGTACATAAGAAGAAGAAGTTGGGATCCAGGATGCAACTGATGATCTTTAGCAGAAGTCAGGCAGGTGGAGAAATCTACAACAGATTCACAAAATGGCGACGATGGCTTTTTGGTTCAGGAACCGCGATCTCGACTTTACTAGTCAAAGGCTGGTACTTGATTGCCCTTCTTTGGTTCGCTCTTCCTGGATCGATCCTTCGTCCTTTCCATTCAAAACTGTGGTCAGTAAAGGTGGGGCGATCACTACCTTGTCAGACAAAACCCTGACAAAGACTGCGGATATTCGGAAGCGAGATACAAATATTTAATTATTGAAATATAAATAATATCGAAAAAATTAAAAACCCTCACCTGACAAATTTTTTTACTAAATATATTATAAAGAAATACCGATAGGTCAATTTTGTTTCTGGTTGTAAAAACTTGTTTTTTAAAAACCGTTTATTTTACAAACCAAAATGTTTTACAACAGCGAGATGTTACTGCTTTACCTACTGACTTAAGACTAATTTATTCATGTCGAATGCGCAGCTTATATAGTGATTAATTGCTGGATCGACAGTTATGGTGTAAAATACACAGTGGTCCGCATAAGTGGTCATATAACTGGTCGATAGCCTTTTTTAGAAATAAAGATGTTTACTACTACTACTATAAAGAAATATCGGTTGAATACGAAAGATTACTACTGAATTTTACCAACGGATTAGCAGACAGGTGGACCGCTAATTAAAAACAAAATTTAACCGTCACAAGCTTCAGTCTAAGATATATTGATTTTTCTGAAATGTTTAAGTTTGTGGTTTTTGCTTGAGACTATTAAACTCTTTGACATATTTCAAATGGAATACGTTTTCAGTTTGCTGCTGAAATCGTATATCCGCCTTTTGGAGTTTAGAACATTCAATTAAAGCTATTGCTGATTCCCTGTCGACTTCAATGGTATCCATTGTTTTGAAGTGCCACGATTATTTTAACATCGAGCAGGTACGTGCCAAGCAAAAAGAGAAGAAAAAATTGAGAACATTTCTCCTACAATTACTTCAAAGTGTCGGAAGTTCTAATTAGTTTCCTGTTCGGTGTTCCTTCAACCGTGACGTATCCAGTCACGTTTTTGTGTGGCTTGTGGCTGCTTTCTTTCCAGCCTTGTCAGCAGTTATGGCGCTGGATTAAAGTGTCTGGATTAGGTTGGTATTTAACGGTGTTGGGAGTAAGTGTAATTTCATTAACCGCACAATTTTATCTCGCTTTTGTACAATATTGCATTCTGCAAAATATCTTCGTGGAGAGGCACACATTAAAATTGAACGAAGCGAGTGGTGCTGGAACACTCAACTATGTTGCAGAATGTCAGGATTACTTTAGAAAAAAAGTAGAAAAGCTTATCAGCCTCATAAACAATTACCTAATTGATATCAGTAATTTAAAAAAATTAATACCGTCGCCTCCTTAACTTCAACCATATAGAAACTAAATGTAGGAGTTTTACTGCAACACTGAAAAATGTTGAAGCATGTTATCGGCCTCATCTACAATTATCTAATTGATCTTCGCATGTTCCGAAAATTACTACCGCTCCATAGTAATTTTCTTCAACCAATTAGAAACTGAAAGACAAACCCATTACCCATATGTGCAAGTAAATGGGAAAACTTTTCCAAAGTAATGGTATATTCCAGAACCCCACTAATGAGATTGGTATCAATTTTAATGCTGCGCGTATTCTCACAAACGTAGAATCGTAATGTAAACAATATAAACTCTTATGTGTCACATACAAGCGCCCAAGCACAAGGGCTAAAGCAGTCCCATTTAAAATTAAGGGTCTTTGTTTTAACTCGCCTAGAGTCGTAAATGGTTTTTTGAATTGACGACAAAACAATGACGAGACTACGTATAAAATTGACGCTGGATAATTATTTAAATTATATTCAGTGCTATTTTATAATGTGCATTTAATAGGCGCAAAAGTGTATTTTTGAATGTATTTTTGGATTCATTTAATTTCGAATTTAATTTACCGTAGGTGGCAGAAGCATTTTGCAAATGAAGATTTTTTCACTTTGTGCATTGTTTATTTATAGCTTGATTATGTAAAAATTTTCTAGCTGCAAAAGTTTATTGCGCTGAAAGTAATGTGTGAAAGTAGCAGCTGGGTAATTTGGTGTAAATAACGTTTCTATTAAACAGCTGCCCAATTGATGCTATCAATCGCTCTCGAGATAGAAAATCGCTCAATGTCACTGCTTTTGAAAGAAAATATCGCCAGATTGTGTTATAGTTGAGAAATGTTGAATTCTCAAAATAAGTCACCAATTTATGGGGGTACGTAAAATCCTTCAAACAGTAGTTTTTAAATTAACTTACAATAGTAGTTTTTAAACACTTTTTCCCCCATTGTGGATGCATTAAATTAAATTGTTTTTAAAATTTACTTTTAAAATCTATTTTACTCGAGCAATGTTTGAGTAGATCAAGAGCATTGGAAACACATCTATTTTTTTAAATTGAACTAAAAAATACCAAAACCTGACACAAAGTAAAACCACGGGCTTTTTACCATCCCTCGATTTAAAACTAGGAAATTACCCTTTGTTGATTTATTTAATTAATTTTTTCGAGTTCAAAAACTGTAAAACTTGAGTTTTAAAACTTGTTCCCTTTAAGCAGCAGTAAAATTCTTAACAATAGTTTAGGAAAATAATAAAATTAATTTTTTTATGGCTTTATATTTGTCCACGCGTTCAGCCTTTTACATCAAATGCGACTTTTCACCGGTTTTTCATAAATGGGTCGACCAACTACATTTTGTACGTTTATTTGCATTGAAATGCTAAGCAAATTTAGTCACAAGAAGGAGATGATGAAATAAGAAAAAACTATGATTATGAAATTTTGCAGTCCGCATTTGGCCATACATTCATTATAGAATGAACCATAAACCTTAATGTCTCTAAAATTAGGCGAAAGGCTGTTGAAAGACTTATTAGATTTTTGTAAAATTATGCCTATTTGGAAGACAATTGTAAAACATTTTAAAAAATGCAAAATAATCGAAAATTAAATTCGATTTACATGCAAGAAGTTTCTAGCTGCAGTTCGATAGTTTCCTTCGTTTCCATGCTATTCCTAAACAGCTTAGCATTTACATGGCAATTCAATTATTTCCTTACTTAATTCTATAAACAATTTAGCTGAAGTGGCGGAAAATAAGAACAGCCCTTAGTAGTCTAATATGCGCTTCTTGATAAAAGATAAATTATTTTATAAAGCCAACTTGCATACTCGAGACACTAATTTCCATAATTGCTAAGTGTTTTATCTTGAATGTTCGCTCAAAATAAGGCACTTAAAAAGCAGCTCAAATAAAACCCGCATCGTGCTAATCATTCGGGCGGTTAATTGGACAAAAACCTTCACTTATCGGGCCTTTCAAATTAACTTTGGTAATCACCTCGAATAAACTGCGAGACAAATTAAGAAAATTTTGTCTAGCCAATCTTGCATGTACTCCAGGCAATCTCCTAAAAGACATACACGTCACCGCCAAGATATATCCGCCACTTTATTGGGTTTCTCGGCCTCAGACGGGGATGGATTCCCGCGGGAATGCTTAAAGATAACAGGTTTAGAATGAGCTCGGGGGTGAAAACTCCAGTTAGTATTAAAATCTATAGAGAATAGAGAAAGCTGGAAAAACACTGTCAGCTTCCAATCTTCTAGAAAGCGAAAGGCATTTTATCCCTTGTCGTTTCTGACTGTCTGATCATTATTGGAGTCATTTTGAAAGAGAAAAATGCGGATAAGAACGGCTAATCGTGTATTAAGGAAAGTGGACTATAAATGACAAATCTAGGTATGGAATTTTTGATGAGTTTCATTTATTTCGCGGCAGGTAAAGGACGAAACATGAGATTTAACAATAATGGCGACCAATTTATTAAGAATTTTTTTAAATAACCTCAATAAATCTAAGTAATATGGCACTTTCGCTACTGAACGTCTTCATTTTTTACTTTTGAGAGTTTAGCAGGGACGTAAGTACCAAATTATTCAAATTTTGGGTTTTTCAATGTAGAACCTGAGTCTGAAGTAAAAAGTAGGCTATTCCATTTAAAAAAATTAACTTGACTGTCATAACTTTATTTTGAGCCACCCTGTAGATTTCAAAGTACCAGAAACAAATACTTTGGCGACAAGCACAACACTTTTATATAAATGTTTTTTTCAGTCGATTCGCTGACTCACCCTGTATATTGCACAATGTGTCCAATATAAGAAAAATTTAGAATATAAACAAAATTATATGCTTTCCTAGGTGTATCATCCGCATCTAGTAGCTTCTCGCGGAGGTTCCACCAGAACCCAGTGTAGGATTTTATATTCTTTAGTTGCTCCTTTTTCAATGTATCGAAAAGGAAATTTTATTATACAGTGTGTCCAGTATAAAATGATGTACATGGGGATATTGGAAACCGTTAGAGTTACAGGGTGGACCAAATGGGGAAAAAGTTGCGCAATCAAGTGCCTATAAATAATCTGTCATCAACTTCTTTGAACTCGGAATAACAACGGATATATAGGGAAAAAAGAAAAAAGTGTGTTTTATAAAATCCTTTATATCGTGTTTATTATAAAAGATACAATAACAAAATTTTCAGGGTGGCGGTAAGAAATGAGCCTGAATTTGAAAATAAAGTAAAAAATAATCTGGGCCCACTATGTTCAATGAGGCCGAAGTCAACTTTTGTTTTTCTTATGGGCGCCATATTGAATTTCTGCATTTTTAAATTCCCCTTTAAATATGCTCTTCAGCCATGTATAACATGTTTATGTTCGGTCAAGATAAATAATTAAAATTAACAAAATTAAGATTTAATGGTAGTAGGCATTGATATTTCTATTAATTATTACTTTAAATTATTATTGATCATACATCGTACACTTCAAAAGAACAAGTAACATTTTAGGATTAAAGTAGGTGTTCAAATAAGCCACCGTTTTGTCGCACGCACAACATACATCGTCTCATTACTGCTTCACAGGATTTTCTAGTATTTCTGGGGTAATTCTGTTAACAGCTTCTATAACAGCGTGACTCAGCTACTCTTCGGTTTCGTATGATCTACAGTATACCACATTTTTGAGGAAACCCCATGCAAAAAAATCAAGCAGAGTTATGTCAGGGGATCTCGCAGGCCATCTTACTGGTCCCAGGTTGCTTATCAACTTGTTGGGAAATTCGTGATTTAAAAATTCTGTGATAATACGTCCATTATGTGGCGGCGCGCCGTCTTGTTGGAAATTCAAGTTTTGCAGGGTAGCTACTGGAACATCCATAAGTGCTTCCGCTACGTTAGTTTGTAAGAGGTTCAAATATCTCTCGAAATTTAAGTTCTCATTTAAAAAAAAATGATTCAATCACATGGGTACCCACAATACCTAACCAGACGTTAAATCCAAACTAACTTGGTGCCTAACTTTGCATTACCAAATTTTCTTTACTGTCGTCTGGAAGTTTGTTTATCTTTACCTTAGCAAAACTCCCGTAAGCTACAAGGTTGTCTTTCAGACGCCTAAACATAGTTCTACCAGGTTGTCGCCTTTCTGGATATTTATTTAAATATACATTTCTTCAGCTTTCGCTTCATTTCGACGACAGAGAATAAAACACTCCGTAAACAACAAACAAAAACATATCGTATTTTTCATAATTTGAAAAGTGATTCATTTTGAAACACACAATTAATTACAAACACTTGACACTGACAATAAATTCTACTTTGACAGTTACCTAGGTAATTAAAACAGACAACGAACGTCAGTATGGGGAAATTGAAGAGGAATATCAATGCCTACTACAATAAAATCTTAATTTTGTTAATTTTAATTATTTATCTTGACCGAACATAAACATGTTATACATGGTTGAAGAGCATATTTAAAGGTGAATTTGAAAATGCAGAAATTCAATATGGCGCCCGTAAGAAAAACAAAAGTTGACTTAGGCCTCATTGAACATAGTGGGCCTAGATTATTTTTTACTTTATTTTCAAATTCACGCTCATTTCTTACCCCCACCCTGAAAATTTCGTTATTGTACCTTTTATAATAAACACGATATAAAGGATTTTATAAAACGCACTTTTTTCTTTTTTCCCTGTATATCCGTTGCTATTCCGAGATCAAAGAAGTTGATGACAGATTATTTATAGGCACTTGATTGCGCAACTTTTTCCCCATTTGGTCCACCCTGTAACTCTAACGGTTTCCAATATCCCCATGTACATCATTTTATACTGGACACACTGTATAATAAGTTCTTCTTTAATGAGAATATCTTGGCCACAGTATATATTTTTAGTGGGCCTATTCTGCATACAAGACAGTTTGATATTTATTATTATATTTTAATTCTGAAAAAAATATTTACGTACTCAGTAACACTGCCGCACTTATGAATATGTGAATTTAGTAGAAAAGCGCTTTCTGCAAACATGTAATCTATAAATAGAAATATTGTACCAAAAATAAAACATTTAGTTAATGCCTTTTTGACTTTAAGTAATAATTGAAAAACTGTTTTTAAAATGTGCAGGAAAATAGTTTTGGCGAGTAGAGCACATGGAAACAGTAAGATTTTGATGATAGCTATGTTGATATTAAAAAAAGAGAGTTGGCATAATTGTGCCCAATTAGTCAAAGAATGTGTACGAAAGTAACAAAAGTTATTGAGAATTTATTTCATAAATATTATAGTTGGCATGTTTAGATGAACCCATACTAAAAGTCACTGATATTTTTATTTCTACGTTGCTTAATTTTTATTTAAACACCAGTCCATGATCAAGCAGGGGGCTAACATTTTCCGTGTTCTTAATAAACTTGCTATCCTTTTCCTGTAGATAACCAAATCTGAAAATCACTAGTCAGCACAAGAAAATATACACTATAATAAATACATTTTAAAAATACTGTCTAGTGTTGTGCTCTTTAAACAATTGAAATAGTCATGCTTAAAACGCGTGGTAAAACAAACACATTACATGACAAAAGTGGACGACTAAAAATTTCCAGCAAAATTGCGATTGAGTTTTAAAATCCAATTTTAAATATTTAAACAATGCTGAAATTAATCAAAATTATTAAAATGACATCAAACGAAAAGTAATTTTAAAAATGTTTTCGCGTTTTATCAATAACTCAAGTAATCCAATGCATAAAGTACAATGAAAAAGCGTCTATTTAAGTCGAAAATATCCTGTTTAATATTCCGTCAGGATGGCAGGAAAATTTTACAATTGATGACGTGCAAGAGGTTTTTGATGGCACGGGCTGAATACTAGAAATACTACGGGAAGTTTTTGTTGGTGCTCTTCATGCATTTTCGACTTACTTTATAGGAATTTGCGATGAAAAAATGCTGCAGGACAGGAAACAGTGTTCACATAATAACGATAATAGCAATAACTTTTACCTTATCCGCAGGTCTTCTGAGGTGTCACATCTTTTATGACCCAGACAAATTGATTTATCTTGTCGAAAGCCGGGCCTTTGATATGGGCTACAGATCCTGCTAAAAATACTTCAAAATAAAGAGATCCCAATGCATTAATTGTGTTTATTAGTAATTGATAAACGTTTACTTAAATCCTATATTGTTATTGTAATAAGAACACTTAATTAGATATTTGAAGTATTCCACTGAAGACAAAGTGAAATTGAACATTTTCAGATTTATTATTATTATCAGATTATTTATTATATTATTAGTAACTGATATGGCGTGTGACTGGCATACAACTTTTGGATTATTACACTTTCCATTGATATGCAGGTTGAAGTATAAAAAATATAAAATGTAATTGCTTATTCAGATCTATTTGTTTCGACATTGTACATTATTTTAATAAAAGAGCATCATCATAGAACCTTTTCTATTTCTGCTTATTTGTAATTTAAGCCTCAAGGCTTGTATTTTCAGCATCTTGTTCTTAGAAGGTTGATTACCACCTGTATCTTCATCTCGTCGTCGGTCTTGCAACCATCTTCTTGCCTTTTGGAAAAAATTCACTCGCTATACGCACGATTGTGTCGTTGTCCTGATATCGTTAAGATTTTACTAAATGCTTTTTCCATCTCTTTCAGTAAGTTTTCGCCACCGTATTTTATCAGTTCGTTTTAGATTTTGTCCACCCCGGTCGCGTTTTCTATTTGCTAACTTTCATATAGCTTCAGCTAATCTCTCTTCGATGCATTGCAACATTCGGAAATTGTAAAAATTATTTTTATGGTTATAGTAAAAGTTTAGAACACCCACGTGCCATGCCTATTTCCTTAGCTTATTTACGCTTATGATAAATTGCTCTTTAGAAACCAGTAGTCACAGCAGTTCAATATTTATCAACCTATTAGCAAGGGTTTGGTGTCGAATTTTATATAAGGAAAAAAGCTTTGGGTTCTGGATGTATCCTAATCTACACGAAGCTTTTAATTAAATGTCATGATCAAATATACGCTAGACAAAACAGTTAATCTATCGAAACACCACTCTAAATTAAAAATTAACAGGCTATTTCTTCCAGTTCACCTACATGGAGCTAAATTTGCTCCAATTTCGTCGACTTAGCCGCTATTTGTCTCAAAAAGCTACGTCGTATTTAAAGAAAGAAGGCAATTTTCAGTTCCTGCTACACTTAGCGGAAAACTGAACGTTTCTGCTTTTTTGGTTCGATTAATTAGCAAAGCATTACAAGACGATTTTACTTATTTTTTTCGGTTATTTGTGCTTCAATTAATATAATTAAAATTGTAGCTGTGGAAAATTCTTTAAGCAAGTATAAATAACGAAAGAATGGATTCTGAATGTTTTGCGTGAAGCTAAATGTAGTTTTTCAAACATTGGCAATGTCTAATTTTTCTTTTCGAGTGCTTACGTATTCCAATAGGCTATCAATCAAACATATGGGACCATTTAAAAATAAAACTTATTAACAAAGTTGAAATTCGATTTTCAACTGTTAATATCTTCTAGAAATTTTCGAAAAAGTTTTTTTCAATATTTCTCTCGTCCCTCCAAGTGAGCTGCTGTAACCCTTTAAAAGGAATGACGCCAATTTAGAGTCACCCTGTATACAGGGTACTTACTGCTAATTGTTTCGTATGAAGGTCTGAACCCTTTTTCTATATATGGTCATATTTTTAATGAAATTTGTTAAAAAAAAATAAAAATCGCATGCGTCTGCTGTTAAATATATTTTCACGTTACATGTGATTGCAATCAGCTCAAGAAAAACATTTATATTAAAAAATAATAGTAATATTGTTCGTTGTCACTGAATTTGAACATTTTAGAGGGTGGTAAGAAATTCCATGAATAACTTAAGTGTTTATTATACTAAAATCAATATAAAATAAATCACATCAATTATTTAATATTATTAAATTGAGAGCTGCAGCAAACAAATTATTTCAGGAATTATTCATAGGAAATGGAAGTTTGCTCCCATAATTTATTTACTCTTGTAACCACAATACGATTGTACTAAGAGAGCTTTTGGCAATAAAATAAAAGACTACATAATATTTTTGACATTTGTACCACTACGCTATAATCCTTTGAAATCAATAAACATGCGAAAAGCCAAAGCAATGAAAGCATGCCAAAATGTCAGTCTGCATAAAAAAAAAGATAAGTAGACGATCGTACCCGACAACGAAACATTGAATTCCAAATCTGCTCTTAGTCTAATTTTGAAGATAGTAAAAATGTGTTCTTTTAATGTGCTAATTTAAAAGTATGTTTTCAAACAAGCCCAGAAAACGTCATGTAGTTAAAGCAAACTTCAATATTGTTTAAATATATCCAGAAGTAGGGAAAATCTTTTAAGTCGATTCAGGAGCAAAAATGCTCAACTACTAACCCAAATTACTGAAATCCCAAGACTAACACCTTGCATGTGCTACACTCTGCATTCTTTGCCATACAGTACATTTTTTTTAGAAATTATGCACACATTTGGCCTAGGATAGCAAGGCATTTGGCCTAGGAAAGCAAAGCAGACATTCTTAATTCTCTGAAAGAAACTGAAAAACCTTCCTTATGAGACAAAAACCCAGCTGAAAAAAAGGTGCAATTACCAATAATAAAAAGCTATTTAAGAGTTGTACCACAATATCTCGAATTCAACATATTTTATGTAACGGAATCAATAGAGCGCTATAAAACTATCATTATAAGTTAGTGGAAAGCCGTTATAAATCCTAACGGTTTCCTTCCAAAGCACATTCAATTTGGAAGCAGCGTTTAAAAGCTCTCGCTTAGATGGCGGCACCATCAAAACGTCAATTTTGATAGGGTCTTTAAGCTGAAGGCATATGGCTGCCAGTGCAATCAACAAATCTAGTTTTCTTAAACATTTTTCTATATTTCAGTGCTTTCGTTTAGTGTATTTGATTAGTTTAGCGTATCATTTGGTAGTTTGTTGAGTGTTGATGCAGTGAAAATTACTAACAGGGTATTGGGGGCGGCGGATCGCTCGTAAAACCCTGTAAGTTTACCATATTTTGTTGGTTATGATTTTTATTTGTTATTGTTTTGCACATGTGATAAATTATTCAAATATTTCTGTGTGCAGTTGTTACGACATCAGTTCAATGCTTTTGTAATAAATTTGGCACATCGATTTAGATCGTGGGAACATTTCCATTGCAAAAGTGCTAGTTTAATCAATAAACTCGTTGTTTTCTACTATTGTTTGTGGTCATTCTATTCTCCTGATTTAACACATTAATGCCAATTGTTTCTGTTGCTTTAAATACCATATTTAAGCTTGGTCGCGTACAGTTTAAATTTGAGTGAGCATATTACATGGATTATTATTTATTTTATATTTCTCTCATAACCTAAATATCTCACTTGAGACTTAGGAAGGCATTACATCAAAATACTATGTATTTATAAGGTCCGAAGTTTTAGGAGGAATTCAATAAATAAGTCTGACCTATATATGCCTATTTTTTAATAGCTTGAAGTGATGTTCGTGACACCTACTCAAGTTCTATTTGCTATTGATTTCATTAAAATATTATGAACCTTTGTTTATGTGCTAAGTTAGCACAATTATATCAAACACTTTGGTTTGTTAGTTTGTTAAAAACCCCCTGGAATTAAAAATTATATTAGTTTGGTAAACTATTCAACTTCTATCTTTTTCACACCTTCTATCTTAATCAACCCACTTCTGTTTACTCATTACATGCTTATAAATATATCCTTGAGAAATGCGTTATTAAAGCGTAGTTCAATTTTTTAAAATTTAAGTTTAACTCCCGAGTGATTCCTTTGAGGTGATTGATAAGAACATAAACATTTTCTTTTAGTAGCATTTTTTTCTCAAAACTGGTATTGATATGATAAGACAACTGAATCTTCAATGAAGCAGCTACTTATGTAATTTTTCACATTGGTTATAAAGTCGACCATTCAACCAGGCACAAAAATCATTACCCTGATAAGTATGTACTCGTGTAGGCAGCATAAAGTGTCCTAGTATAAAAAGCTCATTAATAACAGTGATAATTCTTTCACGTTATTTGGTATACAATAATCAATGTATGCTGGAATTTATTATACAGGGTGTCCCGTAAGCACATGGGCAAAAGGCCACTGCGACATTCTTTATATCGAAAAAAGACGATATAATATCGGGCTCCTCTGCTATTGATAGGCAAAGTTCTTCAAAAAAATATGTTTTTGGAAATTCGATAGATTTTAATGAACTCGCTGTGAATTTGTTGCCATCTAAGAAGAGTGAAGAATTCTTGAATGTCTTGGTACAAAAATTACCAGGATATTTTATTTGATAGCTGGAATCGACTGGGTTTTTTTGAGTTGATGCACTGATCTTTTTTGGACATTTTTGCACTCTTTGTAAAATAGTGTAGCATTTATAGTTTTTGCGCAAAAAAATGATTTCTGTTCCCTCGCCAACTGACAATTTTAGACATTCATTAACTTTTTACATTAACAGAACTCAAATTAAGTTTTTTGTAATGTCGGGAAAGCGCTTAGAAATCGGTTTTAACGAAACTTGATGTGGATTTTTTCCTATGTCAGCGCCATAGTAGTAGTAGTAAACATCTTTATTTCTAAAAAAGGCTATCGACCTATCGGTCTTTCTGCCCGTCAGCGCCATATTTTGCTAAAAACTCGCTTGTTCTGTACGAGAGATTTCTGATGAACGCAATTCCGACGAAAACGCTTCCAAAAGACGATCGGGCCTAAGGCATTGATATTTTAGGAAATTGGATTAATTGCATATGGATTAACGTAATCGATTCCAGATAAATTCCAGGTAAATTATTGAATCTGATTGAATTGAATATTGATAAATAAGATTCCAGGTAAATTATTGATTCGAATTAAATTTAGCTGTGATATTGTTGATGAAATATCAGTCCAAATCGTGGTACAATAAGAATTATTGTTCCTTATATCATAAAGAAACCAACTTATCAGAAGTCATCCATGTGATAAAATATAATTTTGAAAAGTTTGTGCTATATATTTAACATTGTTGTATATATTTTCCTGACTGTACTTTAATTTATTTCAAAAAATTCCTAGGTTTCAGTCGTTTTTATTGTTTATTATTTAAAATGTTATAAATACGTTTCGGTGTCTTTCTCCACCATCATCAGTTTGTGTGTATAGTTGTTTCTACCTTCACATTTGACTGGTTATGGTTATATTATTTGACTGGAATAACCAGTCAAATGTGAAGGTAGAAACAACTATACACACAAACTGATGATGGTGGAGAAAGACACGGAAACGTATTTGTAACATTTTAAATAATAAACAATAAAATTGACTGAAACCCAGGAATTTTTTGAAATATATATTTAACACATTTGTCTGATAGTCTAACTTCATAGCGAATATAAATTTTCACCAAAACATCAAAAAGTGCATTTTTTAAATAGCAATTTCAAAATAACAAACTAAAGTTTTGATTTTTTCACATACATTGATGTGCTTTAGTAACGTGTTTCCAGTCGAACGTTTTCAAACAACGTTGAAACCCGATATATTCTTGTGGTATACCCCAAGTAAACGAACTTTTTGAACCACACTGCATATAAATTAACCTTTATATTAGGAAGACATCCAAATCTACATATTAATTATTTCTCTGGTTACCATATAAGCAAATAAATAGTGGTTTTAGTGTGTCCCAGTGGACTCCACACTAGACCTCAGACGGTATATAGTGCTTCCTCCCCTTAATACATTAATATTAAAGTGAGTATTTCTTGCATATTTCATTTCGAGAAAGACTGAAGCCATCATAAAAGTGTGTGTTTACGGGGCTAACACTTTTATGTGCCTAACCAATTTGTGTGGGTAGGTGCCTTAAATTACATAACTGTCTGAAGGCGTTTTGATTGTGCCACGGATAGCAGTATATTATTATGGTTTTAATTTGAATACTACAAACATAGAAATATTTGAATGTAGTCGGCTAATTTGGTGAACTGAAAAGTAGTACAGGTTAACCTCCTTAATGTGTTAATTTTTTTTATATACATTCCAATGTCCACGTTAACTGGATCTTCTAACATTCTTTGTAGTAGTAAAATAAATAATGCTATAATATACTGCATGATGACCTTTATTCGATTAGGCAAGGAATTTGATGTATTACAAACTTTAATAGACCTTTACATGGTGTACTAATGCAAATTATTCCCAAAAAATATACCTACACAACGAAAAACATGTGTAACTCAATGGATCCATTTTATCAACCACTAACATTATTAAGAAAATTCAGACGGGTTTGAGGTTAAAAACATGTATTACTTTATATTGCATTTTGTTATTTAACAACACTTAATTAGGAAAATGCGGTTCATTGAGACATCGACCTGTTTTGTCTTCTGTCTATTCTATGAGTTTTTCAAAATCTGATGGCAAATTCGGATTTATTTCGCTCAGAATCGCATGTATAGCAAATTTCGTTAACATATTTGACTGCTTTTAACGTACAACAAAATAAATTGAATTAAAAATGTTAAATTTAAGCCCCAAAATGTATCACATTTTCACCGGAAGAATCCGGCATTTATACATTGATATACGGCCAAACCGTCAATTTTGTATTGTCAAGAAATCTCTAACTCCTTTTGGCCCACGGAAACCACTTTTTCCAAAGGTCATTGTTAAAAATAGAATAAGACACATTCTTGAAAAAAAATTACCAGTTATTTAATTTTAAGTTATTTTTTAAGTTAAATTAATTTACTTGGTTTTAAGTTTACATTCTTGAAGTATGTAACAAACGGAGAAGAAAATAATTTAAAAATTAAATTTTAATTTCATTAAAGTTAATTTCTATCATTCACATCCTTCCAGCCTGTTTTAAGAAAGAGTGTAAATTTAGGGTGAAGATTAATATAATTTCAGAAAAATTACCTAGATTTTTGTAGATTACTTCATTAAACCATCGTAACTGACTTAAAACATCGTAAAATTGAAGTATTTCAGATACATTAGAGAACATCTTAGATGGAATATTATAATCGATCACAGAAAAAAAGTAATAAAATTAGGTCATTTAACACGTGGATAAACACTAAGGCGGATCCATGAAAATGAAATGCAAAACTAAGTTTCCGAACAATGGAAAAACTTTCAACTTCAACAAAATCGATTTGCATCATAATTAATGTCAACTTTTGAATAACTGATCGTCATTTTTATTCTAAAACTATATTTCTAAGTGTTTTGTTGCAATAGGATGTCAATTAATTCCTTCGCAATAACTACTTTTTGAAATGTTCGCAATAACTTAAATATAGTCAATATCTTATAAATGAAATGCCAAATAGAAAATAAAATTTTATGATTTTAAATATATCAATTTTACAATAGTATGAAATGTATGAATGAAATTAGTTTAAATTGTTAGTCAGTATTGTGGGCTATCAGGCGATTGCATTCTGTAAGGTTTTGAGCATCAAACATTCGTTAATTTTTTTGTTAAAATTGGAAATGAATATTAGCTATGGTATAATATTGTAATTTTGATAAAATTTTCTCTCTCCAAGTTCGGTTCATGCAAAAGGACAAATTTAAAATTCTCACAAAATCAATTTTTCTAAACCATTCCTGGCATTATCCATTTCAATTTAAACATGTTCATTCCCCGTATCAACTATTGTCTGCGCCCTTGTTACAAATAGTGCAGCCCTTCTGTACTGTATTATGAAATGACTTTCAGATGTATTTTTGTTTGTTGAAGCAAATATAAATAAATTTATAAATATTTAAAATGTTAGACATGCCACATTCCAAACCAAAGTTTGCACTCAGGAACGGAACAATATCTTTTCAATAAAGCAGCAGCATTAAATTCCAATGTCTGCAACATGTCCTACTGTCCTGACACCCCGGAAACTCCCAACGTCAATACTGAAATTTATATTGGAAATTCCACTAATCTGATTTCAATGCGGTTAATTTTAAGGAGTGATAATTTAAAACGGCCCACTTATTTTATATATTTTATTTAATAGTAATAGTAGTAGTAAAAAATCTTTATTTCTTTCTTTATTAAAGGCCATCGACCTATCGGTCTTTCTGCCCTTATTTAATATTTGTTGTAATTTATTTAGAATTGTATTGGTTTCACCTTCATTGTTTTATCGACTGAATGGTAATACACTAAAAGCTACTAAATATTTTGTTAAATCTTTCAAAGAAATTGTTTATCAATTTGAATTCAACCTTGACCTTTAACTCTAAATCAGGTTTTAATCAGATTACCACCAATATTTCAATTACCAGGGAGCCAAATTGTAATAATATCGGGCAAATATAGTTATTTGCTGTAATATGTATGTATTCATTTCCAGCCCGAAAGCAAGACAAATCCTACAAGTGTGGATTTGGTAAAATTTCTTGCAAGTTCTAACGATAAATCACACGCTTCGATTTAACTGCCAAGCAAAGGGTATCAATACCAGATTTCTGGTTAGTTCGAAGGTTTTTACAATTTTTCATCCTCAACATTTGCAGGTGTACTGAATTGAATGTCATTTTTCTGATACTCTAGAACATAATTTTTTTTAACGAAATAGTTTCTCGCTTACAAAATACATTACACCCCGAAAACGATTTCTTCTACCTTTTACGTAGCTGTAGTTGTGAACCCTTTTTTAATTTGTAATTTTTCCGGCAGCTTTTCGCAATTGTTTTTCCATTTTAACTAATCTCTATGACTGCAGAAATATACCGTTTATCAGAAGTTCTAAACATCTTCTATTAATTTTTAAAATTTAGTAATTTATCGTCTCGCTTTTCACAAATCATACATACATTTGGTACAGTAATAAGCGCTCTCAAGGTTTGTGATGATCGATTATAGAACCGCGACTCAGATTTACTGGTCTTTAAAGGATGCCGGAATAATTAGTTGTTTATTGTTTTATATAAAATTCCATCTAGGTTGTAGAAAAATTGAATAAACAAATTTGCTTTCCCTCAGACTTGAAGTATAAACATAACAAACATTATGTTCTCAGTTAGAATAGGCAAACATTGAAGAAAATGATTGGGAAACATTTGTAACTTACTGAAGTGAATAACTAAATAAAATAATGAAACTTTAAGTGACCTTTCTTCGGGACTGCAGACAGGATTTATGGACAGGAAGTTTATCAAGTTACAAAAGTATCAAGTTACAAAACCACTTACGATATGTACACATGTTTTTGGCGATATACTTAAAAAATTAACTTCTGTTGTTTTTTTATCGTGATAAAGTTAGCAGTCTATTTTTTTCGTTCATAGAATTATTGAGCAATCGCATCTTGTATTGAAGACAACGAATTTTTATGTTTGGTTGGCAGTGATTGATGCGTGCAGACCTGTATGATTGAAGAAGTCTAGCGTTATCTATTTTTACATTCATTCTGGCGAATTGAGTTTTCAAACCCGCAGGAAATTATTACCAATTAGTTCATGTTATGATTACTAAACATATATTTTCAGAAGCATGTTTAAATAATCATTTGTTATACATGCACTGTCGGTTTTGCAATGAATGTGTATTTTTTCTTTTGAAAAGCTTCTAGAACGTTTTTTTTTAACTTAACTGTCTTGTCCAAATAAGATTTCATAACAAAACATATATTTGCCCCTTAGAACATTTTTAGCTACTAGATGTGTATATCTGTCTGCAACTTGTGAACATTTAGTAAGTGCATTAAAATTAATTTTAAGTAATGTATTTTAATTCTCTTATTGTTTAGTTGTTCGCATTTGAGTTCATCAGCAAGCCATGGAAATTACTGAAGATTTTCAGACATTTTTTCTTATTTTTTATGAGCTAACAGAGCTGTTTGGGAAATGAATTGAACGTTTAAAAATACTGAATTCTACTTCCCGTTTTGGGTATTTTCAATCGACCAAATGTCACTGGCGTTGATTTTTTTTGGTGCCACGTGTTGCTTTCAAGTAAAGTGCATGGAAGTCCTTCCAAGACAGCAACTTAAGCGACCGTTAAATCCTCTAAGGTTTTATCCAGGGACTCGTTGCTTTAGGACAGTGAATAACTAATGCTAATGCAAGACATGACACCTTCGGACTATGTTCTAAATCAGATAGACTAGTTTCCTTTGGGATGGTTTCAGTTTGCTTTTGGGATTTAAGCCAATACCTACTTCATTCGCGGTGAAGCAAAGGATCATTTGGTCACTATGTTTTTAATCAAAACAGCTAGTTAGTCAAGCTAGCAACTTATGCACCTGAATAATAATTAACTAATTAATCAGTTAAAGTCTTATTTAAACTTCATGTAAAGTTGAGAGCTCACATCTCAGTCTCCAGCAATATGTGTTGAACTTGTCTTCGCGATTTATTGATAACTGAAAAATCATTTTTTAATCTTTTGACGTTTTTCAGCTAGTCAATCGATGATCCGTTTTAATTAGTAGTAGTAAACATCTTTATTTCTAAAAAAGGCTGTCGACCTATCGGTCTTTCTGCCCTTGTTTAATACATGTAGTCTTAATCTAAATAAAAAACAAAGATGAAAATTCTCTTATTCTAGGTTAATAATCTGATTAAATAAACTTTCCAATTCTAATGACAAGAAAAAAAATATTTATTGTCCAGTAGTCAGTTGCGTTTGTAAGTGTTCGAGTAGTGTTGATGTAGGGAAACGGAAGCGGGATTGTCTGGTTGGTTTTGTAAGACAAAGGGGATTCAGTATGGTCCAGTTGTAGGGGTTGTTTGTCCATTTTGTCTGTAGATGTGTGAGTCTTTCCGAAATCTTTGTCATGTTTGTGCGTTCGTATAGTAGTTGGGTGGATGGGTTGTGTAGTGGGTTTTGGGGGTGTCTTATTCGTGTTAATAGTCTAAGTGCAATTTGTTCTGTTGTTTGTATATAACGTTTTGTCCTTTCTGTTCCGTTGGTCATGAGTATATGTCCATAGTCTAGCAAGGGTCTACAAATAGCTTTATATATTTTGGTGGCGGTTTTTGTGCTAATTCCTCTGTCTTTGTAGGTTAGTGATCGGAAGTGTTTTGTTCTCTTTATTGTTTCTGCCCTGATGTTTATTATGTGTTTAGTGAATTTAAGTTTGTGGTCAATTGTGATTCCAAAGTATTTTACGTCGTTTTTTGGTTGTGTCGTTTGGCCGACTGCAGTTATTGTAGGGGAGTCAGCGTTAAGTCTGTGGGTTGTGAGCAAAAGTTATTTTTTTGACGCGTTTGGTGTTAGTCTCCATTTATAAAACCATGTCATTGTGTTGTTTGTTAGTGTTTGGAGTCTTTGAGCTGCTCTCTCAGTAGTCTTGTCATGTACAGTAAGTGCCGTGTCGTCTGCGTATTGTAATATGTATGCCGATCTGTCGATTTGATTTTTGTCTGGTAAGTTGTAATTGTATATGTCATGGCAGTATGTATTGTAGAGAAACGGTGAGAGCGTGGATCCTTGAGGGAGTCCTTGTTCAGGGGAAAAAGAAAATGACAGTGTTTTGTCAATTCGTAGTTGTAGTTGTCTGTTTTCTAGTAAGTTCTTTATGGTGTGTAGTAGATATGTTGGTGTGTGTAGTTTGTATAGTTTGTATAGTCAGCCTCTATGCCAGACACTATCCAAAGCTTTGTTAATGTCCATAAACAGGCAAGCCTTTAATATCTTATTAAATGAAAATGATCAATTCAATACATATTTAAATATTCAATACATATTTCAATTATAGTACAAAGACTGAAATAATCCTGAAGAGAACATTGAAAATTATGCAGAAACCGACACCGATTGTAAAATTAGTTTTTTGTTTTGAATCACACTAGATAATTTGAATTGTGACGTTGTTTTAAGTTAAATTTAGCCCTCTATTTATGGCATCTTCTGAAAAATTGAGCCGCTAATCGGAATAGATAGGATTTAAAACTGTAACAAATCAATTTTGCAAAAGCTTGCCGCACACAACGGCTTTGAAATGTGACTTTAGCTGGATTGAAATTTTGGTCCACTTCATGAACTGAATACGAAAAAAAAAAAGATTAATTAAATGTTCAAAAGACATTCCCATGTTTTTAATAAAAAAGTGTTCGCTCTCTGTAAGTTAAATCCAATAACTAAATTTATGAATCACTCACGCTGGTAGTAGGATGATAATGTATTTTTAGTGGAGCTTGTGTAAGGGATAATAATAGAATCACTACGGAAATGAAAATACTGAATTAAAAAATGAACTGTTCCCCCTAAAAATGTTTCCAATGTCGAGTTATTACATCGGAAATATTCAATTAACTTTTTGTGTCATCGCATCGTAATTTCACTTTCCTGTTCGGGTCCCAGGTGTCACAATTTATCATGGGGGCTGACGAGAGTAATTAATTTTACATCAATCGTTACGGTCATTAATATATTTCTACAAGGGAGTCGGTTAAATCCGTCGCCCAAAAAAGCAGGAAAAAATGGACATGATGAATGAAATATGTAGAGCATTGTATCGAATAAAAAAATATGTATATTGTTTTACAGTTAATTTGCCTTGCACGAAGAAAATTTGTTTAGTTCTGATATTATGTAAGGTTTTTTGATTTGCTAATTTTTTTCAGGCATCAAAGAAGCGTGCTGTTCATCCTGTGACGGACTGACGTGACGCAGGCTGTCCTCACTTCTCACGGTAAGTGTTTTTAACATTGCGATCTGGTACAGAGTGAGTGATACGAAGTCTGATAAATTATGGAAATTTTATTACTACGCTTTATCCTCTGACAAAATTATACTCAAGCTTAGTGTTTCCATTTTTATCCCCAATGTTCAATGTGCTAAATACAGACATGTATGTTGACATCGATTTATTAATTCTAAGGAGCTTCTAATTATTCTGTAATATTTTTATTGCTAAACTTCACTGGTCAGTTAACGATATCGTATTCAGTTGAGTGATGATTTTTTAAAATTAAAACAAAAATTATAATCATTTGATTTTAATTTAATTAATATTATAAAATAAGTTTAATCGAATGTATTTATTTCTTTGTATAAGTACTAAGATCAGATACAAAGAAAAGATATATAGTTACGACGACAATTTAGAAAACTCACCGCATTGAAATATTTTGATAATGAATATATGATACGGTGAAAAGTCTTGGAATTTATAAACCTACATCAACCAATCAGATTGGTATTAAAATAAATTAGGTCCAAATTTAAATTTGATTGTATAATCTTGTAGAGGATAGAACGGTTTCTGATAATGTGATTATTATTAGAGACTTATTCAAATATGTCAGAGACAATTTATTTGACTCTGTCTTCTAAAGAAAGTTTCCATCTTTCATAAATCCATTTTATTTAGCCTCGAATAACTTTTCCCCCATTTTAAGCGCCTTGGTATGTCTTATGATGTGCGAAATCCCTCTCCCAACAATTCAAACTTGTTACATCCTTCCAGTGAAAAAATATATTGGTTTTTCTGTGCGGATGATCGAAAGTGAACTAGACAATCGAAATTATAATTTCTAAAAGTCAAAAGATAAACATTTATTTACATTTTTTAATGAAATGTTTTGTGTTTGTTTGTGAAAAATAATTGTGCTTCTCCCCTGAAAGGTCAATTTACCCTGTAGGGTAAGCAACCCAAATAAAACGTAAACATTTATCAATAGGACCTGTATTAAATGGTTTCAAGAACTGCAAGTTTTCCACTTATCGTCATACTTAGCTACGATAAATTCTATCAGAAAGTCAGTCAGTAAAAACCACCGTTATGTAAGCCGAAACTATCCTATAAATCGCAGATATTGATTTTCCGGGGAGTCTTACATAAACTTGTGTCGCCGATGTAAATGTTGACAGTTCATATTTTCGCATACCCCAACCTCATGCTAAGAAGGTTTCAATTTCCTTCCTTTTTCTCGTTGTTGATTGGCACCGGCTCGGTTTAGCTTTATGTCATGTCAGGAGTAAACCATCGGGAATTTCCGAAAAGCTCTTGACGGATTTTGATAGGCTTTTTGCATCCGAATACTTGTAAGAGATAAATTTGAGGGATGTACTGTCACGGCAAATGTTAAGTTTTTTGCCCTACTGCATGAGGAAATTGCTTTACAGATAGGCCATAGTGTAGTCATTTTTAACACTTTTGCCTTGAAGCGTGTTTTTAAAGTGGAAAAAGCTGATCTTTAATTCGGCACAAATAGTGTAAATACGAGTATCGAAACTTTGTGATCTCAGTGGATGAATATAATGGTACACATAGTAATTCAGAAAAATGCATATACACTCTGGTTGTCAATATAAGGGTCTTAACTGATCTACTGCAAGGCAATGCTCTTGCTATACTCATTCATTCTGAGTAATACGGTTATTAAAGATTGTTGGTTGTAACATCATAATATAGCCTTAATCACCAACAATTCATTTAATTAAAATTTAACCGGACATTTTTTTATTTAGTCATTTAACTGAATGTTCTAAGTCGTCGCCATTCGTAGGTAAACTGCTGTTTGTATCTGCAAGAATAGCGGGCATCTTAAACATTTTATGCTAATTAAGTGCTCAACCAAAGTTCTATCTTGGGCAATAAAATGGTGTTAATTGAAACTTATTCAGTTGATTATTTGTACTTTTTAACTCTATTACCAATTAAATATCAGAAAAAAAGGAGATCGGTTTTTATGTGTGGTTCCGGAGCTACATAACTTTGGTCTATAGGCAATTTATCAAAAATCGCCTTATTTTGGCTCTTAAGGAACACCTAGTGTGCATTTGGTAGGAATATGTTGAAGAAGTGCTTGTTAAGCGATCATTGTCTTCTCTACTTATTGTATTTTTACAAAATTAAAATATTTGACTATTTTGAAGCGAATGTTGCATATAACATTTAAATAGTTTTTATTATACGAAATGGAACACAAACTGCAACCAATATATTTACAATTTTTTAGAGAGACAATCCGATTTTGTTAACACATAATATCAGATGAAAAGAAAACTTTTGGTTTATCAGGAGGACTTTTATGCAAAAAACTAAATTTTTCGATGGGGTTCGTTCTTACAGTGCTTTCAAATATTTTGTGGCAGAGTCGTTCGTATATTAAAGATGTGACTCGAGTTGATTTTGTGTGTTGATTCTGTTTTCTGCATATACAGTGGTATCTCGATATACGAGTGCCTTAATATACGAGTTGTCGAGATATACGTTTTGAGATACGAGCTGTCAAGCCAGCGATACATGTTGCTTTGAGATGAGAGCAAGGTTTGAGACACGAGGAATCGCAAACTACACCGCTGCACAAGACCCCAACATGCGGGCGCATGTTGGTGTCGTGTTAACAGTTAACAGTTAACAGTTTCTCCACCTCAGATAAAACCTTCGTCTGTGTGCTTGTTTCCCTCGTTTTCGAAACATTTTTGATAAGTTGGGTTCGCGTTTTTTTCTTTTTGTACATTTACAAAACATTATCACATTTATTTTTATAATCATTGGTAGGATGAATTGAATTAAAGCGTCAAATCATAGAAAAACATGAGCAAGGTGTGCGAGTAATTGAGATGGCGAGGATGTACGGGCGTAGCACATCAATGATATGTACTGTGCTTAAACAGAGTTTATAAAGGGTTATAACGCCAGCTAAGGGCGTTACAATACTTTCTAAGCTCCGGACCTCTCTCCATCAAAAGATGGAGAAACTACTGATGGTGTGGGTGACAGAGAAGCAGCTTCAAGGAGGAATCTTAACAAAGCATCTTATGTGAGAAAGCACGAGCAATTGGCGTTGATTTGCTGAAGCAGATACCACACACTTCCACAAACCAGGAATCGGAAGACTCGTTTAAAGCCAGTCGGGGCTGGTTTGACAACTTTAGGAAAAGGATCGGCATTCACTTTGTCGTCAGGCATGGTGAGGCAGCAAGTTCGGGTGTGAAGGCAGCTGAGGTTTACATCAAAACGTTTTCCGAACTGATAGAAGCCAAAGAATACATCCCCCAGCAAGTCTTCAACTGTGACGCGACAGGGCGTTTCTGGAAAAGGATGCCGAATAGGACTTACATAACGGCAGAGGAGAAGACGATGCCAGGTTACATACCCATGAAGGATAGAATACCTCTAGCACTTTGCGCCAATGCGAGTGGCTACTGCAAAATCAAGCCTCTACTACTATACCATTCGGAAAATCCCAGAACCTTTAAGTCACATAAGATTTTAAAAGAAAAACTGCAAGTTATGTGGAGGGCAAATCCGAAGGCGTGGGTCAGCAGGAAATTCTTTGTGGAGTGGATAAACCTGGTGTTTTGGCCCTTCTGCTAAAAAATATCTACAAGAAAACAACCTACCCATGCAAGCCCTTCTCGACCTCGACAATGCCCCTGCTCACCCACCAAATCTGGAAGATGATTTTCTCGAAGTGTTCAAGTTTATAAAGATTCTCTACCTACCACCCAACACCACTCCTATCCTGCAGGATATGGATTAATAGGTGATTTCTAATTTTAAGAAGTTGTACACCAAGCACATTTTTTGGCGCTGCTTTGAGGTGACGGAGAACACAAACCTTACCCTTCGAGAGTTCTGGAAGGACCACTTTAACATGGTGATATGTCTAAGAATTATTGCTCAGGTTTAGCCGGGTTACAACGAGGACCTTAACCTTTGCATGAAAGAAGCTGTGGCCTGAGGCTGCAACTGAAAGGGCCTTCGAAGGATTGGAACCCGAAGTGTCAGTAGTAGAGGAGATTGTTTCTCTGGGAAAATCCACGGGTCTGGAGGTTGCTGGGAGAGATGTGAACGAACTCGTCGATGAACAGTCTCAGGAGCTGACAAACGAGGAGTTACACGATCTATATTCGCAGCAGCATACGGAGGTTCAACGAAAAATTAGTTTTGAAGAGGAGCCAGAGATGTATGAGGTTATCTCTCCAAGAGATATGAAGGCGATCTTGGGAATGTGGGAAAAGTTGTAGAGTTCGCAGACAAAAATAACCCCGAAAATACTGGTCGTGCATCGGAGTTGTTCAACGAAACTTGCTTAACTCATTTGCGCAATATTCTGAAAGGGAGGAAGAAACAAACCTCCTTTCTTCTGACAGTTTTTTTAAACGATCTGCAGGTGAAAATGTGCAAAGCGTGCCGAAAAAAGCGAAGACCAGTGACGAAAATTACGCGCTTCCGTAAGCACTTCACTTTTTTTTTATTATGTTTTTATAGAAAATGTATTTGTTATTTATAAATAAATGTTTCTTCTAGTAGATACATTTTTCTTATTCAAAAACTCTTAACAAAAACAACTGAGGGGTTTTTTTGGGAGCTGGAACGGATTAATGGCATTTCAATTAATTTCAATGGGGAAAATTGCTTTGAGATACGAGCAATTTGACATAGGAGCAAGGTTACGGAAGGAATTAAACTCGTATGTCGAGGTACCACTGTATCTTATAGATGAGAGTTAGAGCCGATCATTGTAACTAGCCAAATGCTAAATAAATTGATTCTTTCATATCGCAATGAATTTATTCAGCCATGATTTTAATTTTCATTCAGCGACATATTTACTGCATACTTTAAGACTTTTTTGTACATGTTCAACATGTCATGCTTTCAACTTATTCATTTTTCGAGCATCTATTGACCAACCACATCTGCTTGGCTCTTCGTATTTTTTGCTTTATTTCAGTTTGCTTTCTTTCATCTATTATTATTATATTATGATTATTATTGTGGCTTTTGCCAACATTGTCTTCTTTTCTCCATAAGATCTGGCACTTCCTAAGCCATTCCAATTTTTTTCTTGGGATTATTTGTTACTCTTTGTTCTTCCGATCTCTGCTCAATATACTACGAAATAATTGCCATGTTACCTCAATAATTTCGGTAGTTTTCATTACTTGCATGGATTACTGCCTGAAATAATGATATTCTTATTTTAGTGTGTTTCTTGTCTAATGCGCTCTAGATTGACTCTTATTTCATCGGCGACGAAATGGTTGTGGTTAAAATAAATAGCCCCGGCCGGGTATGTTTTAAGTCAGTAGTTTTAGTCTGTTGTATCCTTCCTATTTTCTTTGGTTCTGAATAAAACAGCCTGAATAATTCTGACTATTAGTGCTAGGGGTCTCGATCCATGCTTTCTTGACAAACATCAAACAGTTTGCCCCTTCATTTAGTGCAGTTTCCAAGACCATATTCTTCTATTAGGTGTGGGCTACGTCCAAGTTTGGCAATAGAATGCCTTATTCAGAGGAGTAGGTACATCATCAAATACATTGATCTGTAATTGATCTTAAAAATACTTATTATTACGATGACGATGACATGAAATAGTTCATTTATCTAAGGAATGTCCTATAAATATTGCATGCACATTGATATAACAAATTCCTCGATTATCGTCGAGCAGTAAAAAACACATAGACCAATAACCTCTGTTCGCAGTTCATCTGACAAGCGACTCCATCCAAACAGATACCAATCGATTGCGATTCTGAATATCTGAACAGACATATTCGGTGATTGCTGTATTGAAGGGCTTGGCAATGTGCATCAGTGTGGAAAAATGTGTTTATTTGTTCGTATTTACGGTGCCAAGCATTTACATACAATTGCGAACAAAATATTTCTTTCGTATTAGAAACGAGTGTGTGCTTTGCAACAAGGAAATGTGTTGAATTCATTTTATGGATGAATGGCCACATTTTTCATTTTACATCCAATGAATTCATAAATAAAATTAGGCGCGTTTAAAACACTTTTTAATAAGGATTCTGTTCTATTTTGAGCTTTTCGTTTTGGTGTTGATTGAATCATTTCTTTGAACCCTTGAAATGTTTGATTCACAAATAATTTCTAACAATTTGTTTAGTTGTCAGCAAACCTATCTGGGATTTTCCAAAATATCGACAACAGTTCTTTAATATAGTGGAAACAACTTTTCACGAAGCTGCCGATGCAAGAAGTGAGATTTATTTAGGTTTTCTAGCTTTTCGTTTTGTATACCTGTAGGTATACATACATCCGTTTTAAAAGTTTTAAAGACATTTCGACAAGTGTGAAATACTTGTTTGTTTTGAAACTGAATTTAACTTAACATCTCCTACATCTGTAGTGAAAATACGTTTGTTATTTTTAAGGTTCAGTACTTTTATGATGAGTCCATCAAAAATTGATTTTCAACTTACGTCGCAATGAAAAACGTTTTCCCGTTTAGTAAAATTTTCCTATTAATCAGTAAAGTAAGAACAGCCGGAAACGAATAGAAAACATATGTTCATCGAACTAAAAGCTTGATTATAGTGATTAATTCCTCATAAATATCAATGAAGTATCTCACTCTCCAGATAAGACTAGGCCTTGCTGCCTAGCTGAAATATATAGGATTGAACTAGATCGTTATCTATTTACTGGTTTAAGCTTGCCCTTTTTTCCAAATGTGTTAACTATAAAAAATTTTATACATTTTTCCTATTCGCACTAAAATGTGGGATTAATTGGGCGATAACAAACGTTTATATTTTTGCGATATCAGTACTTTTTTGTTCCAATGCATCAGGTGTTTGCAAAACATTACTTGTTCAATGTTGTCCATTCTTAATCGACCCTTACCAAGCTATATTTTTAGAAACAGCATTTTAAAGTGGAATTGCTCATTCGCCGTGGCATTTACCTGTTCTTATCAATTTAATTATTCATATTTTCCGGTGGTTGACCTAAACTACAAACATTTCGTTTGTATTATAATTAAGTAGCTTTTCCCTACATAAACGTTATGTTGAAAACGCTTTAATAATGATCCCGTAAATTCCCTGCGTAAATACAGAAATAGCTTATTTATCAATTATAATGTTTTATGGACAATGTGTACGTAAAATTATCACACTTTAGTAAGCATTTGATTTTCGTCATGATATAAATTTATTTGCAAGCATGCCGTAATTATTCCTGTCTGTTAATTGCCCCGATTTATATGCTATATATTTCAGGGTGGGGGTAAGAAATGAGCGTGAATTTGAAAATAAAGTAAAAAATAATCTAGGCCCACTATGTTCAATGAGGCCGAAGTCAACTTTTGTTTTTCTTATGGGCGCCATATTGAATTTCTGCATTTTTAGATTCCCCTTTAAATATGCTCTTCAACCATGTATAACATGTTTATGTTCGGTCAAGATAAATAATTAAAATTAACAAAATTAAGATTTTATGGTAGTAGGCATTGATATTTCTCCTCAATTTCCCCATAGTGACGTTTGTTGTGTGTTTTAATTACCTAGATAACTGTCAAAGTAGAATTTATTGTCAGTGTCAAGTGTTTGTAATTAATTGTGTGTTTCAAAATGAATCACTTTTCAAATTATGAATGAAGAAAAATGAATGAAAATGAAGCGAAAGCTGAAGAAATTTATTTAAATAAATATCCAGAAAGCCGATAACCTGGTAGAAACTATGTTTAGGCGTCTGAAAGACAACCTTGTAGCTTACGAGAGTTTTGCTAAGGTAAAGAAAAACAAACTTCCAGACGAAAATAAAGAAAATTTGGTAATGCAAAGCGTGGTTGAGACACCTCGTACGTCTTTACAACAAATTGAAGCCCCAACAGGTGTTGCGCGGTCAACGGCGAATAGTATTTTAAAGCGTTATAAATATCACCCCTATCGTGAACGGTCCTGCCAGGGACTCAGAATGGCAATGCGATTAGAAGAATGGCATTTTGTCAGTGGTTTATTCAAAGAAATAACGAGATACCAAACTTTTCCTTAAAAGTCCTTTGGTCAGATGAGAGGCAATTTACTAAATGTGGACTATTTAATCGTAAAAATACCGTTTTTTGGTCAGATGAAAATCCACGGCTAGTTCGTCAAGTTAGGCACCAAGTTAGGATTGGATTTAACGTCTGGTTAGGTATTTGTGGGTACCCACGTGATTGGACCATTTTTTTTAATGAGAACTTAAATTCCGAGAGATATATGAACCTCTTACAAACTAACGTAGCGGAAGCACTTATGGATGTTCCAGTAGCTACCCTGCAAAACTTGTATTTCCAACAAGACGGCGCGCGCCACATAATGCACGTATTATCACAGAATTTTTAAATCACGAATTTCCCAATAAGTGGATAGCAACCTGGGACCAGTAAGATGGCCTGCGAGATCCCCTGACACAACACCGCTTGATTTTTTTGCATGGGGCAATGCTGTTAACAGAATTACCCCAGAAATGATCAGAAAATCCTGTGAAGCAGTAATGAGACGATGTACGTTGTGCGTGCGAGAAAACGGTGGCTTATTTGAACACCTACTTTAATCCTAAAATGTTACTTGTTCTTTTGCGGTGTTCGATGTATGAACAATAATAATTTAAAGTAATAATTAATAGAAATATCAATGCCTACTACCACTAAATCGTAATTTTGTTAATTTTAATTATTTATCTTGATCGAACATAACATGTTATACATGGTGAAGAGCATATTTAAAGGGGAATTATTTTTATTGTATTTTATTTGTTTTAGTATTAATTATAATTTGACGATAGCTGAAGTTTACTCGGTTTTTCTACGTTTTCTTTCTATATTTTTGAAATCTTGGATTCGCTTACAGTAACCCGGATGAAAGTCTTCAGTTCAGGTTGCCACTCAAGTGTAAATACTTTTTATTCATTGCACTGTATGGGTATTGTAGGTTTGACTTGCTTAACATTGTGTCAATGCACTCTTGGTACTAAACACAGTTTGTAATAGTTTCAGAAGCCATTGGTTGACTTCCGCTATGGAAGTGTCCTGAATTTTAATGGCTTTAAAAATATAGAAAACAGTGTACAATAAAACGTTTCTGGTTCCATTTTGGAAGAAATGGGGTCTAACTATGCTGTAACCGAACAGAAGGCTTCACTTCCCTTATCTTGTATGGGAAAAAGATTAAATTCTTGCCGCCCGAACTACAATGAAACCTAGAAGCGTAAACGTCAATACGCTTCTGTAATTTATGCATTTTCATACCAAGAGCCTGCTATATTCGCTTGTTGCGACAAAAAAGAAAAGCGTTTTCGTGTTGCAAAACTTTGAAATATTAGCTAGTATCTTTCAAGATAGTTTCGTAATATTCAGTCTTTGCAATCGATGGATTCAGTTTAATGGTTCACATGTTTAATCTGTAAAGATTGTTCGTGGATACGACGAGGATATTATTTAAAACATTGAAAAATTGTAATTTTTTTAGCAATTTTAATCTGTACAAGATTGTATTTGGGAACCGTTTAATAGATCCAGTGCATTCTTTTGCTTATTGGAGTATCTTCCAAAATTTTAAATAAACAGTAAAAATAATCTTTCTTCGGTTACACTGGCTTTGGTCGATATTTATATCATTTTTCACTGAAGAAGTGATCTCGTTTGTTTTGTGCTTCTGTTGCGAATTTCAGCTACCGTTCCAATTTTATAATTTATTAGTTAATTTTATATTTAATTTACAAACACATTTCAAAAAGGCTAGCAAATCAATTGGGATACGTTTTATTTACCGATCCTTTTATTTACATGAACCATGCAGTTAATTAAATACTTTCAACAATTTATTGTATTTTTCTGTCTGATTGAATTATTGTTTTATTATGGATACAGGGAAGTGCATTTTTGAAAATATTTTGCCATTTATTTAAACTTTCTTTATCTCTATTTGGTAGTGTATTAAACGTTTGTGTCGAAATAGGTTTTGCTAAGATAATAAATGTCCTAGACATTTCAGTCGAAGCCAAATTTAGTTTATCATAATGCGGAAACGTATGAAGTAGTAGTAGTAAACATCTTTATTTCTAAAAAAAAGGCTATCGACCTATCGGTCTTTCTGCCTTTGTTTAATACATGTAGTCTTAATCTGAATAAAAAATAAATATGAAAATTTTCTTATTCTACGTTAACAATCTTATTAATAAACTTTCCAATTCCAATGACAAGAAAAAATTATTTTATTGTCCAGTAGTCAGTTGCGTTTGTAAGTGTTCGAGTAACGGAAACGGAAGCGGGATTGTCTGGTTGGTCTTGTAAGACAAAGGGGATTCAGTATGGTCCAGTTGTAGGGGTTGTTTGTCCATTTTGTCTGTAGCTGTATGAGTCTCTCAGAGATGCCGCTGCTTTATTATGTATTCGAAAATTTTGCTTAGTACTGGAAGTAGTGTAATTGGTCTGTAGTTGCTCGGTTGTGTATTGTCGAGTCCATTTTTGGGTATAGGGATTATTAAGCCGTTCTTCCATGTTTCTGTGATTCTGCCATTTGTGATGCAGTTGTTCAATTCAGTTAGGATAAGTTTGTGTGTTTCTTGAGTTAGGCTTTTCAAGAGTTTTGCCTTAATTTTATCCCCTCCCGGTGCAGTGTCTTTGACATGCGCTAGGGCTTCATCGTACTCTGTGTCTGTGATCAGTTTGCAGGTGTAGTCCGGTGAGCTGTTAAAATAGTTCAAGTACCAGTCGTTGCTCAAGTTCCAGTTGTCATTGTCGAAGTTAGGGTTTATCGATATGCTGAAGGCCCTTTGATAGTGTCTGACCAACGCGTCCGCTTTCTCTTTGTCTGTATAACGTTCTATTCCGTTTTCGTCAATTGTGTCAGTAGTGCCAGTCTTCCTGTATTGCGCCAGTTTCTTAATTTTTCGCCAGTATGTTTTGCCTTTGACCTTCTGTATTTTTTTACATGTTTCTAGCCATTTGTCTTGTCGGTATTGTCCAATCAAAGTTTTAATGTTTCTGTTAAGTTGGTTCAGTGTCTTTTTTAGGTCGTTATTTTGAGTGTTTGTATATAGTCTGTACAGTTCTCTCTTATGTTTTATTAGTCTCAGTATGTATTTGGGCAGTGAATGTCGGTAGAAAGCATTTTTTATTTCCGGGCTAAATTTTCGTATGGCTAGTGTAAGTTGTTGTTGTATGGTTTCTATTGAAATGGGCTGTGCCTGTGATTGAATGTAGTCATGTATATGTTGTTTCACTTTGTCTATGTCAGTCTTTGTTAGGTTTAAGTTTTTATCTATAGGAGGTGTATTGGAGGTAGGTTGCGTATGTTGTAAGTCTATGTTAAACGTAATAACCAGGTGGTCGGATCCAAGTTCGTTGGTTAAGTTTATGTTGTTGATGGTGTTTGTTAAGTTTCTTGTGTGCAGTAGAACGTCTGGTGTTGAATCTGAGTTTGCGGGCATCAGAAAAGTTGGTGGGGTGTGCTGTTTTGTAAAGTCGGAATTTTGTAAAAATCTTTTAAGTTGTTTCGTTTTGTTTCTGTTCAAGTTAAAGTCGCCTATAATTATTGCATATTTATAGATGCTTGCCTTGGTCAGTATGTTTTGTTCTAGGTTGGAGTGTGGGTGTATGTATGTCAGAAATATGTGTATCAGGTCGTTAGTTAGAAGTATATTTAATGTAATGCAAAAATAGTACAGTTTTTTGATACTTTAGTAAAGTATTCCTAATAGCGGGTATGTATCATGTGCATAGGCACAAGCCTATAGGGAAAATTAGCTTGCAAATATCAAAATCTTTGCGCTCGTAAGCTGAGTACATGAATCTTCAAACTGGTACTTTGGAAAAATATTGTTCAAATACGTAGACGCATTTTGGTTTTTATGTATTCGTTTTATGTTCTTGGTTAAGTTGCTCAAAACCTCTACAATGTGATTACTGAAACGTTGTTGACCTCTTAAAGTGGTAGTGCTTACTTTGAAATTGGCGAAAGCTGCGAATTAACTTTATTTAATCAATATCTATAAATGGAGTTGTATATAGACTTTCTCAGTATTGATGCTGCCAGTGCTGCCATCTGGATGCCGTCGGATTCTTCAACTCCCACTAACACTTTATCGACTAATTCCAGGATTTGCAGGAATTTTTTAGGGTTATTTCAAACTAGTTCTGGATCCTGACGCTGTGGAATGGATTGCTTTCTCCATTGATTTGTGCCAGAAATTTAGTTTTTATATGTTCTATGTTAACTTCTACGAATGTTTGCTAGATGGTGGGGCGTATTTTGCAGTAAATCGATCGGTTTTATTGATTCTTTCTGGCATCTTATAGATATTTTCAATTGATTGATGGACTGATATTTGTGGCGTTGATCTGGCGGCAATATCTTCTAGCTTCTGATCGACACGGGGAGGAATGTAAGAATATTGCACTAAATAAGTGAATCATTTATATAATGCAAATGTTTTTTTTAATGTATTGAGTTCTCATGTTTTATGTGTTGGTCAGTGAGGAACTCTGCAGCTTGTTAACCTTCATCGCAAATTTCCTATTGATTTCTGGGGCCCTCTAGGATTTCCCCAATAAAGCTGCGAGGATTTGTCAGAGTTTTCCAGTAAGGTCTACTCGCGCATTGAAGTGTTATTGATTGGGAAAAGTTCAGAGCTTTTGAATTTCGTTTGCCATCTAGCGGCTAGATTCGAACATTTTCCGGAACGGTTTCAGTAACTCTTCGATTTCCGTGGTGCCTCAACTTTTCCAGGGATTCACAATTCCAGGTTTGTTCGATCCAGGCAATATTCAGGCAAGCTCCACCAGATGCTGCTGTCTCTACATCTATGAGTCGATAGTGTGGCTTTTAGGAGGGGACTTTTCTAATCGCACCATCTATTAGGGTAGTGTTGTAGAGTCGACCAATAATGAACAAAATAATGCATTTGAGCAGTTAAAATGACGAGAGGGTTATTTTCTTGGATGTTTTGTTGCATCCGATTAATTACATATATTTTTGTAATTTCCAGAGCGATCTTTGGCTCTGGATATGGCACTTAATACAATCTTGATGATTGATTTGGGTTGGTTTCTTCTTTAATGCAGTTCTCGATGTCGTATATATTTATTTTATTCACTTTAGATGCTTCTCTTAATTCATTTGTGTGTGGTGCTCTGGCTTTGATTCGAAGACGAAATAATGGATCTCAGCATTTCTTGAAATTTTGTTAACATAAGAATTATATGTATATCAGCTATTATGTTTTACTAGTGCTTAGCACAACCTGTAACCGAGTTTTGATGACTTTGTTAAATTTCCTATCACTTCCAATAAATGTTTCCTGTATATACTGCATTCTTTTTTATTAATTTGTAGCTTCAGTTTCTTTGTAGTAGGACTCCCTAGAATCCCCTAGAATAATTAACACTGAAAACGCTTTAAAACAGCCATAGCGACAAAAAATCTGGGAAAGTATTCGTTGAAAAAGCTAAAGATAAGTACCCAAGAAATTCATAATTAAATGAAACTACAAAGCTTGAATAAGTTCAAATAATGTTAAGACATTATTAAAACTCATTTAGGTGACGAACATTCAAAACTCAGCGCCCTCCAGATTTATACATCATTTCATGTTACCTGAAAATATATGGTTATAAATAATTAATTGCCTGTTGCAATATTGGTCGAATTAAATGACACCGTTGCTTTTCAAATTAGGTAATCGCAGAGGTTTTATTGACCTTTGTGCAGTTACCGTTATTCGGTTTACATTAGACTGTATTCGAGTTTGTTAGATTGGCTCCTTTTCTGTAAATTCAAGTTGTTCATGTAACTTGGTGATAGTGACAATTATCAAACTGGTCAAAAAAAATTATCTTTTTTTTATGTAGTTTCAAGTGAATATGTATTTTGTGTATTGGAACTTGTATTTCGTCGGGTGCATTCAATACAAAATACTTAGAAAGTAAATATATATTTTCGCTCAGCTTTTCTTGTACCATGTTGAGAGTTGATGATTTGCATATAATTGAAGAAATCAATTATTAGCAGCATATGGTGCTCATTTCAAATGAAACTAAATTACCTAAAGTCCTGGCCAATTCCATTAACGTTCCGCATCAAAGTTTATATTGTGCGTTACATTATAAATTAATTATCTCACACATGATGGCTAAATCCAGGTTTAAAATTCGAAATTTGATATAACCCCGCATTGTTGTCAATAATGCATTTCGTTGTATCAAATTTAAATATATTTTAATAATGTTGCTGTCAAAACCGGGCTTAATAATATTAATAATATTGGTATTTTTGTTGAAAATATTTTATTAATGAATCGCATAAGGCTTGTCAAAATTTTATTGAAAGTATTTTATCAGAGGCAAAAAATAACTTAAATTTTTATACTCTGACAAAAATCACTGACACTAGTGCACTTCGAAAACACACACAATCAAACGCAAAAAGTGTACACAGCAGTTGTCATAACAAGTATACATTACACGGCATATTGGCTATTTAGCTTGTTTCGCTGGCTACATTTCGAACTGCCTTTTTCGTTTTCTTTGTTTTTCGATTCTACACGATGGAAATTCTAGTGTTTGGGCTCATATGAAGCAGAGCAAATAGAGACGTGGAACAAACATGGTCGGAATTAAAACGATTCAAACGGAATAACATAAAGAATTACAACATTTTGCCGAGTTGACTAATTCCCTACGGCACTGATACCAATTTACAAAGTGTACTGGTCTACTGGGAATAAGGGAATTAAATTTATCGCAACACGAAAGGATTAATACGCTTTTCCTTTTGGATTATTTTAGCGTTGGCTGGATTCGTGGGAGGTGACAAGACAACTAAAAACTTAATATTTTGGAGATAATTGTTAAGTTTAGTTCATGAATGCATTCTGCATTTGTTCTTTCACCATTCTCTAAAGAGTAAGACGACGAGTTAAGTGTTCAACTTTCGCAATTTTTTATTTTATTTGCAAATCAGTGTCGAATTTTGCCGTTGCAGAGAGAAACAATGGAATAATGGCTTCATTATAGGGATATTAAAGATCTTCCATTGATCCTGTACAATTTGAAATCAGTAAACTCAATCCTTTTTATGTGCTTCTCAAGGATTCTGAGCTACTCTCCATTAGCAGCCAATTGATCGGTTGCTAGCGCTAAGGAAATGCTTTTTTCGATTGGTTGATTTTCCGTTATGAAATATCGTTCTAGGCTTTTACTGAATACTATTTTTTGGACTGATGTATCCTGCTGGATGTGCGTCATTAATTGGTCTTTGATTAGCCATTTTATGTTCTCTACATTGTCAGATAAATTGATTAAATGTGTTACGTCTGCGATTTAAGCTAAATATTATATAAGGAAATAAAGTTAGTTTTTAGCCAATTTTTGGTTGCTCACTTTAACACTCTTTCGTTATTTCATCTTAGTCGCTTAACGAGTTTTTTCTTTATTAAAATATCTCTTAACACATGTGATATACTTTCTCCCTATCCAGAAGGTTGGTGATTTATAGCAAGTTTTTATAACGTGGGTTTTTTAAACTTGCGAAGAGCGTTTCACGAACTTTTGTAACAATTTGTCATAAAATATGCAAATTTTAATATAGATATGACTCCCAGCGCTGTAAAACTGTGTTGTCGGCTGTTCTCCAGAGGAATTTTAGGTGATAGATTGGTTTGTTTTGAGTGAATTGAATATCAATCTAATCTGACTACTCGATGCGGTCTAAAACTGAATTTTTAAGCAAAAGTTTTCTGATTTGTTCGAGTTACTTATTTTTATTGTGTATGGATTATTGACTAAATTTATGAACTTTTATGTCGATACATAAACTACTACTTTATAGATTAGAAAGCACGTGAATTGTCTCTAAAAAATCAAAGCTGGTTTTTATTTCCCATATTAACATTTATAAATATCTGATGAAGTTTTTAAGGTGGATTTTATGTTGAGTTTGTATTGTAATTGTATGTTAATTAAGCACAAAACAAAGTGTCATATGCCATAACTATGAACATCTAGGTTAGACTTAGAGTACATTGCTGTTTATTTAAAGAGACGAGGGTAAGATGTCGTGAACTCTAAGGATGTCGGTATTTATTATAAATGAGGAGACTTTTCGTTTTCCTATATTGAGAACATTTCAGTATGATTTGGGTCCGAAATGCGAGATGTGTGTGCCCAGGGAATCGCCAGTGAAATCATGAAATCTTGATAAAATTCGAGTTTCCAAACAATCGATAGCGCCTCTTTAATTCGAAATACATATATTAAGCAATATATCGTACATAAGCAAAGTGTTATTGCACTTTCGGACGCTTATTTTGCAGAAATGCGTCTTTAAAATGAATTGCACACTGAAAAGTAGGAACTTTATATTTTGTTACTTAAAAATCTGGCAATTCTTTATGGCGGAGCGAGTCTATTCATTTCTATGCACAACAGGTTCATGTACGAACTCCTGCTACTTACAAAAATATTAAATTACATTCCAAGTCATTCTGTCAGCAATTCTAACTATAAATCTTGATTTCGGAAACTTATTCATACATTTTAACTGGCTTTCCTCCAGCGAGGGCTTTCTGGAATATATTCTTTCGCTCTCTGGTTACGAGAGTTCTTTCCTTGAATATTCGATTATTGGCCTTATTTCGTTGGTTATAAAAATGTATTTAGCAATATTGACTTCGAGTAAGCTAAAGCTACACTTTGCATTTTTGTGAAGTTTAGGAGAAAGGTAGTTTCTTGAGCTAGACTGGGAGGTTTCTTTTCTATTTTTCAGATTTGCTTATTTTGTTGCCAACTATTTGAAAGTACAGGATTTACACTTTATTTTTGCTTAGGAGTTTTAAATAATTCTTAAGCTTAACTATTGTTTCAGGTAATTTTTCCCATTTAAATAGGAGCTGTCATATTTGTTTTGCGTTATTATTGATTTTTATAAACTAAACCACGAACATTAATATCTGCTACGATTTTGTTAACCAAGTTTGCTGGCGTCGTTTTCTATGCAAAGTAATCGGTGTAACTACTTAATCATCACTTCTAATTCCACTCTTGGCGGAATAGTCTTCGGATACTGAAACACAATCGGAACAGACGGGAAATTAAAGCAGTTCTACATTAGTTTAGGGTGAATCTAAGATAATCTATATAGACATAAGTAAGAGCCAGGAACAACGGATGTGTCCATTAGTTTGCATGGTTAAACAAAACGTAGAGCACAACGCGCAATACGTCAAGCAAATTCTCGCCATTTTGCAAAGACAATGGCCGAATCCTAATTGAGCTTTTGTTGTGCCGTTAATAGTAATGCGAAATTTGCATCAGTGATACATTAATGCTGTGTTCCAAATTATTAAAACAGGCTCGGTAAATACACAGCTAAGCGAACAATATGATTTACTATGTGATATATTACATTCGCGTTACTAGGCTGATCTTCCATTTACAATCAGAGCTCTTTAAATGGAATCAATCAGTTTGTAGTTAGTTAAATTAATGAGAGCCTGTCGACGATAGAATACAGATTGAAAACACTTTTTTAAATGTCGAAGAGCTGCCACTCTCTCTGCTCAAAATGTGGAAGATATAATAGCAGAAAATTCTTCGAATATAACTAACCAGGAAGCCGAATGCCATCAATCAGGTCTCAGCATTGTCCCGAGCTATTGACGAAGCATGCGACATAAATGATGCACCGCAAGTTTGACTCTTTGTTCGATTTACCTCGATTGTAACATTTTGACTCTTCTTTGAAGGAGTCAAAGTTAAAAGTAAATAAAGCTTGAGAGAATTGCTTACTATTGCATACTTCATCAAGAAGCGTCTTGTTCGTAAACTTTTCCAGAAGAGACATGCCATGATATTGCTCAATTGTAGTTAGACCCTTACCATCGCCAAAACCAAACGTAAAGATTCTTCACATCAAATGGAGAGATAATTTTCAGATTCTGATCCATTGTAAAATGCTTTGGGGTTTCTAGAAGAAACAATTGTTTACTTTTTGCTGAATATTTTGCTATTCCAAAACAACTGTTTTAAATATGAAACTAAAAGCCTTTTTACGGAGGTTTTAAAAATTCTAAAATTAAAAAACCCTCAATGTCAACGAAAAATTTAATTCTTGTCTTCACTATTAAAATTAGCGCCTTTGAACTGCTATTGCTGGAGCTAAATACTATTTAATTATGAAGCCTGCAAGTTTGAACGCCTTGATGCTCATCTGGAAAATCTGAAAGAAAGAAAATCTATGAGAGAGAAGTAAATGTGATCACAATTCACCGTAAAAGTGGTATAAATTTAAAGACGTGGAGAAGGAAGACATGCTCATTTCAAACACCTGACAGAGTATTTCTTACGCCTAGGGTCATTTCAGCAACTTTTAGTATGCTCTATTTTATGTTTGTGTTTCTTATTCGATGATGTTTCTTGCATTCACATGATAGTGCTCCTATTTTATTTTTAAGTTTCTTGTTTGCAAAAGTTCTCCACCTTTAACAGATTATCTCTAGAAGAAAAAGCATGAATTATAATATTCTATTTTGATAAGAGAATTTTTTTGACAGTTATATATTAACGGATTCAATGGTTTCAGCGAAAATTAGCAGACAATAACTTGTGGGATTCACTAAATAGTCCAACATGGTAGGGATTTCAATCGTTGTAAATAAATTTAACAACACATTCCATGTGTTGAGCTCATCGCCTGCAATGTTTATTTTTCATTCTACCATACTCCTATTTATGTTTTAAATACCAAATGTATATGTAGATGAATAAATTATGTGTCGAAACTAAATTTATGGCCGTTTCAACTCGAATTTTAGTCTTCACTTTGCTTTTAATTTAAATAGAAAATGGGAAAATTGATAAATAGTAATTTCACATCAAAACAAAATCTACCTTTACTGGCAATTTAAAAATAATTTGTTGTATTTGAATTCTTCAACTAACTGATTTGGGGATTTTCAAATTTCATATTTAGAGACAGGGAATAGTAAAATAAATAGTTAAAAAGTTCAGAAATGGAAACAGCAGCTACATAGATGGTCGTTTGAATTTAGTTTAAAATATTTAAAGGGAAACTGGGTCTTTTTCAGAATTTTTTTTATGAGGGTAAAGTTTTATTTAGCAAATTAAAGTGTATCACTTGTGACTGGATTAAGCATAGTTATAACCTCTGGAACTATTTTTCATATTCGTCTCACAACGCACGCAGAAACTATTAATTAATTATTACAAAAGTATAAACAAACATTGTTGCAAATGTCACGTTACAGAGGTCATGTGTTTGTGAACTATATATCATTCATGATATTAGATTAGTCTATAGTAAAATCCATTAGAAAAACAGTCCTTATTGATTGCCAATAATTAATTCACCTTAAAAGCTTTTAAAAAATATTTCTAGCCCAATCAAAATATTTATCTCAATTAAACCCTCGTCCATTACCTTTAATTACAAATTCAATCACGGATTTTCTCGAACGAAAATTTGTCTCAACCAAGGAGAACAAAGTTTCGTCAAGTAGGAGTTCTTTAATGCTACGAACTTGTTAAAATCCACTTCGTCCGCTAATGAATTTGTTTCATTTGAATAATTGAATTACATCTCTGTCTAAAGAGACGCATTTTAATCCGAAAGTTGGAGATTAAAGAACCTCGTCAAAAGGACAACACTAAGGGGGAACTTTCTCGTGCAATCATTACCAGATTTTTTTGAAAGAATTAGCCAGACCCTACTGGAGTGTCTTCTGTTCTTGAACGAAATATATTAAAGATATTTGCAAGGTAGTTGGGATTTTGCCTAAGGCTGATTGGGTGGGTTGGAATAGCGGAATAGTATAAGAATCAAGCGGCACAAGAGCCCTATTTGTTTTTTACTTGCGGATAGTTTTATATTGTTTGAAACTAGTCGATATTTTCCGCAATCTGCTCAACTTAAGAGTTTAAGCTCCTTGATTGTTTGAGATCATTGTCAGTATTGCTCAGTTCAATTACTGTGGTGGTTGCTTTGTTGGTTTCAGTTTGCTCGGTTCGTTTGATAACTTTTGTCGAGTTCTCTTTATTCAAGCACAGTGGGCGCAATCACAGAGTGAATGCTATTTGCATTATGTCTTGATCAAGTGAATGAAGTTGAAAATGGTCTTTCAATTGAAAATGCAGTGCTATATATTATATTATTAATTAATAATGGAGTTATAAAATTAATTATGGAGTTGTTTGCAAACAATAATCAATCACAAAACGTTGATCCTTAATTGGAGAGCTAGCTAGATTTTAATTCTTAACTCTCATTTATCCAGCTCCCCTCGCTTAAGTTCCGAGTTTCGCTTTTAAAGATATATGTATATGGAAGTTAAGTTTAATACAGTTCAAGAAAAATGATGTGAAACTCAAGTAGATAGAGTAATACACGTTAGTTGATTCTTTCAAGCACTTTTTTGCTTTTTGTACTGTAAGCGGTGTATGCGAACGATTGATAATTGAATTAAAAACTTCCAACAAAACATACACTTTAACTCTATTAAATAATTTCCCCCGGAAGCCATTAATATTAACAAAGCAGTTGCTCCAAATTTGAGTAATCTCTGCAAAACTTGACCTAAATGCCAACAAATTAAATTGCCATGGTTTCGAGTGGAAAGCGGCGCACTAGAATATCTATGAACATCTAATAACTTTACAACAATTTTGTTCCCGAACTTCGAAGCTAACGGTTATGTTTCTCGGATGTTGCCCGAATCGAAACTGTTAGACGTCCGACGTATTTGAAGATACACATTGGCCTTATTTATGAAACAAAGTGAAAATACATTTTGGTTGGGGTTTTTAAAACTTATTATACTGGCATAATCCTGGCTCGTAATTGAAAAGTGTTGGGGATTTTTATTTTAAGTTATGCGTTTGCAATTCAAACGGTTTTTACTTTGCATTATTTGCGTATTTCTTTTGAAGCTGTGCATTCTTAATGAAGGTATTGTTCATATGTGACGATCACGACCTATTACGGATTTTGCTGCATCAGGCGGAATAAAATCGTCAATGTGCTCTTCTAGGAATGTGTTAGTTCTCTATGCTTCTTTTTGTTACTCCAATAGTCAAATGGAGCTTTTTAATCCTATTGATGGCGCTATCCAATTTTTTAGCATTTCGATTCTCCAGACTAGCCCTCTCCAGTCACTTTGCCCGTAGTCGCATGCACTCTATTGGTTTATTGCACTGATGGCCGATGGGGGCTTCTTTTAATACAGTCATCGAAATTCGATCGGTAAAATACGAGTCCTGGCAGAGGGTACACCTTTCCGATGTAATTTTGTGACGAGGCAGGGCGTTTGAAATATGACTCAATCGGCTAATGCTTATAAATACAGAGACTGTCAGAGAAATTTTGTTGAAAATTTGTCGATTTCACATTTAAAATTGAATTCGATGTTGTTTTTTGCATGTTTTAATGGCTGTTTTGTAGCGCTGTAGTGCTCGATTCAGTTTATAGAAGAGCTTTTGAGTATATCAGCGCGGCCGAGTTTCTAATTCAGTCAGAACGAGTAGCTAATTCGATAACAACGATCTCAAACATGTTTGAATTCAATTATAATACTCCACGGGGGAACTATAAGTCTACAACATGAGGTTATGTCACTTTTGCTGAATAACAATATATCTGGTTAGAATATGAGTTAACCTCGTAAACCTATAAATGCATTATTCACATTGTCATCTTTTATCGATTAAGTAATGTTGTCTGTTGTAATTTTTGCCTATCATCAGATGTGTGATCTGCCGTATCTGTCTAGTCACTTCCGACCATTCCAACAACGCCACGGAAAAATAGTCGATGAAATATCTGAAGGCTTTTTACCGATTATTTGAAGAGTTCGAAGAACTAATAGCTGGGACCGCTAGGCCTGGGCTGTGCCACTCATTTTTCCGGTCTTTTCTTCGCTCTTTCCGATAAGACAACTCCGTTATCCATATTACTATTTATCACTTCGGTCTTCTTATACATTTATGCATGAGTGACTTGAATCTTCGATTTCAAATCCAAGCAAGTGTTTCACATGGCCAATCAATCAAAATATAATTATACTCCAAACAACAATCTGAGACTGTTATGTTGAGCTTAGAGTTGTCAAATCAATTGTAAATTAATTTGGTGTTATGGGCTTCAGTGCTTTTGAGCATATACTAACTAGGAAGTCTTTTGTGTGTTAAATATTAACTAACTTCCATTTAAATGAACCGTTTTTTAACGAATTAACGCACTTCGCGAGATACGTTTTGTTTTCCAAATGAGACTTTTACGGAAAAACCACGACTAGATGGATCGACAAACAGCTTTTGTGAACGCAGTTACAACCCACCGACAGATCCGATACTCGTAAGAAAATACGGTGTTTCTTTAGCCCCTAATTAGATGATTTCGATTCAGATGGTGCTCGGTTTCGATAACACGCACCGGCCGTTTAGCAGCTCACGGCAGTTTCATTGCTCGACTACAAAAGCTTTGCTGAAACCGCGCTGATTCTCGGATAAGCTCAGCTTTAAGTTTAGCAAGTCGTAGTCGTTTTGTGAGCGTTGGCTTTATTTATAAACGGCAAAGAAGTAGGGCGGCTCTACAGCAACAACAACAGCAAGAAAAATTTGTGAACCGTTATGATACAGCATTTCCAATAAAAATCAAGAAAGCCATTTAGGTAATTGTTTTGGTTGTTGGTGACTGTGGCTGTATGCGAAATTAGGTGGCAATCTAACAAAGATAAGAAAATCCCAAAACATTTTTCTGAATTGCTGAATTGCAGTTGTTTTGATTTACTTTACGCGAGAGTGGGATTTCAGAAGACCAGATCCATTGGAAAACGGATTTGTATAGCAATATTTTTTTGAATTTTGTTCAACCAAATATTCAGTTTTACTTCTAGTTGTTTGCGTTTTCTAAATATTTGATTTTTTCCTCGTTAGACCGCCTGTCCAGGTGAATGCAAGCAACAAACTTAACAACATTTGCTTGTGGAAGCTAACAAATATAAATTTTTACAGCGGTACTTTTCTTTTGGTACTCTCTACCAAACACGTACACCGCCTTAGTTAGCTGCGTTCCTTTACGATTCATTTTCTCATTCTTCATAATTTTCGCACAAAAACTTTTCAAAATTCTGATTACTTACGATTGGTTTGGTTTAACACCTAATAGGATGTTTCATATCAAAATGATAAATTGAACGTATTTTATTAGATGTATGAACTGCACTGTACGGAGATGAGACAACAAAGAGAAAGTGAACTATTTCAATTCTTTATTACGACTAATTAATTAAAAGCGATTTACTTAAGCACGAAAATGGCATAACGAACTTCAGAGATAGAGCGAACGTGACTAATTAATCAAATGTAAGGCTTTCTAGGATTAAACGTTTGAAGGGATCTTCATTTAGAGACGAAGTATGCGTTCCGGGAAACTGTACTAAAATTACTGTAATAGTTTTACGTAGGTACAAGGTTGAAAATTAGCTTTATGAGTAGTATGCAGCTGTTGATGAAAGCTCATCAACTTGTCGGCACCGTCTGCGTTACATAAATCGACTAATTGAAGCTTTACGATTTGAGGGCAAATTTCGAAAATATGTTTTCCCACTTTAGTGTGCTGCCTAAATGGAAGTTCTCTGTCTCCTAGATGTATCAATTCGCGGAGAATTTTAGTGCTTTATTAAAAGAGCCCACAGCAGCCATAAAACACTGCCGTCTCCACGATACAGCAGGGTATCGGTATATAAATATAAACCAAGCCATAATTTTTGGGAAGCATTATACGACACAATATTTCACAGTCGGTAATATCGAACTTAATTAATAAAGAACACTGTTTTATGGGGCACCGTGCGAACTGTCACCGTGGGGTGCTTTTGTTACAAACGAGATTTATTCGACAAAGATTTTCGATCAGTCACAATTTCGAAACCTTACGAAAGACGAATTTTAAGTAAAATCTTTGAATCTTTCGATACACTAGTAAAAATAAAATACAGTCTCTTGAAGAGATGGCGAATGGTCCATTAGAACTAGACGGAAGCGAAGCTGCTGTGGAATGTTTGAGAATTTTATCCCACGGGTTTAAAATTTACCTAAAAAGTAGACAACCATTAATAAATCATAGTAAACTACCTTTATAGAAGTAGAGCACTTGAATTAAAAGAATGCGTTTGCTTTTACAATACATACAGGGTGAATTTTTGAGATGATCAGTTCAGGGATCTCGTAAGCTACCAGATACAAATACGTTTAAATTATTAACGAGTAGAAGCTGGTTTTTTTGTCTTAGTGAAAAGCCAGTTTTAGTGAAGCTTTAAGAATTTTAACTTTTGTTAACCGATTTGAAAAAACTTTATTCTTCTTACATATTTTTCAACCATTCGAAAGTCCCAAATTTTAATCCGCGAAAAAATGTTAGGTTGGCAATTTTTGCCTTTGAATTTCGTAAAATTGTTGAAAATCTCAGCCAAATAAACTTTCTGAAATTGTTTTTGCGCTTTTTCATGTTACTTGGTCTTAGACAGGCACAAAAATAACATGTGCATTTTAGAGAAATACTACGTTGATTTGCATTTTGGTTGCTCAATTTGTTTGATCCTAAATATGATTTTTATGTCGATTGAACATACGATAATTTGTAAAGTGAGTTTCTTTACGTTTTGCCATTTTTATACAAAATTGGGCATCTAGAAGCCTTTTGTTTTTTTCAGAGTTAGTTCATTTCAGCGGCATCGAAATACGCTGTAATGAACTAAAAATCTCAAATCGTCATATTCTAGCACTTGTTTACAGAGAAAGCTCATTACAATGAAAATCGCAATCAGCAGCTCGTAGTACATAAATTTGATTAAGAAAATTAATACTTTAAAAGTAAATTGCGCTTAAGGTCCACCAAGTGACCTGAAGAAGTGTTTTTACTTCTTTATCATTAGAGAACCATTCCTTCCCATAAACGCCTAATTATATTATTTGTCATTGGAATACTTATGAAATGCCCTGTTTAAGTAGAGCGATATAAAGCGTCAAGCTTTCGCTTTCTTTCAATCATTCACTTCGTATATGATTTGAGATTCATATATTGTGTTTTGCTTATTTTAAATGTTGGAAGATGGATTTTTTATATTGAAATATGATAAAATGGAATAAAAAATGGTCATGACAAACGCTTTATAAAATTTTTTATTTAGGAACAACTGTTACGTTAACTCAATTTACATATATTGCCAGTAACAGGCCCATAAAGTGTGTTTCAAATTTGTATTACTGCTTTTGAGTGATTATTCGCATAATATCAATGACATAAACCACCTCAAGGAATAATTGAGAATGAAACATGGTCGCAACCGAACTCAAGGAATTGAACATAACGAACGATCTCGACCATTTTTAGTCTCCAACACACCGGAACAAGCACTAACATAGTCATGGAAAGTCATGTTAAGGTTTCGCACATATTTTCCTCGATATGCAACTTTTCTAAGAATTTTGTATCTAGTAATAGTTGTCAACTTACACATTTTTACCCGAAACTGTTTCTTTAATACAAAACTATTCCACCACATCTAAATATTAGTACTACTTATAAACAAAACTCATATGTTATGATCAAATATGACGACAATTTCATTCAACATTCTGTTAGTTGTGACTGATTTTTATCCAATTGCTGGTTTTCATCGGTGTGTTATTGTTGATAAGTTGAATTATTCCGATATAAACCGGTGACTAAAGTTTTTGTTTATTTACGTGCATTGATGAGCAAAACCACTCAGCTCTTTGCCCTGTGCGGCTCATGTAAAACGTACGTGTGATTGTTTTGGGAACAAGACATTCTGAACTCATAAGAGTGATGACGCGTTTACATTCTTGTTAGGCAAATAATGCTATGGACAATTTTAAAAACCTTTGTATGTTCTCTCTTAACACTCCACTACATCGCATTCAAAAAAATGGCTCAAAATGTATATAAACCTGCTTAGTAAATAAGCTGTGTTTCGGCAGGTTGAAAAGCGAAGAATATAATTCATCATCCGTAGTTTTAATGTCAAGGCAACAAATCGAAATTCACTAAGAGATTCTGCCGGATGAAAATTTGGAATGGTCCCTACAACTCTGTTGCTCACAACATAAATTAATAATAACATTGTTCTCGATAATGCAATCTTGCCAGGAGGATTGCGATTTCCACAATGAGTTATGGTTATATGATATGGCGGACAGCACCACCAATGGGGAGTTTATCAATTAATCATTTTCCATGTATCACGGGAATCGTTCCTACAGTATAGTAGGATGCGATGCTGGTTTTGTAGTCTTAAACATTTTTCTATTACTGTAAAATGTAATGCTAATTAATGCTAGCCAGGAAGATTTACGCAGAGAGAAGAATGAATCTTGAGGATTGTAGTATACCCACATTTCGAATTCTAGCATAAATAAGGAAATGTTTTCACCATTTGTCGGATTGCAAGCAAATTGCTAGATCTTATTGAAATGGATGTTTTGTTGAGTTCAACAATTTCGGTGCAAAATTCACTTTGTATAATTCAATTTTGCAATTCACTTTTTTCTCGTAGCAGTATCCATACTAATGATCGCTAAGGGATTTATTCATTGTATGTGATCATTATAGTTTATTTTATAGTAGTAGTAGTAGTAAACATCTTTATTTCTAAAAAAAGGCTATCGACCTATCGGTCTTTCTGCCCTTGTTTAATACATGCAGTCTTAATCTAGATAAAAAACCAATATGAAAATTCTCCTATTCTAGGTTAACAATAGTAGTAGTAAACATCTTTATTTCTAAAAAAGGCCATCGACCTATCGGTATTTCTGCCCTTGTTTAATACATGCAGTCCCAATCCAGATAAAAAACAAATATGAAAATTCTCCCATTCTAGGTTAACAATGTTATTGAGTAAATAAGGTTTCAGTGGCAAGAAGAAATTGTTTTATTGTCCACTAGTCCGTTGCGTTTGTAAGTGTACTGATCGAATGTCATTATGGAAAGCCGACAAAATATTTTCGTAAATGTTAGTACTAGTTTTCATTATACTCGAATAATATAAGCGAAGCTGAAAATCTCTTAGATCTACGGAGTAATTTATTGATGTAAAATAATTAAAGGAAAACTATTCCTCCATCCGGCATTCTGTGAAATTAGTGCTATTCGCTAAAGGAACTGAACCATTTTTGGTCTCCGTTCATCCCCGTTTGCGGCTCCTCAGAAGTGGCTTTAAATTATGCAAAGTGGTATCACCTTCTCTACTTAGCACTTCACTCAACAAAATTCCCATAACTTTAATCAAATTCTACTCTATAATCAATGTGGGGACTATTCCTTAAGGTAATTAGAAAAGTTTTTAGTCTGTCGGGTTCAAGGTGTTTCGTGAAATTCGAGTAAAACTTATATCGTGTTGTAAAATAAATGTAAATTGGCTAAACAACTTCAACTTGAAGACTTTACACAAGTCGACCTTGTATAAGGAAACTAATAAAAAGTTATAAAGGAGAAAATGTCAGAAAAAATTGAAAATGATTGTCTAAATTGGACTTTTTCGCCCCAAGCTTAAATGGTGCCGAAAATGTTATTAAGTAAACTTGAATTTCCTATTAGTCCTCGCAATGCGACTTTGGTGTGTATTAATAAATATTATGACAATAAGTAAAAGAAGATAGGACTTATGCAGTTATATTTCCAGTTGAAGCCAAATCTGCTAGTGACATTTTTTTGCTTTTATGTATGCTTCAAAGTTATGATTGTTTTCCTTGATCCTTCGTTCTGATAATTTTCACTGCTGCGTTAATTGACTAACATCGGGTTGTTGTCTAAACTGCACACGTCACTGGGCCTCAGTTTATTTTCAAAGTGGTCAAACGGCAAAACAATGAACACCCTATTAGGCCGACGGCGTCATTATCTATTCCAACCAATCAAGCAATTTCAGCCGTTACTGCGTTAATTAATTCCATTCCGAATGTGCTATTGTCATTATTAACAAACCAACAAATAAACAATTCATTGCGACATTATGCACTCTGCTGCTCCAACTGGTGACAATTTGTTTGTTAAAGTGGTTTTTTTCTTGCTGTTAATCGCTTGGGGGGTTAGAGAAACTGATATTTGGAATAAAATAATCGGCATAGATAAAATGATTCAATATGCTAAAATGGCAATTGGCACTCTTGAAGGCCTAAAATTAGGTAATGGTTTTTTGCACGTGTTTTTATGTCGATTTATTTGAATTGTGCTGACCCCTTGATTCTAGTTGCAGAAAAGTTTTAAATTTTTTGATTTGGAAGATATTTCAAACTGAAATGGCTTGGTTTGGAACTCTCCTCCTATGTGTTTTTTACTTTTATTAGATGCATTTGCTAGCAGTAAGTGTCTGTAATCCAGCACAGGCCTACATATTGTTTCGTGTATTTCAGTGACGGTTTTTATGTTTACTTCTTGTTGCGTCTTCCTCTTTGTAAGTTAGGAAGATTGGAAGTCTTTTGTCTTTAGTTCTGGTCTAGTATTATTCATAGGAGTTTTACTTCTTGTCTTGGAGAAATTCTGTGCCCGTCTGTTGCTATGGTTAAAAATTTGTTTTTAATTTCTTCGTTTTGGTAACATTATCTGGGTTTTTCTGCTGCTTGGTGCTAGTCGCGATTGATGAAACAGTGTCTTTGTTTTGTATAGTAGTGTTTGAAGTTTCTCCATAGCTTCCGTTGCCGCTTTATCGTGCATGATCAATGCAGTGTCGTCCGCAACTTACAGGTATGTAGGTGGCTTTTTCTATGTGACTTTTGATGTGTAGGCCGCGATTCTGTTTATTTTGTACAGTATATATTGTAGAGAAGGGGTGCTAGCGGATATCTTTGTGCCCCTCCTTCCTTGCTCTACCAACATTTTAGACAAAAGTAATATGTTTATCTATATGTTTTATGTGTATAATTAAATTTGGCAATCATGGTTTTGCATGTCTAAATTGTTTTCAATTTGGCAATTTTGATAGTCTTTGATCAATGAATAGCATTTTTAGTCTCGTGGTTGTTATGACGTTTACCGATTTTCGTCATCTCAATATATTCTTGAAGCTTCCAGTCCATCGGTGTTTAGGTGGAGATGGCACTCTTCGTCTTAAGGGGGCGTTTTTACATTTTGTAATACGAGGATATTGAAAAGGATAGGGTGGCAATGAGCTAAACAAGTGCTGAAGATGTAAAAACGTCAAGATTTTAATGACCCAAATTAAAGTGGAATTTACAAGCTTTCGATTTGTTGAGGTGCAAAAATTAAGCAAGTTAATCGGGTCAAACTTTTTTGAACCATTCAGGGCCACTAGGAAACATAAATGTTGCTTGTACCTTATCTGAAAAATTAAACGAATTTACTTATTAGCCACTAAACTGTTGAGATATACGACAAATGTTATAATTTAGTGTCACTATTAAATGATAATCATCTACTGAATTATGAATAGCGACCTGAATGTGACTTTTCCATGTCGCAATTAGTGCGTTTATATCCTATGTGACAGATATCATATCACATTGAAAACTCGACCTATTTTATTGAGTGATTAGCTCGCTTAATCGAGGCATACAAAGTCCCAGCCATCAGTTTTACAATATGAAATTGACTAATACGAATTATATCATTTTACTGACCCCCATGATGACCGATTAGGTTGAAAGCACTTGGTTGATTAATTAATATAATTCAATTACACGGTTCAGTACACCGGTTTCAACTAATTTTGGGCTGGTCAGGTATATTATAGTGTTCCTTAATATTCTGTCCAGGTTGTTAGGGAAAAGAGTTCGCTACATTATTTTACACGAAGTTAATGATGATGTTTTCAGGTTTCAAATGGCAACTTTTAGTATGATAACCTTGAGCATACCGACTATTGTTTCGACAATTTTCGTCAAACGCTGAGAAAACAGAAATAAGTGTTATTCTCGTTTTTTTTTCAGTTTTTTCAGTTTTTAGTGTTATACTATTAAAAAACAGAATTTCCTCAAGTCTCCTATTACATATGATAAGCACTCTTTATCAATCTGTAAAGAAGACTTCTGTCTTTTTAATAGCCAAAAATTTTGATAAAACACGAATCCACATGAATCCGGCTCAACCATATAGAACCTATCATTATCGCTCTCATATCAATAATATCATCATCAACATATTGGTAGAAAATCACCTGATTTGCCAATTGGATTTTGTGGATCTTACAAAAGTATTTAAATTGAGATGGAAAATGAAAATGTTCTTGAAACTTCCCTGAAACTAATTTCTACTTTAAGATCGTCCAAATAATGTAATAGTAACACAAAAGTAAAAATAAATCAGCGGCCCACTTTTTGTCAACTATTATTTAAATGCTTACACTTTCAGGTAAATATCTACATTTGCCCAATAACTATATGTGAAAACACATAGTAAATCACAGTAATATACGTCTATAGTCTTTTACTTTTCGACTTGTTTAAACGATGTTTAAACCTTCATTCAATTCTTGTTAGTAATTTTTAAGTTATTTACGTAACCAGTGGAATATGAAAATTATTAACGCACGCATGTGAAGATTTGCACGACTAGGCCGTAGGCCGAGCCGTATAAGTGCGTTAATAATATAAAATCCTACGCGTTACGTACAATATTTTTTCTACACTATAACGATTATTATTTTAATAATTATTTGATTAAAAATAATAAGTTATAAAATTGAATACAGAACACAGGCAATGATAATTTGTATTACTTTAGCAACAGACATAGGTACGATTGGCACCGAATTGCTTCTGTCGATCATTGTCAAAGTTGTGTCTTAAAACTACACATTTTCAAATGAGTTCAAGCGATGATCTGCCTTCTGATATCGAGAACGAAACTTTTAATGTTGTTTCGGATCTTGTGCTAGGTAAATCACGGAACAAATACCAATAAGCTTTTGATCGCTACCATATATTAATACCATATTAATAAAACACTAGTGCGGTAATAAATTTTAAAAAGCACTAGTGCGGTAACAAAGATCATTATGACATTTGAAAGAGTCATCCTTGTTAGCTTCCTACCTTACCAAATATGCCACCAGCGTTAACCATTTCAGTCTTCAGGGGATGCAAATCTCCATATGCACAATTACGAAAATAGTCACATAAAGTTACATTTATTCAATTATCTAGAATGTATTATTCGGTAAGGTAGGTAAAGTTTCCTGAATAGTTATATTTGAAAAGTTACAGGCCAATTACAGAAACATTCAGGAAACATCGTTCGTATTTTATGGGAAAACTTTGAACTGCTTCTCTTTCGCTAAGAAGCTTAAACCAACCTAATTATCATTCAATCCTAATTGTTTGGAAACTATTTTAAAAGGGGTGTGGAATTGCTTTTCTTTTAACATAAATTGAAAGTATTTAAGCTCGGCAGGTTTAACGGTTCTTTCCGTTTGTTTTAATGGTTATTTGATCGCATTTCTTTCAATCGAATGGAAGGTGATGTGGATTATTACAAATCGGTTAGATTCAATTGCCGCGTATTGGGTTGTTTGGCTGTTCAGAATCTGTTAGAAGGGAAATAAAGAATAAGTTACAGAACAGTGGCGCAAGTATGTTTGTAATTTTATTGGCTTCAGTTCAAAGTAATTAATTCATTACGTTATGTGCATGCATTATAATGATATACATGTACAAAACCTGGAAAGCTCCGTTGTGACTAATGCAATTTTTTTAATGTGGTAAGTTTTGTTTTGTTTTTTTTTCCGACTAGGAATTCATTCCGGGCTGCATATATACGCAGAAAGGAAATTAGCTTTCTTAAGCCAATATTATTTTATTATTAATTTCGCAGGCAGGTTTATTTTATTAATCCAGGCAAAATCTTTAAGATGCGACCAGGCAAAAGCCACACAGTTTTCTTACGGACTGAAAAATCTCGTTGCGAAAAAGATGGCGTTTTAATACTCACTTAGCACGTCTCGCTTTGAAAATAAATCCACCTTTCCCCCGCAAATGTGTTTGTTTTTAATAAAGGCCCGTTTTCCGAAACAACGTTTCCTAAGGGAGAAGTAACTTACGTGCGGTTTTCTTCATCCCTCAGCCAATCTGGCTAAAGTAAACCGCTAATAAAATTCCATTGTTATCGCTCAGAACCATATCAATCACATATTGGTTTTTCAATACGTCATTTATTATGCCCGTGGAAATCTTGGAGTGAATATTTTACCGCGTTTTGGCTATGGAAGTATGGAAATTTCAGCTTTTTGCTTGCCGATCAGGTCGCTTTATTCTACCTGACTTTACGGAACGTTCGCGCATTATTAAACTAGGTAAATATTACATTGGCTTTGTGTTATTTACCAGGGTTTCAACTATTTGTGACTTCGTTTGAATATAAAAGACATTTTATGAATGTGCACATGCAAGCGGCAAAATCCAATCATGTTTAAGAATGGGCAATGGTGTACGGGAAATATGGTACATTTCTACATTGCACCAATATTCTCACTTTGATTATTTTTGCTTGGAATTTCTTTGATTCATTCAGAAATACGGATAATTGTATACCAACGTATACGAATACTTTGCTGATGACAACATTACCACCAGACTTATCTCTCTAGTTTTAATGCATTCTCTTAATACAAAAGCAGTAGCTTAGAGAGTGAATGTGAACAAGACTTTAAACTACTATATTTGTTTCTTTTAAGTTTATTTGAACGGAGAGCAAAACGATATGTTAATATGAAGTTTCGTATATTTTCCTGACTGTACTTTAAATTGTATTGTTTATTATTTAAAATGTTACAAAAATTTGTAACATTTTAAAATGTTTTGTAACATTTTAAATAATAAACAATAAAATTGACTGAAACCCAGGAATACATTGGAATGAGTTAATATGAAGAGAAAATTCAGCGTTTGAAAAAAATGTATAGTCCCCATCAGACCCATGTGCGTTAGTTCTTGAATGGCATGTGGTTGGGATAGTGACTCACACAGTTTATAATATACTTTTTTATATTTCTTGTCGGTGTCGTAGTTATTTAAATGTCCAGAATAATCTTTTAGAACCCAACGGTCAGACGGCACATACTTCATTCATTCGATCTATTTTTCTAGTCAGGATGCATTGTCGTCATCGCCACTTTCCTCTTCATTATTAAGCTCTGGTTCACCTTGCTCATCTGGTATTGTATCAGTGTTGTCTACTTCCTTTTAATTCAAGTTTATTTGAATTTTATTGCGGTTTCGTTTAACTTGATGTTATGAGGTTCTTTGTCGCACTTCTAATACACACAAATTTTGAAGAATTTCGCGTTTAAATATTATCTCCGGATTTGGTCTATTCTTGAGGTCACATTGTTAAGACTTTTAGAGCCCTTAACAGCGACAAGAGAAGGCGACAAGGAAAATAGCATAAGTTAATTTTCAAATTATGATATTCAAATATGTTTGAAACTTACGTTAGAATTCCAACGTATATATGATTCTTTGCAATTTCCGGCGAACCCTAATTAGAGGAGCTCACTAAATGTTTGCGATCTTGGTATTTGATATCTAGTCAAACATCAATTAGATTTGATATCTGATCAAATGTTGTTTGAGTGTAAGAGGGTATTATCGAAGTAATTCCTCATTATCGTATGAAACATGAGTACTGGTAATTTCGATTATTAGATATTCTTGAGCATATAAATTTATGTTTTTTTCTACTTATAGACATTGGATTACAAAGGGTTATAGAGCTGGAAAGTTAATTTTCCATATTAATACCCAAAAAGTATTTTAATATATTAGGTCCAATTTCAATATTTTACCTTTATATTTCACATTGGCAAGCTCGTGACCCACTTCTATTTGGAAAAGAGCTTTCGACCCTATTGATGCAAATTCCAATTTGCTCGACCCAAAGGTAAAACCCAAAGTGAAAATTGCATTTCGTGAATGTTTGCAAAACTGCCAACGAAATAACAAGCCGTTGATAATCCGTTATCCAAACAACTTAAACTATATCTCGACTTTCTAATAATGTTTAGCACCATTGCTTTCTTCCGTCGTACCTTATTACCTTGTTCTGAGTCCTAATTGTATTAAAATGAAATTAGCGAAACGCGGCTTATGTAACGAGAAATTTGCACAGGATTTAAGCAAATTATTTCCCGAAAACTTATTCGATGCCGTGGGGCATGGAAAAGTTACCGAAAGACATCTGCCGTAAATACCGTGAATTTGGACGTATTAAAGTTACATAAAGTCAAGGGGATATACTGAAATGCAAATTGCTGTGTTAATTCCACTCGAGCAAATCCTGCTCGAAAGGAATGGGGCCAGGCTGCTTGTTCTCTTGTTGTCTTATTAGTATTCTACAACCGAGCCCTTCTAATTCTATATGCAGCGACATGAACACTGGATAGTTTCTTTTCTTTCTAGATCTTTAACGTTCGATTCTGGGATAGCTATCTAAGATATATGCATCACCGACATTTAATGTTTTATCGAATGTATTTGGTTTAACATTTGTTTTATGCGCATATCAAAATTGTTTTGTAGGTCAAACAAGTATTTATTTTTGAAACATTACGTTAATTTCTCGTCAAATAATAATTATGACTATTTATTCACAATGCCTAAGCTTGTTGTGCTATGAATGTATTTTTGCCAGTCTGGGCTAACTTGCATTTGGTGTTGGTTGTTAAAGCGACTGAATATAATTTTTGTAAATTTTATTTTGACGGTCATTTTATGGAGTAGTAGTAAACATCTTTATTTCTAAAAAAGGCTATCGACCTATCGGTCTTTCTGCCCTTGTTTAATACATGTAGTCTTAATCTAAATAAAAAACAAATATGAAAATTGTCTTATTCTAGATTAACAATATTATTAAATAAAATTTCAGTGGCAAGAAGAAATTATTTTATTGTCCACTAGTCAGTTGCGTTTGTAAGTGTTCGAGTAGCGTTAATGTAGGGAAACGAAAGCGGGATTGTATGGTTGGTCTTGTAAGACAAAGGGGATTCAGTATGGTCCAGTTGTAGGGGTTGTTTGTCCATTTTGTCTGTAGCTGTACGAGTCTTTCCGAGATCTTTGTCATGTTTGTGCGTTCGTATAGTAGTTGGGTGGGGGGGGGTTGTGTAGTGGGTTTTGGGGGTGTCTTATTCGTGTTATTAGTCTTAGTGTAATTTGTTCTGTTGTTTGTGTATAACGTTTTGTCCTTTCTGTTCCGTTGGTCATGAGTATATGTCCAAAGTCTAGCAAGGGTCTACAAATAGCTTTATATATTTTGGTGGCGGTATTTGTGCTGATTCCTCTGTCTTTGTAAGTTAGTGATCGGAAGTGTTTTGTTCTCTTTATTGTTTCTGCCCTGATGTTTCGTATGTGTTTAGTAAATTTGAGTTTGTGGTCAATTGTGATTCCAAGGTATTTTACGTCGTTTTTTGGTTGTGTCGTTTGGCCGTCTGCAGTTATTGTAGGGGAGTCAGCGTTGAGTCTGTGGTTTGTGAGCAGAAGTTGGTTTTTTGACGCGTTTGGTGTTAGTCTCCATTTATAAAACCATGTCATTGTGTTGTTTGTTAGTGTTTGGAGTCTTTGAGCTGCTCTCTCAGTAGTTTTGTCATGTACAATAAGTGCCGTGTCGTCTGCGTATTGTAATATGTATGCCGATCTATCGATTTGATTTTTGTCTGGTAAGTTGTAATTGTATATGTCATGGCAGTATATATTGTAGAGAAACGGTGAGAGCGGGGATCCTTGAGGGAGCCCTTGTTCAGGGGAAAAAGAAAATGACAGTGTTTTGTCAATTCGTACTTGTAGTTGTCTGTTTTCTAGTAAGTTCTTTATGGTGTGTAGTAGATATGTTGGTGTGTGTAGTTTGTATAGTAAGCCTCTATGCCAGACACTATCAAAAGCCTTGTTAATGTCCATAAACAGGCAAGCTGTCTTTTTGTCAGTTAGGTGGGTAGTTTGTATATTGTTGGCCAAAATAAAGAGCGGATGAACAGTCGAGTGATGCTGTCATTTTATGGATTATACTATGAATGCGTTAATATTCTTGTGTTTTTGTTGATCATTGTTCATTTGAAATACTCTAGTTGCCCTCAAATACAAACCATTACCTTGAAGCCTCTAATTTTATATGGCTTTATTTATACCGGGTGTCCGGTTTTGGAGCTCAACCATGGGGATCTCGGTAACCATATAAGATACGAGATTGGTTAAATTGGGGCAAAGTTGCGCAATCTAGAGTTGAACCAAAATGTTCTTTGAAAATTTAAAAAAATTCTGCTTCTTCTAAAAATGGCTTTAAGAAACCGGAATTCGCAAAAAAGTTTTTATTTCTTCCTCAGCTTATTTGACGCGGAAATTTATAATGAATAATACTTCATCATTGCAATATTTTCTCTTCTACAACGTGGCTATGTTGTATTTAACATCCGACTTATGGATTCTCGACAACCATCATCAACTCTGTTTTTTCTTATCGGCGCCATCTTGGATTTTAACATGTCTGAATTCAGCTTTTCCTTTTTTTGCAAAGAGTGTTTTGGAATAACATCCACTCTTTTGTTTAATCATCAGCATATGGTTACCGAGATCTCTATGGTTGAGCTCCAAAAACGGACACCCGGTCTCGCCTAATTTCTTAATGCTAGTCTTATTTCTTCTTCTCATCACGCCCTCTCCTGCCGAAGTTTGGCGATCCAAATGGCAATTGTAGCTCTGGAAACTGCAGCACGAAGGATTTCCGCAGACAAGCGGTCGACCATCTCCTCAAATCCTTTAGCCATGAGTTCTGGCGTCTTCCTACTGATCTTTTCTCCTGTACTTTGCCCTCCATTATAAGGGGTAATATTTCGTATTTATCACCTCTCAACACATGACCCAGGTATTGCATTTTTATTTCCTTGATGGTGTTCAGTAGTTCTTTTTGTTTGTGCCTGCGCTGGAGTACTTCATCGTTGATGATTCTTTGTACCCATGAAATTCGCAGCATCGGACTATACACATACATAGTCTTATTTGCGATATAGTATTTACATTTTCTGATTTTATTTTAAATTATAAACGCCTTGAAATATCATAGAATCGTATATCCTCCATTTCGAAGTAATTTACTAAAATATCACTGTGAACATTTTAGGAGACACCTTCAAATATTTGTATGAAAACAAATAGGTTTGTTGCCAAAAGTGTATACCAAATAATAAAAAGGCTTTCTGTTAAACTCCACACTACACGTTTAAATAGATTTCTAAATCACGGTTAAAATACATTTTCACAATAAATTATTATTTTATTTGAAGGAAAATTGTATATAAATATGAAACCGTTGTGCTTTTCATTGCCATTTAATTTAACTGGCTTTATGAAATAAACAGGATATAATTTTCTCGTTTTCTTTTCAGGTAAGCTTTACGCTCGGAATTGCCGAGGAATTCGGGAAAATTGAATGGAATACGGGTAAGATCATCAGAAGATAGCCTTTTAAAATAATTTTCTGCGGTTTAAATTTAACAAGGGTTTATTTTGATTAGAATTTATCTGAGGTGTAGTCGCGACTTTCGAATTTAATAAAATGAAAGAAAATTAATAATTATGTCATAAATTCAAAGATATTTTTAGCTTCAATCCTTTGCAGTAGGTAATAGATGTCTCGATAACGGTTGGGATCATTATTGTTTTTTTTTCTAAATTTTTTAATAGTTATGTTTTAAAACGGTTTTATATGCAAATTTGAAAAGAATAGTGCAAAATATAATACAGGTATATTTAAATGTATACATAATTTTTAGGTCTATGACACTCGATTTCTCGAATGCTTTTTCTGATCTTACATATGTGCGTGCGAAATGCTACTACACTAATGTTTGGTAACTTTTAGGATAATTTGTACGCAAATGTACAATTCTACCTTTTTTTCCTCTTTACCTATACAGTAGTGTGTCTATTTAAGTAGGCAACAAATGGGAAACTTTATTATTAATTTTTCGAAGAGAAGTTATTATCAAAAGACAAGTTATTGTTTATAAAATGTTCCACATGTTCTAAGATCCAAAATACAATTATCAGATATTAATTTTTGTCAGTCGTTTACACGGTTTGTCAAAAAAATATTCTTTGAAAAAATATGAATTTTGCTCACGAGTAAAGTACCTTGGTTTTTGCTATATCAGAATTACAAATTACGTTCAAATATGCAATTACATCCTGCTATTAAAAAAATCCTATTTTTGTCTACAAAAGCAATTCAAATGTAAGTGTAGTTACATTGAAATTTTATTTTGTGACAGATTTGCTTATTAGTTTCTGTACGAAACGGAGAAGGTATTACCTTTGTAATGAATTAAAAAATTAACAAATGTTCGGTTAATTATCGGGGCATAACAGTGACATCCACATTTAGTCGATTGTATGGTAGAATATGATACGCAAATGAGAGGGAATACGAAGGGCAGGAGGCAGAAGAACAAAGTGGTTTTCGCGCAGGCAGATCATCCATGGATAATATATTTGTCAAGCAGATCATCGATTGCCACCAATAGAGAAATCCATCTACTCTTTATAGATCTTCAGAAAGCCTACGATAGCATCCCTACATCTAAACCATGGAAGGCCCTTGAAGAAGCGAAAATCAACCACACCTTAATAAAATCAATGAAGGAACTAGAGGCAAAACAAAAATAAAAATTGGAAATGGACCATCACCAGGATTTGAAGTATCGAATGGGCTTAGACAAGGTCGTTGCGACTCTCCCTCCTTGTTCCAAATATATATAGAACATGTATTATCCAACTGGAAAAAAAATGTAGAATAATGGGACTAGATCGGAATGGCACTTCTCTGTTCACGCTTCAGTTTGCACACGATCAAGATTGACGATTTGATAATCGCCCAATACAGAGATGACATAGAATATATGATCCGAAAAATCAAAGAAGAATACGAAACATGGCGTCTATCAATGAATATAGCAAATACTAAATATATGTGTGTGGTAACCAGCGTGGACGATTTGGAAATCGCAGACAACGACACCAATCATGAAATGTCACAAATACAAATATCTCGCATAGAGGTGAACAGCGAAGGAAAAGAATCCCTTGAAATAAATTGACTTTAGGACATGGAATACGAGCTATTCAAGAAAAACAAAGATATATACAATACAATTGTGAAGAGCATAGCACTGTATGGAGCGGAAACATGGAAATTAACTGAAGCCGACAAGAACAAAATACGAGCCCTTGAAATGGATGTCCTGAGAAGATCTTGCGGAATCTTGAGATTACAGCACATAACGAATGGAAGGATATTGCAAATGACCAATATCAAGGAAACAATAATAGAGGACATCACGAAAAAGCAACTGATCTGGTACGGCCATGTCCCAAGAATGCCCGAAGGAAGACTACCAAAAATAGCAATGGAATGCATGCCTACCGAAAGAAGGAGAAGAGGAAGGCCTAGGAGATCGTGGGGCGAAGGCATAAAGAAAGCTATGAGCGAGAGAAACTTCACGGATGTAGACTGTCACAATCGTGCACAATAGAGGAAAAGTCTAGAGATTGGACAGCGAAGAGAAACGCTATAAATCTGTAGAGATATATGAAGGGTGATTCAAAATTGGCGTCATTCCTCTGGGGGTGTTTTAGGAGTACATTTTATGAAGATTGACCTTTTTTGTAAAATTAATAAGAAAGTTTCCCTATGGGACTTTATTGTCAACATCTCATTTGGCTAGAACATTATCAGGAAAATATAAAATGATTTATACTTCAAACTTTAATGCGTCATACTTAAGAAGATTAAATCACAATACGCGAAACTTAACGAATTATTCTTACGGGAATTAGCAAATATCGGATTACTTGAATATTTAATTTGGAATTGGAGAGGTTTATTTCATTAAGTTGGATTAAGAGAAGTTAAATGCCTAAATGAAAGTTTGTTGCATTTGGAATGATTAATGCGGGATGTTTCACTGTCAATTGACGAAACTTTGTTAGTTCCACCAGGAAAGTTTAAATTTATTTATATTAAAGATTGTATATCCTGTTTGAAGCTCATATAGTTTTTCAAATGGATCACAGTTGAAAACCCTATGTTCCAAGATTAACACACTTTGGACGCACATTCGGGTTTATGAGGCAACCAACTATTTACATGTGACTTGTTAAATAAGAATATCTCCTATTGGCTGATGCTCGTTAATGCGGTAGATTCTGCAATATTCTGCTGGGTAGTAAAGTTTATGCTGTGCAATTTCGTTGATTTAGTTCTCTTGTATGCAGATTAAGCAGGCTTTATCAAGAAATCCCCTCTAATGAAGTCAAAAATCGCGAGTCGCTCTAACAGAGCAGCAAAATGGCATGTGGGCGATTTGGTTAGCCAGCGTGAATCAGTGTCGGCACGGCACAAAGGCGGATCAGGGTCCAAAACATGTTTTTCATGGAACGCTGGATAAACTGGCCGGCGTTGGTGCATTACGTACTGCATCCAGCTTATTTAGCTCTGGATCCTAAACTAATCTGGATGTATGAACAGGACATTTATGTTTGTGCGTAGTTCGTTGTCGTGGGTTAAATTGAAAGGCTGAAATAAATAGAGTATTAATGAGCTGGTAATGCTTCAATTAAGTATTTAAATAATGCTGATCTGGTGGTCAAGCCTAAGTTTTTAGATTTTACATTTGACAGGTTTCGCTGATCCTTTGCGTTTTATTTATAGCTTCTTCACTTTCATCCTTCTCTTGATGTATTTTGTGGGGTTTGAAAGGTAAAGAAAACACCAACAAGCAAAAAATCTCGCATGTTTTTAATATATTGAACAATTTTCATTTTCAAGCCCATTGTTAAAGCTGCGGCCTGGTTCGTAAAACTCAATAAGTACGCGATAGTCTACAGTTGTGAAAGTAAAATTTCACAATTTTTGAAATTAGAGACACTAATAAAAACCAGTTGGTGTACGATAAAATGGCGGGGGTTATCGCAAAGTGTTTCCCAGGGACGGGGAAACAATGATGTTAGCCGAGAGCCATCTGCTATCTTTCCTGTAATGTTAGGGGGTGGTTCGAGCTCCGAATACATATGGGTCAAATATTTTCAGACTAGTTCTTTGGTCAGTGACGGCGTCGGGTTTAAAAAAAATGTTTCTGTTACTTTCATGGATATAATTCGTTCCATCGACGTCATTAAAATTGGACACATTTTCCAGAGAGACGAAGTATTTGCCGCTCCGCCACTGTTTGTCTAACACTGTCTCGACAACTCAGAAACCTGTTTTTTTATTTTATGTATCAGTCGATGCAACTAAAATGTGTACAGTCTGGTAAATTTTAGTTGTTAATGAAGTGCCTAACCTTGGAAAACTCAATACACATTGTGAGAAACAGATTTGTTAATAAGTGACACTCGTTTTATGTACTAGTACAAATAAGAATCACATCTTAATAATGATGAGTGTTTCCAAAATTAATACCATAAAAAACAAACGTCTGTACTGTTACATCATTTTATTTTACTGAATTATTTATTTTCTGTATTTCTCTATCTTGTTTTCTTATCTGTTATATTCCACAGTATTAACCATTAATTGTTGTAAGACGAAATCTACTTTTTTATTTTTCTGAAGTGCTCAGATTATCTGCCATACATAGAAAATGCTATTATAGAAAATGCTATTATAGAAAACATACCATACGGCAAAGCATAAAGTAGCAGTAAAAATCTTTATTTCTTAAGAAAAGTCTATCGATCTATCGGTCTTGCTGTCCGCAAAGAATATATTAAATGTCGAAACACGGTTGGGCTACTTCCTTCATAATATAATTTCACCAGTTATTCATCGGAAGCGAGTCGTTAACGAGCAAAATATGACTCAGCTTTAGACGACAAATCAAATGGATTGGATAAATCACAATGCGTTTCTACTTGAACAATTTGAAAGTTATGAGGAAGAAGTTTTCGGTTGAATAATTAAAAATTTGATGATTAGTTCCTCCATCTCTTCATTAATTATTTCGCTGAGGGTAACAGACTTTTTTCAGCGAAAATACTTTTCAACTTTTTATAGGAAACAAGCGCATTTTCTTTACTTGGACCGGTTTTAATATAAAGGACTAAGCGGAAGACTTTCTAGTCACCGTATAATGAACATCTTTAAAGCGTTGGCGTACTCGTTTCTTGCAATTTCGTGGAATATTAATGAAAATGTGCAAATTTGTTTTGGTTTTGAATCATTTTTGAGGTATACAGCTTTAGTAGCTGTTACTCGCTGGATTCTACCACTATACAACAAAGTAACATGACATGTTTGATTTTTTGGCTTAAGTATGCACAATATTATGTTACTTTGTATTATTTGTTAATGATTTTAAAATCCTCATATTTCGCGGAACTGTAAAATGATGGAATGTATTTAGCATCTTCAAAGCGTTTATGTAATTTGTCAGCTCAAGTAAATGATGTATTTGCGAATATTATTCCGCAAATTTCGAAGTACGTAAAAATTTATTGTAGAACGTTCGGTGTGCAGATGTGAGTCTAATCTTTTTCTATTTTTGCCCGAGTGGCTTAGCTGCTGCATAGACGGCTCTTGTACGTGTTGTTTAAGTTATGTGTCATAATTTTCCATTTTCTAGTGACATTTCCGTAAAACTACAAACTCACTTGCATAATGGAAGTTTGAGCAGATCCACGCGTACAGTCTTTTTGAGAAAACAATTACACCTTTATTTCATAACTTTTCCGAATTTAAGACTAAAGTAATGATGGTCAGCGTATTCCAAATACTTATTTTTATTGGGTTGCATTAGTGGCCATTCAAACCACATATGTCGATGTCTAACTTTGTGAATTTTTACTGAAAGTGGCATTCAATAAGCGCATTTCGAGACTTACCACGATTGGTCAGTGTTCGTTCATATATCGTTGAAACGTGACCGTCACTCAAATCGTGGATTCTTTGGTTGAAACCCGCACAAATCCATGTTTTAATAATCGATCCTAATGCAAAAGTCGAGTTGCAATAGAGACATTTTATAAGGTCGTAATTCATGTTGGAGCCATTGACGTCGATAAGTGACTGGGCATTCTTGCAAAGGTTAAAGTACAATACTCAAATAAATTCAGCAAATTGTTTAAATTAAAACGTTGCCTGTCATATTAGGTCATATTGTATGGAACTTTTATATTATTATGTGCTGAAATAGCCATTGAGCGATGTTTTCAAGCCATGTTTATCGGAATTGAGTATGTAACTTAATATAATTTAAATCATTTCTCTATTCAACTTAACTGGTCTCTAATTTATCACTTTAAATGGCTGATTTCGGTATTTGGGACTAAAATATGATATAGTTTTGGCAGAGTCGTGTTAAACATAGAATTTTGAAACGAAAAGAAATACACTGAAATGTGAAGAGATCCATACAAGTCAAGTGCGGACTCTTCCTTGACAACAAAAAATTTACATTTTTTTAATCTGCTATTTCCTGTTATGCTGAGAGCTTGAATCTTCCCGATAATAATTTTACCAAATCAGAACTTTTTTTTTATTATTATAGAACTCAATTTTTATATTATGTCCGTCTGGGCGAAAGTAAATTCACTGGCAGTAATACAGATTTTAATTTTTTAGCAGAACAATCAATATTGTATGGGGTGGGTGGGATTATTGAAGCTGTTTCATCAAAAATGTTTTGTAAGAACATGTGAATTATGTTACTTAATCTAAATGGGTCTTCTCATTTTCTTATTATTAATTATTTTATTACTGATTACATTATTGGCCGTTTAAAGGCCCGATATATTTTTTGGCTGTTTTTCGCTTGATTTCCGTATAATTCGATATTGGGCATATAAAAAAATTCGCATCTTTCAAAAAATGGTTGAATCATAAATATACCGAACTGAAACTTTCCTTTTAGAGATCATAACACGAATCAATAATTAGCTGCTTATATCGAAACGATAGCTTAGTAATTAAGATGTATCGCGGTACATGGTTTCGTTTGTGGGGCTGATATTGCTTTGGCGTTGTTCCTGTTTAGGGATTACATTCCACCGGGAAGTTGTTTTCTTGTACGTAGCTTGTAGCCTGAATATAATCGTCGGGTTGCAGCAACTTCTAATCAGTTCGACCCAGGTAATGCGAATAGTTTCTCCTTTAACACTGTGCCAATGTTTTAATAACAAACCGCAAACCAAAACCATTCCACCTATAAGGAGAGTAGAATTAGCGAATAACATGCTAAGATCCAGTTTCCAGATGTTCTTAGGATTAAATTGTTTTATATACAAACCATGGTTGTATTTGCATGCATTGCGCAATATAGATATTCTTATAACAGCCCAGAAACAGTAATGTGACACAATAATGTGACTTTACGGTTCTTTACCCCAGTCAGCGAAACATTTATATTGGGACACAAACAAGATAAACGTTGGGTAAACAGCTTGAGACACCAAAGTCTCTTATGTGCACTATAAAGGAGAAAAAACTCCCAAACTTCTAAAGACATAATCATCATCCATGTCCTTATCAATCTTGATAACGTGCGGAGTTAGAGAACTTGTTTTATCGAAATGACTCGGAAGTGATATAAAAGGTTTCAAGTTGTTTATTAAAGCACTTTTTTCTGGTTTTCAACTTGTGGCAAATAAAATATGCATTTTTAGGTCTATGGCCACAAATGATACTTTGCTGTCAGACTTCCTCTGCATCTACCAGTTTATTTATTATAAACACTAGAGTTAAGTAATTCACTTATTTAGGTTTATTTTATTAGCTTTTGATTTTGGCTTTTGATTTACTTTCAACTCACAAGATGGTGTCGCTGTTCTAGTTTATAGTGAGTGGCTGTAATTTTTTTTTTACAATAATTTCTTGGTTTTCCGCTCAATATCACCAAATTTGCTTCGACAATAAGGAAGTGCACGCGTTAATGTAATTAAACAGAGCGTTCTTGCGTACCAGTTCCCGGGGAACAGGAATTTGATAAATTATTTGGTTTACGCGGATTTACCCGTTCCTTCGAATACGCCAACAAGAAAATGTACCTAGAAAGCGTCCCGTTCAGCAATTTCAGTTGGAAACTGATCACTTGAGCGCGTGAAAGTAATTAAAGTTCTTTGTTGCCTGTCTGGAAAATTCCTATTTGTCTCCAAGAGCCTTAGAAGGACTTATTGTTGCTATAATCGTTTTTTCGCTCAGGAGCTTCCAGAAATCATGGCAGGAGTTTTAGGTGAATATTGTCTTGGTATATAGTTTGTAAGCACAGTTGTGCCAAAAAAATCGCATGATGTCCATCTCGGGTTAATTTTCTTCCATTTATATAAAAATCTAATCTAAATCAAATAAAATCTAAAATAATTATCCACATTTAATCAGCGTACTCATTACATTCTTCCAAACATTCTATTTGCACTTAAAATTTCAAAATTTGCTTTTATTTTATTGGCATTTGGGAAATTATGACTGTGTCGAGTTTTCTACTAGCCCATTATCCGAGGTTGGCGTCGTTTTATAATTCAGTTGTTAAAATTGTTGTTTATTCAATTGTAAGAGTAGTGCTTTAGAAAAAAAAGCAATATCCTCAGGGTTGTTTTCAAAATATAAAATGCAAATTCCCGACTTCATTCCGTTCTTCTAGACTATTTTTCCAGAAAAATTAATGATAGTCCTCCCGCTAGTTTAAAAATTAAGAAGTTTTTTTCTGTGAAAACATTTTTGTTGTTTTTTGTTTTGCTGCTTTTCATTATTTCATTCGTAATTTCAATTGCTTTTATAATGGATCCCGCGGTATTTGTTGTCGTAATTTACAGAAAATTTAATTCAAATGCAGTTGTAGTACTTAGGCAAACATTTTGTATACTTTGTTAGACGCGGCTTTGCAAAGTTGCTTAATTGAAATTGCAATCTGTGGTTTTTCAATGCGGCTGCATGGCCACTATTAGACATTTGCATTTCTAACAGCGATGTTATGAATTAAATAAATTAGTTCTCTTAGTTAGAACTGGAAAACAGTGTATGATTGGATACATTTTTGAGGCAACATTCTTGAGTCCCTAGTGCATTAATAATGCTATTATTTTAGTACGCTTTGTGTTGATTCACATTCATTTTTATATGTGAATATATTATATTGTTATGTTTTTTATTTATTCTTTGAATTTAAATGGTTTTTGTAAGCATACTTTACTTGTATACATTTCATGCAAAATGATCCAAAATTTGATAGTCAATTCTGGCTGAATGACGATCAAAAAATAACAAAAATTTCGATTGTACTATTTATTATTGTCCAACTAAATTGATAAAAATGACTTAAGCCAAGTACATACAAATTCAAAATAAATACAAATTATTCGTTAACGACTTTTGAAAGTTTTGAACATTTTCAATAATTTGCTGCTATATAAAGTCGCAAAGCGCTCGATCGCTAATTAGAGTATTTTAGTAATATTTAATCTCAAGGCGGTTTTAATTGCATTGAAAATCATATTGCAATAATCAACTAGTTTTCGAAAGCTCTCAAAAATCTGTTTCCTGATTGTAACAATTTTCTGATTAATCTCACTGTAATCCGTACATTGCCAGTAATAAAACGCAGCAAATGTTCATTTTTTGCGCACAGATTAAGCTGTGGAATATGGAGACTCGAATTAAATGCGTTAATATTTCACTAAATTATTCTTTGCAGCATTTCCCGGATATTTCCATTTGGAAGTGTATTTTTTGTTTAAACAGAAACGTTTTACAATGATCCGCTGGAGGATTATTCGTACTTTTTATGCCGGCCCCGATGCACCATTTTTAATGGATATTATTCACTTGGCCGCAGGGAAATATCAATTGACCTTTCGTTTATTAGTACTCTGTATACAGATGAAATTTTACTGTAGATGGAGAAAATCGATTGCGAACTTTAATCTCTGCAAAATTCGTATTCGGTTTTTAATAGTGCTGCCTCTATGGACAGCTAATCGTTTTCATGCGGCCAACGATATAACTGTTCCCATTTGAATACAAAAAAGCGATAACATGCAGAGTTTGCTCAGAACTGTGTCAATATATGAAGAAAGGAAACATTTTTGTGCAAATTGTCACAAATAATTTATGAAAACTAACCGCTTCAATGGGCAACAGAAAGCTTTCTTGGGACTTGCACTAGAAAGCTGCTTGGTTTTTTTGCTTTTTCAGGATATGTTCTCTTGTTCTTAATGATTATCTATTCCTAATTCGAAAAACCGCTTTGCTAACATTTTTCTTTTTCGTTTATGTAATGCAGAAATCAAGAATCTCAAAATTTCATCAATAATCAGTAATAGATTTTTCCTTTATTGTATTTTCCTTTTGTCTTACTTGCGTGTCCTGCTTCATTGGCCGCAGAAAAACGAATGGATGCACACTTTATGTCAAATAATGGTTTTAGGTGCTTGTGATCCATATTTCTCTTAGTTTTCTTGTGATTAAGCATTATTAACTCGTTGAGGATCGAGCAACTTTAAAAATGTTCAATTTTAACATTCTATTTGGTGCACTAAGAAATATAGTCAATTTTTCCAGTGAATCACTTTTACTCCGGTAACATTAGCTAGTCCTAACGGAAGCTCAGTTAGAAGTATAAAAACACAGAAATAAATACACAACTGTAGGGGATGATTCGCTTTTTGTAGCCCATTTTCTTAACCGGCACCCTTTCATGCTTAAGCAATTTTAGAAGTGGACCACGAAAGAAAATTGAGCCGTCGAAATCCAGCAGTGCATTTGTCCCTTCAGCTCTTATATCCGTACTGGCCGGTTAACTCGACCATTCTGCACCTGTTCGCTACTTAGTTAGTTCCCACCATCTTGAGCTAGGGATTAAACTAAACGAAAGTTGAGGCAGTCAAAATGGAAACTCAGATCAGGGGCGTAACTCAGGATATTGCTGTTAATAGATTCTTAGGATCATGCCCTTAGTTCAGCATCATATATATATCAGTTAATTTTATGGAATGTTGTAGCGAAGCAGTTTTAGTTCTTAGCAATCTAAGAACTGAAACTTAAAGAAATAAGCTGATGGAAGACATAAAACCATTGGTGTAAATATTGTAATTTGGAATTACTTTCTTTTTTTACTTACTTAGCGCTGAGGCACGAGTAAAAAACTGTAGTTAGACCCGATGAAATTAAATTTCGTGATTCATTTAAAGCATACCATTTCAATGAGGTTTTGAAAACCTTTAAGCCTGTCGAATTTTATTTTTGCGCCGTCAATGATCGGGCTCTTTTTTGATCCAGTAACCCCTTCTTGATGTCTTACGTAGCCGTTAACTGGTTTGTGGGATTATTTTCTTACTCTACCGTCTTCTCCTTCAATCCCTACAAGTATTTATTCATTGAGTTCCACTAAAAGCATTAGCACTTAGCTATTTCTAAATTCATGGCGATTATAGTTCCTATGAATAACAATCTAAATGTCCACTTTAAGGAATGTTACACTCATATAAAAGGAAACTGGAAGATGCAAAAGAAGCGGCCCTCAGAAGGCCCTAATAGAATGACAAGCTATTTACATTTTAATTCAGATTCAATTCGATTTTTCATTTGTATATAAAATTTTTCAACCGAAAAATAATGGTATAACATCAAAATTGATACTTATGTTAACAAACAAACGGCCCAAGTCTGAAACGGTGTACATGAACTTATTTAAATGCGTTTTGGGTTTTCAATGGAAATGTTACTAAGAATATTGTCCTATTTTCAGCATTTGCAATGAAATCGATAACTCCCTTAAAGCAAACGTATTTTGCTTTTTAGGTCAAGTGGTTGCGAACAAAAAAAAAACAAAAATATGTTATTTTAGTCACCTTTCACCTCTCATCCGTTAAAAGTACGTTGCTAAAATCCTGATCTCTTAAAGCCCTTTGCTTCAGCCCTCAAAAAAAGGAGATTTGGATCCACAAAATTAATCAAATTTCAGCGTAAAAGGAATTTTCCTTTCGAAGGTACCGTTTGTGTATCGGCACAAAAGGTCCTTCATATCTCGTTAATTCTATTTATGTTTTTGAGAGAGCTAAAAAATGTTACTGGCGGCTCTGAAAAAATACTTGAACTTTGGTAATAGTAGATAAAATATTATATATCAATTGATAAAGTCGTATTTTTAATTTTTTTATGTTATAGGACTGAAATTGTAGTTTTTCATTGGTTGAAGATTGTGTTTTCTTTGAATTTGAATCACTTGAAAATTCCTTATATTTATTAAAACTTTGCCCACGCTGCAGTAATCAACAATTGTCCCTTGGAGGTGTTCGGAAACTTTTCGAAAAGTGGACATTTTTCTTTTATTTTATGCCCTATTAATATTGTCTGTGTTTCAATTTAAAGTTGGCAGTGTTACCAACTGGGAATATTAAATCGCGTTCCAAGAGATTTTATTAAAAGTTCTGCATTCGTTCCTGAATATTTTAAAAAATTATACGAAAATGAAATTTAAAAAGTTCTCAACTGTTATGGATTTATTTTTATTTTACAGAGTTTCACATAGTGTGTTTCGTAATGTGACTGCCCGTCGCTCTACATCTGGAAACATATTTTAGTAAAACCAAGAGAATGCGACCGACTAGTTCAACCATAGTAAAGTTTTCTTGCTTTTTCCTGTTCATTTGTGATAGGACCCGCATTTAAATGTTTTTAAACTTATAATTTGGCAGTCAGAAGTCTAATGCATTTTATGCATTAAACACGAAACTTGGTTAACATATTATGAAATTTATAATTATCATGATAGGAAAGAGATTGACTGAATAAAACTTCTAAAATCCCACGCAAGGCTTTTTTGCTTCATCACATTTTTTAAATAATGCGGTTTTTTGAGCCATTCTTGCTTAGGTAAACTTCAATCTTGTTAATTTTGTGATGCCCGTTTATAAATTACCATCCGGCGGTTCTGGTACCATATAACAACATGATTTTATGTCTATAATCTGCCAATAATAATAAATAAGAGTTTAACATTTGAAGTTCGTTTTTTTTAGATAAACAATGTGAAATAAAATAAATGTTTAAATTGAATTTTACATGTAAAAATTCTGAATTCACCAAGCCAAGGCAAATAATTCAATGTATATGACTTGTTTTGGCCGATTATGTTTCCCGTGTTAAAGAACGCTGCTAACAAACGTTACTAAAACAAAATTAGTTATGACATATGCATCCACTGCTGTTTGCCTGGATTGGTTAATTATGTCATTTAATTAAGTAGGATCGTGTTAATAAAATAGATTAATCTTCGAAGCGATTGGCAAAATTAAAATCATCAAGTAACCACATTATTAATTAAAATTCTCTGTACTACACATGTAACGTGTTTATCTAAAAATCGTAGAGAGGCCCCCAATGTTCATATGAGCACGTCGGGTCCATTTACATTATGAAACCTTTTCTCATGTTTATTTGCAGTTTAGAAATCCATGGCTTCAAATTAGTGCTGAAAAACTACTTTAGTGTAACTGCGCTTGTCTTCGTAAAGCAACAAAATTCTTCTCGCATTTCTAATCAAACAGCATTACTTCCATTCGGCTGTGCTATTTTTTATTCCGTAGTCACGCCAAACGAATTTTTCTTCTTATCTCCATTACATTGTGCTCGGAAATTGATTATAAATGATCTTCAACTCCAGAATACAAAGCTAAATATACAGAATCCAACAAAGCCTAAACGCATGAAAAATAGCTTCACATTTGGATAATACAATTCATGGTTGTATTATGAAGCTTCCTTTGAAGGTTATTGTGATTGATAAGTGATCGTTTAATCATCGAGGTTTAGAAACCAACGTATTGAAACTTTCAGAAATGGTTTTGTTACTTTGTATCTTACAAAGTACTCTGAGCAATGTTTAGCTAATAGTTCCAATGTTAATTCCCTGCGACGTTTTTGAGTAATTTCTCAAATTTAGCAATTAATTGCCATTCAAGATCTAAACCTAAAATCTTGAATTCGACCTAATTCGCCACGACAGTTAAGATTTATGACCGTTCTGCGGCCAACTGGAAAGCTACCACCTCAAGATAATTGTGTTTTAGTTGGCTATTATGACACCATTATTTGCTGTTACTCTAAGTGATTATTGCAGATGTAAACTGAAAGTACCCTGTCTCAAGAGAAACAGTAATTGCAGAGAACTTTCCCAAAACCCATTCTGGCTTATACAGTTCATGCTTTAGTTTTATTTCCCGCTATCAAATTAGGTTTTATATTTATTAGAGAAAGTGTTTTTATGTTTTTATGTTTTTTATCATGATATTTATAATTGTTTTTCTAGGAAACAGTTTTCATTTAGTTTTTTTTACTGCAACCGTTTTATTCGACAGTCTTCAGATCTACGTCTGTAAAACATAATGGATGGATAATAAAACGTTTATTTCTATTACCCCAATAAACCCTGGAAATATAATTTGTTATGTAAATAAGCTGATACGTGACCAGACCGAAAATGTCTCCATTGCCCTTTAATTTTCTCTAAGCCTATAACTGAAGATTGTCCAATATTAAAGACTTTTTAGATGTGTTTTTGAGTTTTTGTTGGAATTACCCGCTCGTAGTTCAATACCAATCATTCGGATGGTCAAATATTAATTAAACCTTTTTTATATATTGCCTATATTTGACTTTGCATCTGTTTTTCTACATTATCTGTTTCACAGCGTTATTTATTCTTCGATTAAAAATTGCATAGGATCCCTTTTATCGTTACGGGTATCAGTAGTAACATGGGAGTAACAATTTCAGATTCATGAGTAACGTCAATTTTCTAAGAAAAATAGTCAAGCTCCAGGCTGGCTTGCAAATAGTGTATTTCTTCTTTGCCCACCAGTTTTTTTCCATCTTTTTAAGTGCTGCGTAAAAGCTCCTCCCTTTGGCCATTTATCAAATTATTCCACTGAAACAAACCAGAGCACAAGTGTTACTTTTTCGTTATTATGGTTTCTACATGTAATATTTTAGTAAAGCACATTTTGTTCAAATTTCTATCGACAAGCAAAGGAAACAAAAGTAGTCCGACCGTTTGGGGTACCGTTTATGAGCCTTTGGTAGTCATGTGGAACTCTTCAGTAAATGTTTATTTACCCCCAAAACCCACTACACAACCCCTCCACCCAACTTCTATACGAACGCACAAACATGACAAAGATTTCGGAAAGACTCATACATCTACAGGCAAAATGGACAAACAACCCCTACAACTCGACCATACTGAATCCCCTTTGTCTTACAAGACCAACCAGACAATCCCGCTTCCGTTTCCCTACATCACCGCTACTCGAGCACTTACAAACGCAACTGACTGGCCAACAAAATAATTTTTTCTTGTCATTAGAATTGGAAAGTTTATTTAATAAGATTATTAACCTAGAATAAGAGAATTTTCATCTTTGTTTTTTGTTTAGATTAAGACTACATGTATTAAACAAGGGCAGAAAGACCGATATGTCGATAGCCTTTTTTAGAAATAAAGATGTTTACTACTACTGTTTATTCTAAATAAAAGTAAGTTTTTGTGAATTAATCGGAATTTTAGATTTTCGTCTAAAAAGGTAACGAGCGATTGTTAATTCGATGTGAAAAAAACGTAAGTTAAAATATAGTCGTCAGTGTTAAAATCCGCGGTTCTTATAATTCCACCACATTATTGTTCTCTCATTGTAGTGGTGTTCCAACGCCGCACAGTGTTGCCCGTTTTCCCGCCGTATTGTCTGTCGCTGTTGCCAGTGTGTTAAAAAACTCGTTCTTACATCATTGAAAGCTAATATAAATCTTTCATTCTTCTGTGTCACTTCTTCACAACTTTACTACTCTATACTTCCCAAAAAAATAAATTTTGTTTTTTTATGTAATTTGTCTGGTTTGCTTTGCATGTGACCTGTTGCAAAATGTGTCGAATTATAATTTTTACTAGCATAATTTATTAGTGTTTCATAGTAACTGGAGTTGTCATTACATATTTAAATTTTCAAAACGAGGGCTAATAAAAGGGTCCTAAAATTCGATATTCTCAGCTAAACTTGAATTAATTGCCTAAAAGTATGCAATGTTTTTAATTCGAGTTTAAGCCTGAGTAATGAATTATATATTTTTAAAGTGCTCTTTTCATTTTCCCCTGGTCCATAATCAAGAGGAAACAATTTAATTTTATTCCATTATCAGACTTAATGAGCCTTCAAGATGAATAATCTTCTCCTTAATTTCTGATACCTTACCTTCCTTTGTTGTTTTTATTTGCTCAATATTTTAACTAAATACATTTTTCAATATTAATTACAGCGATTAAAATTCTAAACATATTTCTTTTTTTTTTTCAGGTATGCTTCATGGCTAAATTAGCAAGATAATTAAGAATATTTTGCAAAGGTACAGTAGCCCTTAGACATTAAGGTTAGAATAACTTAAGTCGCTTGGGGGAACAATTAATTAGCAAAATAAATTAGTACATTGGCTTTTTATTCGGCAATTAACTAAATGAAATGTTTTGCCCATCTGAAATTGACCAAATTAATTCGGGGTACGTTTTGCGTTTCTTAGGACCTTACGTTTCAATAAGTTGTAATTGTTAAAAAAGGGTAAGACCCTTTGTTAAGACGACTTTGTTGAGATAACTTCAATAGAAACCGCATGCTTTTTTTTAGTTCGCAGTCACCAGCCAGGATTTTTGTTTTTGCTGAATGTAGTATATTACTTTAAAGGGCCGTTTTTGACTGTTGTTTTTCGTTGACTCTTGTGGTTCGCCTATCTTCTCAATCGTCAACTTATTTTTTGGTTTAGTTTTATTTTAAAGCTTAGTAAAGTCAATGATCTATATTGATGATTTCTACTGTTATCTCCAAATTTATAGATAACGCAGCTGCAATTCAACACGCTTAGGGGTTAAACTCTGAAAATGGAAAAAATGCTCTATATAGTCGTCATAAGTATATATTCAGTGAAACCAGTCCAATGGGTGAAGTTTCTTTAATACAGTTGTTTTGCATAAAATTCATAATCTCACTTTAACGTTTTTTATATGTTGATATTGTTCTTTTACGAAACGAATATAAACTTTTATTATTCAGTTGCCGCTAATTTCACACTACCCATTATCATCTCAAGATTAACTGTTAAGACTTTTAATACTACTAAATGTAACGTTAAATTGTAAAACCGACGATAACTAAAATGAAGATTCTGTTGTTCGGGCCATTTTCTTTACGGTAATGGCTGTGTTATGGTGTTTTGGTTTTGTTCCCGAACTACCGCTGGTAATGAAACCAAACGGTTAATGTTTTAATGAAAACGTCGGCAAAACATTAGCAGGGAAAACAGCACTTGTTTCGATCTTGTCTAGGAATATTAATCACGAAAATAGATGGTTGTGATAGAGGGTGCTACGAATACAAAATTAGAGAATTTCCACCAAGACCCGGGTCGATTTAGTGACCTACTTTTCAGCAAAATTGAGATTTATAAGATATTAAACGCATAACCGCATACCTGGCCCTGTTGGCGTTTTATAAAATCTATAGAAATATTTTTTTAACTAGTTTTTTTCAATTCGAACTCTTAAAAAGTTAGTTCATGTTTGTAAGATTTCTACAAGATTGCCTAACAACTACCCGAACTAGCTTATAAACACTGCTGGCCTTTAAGGCGCTTTAAAGAAAGATAAAAGCTCCAGCTTTCACGGAATTTATGCGAAATAGACACGGGAAATGGAAAAAATCGCGGACTATATTTCTTTCCAAATTTCGTTCCGGAGATTTCATCTATATTATTTTCGCTTTCCCCACTTTAAACTCTTTCGCCTCGACCTTTATTCATAATATAAAACCTTTTTTCATATAATAAAGTTCCTTGTGCCCCGTAAAGTCTTGGGGAGTCACTTAACCAGTGCCGGCCTGTAAATGAACAAATTCGTTTGCTTCATGTACAAAAAAGACTACATGACCTACATATTTTTATTAATTATGTAAATGTTCGGATTGTGTCGCCGCTCTAGAAAATGTAATTTTTACAGGTTTTTCTTAATTTTATGAGAAGAACATTAAATGCTGTTAATTTTTTTTTTCGAATTTTAAAAGCAATGCGTTTTTCGGCAACTTTTTATTATTAGCTAACTAATTTCTTAAATTTTTTTTGGAAAGTCGATCGGTACTTTTTATGTATTCACTGATGTCACTGGATTTCAATTTCCTGACCTTCCTAAGATCGATATTTATCACATAAATTGAAGTATTATATGTTTTTATTTAGAAATCCTAGCAATTTTATAACATTTTACGCAATTTCATTTTATCATTATATCAACGTTTTCCTTAATATATTTGGGAATTAATTTACTGACATTTGTGTTATCTGTTTAGTAAATTTCCTAGGGAATAATTTAGAAACGAATTAATAATCATAAATTTTAACGGACCAGCCATAAAAAATTTAATTATCATATTTACTATGCATTTATTGTGATTAACTGTAAAGTGAGACATACCTTAAAATCTCATTTTAAATTCTTCCGCATTAATGCTCTTCAAATGGACGTTCCCTTAAATAGGACGTTATTAGATCCAAGGTGTCTTCATACATTTCCATAAAGAAAATACTATATCGTTTTAATTAAAACTGAAACGGAACACTCATGGTCGAGAAGTTTCTTGATCAGAAAATTTCTCTTTCTCTGCTTTGTGCCTGCCACTGATATCCTCCAGCCAGCAGCAAATCTAGATATCGAGAATTTATTCACTTTTATATTAGGTGTGGATTTAGGTAGACCGGACTTTAGGTATTTTTTTATTAACTCCCCTTTAAATATATGACGGTCGTAAAGTTCGAAGTGATGAAATTCCGAAATTGCTACCCGGTAAATCATATCTCGTAAAGTTTTAATTTTGTAAGTCAGCAGAAACTATGAAGTTGTTTCAAGGATTAACTCGAGTGAAATATTCGAGCCATTAGGTTTTTTAATTTCAGAGCAAGGTCTTGATTTATCGGCAGTGATAAATGGTTGTTGCCTTCAACTGGTTAAAGATTTCGTGTTTTTAATTAAACTTTTAGAGTTTTGGAGGATGTCTCAGTTTTCATTTTGAGTCTATTTTTGAGATATTTCTTTGTCTTTGCTTTTGCCTCATACGTTTCTACGAAATGAGGAAAATCTTATAAACTTATACAGCTACATCTATGTAGTTCGGCCCTATGTGTTTATTATCAAATTGCAGTGTTGAATTTTTATTAATTTTTAATATTTTGCTATGCTTTTAGGCATAGTTTATAATGACTAAACGTTTATCAGCTTGTGAAAGTGTAAAACATGTAAAAACAGGAAAAAAACAGCAATGTGAACGTGCGAATTGCAATGCTAAAATAGTACTTAATGCTACGCATAATTTATTATACTCTTGACAGTGAGGACGAAATGATGCAAAGGGCATCATTGAAGACGTAATCAATTGTACATGAAAAAGTTGGAAAAAGTGGATTTCGCCAAACAGGGGAATGCAAAATTCTTAATTTAGAAATTCAATGCGCTTATCCATTGTGTGATTGATATTTATTTTATAAGCTGTTTGGACGCTGTTGAAAATTTTGCTAGTGTACGATCGATTCAGTTTCATCAATAATGAATGGAATTAATAAATTCGAATTATTTGAAGCATGAAGAAATCTCATTGTTGTTACAAAATTTGGTATTCAAAAGGCAAAGTTCAAAAATTCCATCTGTTTAATAACAAAAAGAAAGCTTAATATTAAGGGAAGAAGTTGGTCATTATGTTGAAGAATATTTATCTTCAGCTACACAGAATGTTATTGAACTACTCAGATATTCCTGATTATCGTTGTGGCTAAAATTGTTTATATTATTATTTTATTAAACAAACTATTTAAATCAAGCGCTTCCAAGTGGGTATAGAATACCGTTTAGTGTGAAACTTCAAGTCTGTTAATTCCTACTTTCCGGAAGATGAAATCAATTATATGAATCAATCAATGGCAAACTATCCATGTTTTGCATAGTGCCTGAGTGAAAATGTGGCTGATGTAATCGAACAAAAGCAATATATTTTGTGCACGATCTCTACCCACATGTTTTTAAATAAATATTGTTATTATTAGCGTAAGTGGTTTTTGGGGTGTTTTCTTCTAAGTCTATTTTCATACGTTGTATATTTAGAACACGACCACACATAACAAAGAAAACATGTAGATATAATGAAGCCCTTGGGTAGTCATGAAATTTACACAAGCTTTTGTCAGTATTGGATCTCGACCTCCTACTCTTTACTACTCCAACTCAATAAATGTAATGAGCTACGCAATTTAATTTTGGGGTAATGGACGTCTTTATAAGATTATATTTTTTCTAGAGTTTTCAGAAAAAAATGATTTTGGTTTATTTAGATGTATTTCTCCAGATTGATTTTGCTTCTGATACGATCATGTGCCTACATAATATTATCTCCGATCTCAATGTATTTATAGGAGTATGCAATTTCACTGCAACCTTGGAGTTTATTAAACGGTATGCTAAATCGACAAACCGCAATCAAACTGAGTTCAAAATATTCAAAATGGATTCTCGATGTGCACAATCGTATTTTCGGTTCGAACCTCTAGTGCATTAATCTCGAAATTCCCCATAGTTGTCGATGACGCACCCCGTTGATGGTCATTAATAGTTTTAATCGGCACCATATTTCTGAATGGGGGACAGATTTGCCCCGGTTGTCTCCCCTTTCGCGGCACAATGATTTATTATCATTGGCGGACCACACCATTCGGGCATTCAACAGTTTGGCATCTGCCCAGGACTACTTCGTGTGTGTTTTCGTTAAAATCATCGCTTTTATTACAAAGTGAATACATTTGTTTTGATTTCCATTGTTGGGTTGCCAGTTTTATGAATGTGTGTCAGCCTTACCTGGAAAAGCATCTTTTCATTGTCGTTTTTATTTCCAACCTGATCATGTTTTGTGGCCAAGCTGTTTAAAAGCAGATCATCAAGGCATCATTTGAAGCAGAAATATGCCTTTAAATTTGGACTGGTGTTAAGTAATTAACAAACTTAAACATTTTTTTTTTATGATTTAATCAGCCAAACGGTTCTTCAGAGTGAAAGTCCGTTAACCAGTCAGTTAAGTCAGTCACCATAGTTTTGTAAAGTAGTAGTAGTAAACATCTTTATTTCTAAAAAAGGCTATCGACCTATCGGTCTTTCTGCCCTTGTTTAATACATGTAGTCTTAATCTAAATAAAAAACAAATATGAAAATTCTCTTATTCTAGTGTTAACCTAGTAATAATATTTTTAAATACTAACTAATATTATTAAATAATATTAACTAATATTATTAAATAAAATTCCAATGACAAGAAAAAATTATTTTATTGTCCATTAGTCAGTTGCGTTTGTAAGTGTTCGAGTAGCGTTGATGTAGGGAAACGGAAGCGGGATTGTCTGGTTGGTCTTGTAACACAAAGGGGATTCAGTATGGTCCAGTTGTAGGGGTTGTTTGTTCATTTTGTCTGTAGATGTATGAGTCTTTCCGAGATCTTTGTCATGTTTGTGCGTTCGTATAGTAGTTGGGTGGGGGGGTTGTGCAGTGGGTTTTGGGGGTGTCTTATTCGTGTTATTAGTCTTAGTGCAATTTGTTCTGTTGTTTGTGTATAACGTTTTGTCCTTTCTGTTCCGTTGGTCATGAGTATATGTCCAAAGTCTAGCAAGGGTCTACAAATCGCTTTATATATTTTGGTGGCGGTGTTTGTGCTAATTCCTCTGTCTTTGTAGGTTAGTGATCGGAAGTGTTTTGTTCTCTTTATTGTTTCTGCCCTGATGTTTCGTATGTGTTTAGTGAATTTAAGTTTGTGGTCAATTGTGATTCCAAGGTATTTTACGTCGTTTTTTGGTTGTGTCGTTTGGCCGTCTGCAGTTATTGTAGGGGAGTCAGCGTTGAGTCTGTGGTTTGTGAGCAGAAGTTGGTTTTTTGACGCGTTTGGTGTTAGTCTCCATTTATAAAACCATGTCATTGTGTTGTTTGTTAGTGTTTGGAGTCTTTGAGCTGCTCTCTCAGTAGTTTTGTCACGTACAATAAGTGCCGTGTCGTCTGCGTATTGTAATATGTATGCCGATCTGTCGATTTGATTTTTGTCTGGTAAGTTGTAATTGTATATGTCATGGCAGTATATATTGTAGAGAAACGGTGAGAGCGGGGATCCTTGAGGGAGCCCTTGTTCAGGGTAGTTTTGTAAATTTTAACGAAATTTGCCGTTTTTGTCGTTAAGTCAATATAACCATCTGTGAAACTATATTATTTTATTTTCAACGAAACTATCTTTTAAATTTTTTTCCTTTTTTCCATTTTATTTAGCATTTTTCAAATTAATCTGGTGTATATGCTTTACCTACATTTTTAGGTATTCTCTATCTGTATAATTTTTTTTTCAAAATGGGTGATCTTGACGAATTGTGTCAATTTTGCAAATTCATTAAATCAATATCACTGTTTTATTGAATGATCTTCTTCTTATTCATAACGCCGTCTCCTTTCGAAAGTTCCAATAGCGATCCAAATAGCTAACGTGGTTCTAGATACAGCCATACGGAATATGTCAAGAGATGAGCAACCAAACCATCTCCGAATGTCCTTCAGCCAAGAATTTTTGCGCCTACCGACAGACCTCTTGCCCTGGATGCCTTCTGTAAACAGTCGCTGAAGTCCATACCGTTCGCCTCGCATTATGTGACCTATATATCGCGTTTTTCTCTTCTTAATGGTAAGCCTGTGTTCTTTTTGTATTCTCATGCGATTGAGAACTTCCATTTTTGTCATTCTTCGACCCCTGATATTCTTAGTATACGGCGATAAATATAAATTTCAAAGGCATCTATTTTCTTTTCCATTGATGCATCAAGAGTCCAACACTCGCATCCATATAGGAAAACCGAAAAAATGTAGCATCTGACCATGCGTATCCGGAGCTCCAGGCTCAGATCTGACCTTACGAAAAGTCGTCTCATGCTTATAAATATCTTTCTGGCTTGTTGAATGGGGCTCTGACTTCTTTCTTCGGGTCACATTGGTCACTGACGGTACTTTCCAGATACTGAAAGATATAATAATATTTTATTCTGTGTTATTTACCCGCATTTGATATATTTTCTATTTAAGTTTTATACTTGCTAGACTATAGTGCATCTTTAGTAGTTAAGTTGTTTTCTTGAGCTATTGCTAAGGTAGTAGAAAATTCAATGGATAGTGAAGCTCTTTGATCACCTTAATTTTGCATTTTCTTTGGCGACATTTCAGAATTAATTGGTTAAAAATTCTCAACTGGTTAACATTCTTTTCATTTCAATGGAGCTTTGTAAAAATGTATTTATATTTGGATAATTTATCTCTAATTTTATTTTCAATTCGAACTAGAAAACTATTTTGATGTATAATAACATTAGAATTTTGAAAAAATCTACTTATTCAACATGGTATTGCATAGTGCCACATTCTTACATTCTCTCCGCATGGTGTTTTCTCAGTTTCTACCACTTATAGAGCCCTTATTAATATTAGTATATTATTTCATCTTGTGACTGTCAGTTACTATTTCTCTAGAATCAGCGATGTAAACCGAACTAACGATACGAAATTTCTGTATCAAAATTCTCTGCGCAAATTCTAAAAATATTAGCGCATATAAACTACTTTTCTTATGCAACAGTTACCATTAACAATCGAACCATATTCTACACTGAATTTATTTTTACTTAATTTCTAAATCTAATTTCAATGCAGATATTTTATTATTTTCTTTGATATCATCATCGCATGCTTCTTTACACTCATTGTACAAATTCATAATTGCCGTTTATTGACACCTCTTATTACATATTCAAATGTATAAAATATAGGGCCACTTGGAATCATCCAAATTTTCAAGACATATTTAGAGATGATAAATTAAGTAAAACTCCAATTATAAGCTTGTGAGTCGCTTGAACTTTTACCAGTTCGATTAAAGCTACTGCCATTATCACCTGTGCAAATATTGGCGCAAGATGTAAAACACTTCAAAGTGGTTCGCCACTTTCAATTCCCCCGTGTAATCCTGTCCTATATTATTAACTTTTCCTCATACTCATTTAATCTGATATCCTCAAGTTTCTGAAATCCGATAAAATCAAAGCTAATGTTTTTGTCAACACGCCGCACTTACACAGTTTCAACTCTTAATTGGATAACATGAGGAAGATTCCTTCGCATTTGACAGTTTTCTGGTTGCCATTAAGTAAAACTCAATTGGAAAAGTTAGGCAATAATTTCGCTAAGTTTTCCTCGGCAAAAACGAATGAAAACAAAATTGCGAAGAAAGTTTTCTCACGAATGTAACTTTAATCGATATGTTATTCTTTGTACTAGGCCCATATATTATGATCGAAATATAACTAAATCAATCGACACTTTGAAGTGAATACCATCACGCGTATACTTCTGCCTTTGCGGATTTTCGTTTGGTAATTTAAAAAAAAATTATTAAATTACTTAAAACTACTTCGGGAACGTGGATGTTTTTTTTTATTATACCTAAGCAATTGTTCGTTTTCAGTACTTTTTACTTTTTTTCGGCTTCGGAATGATCGTAAATCAGTAAACACGAGCGACATAAACCAAACACCTCAGAAAAATACTTTCTGGCCACAAAGCTGTTTTGTTTTCTATAACAATAAAGATTTTAGATCCGTTTAACCGGCCACGTAGGAACGTTCAAGGGCCCCCAGGATAAATTGCGTTTTGTTCCTATTTTCTTCGTTCATATAATACAGCCTCTTGCTACAGTGTCGTAGGCTCGACGTCGGAAATAAACAGATATTCAACTTTCCATTGTGTTAACAGGAAATGTTCCGTTTGCTTTTTATCCAAAATTAGTTTTGGTTTTACACGCAGTTTAGCTGACGTGCATCACCAGCTCAGAATAATATGATTCTCATATGAACTTGATTCCTTAAGAAGACACAATGGTTTTAAACGAACAAAGTTTATATATTGCACATGTTTTATATTGAGTCTGGGCAGGTAAGTTTCCAAACGTTTTATATTCTAATAGTAAGTAGTTGGTAGTGATGAAAAGAAGATAGCAATGTTTTTGTGATGTATTGAATCAGCGTGTACATTCGAATGCAATTAAACTCATTTTGAATTAAAATTTAATAATGTTGAAAACAGTTTGGAAGTTTAACCTCAGTTATCGAAAAACTCATCTTGCTTGTAAGTTGTTGGAGTCGAGTGGACAGTAAACGTCTACCACTAAAGAGCGGCCGATGAACGTTTTGAGAGCATTTATCACTTTGAGTTGCTGATCAATCACAGCACTAATTGCGTACGTTAGATATTGTTAAACTTTAATTGGTGGAACTTTACTTTGTCCATTTTTAAGAAATCCCCCACTTGAACGAATTTGAGAAGTCGCTTTCTTTTTCGTTGAATTATCTTTTTAATTCATTTAATTATGAACGTATGTCTAATTGAAGTTGCGTATTCGGTAGGTATTTCAAACAGCTGCTTCTACCTTAAGTTATGCTTGTCAAGTGGTTTCTTCAACCATGACATACTTCACTCGGCCAGTATATTTTAGTCGTCGGTTTTTCTTACAGTTTTTTAGTCAGTTTTAGTCTTACAGTCTCCAACACTGGGCTGCGGCTAAAACCCAGGAAATAAAGTGGACAGCTGTAACGACCGTCATATAAATGGTCGCGGTTTTCGGGTTGGTCTCAATGGCTGGAATTGACCGCAAAGCGCGTCTGCAACTTATATTTCCGAGATGTTGAGAATCGTACATTCCCGATTTTGTTTGCATGCACCAACTCATTCTTAGGCCTTGATCCTGTCGACATGAGCCAAATTCTACCGAGACTCAACGCAATATTTAAGTCAATGGTTAATATTTGAGAGAAATAAGTTTCACTTGCAACCTTCAGCTTATGTAGCTTAAATTATTTCAGTAGTAGTAGTAAACATCTTTATTTCTAAAAAAGGCTATCGACCTATCGGTCTTTCTGCCCTTGTTTTGTACATGTAGTCTTAATTTAAACAAACAAATAAAGGTAAAAATTATCTTATTCTAGGTTACTAATTTAATAATTTTAATTCTGGCAAACAGAGATCTTAGATTTATTGTCCAGTAGTCAGTTACTATTGTAAGCGTTCGAGTAGCGTTGATGTAGGGAAACGGAAGCGGGATTGTCTGGTTGGTCTTGTAAGACAAAGGGGATTCAGTATGGTCCAGTTGTAGGGGTTGTTTGTCCATTTTGTCTGTAGATGTATGAGTCTTTCCGAAATCTTTGTCATGTTGATGCGTTCGTATAGTAGTTGGGTGGACGGGTTGTGTAGTGGGTTTTGGGGGTGTCTTATTCTTGTTATTAGTCTTAGTGCAATTTGTTCTGTTGTTTGTATATCACGTTTTGTCCTTTCTGTTCCGTTGGTCATGAGTATATGTCCATAGTCTAGCAAGGGTCTACAAATAGCTTTATATATTTTGGTGGCCGTATTTGTGCTAATTCCTCTGTCTTTGTAGGTTAGTGATCGGAACTGTTTTGTTCTCTTTATTGTTTCAGCCCTGATGTTTCGTATGTGTTTAGTGAATTTAAGTTTGGGTCAATTGTGATTCCAAGGTATTTTACGTCGTTTTTTGGTTGTGTCGTTTGGCCGTCCGCAGTTATTGTAGGGGAGTCAACGTTGAGTCTGTGGTTTGTGAGCAGAAGTTGATTTTTTGAAGGGTTTGATGTTAATCTCCATTTATAAAACCATGTCATTGTGTTGTTTGTTAGTGTTTGGAATCTTTGAGCTGCTCTCAGTAGTTTTGTCATGTACAATAAGTGCCGTGTCGTCTGCGAATGTAATATGTATGCCGATCTGACGATTTGATTTTTGTCTGGTAAGTTGTAATTGTATATGTCATGTCAGTATATATTGTAGAGAAACGGTGAGAGCGGTGAACCTTGCGGGAGTCCTTGTTCAGGGGAAAAAGAAAAACATAATGTGTTGTCAATTCGTACTTGTAGTAGTCTGTTTTCAAGTAAGTTTTTTATGATGTGGAGTAGATATGTTGGTGTGTGGAGTTTGTGAAGTTTGTAGAGTAAGCCCATATGCCAGACACTGTCAAAGGCCTTGTTAATGTCCATGAATAGACACGCCGACTTTCTGTCAGTTAGGTGAGTTGTTTGTACATTGTTGGCCAAAATAAAGAGCGGATGAATAGTCGAGTGATGTTGTTTGAAACCAAATCGGTAGGTGGGTATATATTTTCCGATCAATTTTTCAAGCCGCTGCTTTATTATGTACTCAAAAACTTTGCTAAGTACTGGGAGTATTGTAATTGGTCTGTAATTGCTCGGTTGTGTATTGTCCAGTCCATTCTTCGGTATGATTATTAAGCCGTTTTTCCATTTTTTTGGAATTTTGTTATTTCTGATGCAGTTGTTCAATTCAGTTAGGATCAGTTTGCGTGTTTCTTGAGTTAGGCTTTTCAGGAGTTTTGCCTTTATTTTTATCTTTTCCCGGTGCTGTGTTTTTGATATGCGCTAGGGCTTCATCGTACTCTGTGTCTGTGATCAGTTTGTATGTATAGTTTGGTGAGCTGTTGAAATAGTTCCAGTTGTCATTGTCGAAGTTAGGGTTTGTCGATATGCTGAAGGCCCTTTGATAGTGTCTGGCGAACGCGTCAGCTTTCTCTTTGTCTGTGTACTGTTCTATTCCGTTTTCGTCAATTGTGTCAGTAGTGTTAGTTTTTTTGTATTGTGCTAGTTTCTTAATTTTTCGCCAGTATGTTTTGCCTTTGTCTTTTTGTAATTCTTTACATGTTTCTAGCCATTTGTCTTGTCGGTATTGTCCAATCAAGGTTTTAATGTTTCTGTTGAGTTGGTTCAGTGTCGTTTTAAGTCGTTATTTTGAGTGTTTGTATATAGTCTGTACACTTCTCTCTTTTGTTTTATGAGTCTCAGTATGAATTTGGGTAGTGTATGTCGGTAGAATGCATTTTTTATTTCCGGGCTAAATTTTCCTATGGCTAGTGAAAGTTGTTATTGTATGGTTTCTATTGAAATGGGCTGTGCTTGCGATTGAATGTAGTCATGTATATGTTGTTTCACTTTGTCTATGTCAGTCTTTGTTAGGTTTAACTTTTTGGAGGTAGGTTGCGTATGTTAAATTATTTCATTTAGGGTTATTTTTGTTAAATACTTGGACTACCTAAGGGTCAAGCTTAAATTTTAGAAAAAGTTATATAAAAATGATTCAACCACTGGAAATCAAAACGAAAGTAATGGTCAACCGTAAAATACCTGATTATCTTTACTGCAAATGAACAGGAACATGAAACATACATTTAATTCAAAAATCGAAAATGAATGAACCGATTTGTAGATTTGCGACTCATGATTATCGGTATACATTTTCTTTCGAGTACTGCAATTTGGCATTCGGCCTCTTCAATTCTTTGTACCATCGACGTGCGATAATGTTCATTTATATGTAGCAATTATTCATCGGCTTTTATTAGATTTAAGTACGAAATAGATCCCATCTAATGGGCCATAAGGTTTTATGGAAATGCATGTCTGAAACGTGTTTTACGGCTATTTATCATGCCGTCGTCTTCATGGAATTTTATGAATATGCCAGTACATGGCTCTACGTACGTATGTGAAATTGTTCCACTAATATGAAGCGATAACCACACAATGTTTCAGCTAGTTTTTTTTAAATTAAATATTGCGTAGCTAATAGCCGTAATACAATTAACAATGTAATATCATAATTTGTCACTATTTGCCTTGTCTTCCAGACTACTCTATCAAATTACGAAAATTAATTTGAGTAATTGAATTCTGGTGTCTTTGATGTGATGGAATGAATTATATAGGTACATAGGCCATTATTCTAGAATGTATGCCAATTTATGCGGTATATCCTAGGCTCGGCTCTAGTCATGAGGTTTCGTAATTGAAGAAAAGCTTTTTAATTTTTATAACTCAATCAACAGTTACTGGGATTTTTGAAAAGTTGTAGTGCACATAAATATTTATAACTTACTAAGATGCTTCAGCAGATTATTGATCAGAACACCTTCTCAAGCCATTGAAGACGTAAACCTTCCTGTGCTTTTCGTTTCTGAGTTAACTCCATCGATCGTTGCCTCCAGTTGAGATGAATTTGATTCGGTCGTGTGGATGATTTTGTATGTTTCTGGAACAAAGTAAAATGTTGCAATTTTACTGTTTTGAAAATTTTAATTTATTCGCTAGACTGATATATCATTCATCACACATCTATTATATAGATGCAAAATATATCCCATTTATCTGTAAACAAAAGGATATTTAAGGAAAAGTGTTAAAATTCTGTATTTTATTTATAAACCATATTTTGAAGATATGAAGTAATGAGAAGATAACCCTGTAATTGGTAAGCCATTGAATCTGGGTTTTTTCGATAAAATAATTTCTTGAGGAGAATTCAATTATTCGAAATTTCGTTTTTAAATCGAGTTCTCAAAGTAATTTTGTAAATACATTTATTTCAATGTGTTCAACGTGACTTAAGTATTATGTTAGTTTTATCACAGCCATGTTTCATTTGTCACGGAACGAGAAATGGAAACAATCCGCATTGTCTGCCGTTTTATACTTTTGAATATTAAATGCTAAATAAAACCTAATAATGTCTATTAAAAATTCTGGCTTTGAAATACACAACGGATTTTGTTTAGTTATTTCCGAATCCGTTTTCATACCAGTTTGTCTCACCGAACTTTCATTAAACAATGATTAACGCATTCTCGCTTCACGTGAAGTTTCAGTTAAACTTTCTCTCCTAGGATATGGCATTCTATGGAAATTTTGCCATATTTGGAATTATTTCAGGCTCGCTCGAATGTTATGTGTCCAGAAAACTTTTACGTCCTTGTTATGGGTTAGTAAATTGAGTAAATTAGTCAAATTAGCACTGGAAATTTAAAAAATATATATTTTTTACAACAACGTTGGCGTTGTTTGCAATTGCAATAATGGATTTTATTGTGCGATCATTCTACTATTTTGGTAATATTTATTTGCTGATGATCGACTACTAAAACATGTTGCTTTTTTATACTTTGGCGTTGTTTATCTGTTGTTTCATAGTGATAAACCGAAAGAATATTAATATAGAAGTGAATGCTCACCAGCCATCCGTTTCAAGTTTCAATCCCAGAAATGCATAATTGATTCAATCAACTCGTTAGCATATGGTACTGTTTAAATTTAAAGTGTAAATTAATTCTTTGAATTAACATCATGGACCCATTTTAATGTGTCATATTTCAAAAATATTTAAAAAAAATAATTATATGCATGAAATAATTCCAATTAAATCGGTAGGAGTAGGAATGTATTATGGCGCAATAGGTTGAAAGCTTTCAGCTGTATATCTTGAATTATAATGTATATAAAATATAAGTCGGCATTAAAAGTTTCGATTGCTATGTTTATTTTACTCCCGAGGGTTTTTAGGGGTTTCGTCATTATCACAATGTATGGGAAGTTATTCTTCTATGAATATAGAATATCTATTGCACGCTTTATATTAGAATACAATTTTATTTTAAAATTGGCTTACTTGAACAATTTATTATGCGCGCTTATCGGTGAGCATATTCAAACTTCCAAAGTTGGGAATTAGTTCAAAATATTCGTTCGAGTCAAACGTGATCTAGTTCCAGAGCTTTGCTGATTTAAAATTGAAGAAATTACAATAAATTTTAGCATGAATTGGTTATTAGTATTTCTGGTCTGTTTCCACTTCAGTCGTCGAATATTGTAATAGTTAAATTTGTATTATTTCAGGTACTGTTTAACGTGATGTGTTCTTAATTTTTAAAACTTATTTCGAAAACTCAGCTCGGTTTATGGAAGTAAATTTATACACAGAAATTCCTTATTACTCTCAATGAGTCGTTTGCCCTGACACTTAATGTACAATTTTTTTCGAGTTACATGATACAAATATCCGCTTTTGCATAATATCCTGTGCTTCTAATCTAATTTTGGAATAGTCAGATGATTTTTCCATACGAAAACCTCTGACAATTGATGATTATTTCTTCAAACATGATTCGAATCCTTACGTATTGTAATATTCAAGTATAAGTAAAATGTACTACAGATTATTCGAGGATATGTTCTTCAACCCATTCTTCGAATTTCTGGAAAATATCGCTGCAATATGAGTGATCTAGAAATAAGAGCAATCCAAGCAACCCAATAGCAGACATACAAAATGTGCCTTTTTAGTAATTTCAAATATACGCAAATAAGAGGAAGAAAATAAAAGAAGTCTTTTCAAATGCATCCCGAAGTTTTGTGTGGGATAACTGCCTTTATGTGTATACTTCAATTTCAGGAGGTACGCTACTACGTACAAAGATCAATATTAAACTCTTATATTTGCAGTCTGCAGTGCGTCTCCAACATATTCGACATTGCATTTGATTATTATTTTTATTACGGTTTCTTCATCCTGTGCTTAGTATTACTACCAACGAATGTAGTGTTTGAAAACAAATTGACTCTGAAAACGGGTGGTGATGCTTTCCAACCAAATATTTGGGACTAATAATAATGCTTTTAATAAAATAACGGGAAATTTTTATCGATTTTAAAGACATTTCGATATAACTTTTGTGGGTGTTTGTTTAAGAAAAAATTCAATTCATTGCTGGAGCCAATGCAGAAACTGCAAATAATGAGAACGTAATGTTTTAAAAGCGAAACGAATCAAGAAATTTCCTTTATGTACATGAATAATAGATTGTAGCTTTAATTAAATGTTAACGAACGTGCAGTCTCTATACGGGCTTTATATCTACAGGGCGAATCTATTATTCATTTTCTAGGCACCAATTTTAAGATTGTGTATTTGTTCCGAATTTCGCAGTAATGTTTGTACACTAACGTGAACGATTGCGGATAATCTGTTAAAATGTGTTAAATAATGATAATATTTTCTACCAGTTATGATATTTTACGTACAGGAATTGTACTATAACTAAAGTAGCTTCGACGGGGGTTGATGATGGAGCAATAACATGCCCAATCATACGCACAGAAGTTTAAACTTGTGTCAGAATAATGATCTTGAAATGATAATGAACACTCAAAATGCTCATTGCTAAAGCGTGTTTCAGATATTTATATAGAAGTGATAGTGAGGAAATATTTTCGACAAACTCTGTCCAAACTCAGAGCTATTAAGACTTCGCAGATATAGCAACAAAATACCAATATTAACTCAGCGATGAATTGGAAATTAGCCACATGAAGAAGTTATGAACACTGCTGCCATGAATACCGTGCGCATAAACGTTGACATGGCAGACTTGTCTGAAATAACTATAAATCCCTGATTCTTTTTTTCAGTGCCATAGATATAAATTATTCATCGGGATAATAACAAACCGCGTGACAAATAAACTGGAAATTTTCAATCCCCCGGAACAGCGGGGTTGAAATAAGCGGATGTGGAACAAACTACCATTTGCAAGCCGTTAAAACCTTAATTAAAAAGTCACTGGAAAATTACAAACCATTAATTTTAAAATTTATGAACTTTGAGGAAGCATTTGATTGGAACAACATGATAAGACGTATATGGAACTCAACAAGTGGAAAACATGCTGACGATATAGTTTCCATGACGGATTGTGCATGAATGAATGATGCAAATTGATGAATATCTTCCAGGACACGTGCAGAAATGAGAAATGAAAAACTACCATCAATAAAAATAGTCGCATAGCCATCGTGTTTGTCATAAAAATATTGCTTGGAGCTACCTTTCAATTGAAGCTCAAACAAGAGTGGTCAAGTCAAAGAGTGATGGGTCCTGATGATATAGCACGTTATCGTGCCTTTTTCCCTTAATGAATTAATTTGTTTGATGAATACAAATGCAAAAATATAAATTTGCCAGGAAATTACCATCTTAAGCTGAATGAAAAGTCGGCATGTTTTTTTCTTAACAATTAGATCTGGATGTGTCACTGGTCGCCTTTATCAGGTCGTCAATGGCGACGACCCCACATTTTAATAGCCGAGAGCCTAAGCAAACAAAGGGCCGGACCCTTATTAGGTGCCCTGAGCTGGCCGGTTAAAACCCACAAGTAATTAATTCTGGATAACATTACACCCTTTTCCTTTAGCGGTTTATTAAAATCAGAACCGACTGATGGTTCAAATCGACCGAAGTTGTCCGCAAATTTCAGTTGTTTATTTTTGCAATTAAAAGTTTTTTTAGTCTGAATATTCAAATATTAGACATTTGTGGTTATTTTTGTTAATTGGTGCTACTGGGGAAATCGCCAATTCTAGTTCATCTCTAAGATGAGTCCTTTGTTTATCAGAACACTTCATTATTTGAATCACGATGGTTTTGTCACAATGGAATTGAACGGGGCGATGCGTTTCTTCTTAAGGTTGTTTTATGTATGCCTCTGTATAAGTTTGGCTGCTTATTTTAATTTTTCGAAAGTTAACAGTTCGCTGTGAAACGCATTCGATTTTTTATTCCCTTTTTAATGGTTTTTCTTAAGCGCAATGATTTTGTGGAACATGGCAGTATATCGTCGAATGGTTATCGGGACTCGTATGAACTTCTAACTCTTAATCGCAGGTGATTGAAACTTTTTCTCGCACTTAATGAAATTAATAAATTAATCAGTAACCAATTATAAGATAAATACTTTCTGTGATTTTACCTGGACAATTCTGGAAAATAAACGATATTTATTGGTATATACTTTGAGACACTTTGCACAGCAAATGAAACTTAGGCAGTTTTTCATGTGTGAAAAAATGCAGAAATATAGTTTTGGATTGCACTTCTAATTCCACTTTATTAAGAATCGCAAGCTGAAAGCTTCCTGAACTTACTCATGATTAACTGAAGTTGGTACTAAATGCACAAAGATAATCTCCTAGGGGGGGTCATTTCCGTCTAGAGACCTTATTAAAGATATCTTCATATTTAAAATGTTGCCTTACAGCCATTTTAAAAATCCCCCGGCTCCGAGAGGATCAGACTTCAACTAATTTTCTGCTCCAAAAGTAAATAGTTTCGTATTCTCGGTTGGTATTTTGTCTCTATCGGATGAATGTCGAGGCGCTTTGAAAACAAAAGATAAATATGTTGGTTTTTCATAGTCTAGTTGCGGTCTGATATTGTTTTCTGTTAGTCTACTTGATTTTGTTATTCTCGTAATATTTTTAAACGGTTTCTTTAAAAGTTTCTTGACGTTTTAATTGGCAGACGTAACTTTACCTAACTGAGCAAAGAGCGAATGCATTATTGGAATTTTTACGGTTAATTAGTGTATTGCTGAAATTAATATGGTGATTTTAACCTAATTCAGATGAACAAAACGCTATTCTGAATATTATTAATTGAAAATATTTTCGTGGGCACTTGCAGATACCGTTTAGAACAACGTGTATCCGTATTTCGTCAGGCTTATTAATTAGCATTTCGTATTACCTCATTGCTTTCCCTCTTCACTTAATTACCCAAACCCTCGTTTAACTGATATTAAAATTTTCGCCATACAAATCTAATAAAAATTCGCTTTAATTTTAGTTTAATTTTCACGTTTCAGTAGTCAGGTATTAAAAATTTTGATAATTATTAAGGGGGCTTCCAGTAAATTGTTCTTGTTATGCCCCAAATTCCAGCTCCAACTTTGCCAGCTAATACACTTTTCATTTTGACATTAAAAGCCTTTGCCTTGTCATGTCTCCGATAAATACGAAATCATAAAAGATCACTGACGGATACTCAGCCCCTGGAAAGCCATTTCACTTTCAGCGTTTTTTGTTTCGATTTATTTTTGCATTTCAATGAACGACAGATTTCAATCCTATTGAGGAATGGTAAGAGCCATTATCGGAACGACCATTAAAACATCGAAACGCGATTCCTAATCATTATTTATTCAAATGTAGAACTGATTTAAGCCATTGATTTTCAGTCAACTCTGAATTAGCCATTAGACTATCAGTTTGCAACTTGCTTATGTTGTTTTCTGTGCTCAAATTCGCTTTCCATTAGCTTAGAGTTCAATTATCTGCATATTATCGAACGTGTGTCCTTAAGGGACAAGACAAAAGGCCGTGCTTTTTAGTTTGCTTCTCGAAATCGTTTCTATTTATAATAATTTAAAACATAACGTCTACTAAAGCGATAGCATCGCAACTAGCTTTGCGAGAAAAGCAGTTTCCGGTATAAGATTAGAATTTCCTTAATGTAGTTTAAACTCTTATTATGCAGATACTATGATAGAGTAAACAAAACGAGCTCTAAAGTGATCTGAATTGACAAAGGAGCTTGATAGGGATTTCTTGATCGAACTGAAAATACCCATTTCTTTGACGATTTTGATCGATGAAACAGATAATACTTTTTTTTGATATCTGTTCGAAATGAAATTTTTGAGTGAAGTATGGGGGCAACCCATCAGATTCCTATCCCAAATTTCACACACTAATACACTTTCATTTTTTCGCACCAGGGGCTTTTTATCATGTCATTTCACGATAAATATGGATTCATAAAAGATCAGTCAGTGACGTGTATCAAAGAGGGAAATTTCACCCCACGATTCACCCTTTATCTTATTTTAGTCGTAGGGACATGTTAAAATTCAATTCTTGTAGGAAAATTGCAATTTTCGGATTAGAAACTGGGGTTTCTCAGCGAGAATTGACTTTAACATTTTGGAACTTTGAATAAATTGAGTTGGATATTATCAATGTCTTTCTTTGGACGATAATTGGAATTTGGTACAGGGGTGTTTTAAATTGTTTCGGTTTTGGAGGGAGCGCGTATGATAAAAATAATTAATGCAAAATGTCCGTTGACAGGCATGTTGAAATACTTAAGCACTGAAATACGGGTGTTTTTGCATTTAGTTTTGGACATTTTTGTGAGGCATCATACAATTTTGAGAAGGAGCATTTAAGAAAGGACCTATACAAAGAAATACGAAAAGATCGAACAAGCATAAGTGCACCATGATCACAATGTTCACACGAAGATCAAAGACCAAAAAAAATCAAATAAATTTATTGCTCCATTCTTGTTTTTTGAAGATGTCCTCTAAGACCAGAGTGAACAGCTTCGGTGAGATTACATCCTCCTGCTTGACTCCTCTTTTGGCATTTATTTTGTTTGTAGGGTCGTGAATCCTTATACTCATTGTGGAGGTGTTATATGCATAAATTCTATCAAGTTTATGTACCTTTGACCTCTCCTATCATTTCTCATTGACCTGATTATCGCCCAAATTTCTACTGTATCGAATGCCTTCCTGAAATCGATGAACGTCGTTCATTTGGACCTTCATAGAAAAGGATTACCTTTTCTACGAGTTGTTTTACTGTAGGGAGGTGTTCAGTGGTGCTAAAGTTACTTCGAAATCCAGCCTGTCTTTTGGTTGGTATAGCTCAAGCTTTCTATCCAATCTGTTAGTTATTACTCTGATACAAATTAAAATAATATATACCCAATGAATTATTCTGATAAACAGTTTGTATACCTGGGATAGCAAACTGATTGGCCTGTAATTTTCCAGGTCCGCTGGGTCCCCTTTTTTGTAGATCAGAACAACCATTGCGTTTTCCCAGCCTTCAGGAATTTGTTCAGATATTAAGCATAAGTTAAACAGTTTCACTAGTTCTTCTTTGGTTTTTTCGTCACTTTCCTTTAGCATTTCCGGTAGTATGTCGTCCTCTTCTGCTGCCTTTCCATTCTGCATTTGATGAAGTACTTTCTCTAATTCTTCGACATCTATACAATCATCCTATCCATTTCTTCTGAATTTATATTGACATTCCTTTTGGTTTTGTCGTCATTTTCTCTTTTAGCGTCTCATTCGGGATTTTTGATTCATACAGGTCTGTTTAAAAGGATTCAACCACCTTCAGTATTTGTATTCTATCTTCTATTAATTTGACTGTCTCATACCTTATCTTCGTTATCTCTTGCCTTTGCGTGTTCTGCCTTTTATATATCTTTATTCCGCTATTTTTCTCCAGAAGTGTTTGTATCTGCTTGGTGTTATATTTCAGGATGTCCTGTTTTGCCATTTTCCTAACCGTTTTATTGGTCTCCGTAAATTCTATTGTGTCTCTTGTCCCCTGTTTTTTATGAGTTCTCCTCGTTTTTCCAGCATTTGTTTGGTTTCAATTGACAGCTTGTCCCTAGATTTTCGAAGGGGTTCGGACGTCTGTCCAGCCGTTTCTTTTATGATCTTTGTTATTCTTTTATTGGCCTCATTCATGGATTCATTTGGCTATCCTGGGTATTTAAAGAAGTTTTAGCTAAGTTGTTTTTTGTAGCTGTTCCCCATTTATTTTGGTTGCGCTTCGTCCCATTCTTCTGGCTCTCTCAAGCTTAACAGCTATGAAAACTTTGCATCTAACCATTCTGTGGTCGCTTCCAGTAGTTAGTTGGTTTATCACATCTACGTCCTGAATTATATGTTTTTGCTTTGAGATAATGAAGTCGATCTCGTTTTTTGTGTCTCCATTTGGGCTTTTCCATGTCTATTTGAGTTTTTCGTTTTTCTGTAAGGTTTTCATGAGGTAGAGCTTTTCTCTTCCTAGGAAGTTGGCCAGCATTGTTCCTCGGTCGTTTCTGGTTCCGATTTCAAAATTCCCTATGTATAATTCTGTTGGATCTGTGTTCTTCCCTATTTTGGCATTAAAGTCAGAAAGTCATTTCGTAGAGTGCTATGGTTATATCTTCGTATACTGTCTCAACCTCCTCGTCTTCGTGGGAAGAAGTTGGTGCAAATACTTGGATGTATTTCAAAGTTGTTTTTTTATTTATGATCATTGTGATCTATATTACCCGATCTGATAGTGCTTTTAAGGTTTTTAGATTTGCGGCTACTCTTCTGTTAATTATAATTCCAACCCCTCCTATACTGTTGTTCTCATCTTCTTTATGGAAAAGGACATGTCCGGAGTTTAGCTTAACGCATTGTTCACCTCTTCTTCTTGTCTCGGCTATTCCCACGATATCCCACCTGATCTTCTCCAGTTCGCATTCTAATTCGACTAAACGATCATCGGTACCTATAGTCCTTGCATTGTAAGTCGCTATATGAAAGTGACAGCCTGATCCAACCCAGGGATTCGTAGCACCACCTGTCTGAGTCCTGTTCCAACCGCTGTCTTGGTTGGGGTTGCTCAGACCGCTGGGGACTGGGGGCTTTTGTTCTCGTTTTGTATCCATTTTAGAGTAGTTAGCCGTTGAAATACCACACTGGCTGGGCGTCTTGGTGAGTGGGTTAGGTGGGATTTTAGGAAGGGAATACTATGTTTGGCTGGAAAATTTCGGGTGTGACATTGGTTTCCCCCGTGTGCAGTTGGGAGATAGGCCAAGGCTCGCGTAGGCAGGGGCGCGTCCCTGATGTAGATTTATCATCTGTTGGGATTACAGATGTGTATCTACTCGCTACCTTACTATAATCAAGATTATCTAGTGGTAATCTCTTTGAGCAAAATAATTTTTGCTATTGAAACTAGCATAATATTAACTTCACAGTATAACTAGAAAGCTGTAGCTAAGGTATATGGACATTAAAAAAGAAATTAAAATGAAAACAGCTCACCAATCTTGCTTAATATTTATTCGGAAGATGCTTTTGGCAAAACATCACCCTTGTAATGTCTAGACCTTTCTAGAAGATCGGATCGTAGGAATTAACATAAACATACAAACACAATAAATAATTTAAGACATGCTGACGACACGATCCGTCTGGCAGAACATTCAGCGATCTTATATTAGCGAGGAATTCACGGTAAGCACCTGACATATATTGTTTGTTGTTAGGATTTTTAATTTCGTTAAAGTTTTGTATTGATTAGTGATTAAGTTCGGTTTTGAACCCAATTTACAAATAGGAAAACAAGACGCGCATTTGTTGCAACCCCTGAATTTGTGCCTTCAGATTATCAGTTATTTCGTTCTAGCAATGTTTTCGAGGAAACGGCAAGGATAATGAATTTTTAAGTAATTAAAATAGTCTTTAATTAATTAAAGTAGTCAATTTTTGAAATAACATGTTGGAAAATTAGTCAAGGAAATTTTCGACTAGCGACTAACATTTGACAATATAAATGTAGATAATCGAAAAATTAGTGACATTTTGTGGCATTTACTGCCAGATATTATGTATTGAGAGATTATTCTTTTAACATCCTTACTTTTTTAATGCTTAAAAGCCATACTTTGGGTTTTTACTGATTATAGTGCAAATATGATGATAGTTTCAGTATTTTATACCCAAATTGTTCTAAGCTGCTAAAATTATTATTATTGCATTTACAATTACTCCGCTGACGGCGATAAATATAAATACCATGTTTCTTAAACCCACAAAAATATTTCTTGAATGCTTTAAATTCGAATGAATAATTGAATCAAGCCTTGAATCGACTTGCTATTGATTCAAGTCGAGATAAAAATTTAATTCACTGTTTCGTTTGGGATGCTGATGGCTAATAAATTATAAAGTTATCTGTGTGTATTTTTAATTAACTGAAAAAGGTTGTGTTAATTTGCACTGTTAAATTATAGAGATTTATTTAATTAGTTAGGCGAAAGCGAATGAAATGTTAAAACATGTTAATGCAATTATTGTGGCTATTTTCTAAATCAATTACATAAGGCATTAAACAATTATTTTAATCGACATTTTTAATTTTTAATTTGTATGTGTTATTTTTATGAATTTATTTAAATTATTCAAGATAAAGCTCGTGTTGTTGTAGAACGCTCATAAGACGTTTTGCCATAATTAACATCATTATTTAGCTCAGTCTATTCCGCCTTTCTTGATAAAGGGCAAACATGGTTTAGTCATTGGTTACTTTTTCAGAAGCGACAAACGACATCTCGTTAGGTTGTCTTTGAAATGGAAATATTTGTGTTTGTGACTTTTCCCCCTTTAGTTATGTTGACATGTTTTATTTATTCGCTTTTTTCACAACTCTAATGGTATTGGCAAAATCTTAAATGGAGATTTCCCACGAGATAACCGAGTTGGCGGAATTATATCTGGCATGCGTGTGCGGACTTGCGGAATGTTACTGCCGGAGCACTCAGACATTGTCCAATATTATTACTGAACTGGCATAGCATCACATTTATTTAATTTTTGTCATTTTCCTACATGTTAACCCTACATTGCTCTGGCGAGATCGAAATACCCGTACCCAATTCGTCATATATGATCAAATATAAAGGCGTGTAATTTCGCCTTTATTTGACAAGGAAAATTTTTCAATCACTGCCTTCGAGCTAGTATGTCAGAAATATTCGGAAGTTCACTTTTCAGATGAAATATTTGTCTATTTTTGACGTAGAGTTTTCCTCCTGAGTAGTCGCAACAAATATAAAAAACTTATCGCATGAATGTCTTGGAAACTTCATCTTCTGAAACGTCTCTGAAGCGAGCGCATACTCTTTCTAATTCAACATTTCATGTTTATGTGTTTCTTTACAGTATTCCGTTTCGTTTAGATAAATATTTGACGAACTGAAATTCTTTTTAATAGTAAATCGACTGGAATTATTAAGTTCATCTGACCTGTTTGGTCAATTATTATTATAGTAGTAGTAGTAAACATCTTTATTTCTAAAAAAGGCTATCGACCTATCGGCCTTTCTGCCCTTGTTTAATACATGCAGTCTTAATCTAAATAAAAAACAAATATGAAAATTCTCTTATTCTAGGTTGACAATACTATTGAATAAATAAGACTTCAGTGGCAAGAAGAAATTATTTTATTGTCCACTAGTCCGTTGCGTTTGTAAGTGTTCGAGTAGCGTTAATGTAGGAAAACGGAAGCGGGATTGTCTGGTTGGTCTTGTAAGACAAAGGGGATTCAGTATGGTCCAGTTGTAGGGGTTGTTTGTCCATTTTGTCTGTAGCTGTATGAGTCTTTCCGAGATCTTTGTCATGTTTGTGCGTTCGTATAGTAGTTGGGTGGGGGGGTTGTGTAGTGGGTTTTGGGGGTGTCTTATTCGTGTTATTAGTCTTAGTGCAATTTGTTCTGTTGTTTGTGTATAACGTTTTGTCCTTTCTGTTCCGTTGGTCATGAGTATATGTCCAAAGTCTAGCAAGGGTCTACAAATAGCTTTATATATTTTGGTGGCGGTGTTTGTGCTAATTCCTCTGTCTTTGTAGGTTAGTGATCGGAAGTGTTTTGTTCTCTTTATTGTTTCTGCCCTGATGTGTCGTATGTGTTTAGTGAATTTAAGTTTGTGGTCAATTGTGATTCCAAGGTATTTTACGTCGTTTTTTGGTTGTGTCGTTTGGCCGTCTGCAGTTATTGTAGGGGAGTCAGCGTTGAGCCTGTGGTTTGTGAGCAGAAGTTGGTTTTTTGACACGTTTGGTGTTAGTCTCCATTTATAAAACCATGTCATTGTGTTGTTTGTTAGTGTTTGGAGTATTATTATATTAGTTCTATATAAACAACTTTCACTAAAATAGTGTGAGGGCTTTTGTACCCAGTTTATTATTAATTTGATTAAATAAACTGAAGGTTTTAGAATCTAGTAAAGCATCAAATTAAGTAATGGATAAACGTCATGATTCATTTTTGATGGCAAGGCGTCGTTCTTTATTTTCAACATTTTTACATTGGCATATTTATCTCATCTCTGGCTTCTCCTTTTGGTAAGTCATTTGCATGGCCAACACTTACTGATATTAAACATAGTTTGTGTTTCCATTAAGAAATTTTTTATTTTTGTTAAACACACAATTGCCTACTCAAAGTGTACGGTTTATTCATATTCAGATTATTTGATGAGAGTTTCTATCCATTTCAGTTTTAACCATCTTTTTCTCGTAATTGGCGCTTTTCAGCATCATCTTAATTTTTGCGCTGCCGAACTGGCTTCATGTACAACTGCAAAGTTTTCAAAGTAACCAAAAGCAAAAGAAGTGGTGTTGTAAGTAAAAATAGTTAAAAACTTTCGAAAGTCCGAATGAGTTGTAGTCGGACTGTTGTGGACTTCAGAAAGAAAAAACTTTTCTGTCAATTACCAAGCTTTTGGAAAATGTATTTCCTTCTTTAGGGTTAACTTAAGGGTTCTTTTCTGTGGAGTTGACTCGTGTTTCTTTCAAGGGAACGAAAATCACGTTACATCGGAACATAACAACAGTCTATCTATTTATTCTATTAACAAATTCCACGTGCAATCAACCTGATCCCTAATGGGGGAAAATAATTCGAAATCTTGGTACTGACCCAGGAGTTTTTTTTCAGAATACCACAACTGAAGGATCGTCGATATTTTGCACTTTTCCAAAGTTTTCCAACATGTGAACCGCCATACCATTCTAATGTTATTAAAAATGTTGATAATTTTCTGCTATTTATCTGCATAGTTTAGTAAGTACATTTTTTAGTCTTCAAAATGAAATGTTGCAAGTAGCACGATAAACAAGTGCAGTTTGCCCTTGTAAAGTAACATATATTATCTATTTTTGTCATGAATTATACACACATTTAATACTTGATTTAGGTAAACTTGGTCTTTTAATTTATTTCTTATGCGTAATTACGTGTAGGAATTACTTGTGGAAAGTTTTCATTTATCGGTCAATAGTTATTCTCAAATCACATACTTGTTTCATTCGATAGCATAGAGGACTGTGCAGTTAAGGCATCTAGAAATTTGCTCATTACTAGAGTGCCACAAATAGAGTTTTTTTGATAAAGAAATTAATCTTCTACTAAACTTATCTAGGGCCTAATCGTTAGTTATAATACGGAATATATTTTTAAGCATTCAATTTTCTTCAAAACAATATTGGTTGTCATTGCTCACTTGAACTAATACAAATCATTGAAATGCGCCCAGCATGCCAGTGCAGTTCTTTGTGGCCAAATTTCATATCGTTCAAGATTCATTCAAGCGTTTACGTTCAATCACAACAACTACATATACAGGACACAGTTTTGGGAAATATAGCGGAAAATTGAGCTGATAAGTCGAAAACTGTCCCTTTTTGACGTTCGGAAATCGCTTAACATATTTAAAGGTCTGGCAGACAATGTCGCACAGGTGAAGGCACGTTTGCCTCTCATTGCATCACGTGTGCCGGATTCATATTGCCATGTCAAAAAGCGAAACCCTAAACACACGAAAAATATTCATTGGTGGCGAAAATATATGAGCATGGTTATTGAGTTTTCGTGGCTTTTTTATGGCCACGATTTGTCTTAGTCGACAAGTATTTTAGCAAAGCAATCAATCTGTTGTTAAGCACCGTTATTCGTTTTTGTATTCCAGACAAGAAGTCGATATTATTAAACACAACATTTAATAACCCCTGTTAGTTCTAGTAACTGCGATTAAGGAGGTCAAGATAAGGAAGTATTGTGTATTTCATGCCAACTCCTCATTATAGTAATTTTCTACCTGCTCTTGTAGTAGCTAAGTTTTGGGAAAATTGATCCTTGGAATTGAGTTATTTTATAGTTAGTTCTTATGCATTGTAATATCACTGGTGAGAAGTTTGCTAGTTTCGAATAAATCACTGCAATATGGCTGTCAGTCAAGTAATTTGGATTTTTACTTGTCATGATTCGTAGTTAAGTTTTGGAAAATCCCAACATAGAATAAATCAACAATTCGTCATTCAAAAAAGTCATCAGTTGTTTTAAAATTATTTGAAAATTTGTAGCCATTCATTTTGGGTGCGAGCATACATTTTTTTCAGGATTGTTAAACATATGCACATGAAATTTTACTTTAAGGAAAGTTCTCGCTTTATGTACCATTTTCCCTTGTAACTATTAGGTAAATTTAGAGTCTGTAGCTGAGTAAAATGCAACCAGGGATAACCGTAGAGTCCCTTACAAGAACACCGCATTATAATGTAATATTTTCCGCTGTAATGGTTGCAGTAACGACATAGTCTTCCGGCGAGATCAGTTCCCCAGATACTCTTTTATCTTCATGGACCCGATGGATATCTGAGTCTATCGATTCAGCTCAGGTTTGACATTAATATCGTTCCTAAATTTGAATTTATCTGGAAATTTTATAGGGCGTTAGTGGGAAATATCTAAGCGCGGTATGCAACTATTATCGGTTTTAGTCGAGACGGGCTTAATGAAGATGGCAATCACGAAAATATTTGGCAAACCCACGGAATGCCGCCATATCGTTTATGTAGCCAGTGATTCTGAATCAGTGGCAATCCGGCTCCAGCAGAGCTTATTTTACGTCATCCAATCGAGAGAGATTTCTGAATAAAAATATCGTTTCTGCAAAAGCAAAGCTGGCAAGAAAAAAGTGACGGCACTTTCAGCCCATGAGGCTCATAAAACTCGGTCGGATGGCCGGCGTGCAGATTAGCCCGGTCCCCATCCTGATGCATATTTCATTCCGTGGGGACTTCTCGCTATTATTGTCACCTTTTGGCTGGGACGCTTCATCATGGAGAATTAGTGTAGAGACACTTAAACTCTCTCCCTTCGTATAATCTTCAAGGTAGCGTTCTGCCTCTCGAATATATTTCCTGGACACCATCAGGATGTTAAGTTCTCAGTTCCTTTTTTTTTTGGATTGGAACTACTAGATGCAAGACCAGATAAGTTGGGTTTCAGGTAACCAATGAAAATTAGGTAGAGTTAAAAAACTGTTTCTTAAAAGAATCCAAAATGTATTACTATAGGCTATAAGCAAAAAAAAAACGTTTTTTAGATAATGGCTTCTTTGAGAATCACTTCAATGTATTTATACTTTATACATTATTTATTTTTTTACTTACTGAATGAGAAACAAAGCAGCCAGAATGACCATTAACTTTTGCGTTAATTTATTTCAATTTCAATCCAAACCTTTTCCAAATGTTATAATTCAAACCCTTTGAGATTCTCAAATCAATATATTTCAGTTCTTGAATCGATACTAATTGAATATGTGTTTACTTGAGGGGAAAAAGTGAATTTCTAAAGTCAGAATCATGCTGCATTAGTAATCAACGGTTTCCATAAAGTGTCGCAATATCAAGTTTCCGAACCGAATGTGCTTGGTAAAATATTGAGCAGATACTGAAAAGAAACTTCCCATTTGGAGGCGATAATTTTGTATAAAAGAGACAGTTATTCTAAAGTAATGAAATGCTTTTTGAACTGCTTGCCCTCCTCGCCTGGAACATAATGTAATAAACTAATAGTATATGCAAATAGCGCCCATAAAACGTGGCACTAAAATATCCATTTACGAATTAAATATACACACTGTAGGAAAATATTTCCAGTAAAATAACGGGAAAAGTCTAGTAAAAGCAGGAATTGAAGAAGGTACATTAAGGAAATGTAAATAACGACGTTAAGACCCCATTATTTAGTAAAGATGCTTTTACCGCAATTCTCCGGGCTTGTCACCAACGCCACCTGGTTTCTTTAGACTAAAAAGTTGTGCATATGCAAAGTTGGTTAGAGGATCGGGTTACGTGGTTTTATTTTCGCATACATCGAAAAATATAGACGATATAGAAGCATTTTGTAAAATTTTACCAGCGACTCTCTCATCTGCTCTCGTCTGTAAGTCCAATAGTTCCTTCTAGTACTTCCACATGTAAATAAGAAGTAGTTTCAAATCGGCGGTTTTTCCAATTGCAGTAGGTTTTCCTGCTTTTAAAAGACCCGTAAAATCGACATAGTTTAAGAAGTTCCTACTGTTCGATTATGCATTCGGAGCACATACATCTGATTTCTTGGGGCGCCTTGATAAACTTTCAAATACTTTTTGTTCCCGAAAATCTAACATTCTTGGTAGAAACTTTGTGGAAAGTAACCAATCTTCTGTGTCTAGATAGCTCGCCCAGTGTGTTTTGACACAAATATAGAGATGGGGGTTAAAAACTTTATAAACGGGGATCTTCGGGCATTAATCGCGCTGGAAATATGGCTTACTGTAGTTTGACACTGTTGACGAATAGTTTATTTATTTTCCTTATACGAATTGCCTTGTCTGATTAGTGACTCAGTGAGATGGTCATTGAGTTTTTCTTTTTAAAATCTAATGGATTATGGTTTTGTTATTCTATTCGTAGTTTTGTTTTCGTTTTAAAATTTTCATTTTATTCTCATGATTTAGATGCGATATTTGTACTTAAAATATTGTATGTTTTGCAAATTAGCTGATCATAAGTTTCGCGTTCAACGTCCAAAACATTAAAAAATCTGAAAATTTCTCCAGATTTAATCCAGGTCATCCGCAATATTTTGAAAACTCAATTGAGACAGTTTTGGAATCAATCAAGATCATATTCGCAGGATTTTTTTAGCGTTTTGGTTGAACAGATAAATATTTACCAGCGCTTAAACATTTTTTTTTTCACTTATAAAGAATGATAATGTGCCTTTACCCTGCACGCTACTAGAAAATTGTCTTCGGTTTTTCTTTATCTTGGCTGTATTCAAGCGTCAGTTCGTATCTTCGAAGAACTTCTGAGATGCAGTGTTTTTTATTTTTAGTGGCATTGTCGTGGTGCAAAAAGCGGATTAAAAAATGAGACCATCAAATGATAGAGAAAAGACAAATTTATTATTAAAGGGTTTAAGCAGTTCGTTCGGTTTTAATTAAATTAAAATTTCAAACGTGGCGTTGTTCTCGGAAAATTCAGCTTTATTAAAACTTTACTAACGACGCGAGCTGCGGGATTCCTTTGGATATATTTAATTTAAGACACCGCATGATTGCGAGACTCACACCTCCGGCTTAAGAACGTAAAATCCTACGAGATGGCTTGAATAGTTTAAGTTTCCTCGAGTAATCAACGAAAATTGGCAGTATTTCAGCGATTTTCATTTTGGACGATTTATCGGTTATGCCCGTGCTGTGTTGTCTAGAAGCGACTGCTTTATTTTAAGCCAAGCGTTTTATCATTTGGATAATGGTTTTAATATAGGCAATTAGTTAATAGCCGCAAAACTGCAGGATAATTGATAGTAAGCCATTTACAAGGATAACTGCTCGGAGTTTGATTTTAGTAGAAACGAACCCGATTTTTCAACCTTTTCCTTGATAAAATAAGTAATTTTTTCAAATGATGTTATATTTTGTCCTACATTTTTCATTGTTTAATTTTGTGTTTCTAGAAACTGAAAAATATTTAAAAGAACAATAGAGCTAATAAAAAAGGTCTCCAAACACTAACAAACAACACAATGAAATGGTTTTATAAATGGAGACTAACACCAAACGCGTCAAAAAACCAACTTCTGCTCACAAACCACAGACTCAACGCTGACTCCCCTACAATAACTGCAGACGGCCAAACGACACAACCAAAAAACGACGTAAAATACTTTGGAATCACAATTGACCACAAACTTAAATTCACTAAACTCATACGAAACATCAGGGCAGAAACAATAAAGAGAACAAAACACTTCCGATCACTAACCTACGAAGACAGAGGAATTAGCACAAACACCGCCACCAAAATATATAAAGCTATTTGTAGACCCTTGCTAGACTATGGACATATACTCATGACCAACGGAACAGAAAGGACAAAACGTTATATACAAACAACAGAACAAATTGCACTAAGACTAATAACACGAATAAGACACCCCCAAAACCCACTACACAACCCCTCCACCCAACTACTATACGAAGGCACAAACATCACAAAGATTTCGGAAAGACTCATACATCTGCAGACAAAATGGACAAACAACCCCTACAACTGGACCATACTGAATCCCCTTTGTCTTACAAGACCAACCAGACAATCCCGCTTCCGTTTCCCTACATCAACGCTACTCGAACACTTACAAACGCAACTGACTACTGGACAATAAAATAATTTTTTCTTGTCATTAGAATTGGAAAGTTTATTTAATAAGATTGTTAACCTAGAATAAGAGAATTTTCATATTTGTTTTTTATTTTGATTAAGACTACATGTATTAAACAAAGGCAGAAAGACCGATAGGTCGATAGCCTTTTTTTAGAAATAAAGATGTTTACTACTACTACTAAAAAAGGTCTATTGATCTCATCATCTTGAATCGTTAATTCTGGAACAGTTATGATGCGGATATTCCGTTTTTTACTTATATGAGATATATTTTTTTAGAATTGCTTAATTTTTTTACTAACCACGTTCCTCTTTCTTAATCTGCAAGTTATGACTGATATTTTTATATTTATGCAGTTTTATATTTTTAATGTATCCCTCTTATCAGATTATCTTTTCTTTGCAAAATTAATTGCAAATCAAAATCGGGGTTATTCCTCTTCCATTTTAGGGGGGCTTACTTAAATGTATAACAATGTCGAACATGCCTACAATTTACCGTCCTGGTATAGATTCTAAATACGTCCAATCTCCTACGTAGTCAACGTGCGGAATTTACTTTGTGTTGTTTATGCCAACTAATTTGATTCTTCTCTAAAAGATCTGAGAAAGTAGAAGATAAGTTCTGGAGGACAGTGAAAGTGGCCGCAATTCAACAGCTCCACTCATCCTGAAGGCAATACTCATAAGCATGGAAAATCATTGAAAAGTTTCGTGCATATTTTCGGTGGCAAACTGTATTGAAAAAGTATATTTTGAAACTCTGAATATGTCTCAACTGATTGTAGTGACGAATGTATAGTTCCATCAGAGAAACAAGTAATATTTTGTGTCTTCATAAGGCACACTTGGAACGCATTTCTTAAATGCTTGAACCCTCTATCATTTACTAATTGAATTGGTCAGTAAGTTCAAATGTTCCTTGTCTGTGTCTCTATACAAATTCCGAATTTTAGAAAATTGACTATTACATGTAGTGAATTCGATCTGTCTTGTCGGAATCACTCGAGAAACCTACATAATAGTTTTGTCAGTCATGTAAATCTAGGTTAATATTTGGCTGGTTTAAGATTCAAGACCACAGTTGAAAGTCAGAAGAGACCCTAAAAGATTTACTGGTAATGGATCGCGGAAAAGTCCCATAAAATCCCTTAGGTTTCCCATATCGGATTTAATAAACACGTTTTATCGCTCCAACCTCAAAATAAACGGCTTGCTGGATCTTAATTGGCTTAACTTAATGAGAGCACATTCTGTTAGCGCAAAATATATGGCTGAGACTATCCACCCATTCCTAATAAGCCGACGTGTATTTGGAATGATTTAAGTAAGGGTCAAAATATGGTAATGTCCGGTAGGAATTCCTAGATGCAACGCTATAAAATAGCACTGGGCCCGGCCACATCGCATCAATTGGCCGCAAATTTTGCCCGATCGCGTTGTATTTTGGGATTTCCATCAGTTTTATGGCTGATTTATTCGTCGGGGTTTCCCTCTACATGTTTCAAGCTTTTACCTGATTGCGGCCGTATTCATCATTCGGTTTGCTAACTTGTCTATGAAGAGATTTAGCCCCTGTTTAAGGAGTTATATGGCCACCTTTAACCCCAATAATTCATAATCTATACCCGTTTCGTGTAGGGCCACTTTAAGAATGTGGTTTTGATGACAAAATAAATCACACCCCTGTAACTGCTTTTTTTGTAAGGATGCTAAAAAAACTTTAAGAACATGTTATTAGATGAACATAATATATTTAATGATCCAGTTTTTCTGTGATTTTAATTAGTTTCATAAAATGCATCCGAAGTTCCTGAATGATTTTAAGAATTAGTATAAAATATATAGTATCAAAACAATACCGTGCGATTCACATAACACTCACTTTTCAAAACAGTACAAATTTTTTATTGTTCTGTTTGGTCACGTATTGCTATTATTATTAAATAGGTGCTTGAAGACAGCTTCTAAAAGTTCTTAACTGTCTGGATGTATACACCGTCTATAATTGGACATTAAAGGATCATTTTTATTGTTAACTGGAACGTTGATAATATCCAAATACTCTTCACTCAGTTTTCATAATACTATATATTTTTGAATATTGAGGAAGTTTTTTTACACGGCTGTCCTAAATCTTATTTAATCACAGATATTGGAGTGATGTGTCTTGTTTAAATAGATCATGATTTATAACAATTTCCTTTGCAATGACTTGAAGATTTGGAAGACTAAATAAATCGCCCACTGCCGAACTTTTAAAAAGGTACTTTGTATAACCTTTTTCGAGGCTTCACACTAAGCAAAATCCCCTAGTATTATCCCTTCCTCTGATTTACACCTTGAGGACAGTGCGTATGGGATGGGATTTGTAAATCGTGCCGATAAACGCGATAAAAAAGCGTTTCAGCTAGACTACGTGCGTCCGAAAGCTTGTTGGAGTTTTGCAAAAAGCATTTTCGGTTGTAGAATAAAATAGTGCCCGCATGGCAAGCTCCTGATGGGCTTAGAAATATTCACATTTTGCTGCAACTGTTTGTGCAATATTTAGGTAATGAATTTTATGTGAACATCTTGTTAAATGGGATTTTTTTCCCCGCTAATGCTTCAGCTTAAGTCGTATTGTTCAGCGGTTTTTGAAAGCATGTTATAGATTTTTCTATTTTTGATTTGTGTGTAGATATAGAAATAAGACTTTCGATAGATTTCATTTTAAATGCTTCCTGCTGATATCTTGTTTGATTTTGTATTTAGTTCTTATATTAAAAAATATAGTTGGTGATTTTGATCGATTTCAACATTAATTAGTTTTATTTTATCAAATTGAATTATCAACTTCTCAAAACAGGTCGTTAAAAAAAGTTCCATCGTTTCTCGAAACTTCCGAAGCTTCTGCAGTTTCTTTGATTTGATTTGCACATTTTTCAGTACCTTTTTCCTTTATTTTCGATTATTGTTTAGCTTGGTCTAATATGTTATTAGTTCGTTCCAGTGATCTGATTTTAGTTTGTGGAATTTTCTTATTATCCATTAAAAGGGAACTTAAATATAATTGAATAAAATCTTACCGGCGGAAATCTCAGGCATGTTATGAACCATAAATCACATCCACTTCTTCACCTGAGTGAAAAATGGCTCATAACCTACCAATGACAAAGTTGAAAGTTTAATGGAAAGAAACCGGCTTTTAAATATTAAGCAGTAATTAAGGTCTAAGTAAAATTTGCAAAGAGGAGTTTTACGAGAGAGGTCCGTGGCTGAAATGAATATTTTACGTTAAGATTATCTGAAGGGCTTTTTTCACTGTATACATTGAGGGCTAATTGCGAGCTTAGACCCAGCTAAGTGGCTATATTAAAATTTTATTCCAGATTACTTAGTATATTGAGCTGGGCCTGATTCCTGGTATGGTAGTTTGTAGCGCTTTATGGCCCAAGTTTTAACAAATTTGTTAATAATTTTTCTGCTTGTTTTCAGGATTCCTGAGAAGGAGTGGCACCGCGCGATCTGTAAGTATTGTCCGCCTATCTATTTCGTTGATTGTTGAAATGTTCTGGAGATATATAAAAACGAGCCTTCCATATGTCGGGCGCAATCTCTAGAAATTCTATAAAACTTTTAAGCGATTCTGACTGGCGAACGAGCCAAAACATATGTGGATCAGGCAACGTTCCAGACTGTAAGAACCATTATAGAGTGCAATCTTCTAAATAAAGTGTTCGTTCCGCCTAAGTGTTTTTCGCAATAAAGTGTCCCACGGGTGCCAGTGGCCAATGATGAAAAACCCTTCTCGGAGTCTTTCGACGGGCCATCATTTCGTCTTAACAAATTGGATAAGGGTTATTTCTCCTCTACATACATTATACTTTCGACTCTAAGTCCGAAGAAAAAGGCATTACCTCCATCAAGCGGCTAAAATGGACACATTATTTTGCCCTCGTCGTAAGACTTCTGCAAATTCGTTTTATTTTCAATGGTCATCACTGAGAACAAACTACGTTTTAATATTTTTAATTGCAGTATTTCCATTCGCATTATTGTTCATAGAATATTCCTGTCATTTGCGCCCACAAAGAGCAAAAAATGCGCCACAATTAAGCCTTCAAAGCCGCGAATTTAACATTGGCTTGTTTTGGTACAATCGAAACATTTTATTTCAGGACAATCTGATTACTATAAATATATTGAAACATTAATATTGATATTTGTCATAATTTTCCTGAAACACTGAAACCGTCGGATTTAAGATCAGTTGAATTATAAACTTTTGCATGGAGGTCACTTTTACAATGTGTTTAAATGATGCAAAATTCTTCTTGATTTCATATTGTTGTTAAGTAGATTTTTTTCCTTAATATTATTTAATCCGCATATTCTGAAACTAATGTCCATCTATCGAAAATCATGACATTTCAAATCGATATTCGACTTCCGGAAGGAAAACGGTTTGTTTATTCTCGAAACAGCAAAATTGATGTCCTTAAAAGTATCGTGTTTGCCCGCCTTTAGCTAGGGGAGTGTTGATAAACACAACACCATATTTCAACAAGTTTTTTATATTTTTAACGATACGTTTTCTCCGGAACAAGTTCTTAACGTAGGAAGGGGACGATGTTATCACGCTCTTGATAGATCGGGACAAGCACTTGTATTTCGAAAACAACCTTTTCATGGGATTTGTGCCTGGTTTTCTTTGAAACTTGTGGGCGAGTTTCCAACCATAATGTGAACAGATCCACATGCTCATTTGATTGTTGTAGGATTATATATTTTTTAATTTTAAATGAAATGATTTACCTGCTTACTACTAGAGTACAAACGTTTTCCGTCGGACACTATCCAACATAAGTGTAGTTTTATGGAAAATAAGTGAGTATTTTTTAATTTTGATTATACCATAAGGGAGGAACTGGTTCTCGTAACGTTAGCGAATCAATACCGCACATCGTTATTGCTATAAGGGGTGTTTTCCGCTAAAAAATACTGATTGAACTTGTGCGCCCACATAATGCAAAGAGGAACAATGACCGCTCTCCAGAAAATATATTAAATTTATATTTTAAAGATGGACAGGCTGGACAGACGAAACAAAGAAATTGAACTTACCAATCGAAGTCAATTTTTCCGGAACTGTAGGTAAACCAGGACACTTATCATCGAAAGATATAATTTGAAGAAAAAAAGCTAATGTATCTGGTAGTATTTACGTAGCAACAAGACGTTCACAAGGGATGAGTAACAGTATGAAATGTATATCTAATATGCATGATAATGAGTACAGCGACATTTTATTAAAGATATAGAAGATAGTAGAATAATGACTGCAAATCTAATTTTTGTAAGCAAGAAGCATAATAAAAGCGGATTTTATTTATGAAAGTTCTCATATTTTTTCTTAACAAGAACTTAACTTTCTTGTATTGATTGTAGGTCCTCAAGTTTACTTTTTCTACTTCAGATAACATTAAATACGACCACAATTCCTCCTTTAGAAGTTAACACACTACAAAATTAAATTCAATTTATTCCCAACTAGTTTGTACATACCACAAGAACCCGGTCTTTGCAGCATTAAATTGACCTAAAGATGTGATTACTATTTTTTATGGCCTAAGTTTTTCTATCCCTTTCACCATAAATCAATTATAGGAAAACGTGCTGTTTCTGAAGAAAGCAGCACGAGAAATCACGGGAATATATTTTAATGAAAAGTTTAATCAGCAAATCTTGAAGTCTCGAAAATACAGGTACTTTTGTCATTTATTTGGTAAACAGTATTTGGCTTTAAAGCAGTCTGTTACTTGAAGCAAACACTCAAATCGAAATTGAAGTTTACGACCCACAAATATTTAAGTAACTGACTCTGACTTGGGAAACTGGATGATTAATTAATTAACACGTTTATTTATAATTCAACTAAGCCAGTTAACATTTATTACTCATTTTATGAAGTTCAAGTGTTTTGTATATACAATATGCTTGATTCTTGAAAAAGATTAAAAGTCCTTGATTTGTAATTGCAAAAGAAGTTGCATTTTATTTTAACTCTGTTTACTTCCTATTGAAAATGATGATAAAATGCAGTAGATCAAAATTTCCATAGACTAATAGGTACTGACATATTCTAACTGGCTGAAGCAGCGACATAAAAAGTAAAAGTTTGACTTTCAAGTATAAAGGAGACCAGACTGTTACTTTCAAACAGGTTACGAAACAGTCATATGAAAGAATGACACGCTAGACTAACCGCACGGTTTCGGGAATATCATATAAATCCCCAAAGAGTCAATTTATTGCTTAAGGCAAAATCCTTCTCTTGGGCACGGAATACTGAACAGACATTCCAGTTTCTCTGCGTCGTTTCCTTACCAGTGGTAGAGCTGAATGGAAACCAAATATATTCGCGTCAGATTTATTCGAAGAAGCAAAATACTTCAAAGCTCAATTGAAGGAAAGTTTAGTAGGTCTACGACTAGCTTGTTTTACGTTAACTTCCAGTTTCATTTTGCGCTTGCATGCGTAAAACTTCGTTCCAGGCTATAAATGCAAAGTAAACTTTTGTTACGCCGCTGTGAGGCGCCAGTCTGGAGTGTCTCCAATTTCTTTTCAATTTTACATTTGCTTGTAACCAAATAATTAATCCACTTGGTATCAATCTTGAAATTTCATTTAAATTCGCCAAGCAAAAATTTATGATTCAAGCGCTTTTATTCGATATTCTTCTGCAGTCCAACGGAGCAAATGTTTTGAATAAGCTGGGTTTTCGCCATTTTAATACTGTATTTCCTCACCCAAGCTGTGGGGTTATAATTATATTTCTATCATGCATACTCTAATTTGGTAAACTTTCTTGTTACTTAAGTGTACTTTATTTTTGTGTGTGCTGAGCATGTCTGTTATTGCACTTTTAGCACAACTTCTCTCATTCTTGGGAATTTAATTCCTCATTTTTTACGAATACTTTAAAAATAATTATATTTTGTTGTTCAATGAGTAAAATGTTTTAAGCATTAATTCCTTTCCGTGGTTCTTCCTTTAACATGATGTTGATTAGTCATGAAAGATTCTTATGCTCTATCAAATTAAGACCTGAACTGTTGTGGCGAATACAGTTTTAAACACAACTCTCGTCGTGTATGTTAATATTAGTTCCTTGCTTTGACTGGTTGGGAAATTATGTTATTCAATTCAGGTCCTCTTTCCATTTGATTTCCTGTTCATTCCTTCATTATTACGATTTCTGAATTGTCGAATTGCTAAAATATAACGTTAATGATCTAAATATGCATTACTAATTTAATTGATTGAGTCCAGGCTAAAGTTGAAAGTTTAGTGTTGATAACAGGGAAAATATAGTATAAATATTGTAACAAAAATATTTATCTACAACTGTTATATAATGACTATGATTTGACACTCTTTCAAATGTCATAATGATCTTTATTACCGCACTAGTGCTTTTTAAAATTTATTACCGCACTAGTGTTTTAATAATATCTTAAGTGAAATTAACCTCAAGGTAGACTTCTTGGTATTTCTTCCGTGATTTATCTGGCACGAGATCCGAAACAACATTAAAAGCTTCGTTCTCAATATCAGATGGCAGATTATCGCTTAAACTCATTTTAAAATGTGTAATTTTAACACACAACTTTGACAATGATCGACAGAGCAATTTAGTGCCAATCGTATCTATATCTATTGCTAAAGTAATAGAAAGTCTCATTACCTGTGTTCTGTATTCATTTTTATAACATTATTTTTACTCAAATAATCATTGAAATAATAATCGTTATAGTTGTTGACAAAATATTGAACGTATCGCGTAGGATATAATATCCTACTGGTTATGTAAATAACAATTATACGTTTCTCAAAGAACTATGGATACTGAAAAGAATCGGTTTTATATTTACTATGTTTAAAAGGTGTTGAAAACTCTATGAGATTTCTGAAAACTCGAGGAATTTGCGAAGCAAATTCTAAAACCTTTCAATTTGATATAATCCGAAGAGACATTCGGCCTATCGAATGCTCATTAACCTGAATTAGGATATTTATCCTGAATTTAAATCGACGTTCAGAATTTACATAACAATCAGCATTTCGAATTCGGGACTTAGCCCTCGGTTGTGCTAAATTGCTATTTAAATTGTAAAATTTGATAATTGGGCGGGGTTGACTGAGTGTGACTTGAACATTGCCAATTGGGCTCGTCTTTTGAGCGCATATTTTCATTAAACCTTGCGGTTAAATTGAGATATTTTTATTATTCATGTCTTGGGAAACAGTGTTTTATAGAAGCAACTAAAGAATTATTAAATATTTAAGGTCTGGACATTTTTTTCCACTTGCTTGATTGAACAAGCCCCTACTGTAAGATCAGTTGTTTGCTATTCTATTATATTTTTCATCAACATTTTATTTGATATTTTCAAATGTGTTATCTTTCGAGAACTCCGAGCTTCGAAGGAAAACACTATCCGTTTTATGTTTTTCCGTTTTTCGAACTCTGGCACAAATGCTTTTATTAACTTTTGTTTTGCATTAAAATTGGGTAATTTAACTTCTAAGAAAGTAATTTGCATTCAATAAACATTTTATCCCCTTTGAATAATAGACTGAAATGCTCCCAACTTTTGATGTAATCTACCAAACAGTATATAGGACTAGTACTGTGAAAACTCATCAGCATGGCTGTTCTGAATTTATAATGAAGCCGGAAGTTTTTGAACTTAAATCATCATACTGAGTATTAGGTAACAAATTTAAGTTTTCGACAAACACAAATTTTATTATTTAAATTAGTTTTGAAATTATAATACATTATTTTGTTTGAGTTCGTTAATTATAAAATATATTTCCTGTTACCTAGACAGTTGTGAATGTCTTTATGTTTTGAAGAAAGGGTGGAAAATCGTATATGGTTTCAATATAAAAGGGATGCTGACACTATAAGGGCAGTTAAAGTTTTACACTGCACGATAGGTTAAAAATTGGAAGTTTGGTAACGGCAGACATGGTCGGGAGGTTCGACTTTTCATTACTTCCCGTAATGGACACGTTTCTTTTCTACTTTTATTGGCTCTTATTGTCAGCTGTACCCATGCTTAAATTGCCAATAAGGTTGTATTCGCCATACAAAAGTGTCGAGCTCGAAAACTATTTCATGAAAAATCGGACCTTCAACTCGCCATATAATTAGGGGAATTGCTTAGAATGCATTTTTGTCTGCAAGAGATGTTTATAATCACCAGCAGCACCTTTTTATCATCAGTATCAACAATATTTAACACAGGAGAATGGGGGAAGTTGCAAATCTTTCAAACTTCGATACGCAGCTATTTGGATAGACAAAGTTTTTTTATGTGATAATAGTTTTAACATGGAAGGTTCTGGCTTTTACTTTCGCTTATCTTTCAAATGAAAATAAGTAACTATTTGAACACTTGAGACAGCAAAGTCCCAATCCGAAGTTTTCCCCAAGCAAATGTTTGTTTAAAATATTTATTACTTCAAAAACCTACACAAGTATTGAAGAAAGTTTTGAGGAAGCTCTAAAGTATAAAATGGTTGCTAACTTTACTGAAATCCATCTGCCTCCTAATACTTTATTAGATAATGAGCCCATTATTCCATTAAACCTGCCTAACTTTCAGCATGCACTCTCAAACCATGCACAGTTCATAAACGATGCAATCTAAAATTTGTGAGTAGTGAGAATGACGAAATGCAACCATGTTTGGATGATACTGATTTTCTCAACATTTATCGAATGAAAAGTGCATTTGATCCTATAAAATGTAAGCACGTTTACTGAAGGAATTTGCAGTCAAAATGTCAGCATTCTCAGGCACTTTCAAGAAAATTCTTTAGACTTGCTAGTGCAGATGTTTCAACTTTTGGTTGGAAAATGTGGGCTTGCTTCCTATTTTGACTGACTTTATAGGCTAAAGTTTGAAATTTTTCTGAAAGCTAAAATTTATTGAAATTCTTTAGCCGTGGTAAATTATTGAAAAACTGATAAATTATGCTATAGGCATAGTTCATTAGTACATTTGAGTAGGACGTTATCATCATGCCCTTGCTAATTAACAGAAACCGTATGTATTGAACATTACTAACAACCTTTGCAACTTTCAGAGATACCTTTTTTTAACCATATGCTTTGTTAGGTAATTCATGTTTGAGGCTTGATTTTTTAGTTAGCTCAGATAGATTTGGAAATAAGTGTAACTTTAAACTGTTCACAGGAAGCGACAATTATTTTGGTATTTGGAGCTTTGCAATCTAAAGTAATTAAATGTGTTCAGATTGGACAATTGACTAGAATAATATGCAGACCGCATGTCTGGTCTTAGATCATAAACCTTCTTGCTACTGAACCTGTTAATTACATTATTATTAGAGTTCATGAGAAAAGTGACGTGAAAAAAAATATTCGCACATTTTTTTAGATTTGAAACTGTGCAAAGCAGTTGAGCCTGAAATTCTCAAAAAATCAAAAGATGATGTATCGTATGATATTAGGATTCATTTCAATTTTATTCTATGTTTCTACTAAAATCTGATTTTTTATGAGGACATTTGATGTCGACTAGTTGATTCTGCGAAATAGTCGTACGGGGTAGTAAATTTACTTTCATTAATTAAAAACTGTTCAGTTCTTAGAAATGGAAATAGGACTGAATGAAAGGGTAAGGCTATTTACATAGTGCGTGGGCAGAATGCATACGGCTGACTGTTCTGCTATAATTGCCATAAAATACTGCAGTGAGGCTCTGTGGTTGGGGTGCGACATAATATATGTAAACGGAAGCCTCAATTTCCATTTACAACTAGCCTGGTAAACGATGGAAAAATTGCTGGGCAGGGAAAACCGATTTGATATAAACCACTATTACTTCGTTTAAACCTTCAAGAAGTATGTTTCGACTTTTTTTACTTAACTTAAATCTTTTTATCTAATACTGATGAAACATGGCTCTAAGGAATCGTCCTGTGCAATTGGAAGCTTATCATTGGTGAATAAACCAGCTTAAACGACTAGCAATTACTGGATGAATAGAATTATGACGTGCAGGAGCTTAAGGACTTTATTCATAATGTACAAAGAGTATTTCCTTTTTTTTTACAACTAAAGCTCACACTTTCATATTAAAATAATAGGATAAAGATAGAGAATTAAGTTAAATGTCAAAACCACCTGAATGTTTCTTCTATGTACAAAAATGCTACTTATGTTGTAGAATTGAATGTGCTTTTGCCAACTTATTTTATACTTTTGCTAATTCACATTAATTCCGTTTAGCAAATTGAACACCCATTAACAAATTCCTTAGGGTGTAATAAAGATATAACTGTTAACTATTCTAACCTGAAAAGCTTTCAGCTAGTATCCATTTCACAAAAGTTCACTCTGCTAGCCAATTAGTCTTTGCGCTTGTTGCCACGTCAACGTATCTCCCCTATAATAATCCTGACTGTAGGTAGATGCAGGACTTAACTGCGAATCTGCGTTTAAAAATCGGATTTTAAAAAAAAATTGTGTGTGAGGCATTGAACAGATAATGAGGCCATTTCGGTTGTATGGGTCGGATTTCAATAGGTAACGACGAGATGTTCGCTCCATGCTAATGTACATGTTTCTTGGCATCACTAGCGAATGGCAACATTTTTCAATCCTTTGCACAGGCACTGTTTTCATCATTGTTAACTGCGAAACTTCCGGGTCGCTTAGTTCTAATAGCAACTCAACACCTTTATAAGAGTATTGGCTTTCAAAGCCACTCTTTTCTCATCGAGATCACTATAACGATAAACTTTGCTAGGGGCATTACGTTTCAGGATAGTTGCAGGAACTTCATATATTCGCCTAGTGTATTGCACTAGAGGGAGTTGCTTTAAAATAAAGTGTCGACTTTCAATATTGTTTATATTGAAGTAAATTTTAAAAACTTCAACATGTTCCACGAGTTTTCACTTGAATATTTTATAGAACTTTGCCAGTTTTTTCTCAGGTGTTTATTCTTCACATCGGCAAAGCTTGGTTGCCTTTCAGCTAACTTTCAAGCGCAGCTTCCAAATACTCTTGACTCTTGAACTAAAACGCATAAACGATGATTTAATAATCCGAAAATCATGTTTACAGAATGTTAATTAACTGAGTACGGAAACAGAGTACGATTGATTGGGATTTTATGCAAAAACCACGTGAATAATCTATATAAGAGGTTTTTCTGTTATTGTATCAATTTTATATCTTTCTCTTCAGTCCATAACCCTTCTGTAGGGTGTGGTGACACCAATTTGTTACGCTCTAAATGACTTCGCGTCAGCCCTCTCTATCTTGGGCAGATCTCATTGCTTCATGCATCCCTTGTCCCGTCAAGGTTTTTGTCCGGTCTATCCATCTTGTCGGCGATCTTCTTGGGCCTTGGACTTTGCCTTCTACTATGAGTCGTTCGATATTGTCGTACCTCCTTGCTACATGAATTAGGTATCCCAGATAGCGCTGGTTTATTGTCTGGTTTAACCCGGCTGTATATCGAGTTGTTGGATAATAGAGTCGTTTGTGCGGTGGGCTGTCCATGGTATTTGCAGCATTTTTCTATAGCACCACATTTCGAACGCGTCTAATCTGCGTTGGTCTGAGGTCCGAATAGTCTACGTTTCGCAGGAGTAAGTTGCAATGGAGAAGACCAGGTTATATATTAGCCGAAGTTTTGTGTATTTGGTAATGGCTCGATCTTTCCAAATTTTACCAGTTTTGCCATAGATTCTTCCGATCCACCTTTATTGATAACTATTGATCCAAGATAATCAAATCTTTCAACCACTGCAAATCCTGCCACGGTGACGCCTTGTGACAGGTTTTCATTCTGTCTGTCTATTATTTTGATCTTTATTTTGGCTCTATTAATTTCCAGTCCATATGAGCTACTCTGTTCTGTGAGTCTGGCCATTATAAATTCCATTTCGGCTTCCCCTGGAGTTAGAATCACAGTATCATCCTCATACCTCAAATTCGATATCTGTTTGCCGCGAACAGGGATCCCTCCGTTAAATTTTTTTAGTACCTCTCGCATAATGTATTCGGTGTAAATTTTGAACGGCATTGGCGACAGTATGCATCCTTGCCGGACTCCGGCTAGTATTTTAAATAGCTCGGAGCATGTGTTACTGACGCTGACGCATGCAGTACTGGTCTCGTAGAGCTGCCTGATTAATCTTATTAGATGCAGTGGTGTTCCAATTTTCTCTAGTATTTGCCATAGTTTGCGCCAGTTCACTTTATCAAACGCTTTAGTATAATCCACGAAGCACATGTATGCTTTCACTTGGAATTCTCTGGCCCTTTCTATTATTTTCCTTACGTTTAGGATCTGCTCCCGTGTACCTTTCCCCGAGACAAAGCCTGATTGCTGATCTGCAATATCTGGCAGCCAGATATATTTTAGCGTCGCATTAAGTATATGTAGCATAATCTTGCTGGCATGTGATACCAATGCTATGGTTCTATAGTTAGAACAGTCTGCAGGAGAACCTTTTTTGTATATGGGTATTAGCAAAGATTTTGCCCACTCTTCTGGCCATTTTGCGGATGTCCATAAGAATTGGCGAATAGTATGCATGCTGTATACTATGTCCTACTTCTTCCATTGCTTTAATTGTTTCAGCATTTATGTTGTCTGGTCCCGTTGCCTGTCTATCTCCAAGTTTTCTGATAGCTTTCTCTACCTGGGTCTTAAGGATTCCCGGCTCCATTCCATACTGTCTGTTCTCTAATTCCACAGATGTTGTGGGGTTATCATGGTACAATTTGGTGCAGTAGTTTTTCCACACTTCCGCTATTCCCTTCAGGTCGGTTACAATGTTTCCCTGGTCAGCTTGGAGTATTTGCGTTTTTGGCTTGAACTCACGAGATAGATATTTCACTCTGTTCATGTTGGTCATGTGTATTGTTCTGGTTCTGTCTGTTGAGTTGTCGACTTTTTATAGCTTTCTCTATTGGGCCTGTCTTAGAGAGCTTAGTATTTCTTCGCTGTTCTACTAGTCCTAGTGTTTTATCGGTCATCCAGTGTTTCCTTATTTATTTGGCCTCTTGTTTCAGGCATTTCGCTGCGACCAATTTAATACATCTTTTTGTTTCTTCCCATAGTTGGTTTGGGTCATTGTGATCGCCCAGATGTGGCAGTTCAGATAGGGCTTGCTGGAAGGCCATTGGTTGATGCGTATTCACTTTCCTCTTGTTATCCGATTTGATGAGTCCCTGTAGCCTTATTCCAAAGTCTGCAATAATTAGTCTGTGGTCAGAGCCGCATTCGGCACTTGGCTTGGCTTCACGTTTCGGAATGATGACCTCCACCTCTAATTGACTAGTAGGTAGGCAATCTGGTTTTTGGTGTTCTTAGCAGGAGATGTCCAAGTAGATAGACGTCGGGCATCACGAAACTGAATGATCACAAGCCTGCTAATCATTCAGTTTCAAAATGGAAAGCATGATGTTGCGATGCCTCATTCAAATATATATTAAATATATTTTAATATTAAAAAATTGCTGATAAAATCTAAGTTTGGTGAAATCCATTGCAGTGGTCGCAACAAACAGAAATACTTCAGAACTCTTGTCCTCCAGTCTACAAGAAACTACTGATTCAAAAACTCATTCTATAAATTTTCGAACATTCAGTAGGGTTTTTTCGTATATCGCCAAGCTGGTGAATTAATTTTCGCCAGTTACGGTCTGCAATACATATTAAAACGACATAAGTTTTCAATGGAAAATGAAGGATTCTGCTTTCGGTTTAACAATTTAAAGGTTTCAATTGTCACCTAAAAATGTGAAATTTTGAGAATAACGTTTTTCCATTATGGCATGTCGTTTGAATATCCAATTAAATCACATTAACTCACATTTTACTGTCCTAATAACTCTCCATTTTCATAAGCAGGTTTGCAATATTGTACAATATTCGACCTTTCTTTCGGTCATTACCTAATCTACAGGACGCTTTGAATAATATTAACATTATTCAACGCTTCCATTTAAAAATAATCTTCATTCTCAAGGAAAAACACTATTAACTAAATATTTTCTTTTTTAACAGCATTTTATTGTTGCTATAAAGAAATCGACGCAATTTAATTTGCCAATCTAACTATGAGTTGAAACGGTTTTTAAAATAGCATACCTATTTTAACTTAGGCACTTTTAAGTTCGATTGATTTCTCAATTGTGCTCGTTCCTTTTGGTTCCGATTTACATTCCTCGGAAGCAACTTTTTTTTGGGAACTTTTCCCGGACTGGACGGACAATAACAACACGAAACTCGGCGCTTTCATGTGCATGCAAAAATCCGAACTAATCTTTTTCCTTTCCGAAACTCTTGAAAGGAAAATTCAAGAAATGAAATGTTTTTTGTTTTATTCGCAACGGGTAAGTGCCAGGGCATTGTAATGTTTTCTAACATAGGTAGAATAAGAGGTGCAAAATAGAGGATATGGTGAGCGATCTTGAGTTTGGAATAAATAACAATATTAATTTCGATTAATGTTTTAGAAAAACGCTTTGGTCTGTTCACCATTCTTTGTTGTAACTTTGATAGAGAAGGCAATCTCTTTCTTTCATTAGATACCGTTAGATATATCTTATTTCAATCATCAAATACTTGTCACATTTGCTGATACAGCATTTCAAAAGGATTTGTTAAAACTTCTGCTTTTTATTTGTAACATAAATGACCTTAGTAAGCTCAAGCAGTGTCGCTATTTGTTTGGTGGACTTCCCTCTGACCTTTTTCCTGCTGGCATATTCATTTTCGTGATTTTAACGAGTTTTTCATTCTTTTTATGTCCTTGTGCCAAAATCTTGTGTCAGTTAGAGTTTTGTAACAGTAGATTTTTGCCTGAATCTGATCTTGTTTCTGCCGGGGTCTTAATGCTGTTTTGTATATCATCAAGATTTTTGCCTTCGGTATCTGTTCTTTTAAATCATTTCTTTCAGGGATCCCGTAATACTATCCGCTTTCATTGTTTGCTTTCCTACATTCTTAAGGGGATTTCCATGTCTCATTATTTCAGCTCTCAGATATTTCAAGTAATTTGCCTGCTCGATCGTTGGGGAATCCATTTACAACTTGCACCCTATCGGTTATTTGGTTCTACAATAATACTTACTGAAATACTAATCGTTCTTCTCAGTGTTGATGTGCATTTTTCACTCTTTTTTATCCTTTAAAACTTATCTGGTGACTCTCACAGTATCGTCAGGCTAACAGACGACATCGAATAATTTCTTCTTATCGTTCCATAAGCAAGATATATATAAATTGGGAAACTCTAATTAGGGACGAATTTCAGTCAATTAGAAGGAACTCTTTCTATTGACTAATAAATGATTCACCAAGTAAGCTTAGTTTCTAAGTAAGTAGCCCCTGTTATGATTTTCGGGCTTTACTAGAATTTTGTTTTAATTTTGCAACCACTATTCATTAGCTATTTCTCAATTTTGCAACTGAAATTTTTACTAAGCTCGACTATTGGATCCGCCTTCTTAATTGACTAGGTTCAACTAACTAACTTGAGGGGCTTAGCTAATCGATGGTGCTTTGTTTGAAAATGCAGTGTTCTCAAGAAGCATAGTTTCCTTCCGAAGAACTTTCCTTATGGGAACTTTCCAACTTTTCACGCTTCCCGTTTGCCTCTTATTCTGTATTTCATTAACGAATTACCAATTAAATGTTAGCGTTACAAATTCTGAATCACCATCAATGTCCAAAACTGCAATCATTCCGACTTATAAATTTCACTGGGTCTTCACCTTGCCATCATTATGCCTCTTAACACCATTCATCTCAGATTCATGCTTTGTTGAAAAACTTGTGTCCTTTTGTAACTCAGTAGCATCATAATTCTCTATCGCTGTTGCTGTTTTTCCACCTCGGTGTATAACAGTTAATTCTTCTTTTTCTCTTTAACTGTCCAAAGTAGAAATTCGTTTGTCTTCAAGTGTACCTCCTTTAAATTCCGCCTGTTCCTTCAGTGTGTGCAATAACACCGTTTGCGGTTTGCGTGGATTATTTTCTTGCTCCTGGTACTTTCTTTTTTTTACGGATTTTCTTTGTTCTTCTGTTTCTTGTCAACACTTTTTAAGTGCTTCTGACTCATTTAAGAGGTTTTCGCTTCGCGAACTTGCTGGCGAAACTGAAATTAGTTCAATCTATTCCAGTTTACTGCATATTTGCTATTTTTTTTTTGCATTCTTATAGAGAATGTTTCAAACATTTGTGCTCCAGTTTGGCTAAATTTGAATTTGTAGTCCCAACTACATATTCTCGTTGTCCAAATATTAAGACCTTCTGGGTTGTTTTTGCTTTTGCCGCTCTTACTTTCGTCTGCAATTAAGTTTTCATTCCGCAATCCATCAATTCAGTACTGGAGCTATAATGCCAAAGCCTTCTGAAGCAAGCTGAATCCAGTGCAATTTCTAGGTCTTTTGCACCTCCCACCCGATTTATCACATTGCAAGTTTGACATTTTGGCAGGCAGCTTAACTACCATCCTGCAACTCTACTTACTGTTCGTGCTTCTTTGATATTTCGATCGTGAATAATTACCGCCATGAAAAGAAATTACCGGGAATAACCTCTTTATGCGGACTTGTAAGCCAAGTGCAAAAATATTCGAATTGTTCCAGTATGTCGTTTGGCTTTTAGTATAGGGGCGAAAGTGCGATCGCAGGTGTATATAATGCAAATTGGCTCCAGGTTGGTTTTCATGACAATGGCGGGATATGTATTAGGCGTTTAATATTTGAAAAGCTAAAGTGCTCAGGGCTACCTAAATGTCGAGGCTATGATGTGCTTCAACGTATTTTAACTTTAAAGGCAATTTTAAAGTGGCATGCTCTGAGTCCTCCAGGGATTATAACTGGAGCATTATAGGGAGTTTTGCACCTGAGTGCTCTTCTTTTAATAGCCCATAAACCGTAGGTGCGAAATTCAATCGCACTTTTAATTTCAGTTTAATAAACCGTGCTGCTCGTTATCTGCTAATGCCCATGACCATCTCGAATGCTTTAGAGTTAAGAGTATTAATTTTCACTGGATTATGGACTACGATTCAGAAACTTGAAAAATTCTAATGATAGACTTAATGTAGCTTGCATGTCGTAGATCTATGCAAATAAAAGTAACGGCGAACGTTTATGTTATGTTCGTGCCCTCAATGCTCAGGGTAAGGACGAGGAACGTCAAGTTTGAAGGGTAATTAAAAAGCTCTTGGAGTTTCTTCTGTACTGTCGCATACATTCTCATTAGCATTAGCGTCTCATTATTGTAAATTGATCTTAATCATTCCATTATTTTGAAATGAGTTCCACATCAGGTGCTTCAGATTTCCTGCATGTCGTTTTATTTGATTATGAAGTAAGTTTCTTAAAGCACATATTGCAGTCGCATTCACTGTAATCGATATATGTTAATCGTATCCTATAATCATATATTCCTAGTATATACCTCAACTCGTAGTATTAATTATTTGGGCATTTTTTTAAAGACTACCTGGATACAATGTTAACATATCAAATTGGAAACGACTGAAATATAACGGAGCCGTTTATTAAAATCGAATTTCGTAAACCATAATGTGGGGTTTTCTAGTATGGTGTAACAAAAATTAAGGGTTTTCTAGTCCTGAATAAAAGTAACGGGTAATTACAATGGAAAAACAATTAATTTTTTAATTTGAAAATATGTTAATCAGCGTAGATGGCTAACCTTTATTATGAATACCCTGTAGTATGAAATACAAATATTTTACAAAGCTTATGCTAAAATAGTGCAAATCCTTTCTTCTGCAAAATCTTGTCAGTAAATGATACGGAGAAATTGCCAATTTATCATATCATGCTAATTTTGACCATTAAAGCAGAATGACTAAATATTCAATAACAATTTTCTTTCGTTCATATATATATTGTTTTACAACAAAAAGTGATAGAATATTACATAATAATAAAAAAAATTCTAGTGGATCCCCATGCTCCACTCGAAAATAGGATTTATATATTTTAATTTCCTTATTTCATCTTCAATTGTTTTATTTTCTGTCAGTAGTATCCATAATTATTACACATAAAGTTACAACATACAACATACAATTACCATAACTTCCGGTAGTTCTCACGCCACATATACTTCTTTGTTTTTTAACTTAAACAGCTTTGAAGTTCTTTAGTTAAATTTCTGAATAAATGTCTTTTCAAATTTATTTCTCATCGTAAATAATCGTCTTTGAAATTGCAATTTTAATCAACGCTTTTCATCAAATCGAAGCCGCAAATTGTATGTTTAACGAGTTAGTTTTATAAATGTAGACGAGCATTTTAGTAGTGGCTTTAAATGTTAATTACACGATCCATTTCACTAATTTGCTGTAGAACGATGTAAAAAACGCCCTCATTCGATAACTAATTAAAGTTCTTTAGGGAACTTTTAAAATACACTGCAATTATTTTAATTAACATTGTTTTGGCGGAATAGATTACCCGAGAATTTTAATTGATATGCATTGTCCTGAAAATTAAAAGTTGCTCAACCATATGTCTTAATTTGCTCGAAAGGTGATATGTAATGTACAGGTCGAGTAAAATCAAGGCATGTAAAATTGAAAAATAACATGTGCATACGGATTAATGTCAAAGGTAGATTTTCCTAATTTTTCTTGATTATGTTGTTCATTTCGTTTGTCTTGTGATCTTGTTGCATCTGCAATTGTTATCTTGATAGAAAATGCACCACTGAAAGATTTTATGTAATTTCAACAAATTTGTCCGAACTGTTTCCAATTGATAAATGAATGTGAATTATTAGGCCATCTTTGCCTTCTTTTGAAAGTACTACTAGTTTTGCTTCAATAAAATTCGAACAAATTTCAAGATCTAACTGTGGCACAATTTAAATATTAAATAATGTTGAACTAATTCACATATAGCAAACATATCAAGAAAATCATAATATTGCATATACCAATACGTCACAGGAGAATATACAATTGTGGATATCACGCATACATATCAATTACAAATTAGTAAGTGTACAGAAATCAACTTATAATTAACATTCTGATTTCTTTATAAATCATTTGGACTCAACTGAAGCAAATTTAGTATTAACGAACATTATCGGTGCTATAAAACTAACGAAGTAATTTTCAAGTGTTTTCTCGGCACTTCAACGAATGTCTCACGTGTTATGTTAAGCGACATTGTGGGTTTCAGTCTCTTGAGATAGACCATTTTTTGCGTCTGTTGCCTTTCTAATTTAATTTGACTTTTTTTATGCTAAAGTAAGAGGACATATTTTTAATTAAAATTACTAATTTTTAAAGGATCTGGTGGCTTATTATGGTATCAATATTCACTTTTATACTCTGGATAAAAGGAAACGTCTAATAATTTATATTTTATTAGATTTGCATATTATGACGAGTTGTAAGCGACAAAGTTATGTCTGCCATAAATATCATAGCTGTTGATCCAAGTGTTATCAAATGCGTTTCTTACTTAACTAATTCCTTCTATTAAGAATGACGATATTAATCAAATATCAGTTTCCTGATAACTTATTTAAAGTTTCCTACAAATTCGGTAGGTTTTTCGACGATCATAATCTTAAAGATAAACCTCTCCCGGGGTTGAGCAAACTGTTTGCTCACATAATAAAAAACAGATTACATAATTTAATAGGACATCATATCCCAAAGTACCAGTTTGGCTTCAAGACTAAAAACTCAACTATACATCCACTTTTTGTTCTTACTAATAACTTACAAACCACACAGCTGACGGGAGGAAAAACTGCCAGCCTGTTATTAGACATAAATAAAGCCTTTGACAATGTGTGGATCGAGGGCTTACTGTACAAACTACACTTGGCACTCCAAAATACGTAATACATATTATTAAACAACTACTCGAAGACATACACCTGGAGGTACGAATCAACGACGACTGCTCTATCCCCTTTTCACCTGAGCAAGGCTTATCTCAGGGTTCACCACTCTCACCCCTGCTTTACAACATATACTGCCATGACATATACAACCACAACAGACAAGACAAAGAAGGTATAGACCAAAACGCTTGCCTGCTGCGATACGCTGACGACAATACCCTTATCGCGCATGACAGAACGACCGCCAGAGCAGTGGACAAACTCCAGATACTAACAGACACAATAACAGCATGGTTCTACAAATGGAGACTCACATCCCACCAACTTTTCTGATGCCCGCAAACCCAGACTCAACACCAGACGTTCTACTGCACACAAGAAACTTGACAAACACCATCAACAACATAAACTTAACCAACGAACTTGGATCCGACCACCTGGCTATTACGTTTAACATAGACTTACAACATACGCAACCTACCTCTAATACACCTCCTATAGAGAAAAACTTAAACCTAACAAAGACTGACATAGACAAAGTGAAACAACATATACATGACTACATTCAATCACAAGCACAGCCCATTTCAATAGAAACCATACAACAACAACTTTCACTAGCCATAGGAAAATTTAGCCCGGAAATAAAAAATGCTTTCTACCGACATACACTACCCAAATACATACTGAGACTAATAAAACATAAGAGAGAACTGTACAGACTATATACAAACACTCAAAATAACGACCTAAAAAAGACAATGAACCAACTTAACAGAAACATTAAAACTCTGATTGGACAATACCGACAAGACAAATGGCTAGAAACATGTAAAGAAATACAGAAGGACAAAGGCAAAACATACTGGCGAAAAATTAAGAAACTGGCGCAATACAGGAAGACTGGCACTACTGACACAATTGACGAAAACGGAATAGAACGCTACACAGACAAAGAGAAAGCGGACGCATTCGCCAGACACTATCAAAGGACCTTCAGCATATCGACAAACCCTAACTTCGACAATGACAACTGGAACTTGATCAACGACTGGTACTTGAACTATTTTAACAACTCACCAAACTATGCCTGCACACTGATCACAGACATAGAGTACGATGAAGCCCTAACGCACATCAAGAACACTGCACCGGGGAAGGATAAAATTAAGGCAAAAGTCCTGAAAAGCCTAACTCAAGAAACACACAAACTGATCCTAACTGAATTGAACAACTGCATCACAAATGGCAGAATCTCAGAAACATGGAAAAACGGCTTAATAATCCCTATACCCAAAAATGGACTGGACAATACACAACCGAGCAACTACAGACCAATTACACTGCTTCCAGTACTAGGCAAGATTTTTGAATGCATAATGAAGCAGCGGCTTGACAAAGTGATTGGAAAGTATATACCTACCTACCAATTTGGTTTCAAACAGCATCACTCGACCGTTCATCCGCTCTTTATTTTGGCCAACAATATACAAACTACCCACCTAACTGACAGAAAGACATCTTGCCTGTTTATGGACATTAACAAGGCTTTTGACAGTGTCTGGCATAGAGGCTTACTATACAAACTATACAAACTACACACACCAACATATCTACTACACACCATAAAGAACTTACTAGAAAACAGACAACTACAAGTACGAATTGACAAAACACTGTCATTTTCTTTTTCTCCTGAACAAGGGCTCCCTCAAGGATCCCCGCTCTCACCGTTTCTCTACAATATATACTGCCATGACATATACAATTACAACTTACCAGACAAAAATCAAATCGACAGATCGGCATACATATTACTATACGCAGACGACACGGCACTTATTGTACATGACAAAACTACTGAGAGAGCAGCTCAAAGACTCCAAACACTAACAAACAACACAATGACATGGTTTTATAAATGGAGACTAACACCAAACGCGTCAAAAAACCAACTTCTGCTCACAAACCACAGACTCAACGCTGACTCCCCTACAATAACTGCAGACGGCCAAGCGACACAACCAAAAAACGACGTAAAATACCTTGGAATCACAATTGACCACAAACTTAAATTCACTAAACACATACGAAACATCAGGGCAGAAACAATAAAGAGAACAAAACACTTCCGATCACTAACCTACAAAGACAGAGGAATTAGCACAAACACCGCCACCAAAAAATATAAAGCTATTTGTAGACCCTTGCTAGACTATGGACATATACTCATGACCAACGGAACAGAAAGGACAAAACGTTATATACAAACAACAGAACAAATTGCACTAAGACTAATAACACGAATAAGACACCCCCAAAACCCACTACACAACCCCCCCACCCAACTACTATACGAACGCACAAACATGACAAAGATCTCGGAAAGACTTATACAGCTACAGACAAAATGGACAAACAACCCCTACAACTGGACCACACTGAATCCCCTTTGTCTTACAAGACCAACCAGACAATCCCGCTTTCGTTTCCCTACATTAACGCTACTCGAACACTTACAAACGCTACGGACTAGTGGACAATAAAATAATTCCTTCTTGCCACTGAAATCTTATTTACTTAATAGTATTGTTAACCTAGAATAAGAGAATTCTCATTTTTGTTTTTCATTTAGATTAAGACTGTATGTATCAAACAAGGGCAGAAAGACCGATAGGTCGATAGCCTTTTTAGAAATAAAGATGTTTACTACTACTACTACTAAATAAACTTGTATACTATTTTCAACTCTGCATCAATAGATAGACTTTTATACACGAAGCGAAGAAATCTCAGGAGTTAAATATCAAGCATCATGTGATTAGCCACTGTCAATTTTGCAATTTATTCTATCAGTCTTTCATTCATTTCAATGTTCTATTTGGAAAATTGGATTTCTATGAGACGTACATCCTCCTAAGGGCCGCAATATTTTACCTAATCATTTTCTGAAACGGTCAGATTAAAATACCGGACGGTTTGCGCAAACTTTAATCTGCCCAGATACTTTTTTAATTGCTCATCTCTGCTTTAATTGGGATCTGACTTTAGGGATCATGTAATATAATTAAATGTTAAAGAATCACTCATCCACTCGGTTTACCGTTTCCGTTTCTGAAACTCGGGGATTTTATCAGCTGCCACGTATCCTATTAAAAGTCTCTTTTGTACGGATAAATACCTTCGAATTATTAGCTGTTACTTAACAGTCTACTCATTAGTCGCAGCTGCACTAAAATCAGTTTACTTCCAATAATAAATCTTACATTTTGATCCAGTTTTTTTTTTAAATTAATTTCGATCATTTTCAACGTTCATGTTCATGTGTTTCACCAAAACAGTTTTTTCATCATGTCAAATTCCATACGGGGAAAACTACGCGTATTTTTGTTATTTCTTTATTTAAAATCCCCTATATTGCCTACATAAGCTGACCGTTAAAGCCTGTCGGTTTCAAAAGTCCGACCGCACATAAATCGACTTTGTTGCATCCCAACATGTTGAATTATGTTTACAAGAGCCCCAGCAACATGGGAGTCTTTTTGAATCATATCGTTCAGCTTGATCTGTAGCAAATTATTTCTCCGTATGAAATTCTCTTTGCAAACGGAATGAACAAGCTGTTTACTCGGAGGAATTTCGCTATTGCCTTATAAAGCTGTCCTGTCTGGCATAGCTTCAAACATGTAGGTATATGTACCTATATGTTGCACTCAAAGATGAAGGATTCGATTTTGAACAAGAGCAGCCCAAAACAAGGCTAGTTTTGTTGCCTCAATTAGCTTTTTTCTATACAGTCTGACCTAGCAATAAAATTGCTTATTTATTTATCCAATTTTTCTCCGTTGACTGGAAGAATACTGTCAAGTTTTTCGTGATTTTTCTGAAGGGGATGTATGGAATAATTAATATGAAATTTTAAATAAGGAAACAGACGGAACAATGTGTGAGAGGTTGCCCGCATGGTGACGATTGCACATTTTCTGCTAGCTGATAGCTATATTTGTTTCAATTGCTTTTATCCAAATATGAGCACCTCATACTAACTGTATCTCATACTCATTCGATAAAGTTAATATAATATAAAAAGAACATAATAATATAATAACATATAATATTTATGGATTGGATGGACCCATTGCTTAAGGCGAGATCGAGAACTGTTTCACTATAAAAAAACACTTAGATTATGAAATAAAGCCCTGAGCAGATTGTTTAGTGTTAAAGTTTTTTATATTTTGCAAACATGAACTTTACAAAACATTCACATAATGAGCCACGTAAGGAAATCGACCCACTGAATAAATGAAAATAAAACTAAACAACATTCCTGGTTTTTCAAGCACAGTAAAAATTGGCAAGGCGTTTTGTTTTTATTAAAAAAATAGCTTCTATCGAGCGATATAACTACATCTGCCTCGACGCCTCTTCTCAAATATCCGGTAAATTAGACACTTGTAACTTGACTAGCGTTTTTCGCTGCTCGCAATCTGAATATCTACTATACCTGGATGAAAAATGGCTTTTTGCTTCTTTTCAGGATCAAGTATTGGATGAAACACGACTCTAAGTCCACTCGTGTGGAAAAGCTTGTGTGGTCAATCAAGCTTGTTACATTGCCAGTTTTCAATTACAAAGAGCTGTTGATCTTTTTTAAATTATTTTCAGAAATTTGATAGGCTTTAAATTGTGTGTTTATTCGCTTAAAATTCCCTTCTGGCGGTGCCGCTGCAAAGGCTTTTTTTGTGAACTGCCAACAGTAAAACTTAAATACCAACAAAATCAATCTTTTGACCTTTGCAATGTCTTAAAAAGGAGAATTTATGCTCCTGTTTAAGACTTATCTTGGTATATTTGCAGCCAGTCAGCTATAATACTTTGACTCATTGATGAGACGGTATTCCGCAAAAGTTTTCACAAAATAAGCGTTTTAGTAGTAGTTGATTTTAGTAGTAGTTGATATTTAGAACTGACTTTACAGGTGACTCATGTAGAATTCTTAATGAAATATAAAGAACTGTAAATCTACTTTTAGACGGATTTTCAAATAAAAGACGGATAAACAAATCTAAAAGCAAACTTCATAATCAGTATAGATGTTTTAGCAGATGGAAAGTCTAGCAGATTATCAATTCATAAACATCAAAAAGTTGGCGGTGTCGAGACACATATATTCAAATATAAAAAGTTTGTTTGACACGTTAACGCCTATACCCTAACATGTCAGTACAAATCCCCCAGCTTATCTCTCTACTTACTAACTTTGGCAACAATTCAACGCAAAACTCCATACCGCTGCCTGTTCCGCACTTCTTTGTTGACATTTGAAAAGTGGGAATTTAGACGGGCAAAGAAAACTTTGGAATCGGCCAATTAACATTTGAAATTGTTTTATCTGCCGGGTATTTGTAAAGGGTGCAAAATTATCGCCTTTCAAATGTCACAGCCAATTACTTCCAGTTGTTAACATATTTTAATTTTCGGGCACCTGCTCGCTTCCTCCCTCCTTTTCTCACTTTTGCCCCCTTCGGAGTTAATTTCGTTGTGATCGCATTTCGAATTGTTTGATGTTGCATTGTAGCTTGTGCCACTAAAATTCAGCTTTCGGGATTTTGAATTATTCACCATTCCATTGGTATTTGCAGTGTTATTTCAAATATTGCCTTTAGGTTTTATCAGCCAAATACACGGACATGTTTTTACAATAATTCAGATTCATTCGTACAAAGCTAAGCTGCAACTCGATAAAAAGGAGATGTAAATTATTACATAATACCCGCGATAATTGTAACATGTAAAACTTTTAGATTTTTTCAGTTCTGTTTTTTTGTTTGCTTTGTTATTCACTAACTGACTTTGTCAGCGTCAGTCTCTTTTCCTTGTTAATGTTTTTATTTCTGTTTATTTTCTCATTCTCACCTTTTCCCTCTATAATGTCTCGAATATTTCAAAGCATTTCATCGGTACTTACGTTAAGTAAAAGAGTAAATTCTCATTGTTGTAAAAGCTCAATTTTAAAAGCGAGCAATTACCATATTAATTCCGAATTTCGAACGGAATCACCAATTTCTCTACTTGTTTACGTTAAACATGTTTCGGGTAAACTGCATTACCAATAGAATTCTAAGAAAGCTGTTCCGCGATATGAAATTAAGGCATTAATTTTACATTTCAACTCGTGCTAGAAGTTTGTAGCGAAACCGCTCCTAACCGCGGATATGTGTAGAGGCTTTAACTTGGTGGTCGCCTAAATAGTCCAAAATGTGCCTTTGCAGTCGGAAATTAAGTTTGCAGAGACTGTTAAGAAGTTGCTCGAATGATAAAAGGCCCCAAAACTACGACGACGCTGAGCAGACTTGAGGAATTATTAGGCTAATTAGTTTTGCTGCTTCCAGAAATTATGGTAGTTTTAGTTTAATTTATCAGATATTTGCTATTGATAATCAACATTTCGAAAGAGTTATATCTCGGATTTGGCATTCTAATAGTTCTGCATGAAAAACGCTTTTATTTGGCTGCATTTAGTTTGACAATAATAAACCATACAATTTAGATAGACTTGACCTCAAGAGATTATATGGTAACCATTTGGCCATTTATATCCTACAAGCTCACCCTAAGTGAAGGGCAACTAATTAGGTAAATAATAAATTGAATAAACCACCAGCTGGCTCGAATTTTAGTTAACGTTTCGGGGTCCAAACCCAAAATTAAACAAATTTTAGCAATTATCTTAATAGCTTAGTGGAAACTAAAAGGGCAAAGCGAAATTCGAGATCGCTTTCATTCAATAATAATAACCTTGTCAGAGTCATGAATTGTGCCATTGGAAGTGTTTAGTGCCATTAGGAAAACGTGCTTTTGTCTACCAAATGAAGACATTTATCTTTGCTTTCATTTCCTGACTATCGTGGCGTCTTTAAAGTTTGTTACACTTATTCTAGATTGCGACGAAAACTGTTTGTTAGTTTGCTTTTTAATTGACTTAGGTACTAAACTTTATTTTAACAATTCTTATATGTTTGTTTGCTTTGGGAATATATTTTATATTAATACATTTTTTTCCCAGCTCAGAACAAGCTGAAGACACCTTCAAATAAATGACACTGATGGTTTACTTTTTTAATTTTACTAAAAGCCACTCTTTTAATTTTCACATTAAGTGTTATTCAAGTGAATGCTATTTGAGTTGAATTATGCCTAAATAGCAAAAGCACGCAGCTCAAAATTCCAGAAAATGTCTTTTAATTTTTCCTCTTTATTGCTTTAAATTCGTACCATAAAGCTGATGTCTATGGTAATTACATTTGAATAATGTTCTTGTTCAAAATGGATAGGGAATAAATGTTCATACATAAATTCTTCTTTTTCCAGACTGGAAGAGATGTGTGGATGGTGTTATTAAAACTTGTCATACATTTAAAATATTGATGTGCAATAGAAATTTACAAAACAGTAGAAAGTAGATAATAAAAAATGTACAAATAAAAATATTCAAAACTCCAACTCGTCTCATATTTTTCTTTATGCCTTGGGTATTTTTAATATTCTCCTGTCGATACTAATTTTTTTTAATTAATTTAGACTGCTGTTCAATTTATTGACGTCTTGGTTTTGTTGGTATATTTTTATGGTCCTGAAATATGAACATTCCTGTCTGCAACCATATGATAATACACTGTTAATTGTATTGTAAGTTGACGCATTATATGTACCAAAAACTTCCCAATTAATCAATAATAGAGGTTTAAAATTAATTAATCTAACAGACAAAACGTATTTGAAGCAGCGGTTACGGTTATATTAGAACACTATTGTTCATACAAGGCGAGAAGCTCGGTTAATTTTCCAATCTGGTACACAACAATGAGCGTCTACAATACACTAGTGCTAGCTGGTTAAGGAAGGTTCGAGTCTAGTTCGCTTTCTCATCTTCAGCAATGCTTTGATTGTCGAATAGCCTGTTTTGCCTCAATAGGTAATTTTCAGTAGTTGTTATTGGTTTTAATTTTTCAAGTTTGTATGATAATTTCGTGCTTATGCTTTTGGTACAGCTCAAAGGTAAGTTAACGGGTTAACATAAAATCGCTTGAAAAAGTATGTTTGACTCTTGACCGAAAGTTCTTTAGCTGATTCTAAGAGATAGAATGATGAATGAATATCAAATCAAGATGGGTAATTCACTTTGAATATTGTAAATATGTAATGGAGCCTGTGGAATCATATTATTATTAATAATATGTTAGTTATTTTTTAACTGACAGTGGTTGCAACTGAAATATTGGTAATCTAAGTTAAAAGCTCACGGGTGTCGAAAGAAATTGAGTTTCATTGATCACCAATATGAATTGGAGAATAAATTAATGCAGATTCATTGACTAACTGATATGTAAAATGTCAGTCTAATTTTCTCAATATTGCAACTTCAAAAATTATTGTCAATTACATTTTTATCACATTTGTCTTGCAATATCCTTTGTTAGTCAAAGTCGTGGTACTTTCTTATTTTACAGTATTTTAGTTATCTGAAGCCAATTTTCGATTATTTGGCTTATTATTATTACGTTGGCTTAACAGAAACTGCCATTTTTTCGTTTTCAGATTTTACTTTAACTGTAGCTCTAGCTTCCACTCTTGGATTTTGTTTGGATTTCCATCGTGTTGATCTAAAGGGATTGTTTCATGTTATCTCTCATACAAGTTTGTAATTCTCTTGCGCATTTCGCAGATAATCATAAAATTTTTATGATTTCTTCGTTTAATAAAGAACCAACTCCTGTTTCCATGTTGATTCGTCATACTGAAGCCAACACATTTAGCATCACCAGTGAAATATTTAAACTTATTCAATTCTGAGACTGAAATATTTGGTACATATCTGTGCTCACAGGACGCCACGGGCAATAACTGGAACTGTGATGAAATATAAACACAACCTGACAATGATATTACAAAACGCAGTCGAGCGTCATATTTAGCACTGACTCCTGGTGTTGTGCTTAATACCATCGAAGATTTTCCTGCAGTGGGAGCCCGAGTGAGATTAAAACCTTCAATTACCGGGTCGGTGTACAGGAGATGAGCTTATTGTATGCGCTGATTGTTGTGAACCAGATTGGAAAATTAACTGAGCCACCCGGCTTGCACGGACAAGTTGTAACGGTTCCCATAACCGTTGCTTGTATGATGTGCGTTTTTGTTTCGGGGGTTTAATTAAATTTTGTCTAACTGTTTTGTTGCAGTTATTTTCACAGCATTTGTTGCTACAGCTTATCAAGTAGCAAAACGGGAATTAACCATTTTATACAGCGGTGTATTATCTGGTTCCCGTAGCATATACAAAAGCGTGTCCAGATCTGAATAAAATTTTACAGAATTAATATCAAGTGGTGAAACCAAGCAATTTTTATTCTCTTATAAGTAATTTCTTCTTGGCCCTTGGGCTTTAAATAAGTGTTGTTAGTGTATACAAATACGATAATTACTAAATAAATTTGGAGCCGGAACATTATTCTGCTAAGCTTCTGTTCGAATGTGCACTATTGCTGCCTCAGGAACAAAAACAAGAGAAAAATTCTTCAAGGGATACAAATCCTCTCTTGAGGCACTGTTGCATCACAAAAAATATTATTACACACAACTCCCTTCAGCATTATTCATTAAATATTGATTTTCTCGGTTTACCTTCAATTGATTCGAAAGCAAACTAATAAAAACTCAACATTCACTTGATAATTTATTATTTTCTCGTCCTCGATGTTTCGCATTTTCCAATCTAACAAGTTCGGTTTCGAAATTCCACGACAAAGCCAATGAGTATCGCTAATGAAAATTTGATTTTCCAATGACAACAGCAGCGATGGATGGAACTTCAATGGAAAGACTTCGATAACCGCAGGCGTTTCAGGGTCATTAGGTTAGATTTATCTTGCATTTTAACGATTTGCTTCGGTTTTCGTTCGGCGTTTGTTAGTGCTGCAGCTCATCGGATAATGCCCGAATTCTGTTCAAAAGGAGAGGCAAATTGAAAATGCGAAGCCTGTTACGCTCGTCTAGGCCATTGTTCGTGCCTATATGGAAATTTCAGGTTGAATGACTGGAATTAACTTGGGGGTTTGGTTAACTTTCTGGCAAGGTACTTTACTTCTGTGACTCTTTATTGCTGATTTGTATGGTGTCTCTAATAAACTTTTATTTTTGTTACATTTACAAAAACAATAAATGATTTACTGATTTCACCCGCGGCTGTTCGCTTTTGATACTTTTTTCTTTACCGGGTTGTTCCATCAATCCCGTTTCAAAATTCTTTAGACCCAATTTTTTAATGCTAAATCTGGCTGACGTGGCATAACGGGTTTGAAACGCGTCCTAGCGGTGGCTGCATTATTATGCATATTGCAAATATTTAAAATAGCTTTAGTACATTTGAGCATGGGGATTTCAGCCCTGGAATGCTTGGGTATAAATTTGCTGAAAAGTTGACGCTGTTGAAATCAGCTATCGATTGAAATATGTGGTAATATTCGAGTGTGCGAGTTAGTATTTACAGGCAGGAAGAATTGACTGTTCTGGAATTAAGTGTGAAATGCTTTAAACTGCACAATCACGAAAAACAATATTTCTCTGATTGATAAACATGGCTCAGTATATATTTGCTTTCCAATATAAAGGAGTTAACATTTTTTATTATGCACTTAAAACCACTTTTTGCTCAATAACTGAAGTCGTAAAGTTTTCTTAGTAGATCTTCTAAAATTATTTTCATGTTTCTAATGAACTGATGAACTGATCTAGCGAGTTTGATTAACACTGAAACACCAAAAGCTGCATGGAGATCAATATTATTTGAAAATGAATGAAGTCTATGTTTCACATTTTGGCAGCTGCTATTAGATGCGGGTTTCCCTGGGAAGTTTCTACGCGATATACATTTTTACTGATTACATTAATAGGAAAAGGCACTAAACGAATCCTTGCTCTATAAGGTGGCAAAAAATTAAAATATATCAAACGGCGCCAGATTCATGCACTATTTAAAATTGTTTGGAAGACTTATATGAAGGCAAACAACTTTCCAGATGTGCATTTCTTTTAGCCAGTACTTTCACCAACATTTTCCTTTGTTTCAAATTTTTATTTTATTTCATATTATGCGCAATCCATGGAATTCAAATATTTTGGTATCCAGATTCATTTTTGATTGCAGACATAATGCATTTTCATCTATTATTATTTTCTTGCTCCCTCAAGGATCCCCGCTCTCACCGTTTCTCCACAATATATACTGCCATGACATATACAATTATAACTCACCAGACAAAAATCAAATCGACAGATCGGCATACATATTGCAATACGCAGACGACACGGTACTTATTGTACATGATAAAACTACTGAGAGAGCAGCTCAAAGACTCCAAACTAACAAACAACACAATGACATGGTTTTATAAATGGAAACTAACACCAAACCCTGCAAAAAAACAACTTCTGCTCACAAACCACAGACTCAACGCTGACTCCCCCACAATAACTGCAGACGGCCAAACGACACAACCAAAAAACGACGTAAAATACCTTGGAATCACAATTGACCAGAAACTTAAATTTACTAAAACTCATACGAAACATCAGAACAGAAACGATAAAAAGAACAAATCACTTTCGCTCACTAACATACAAAGACAAAGGAATTAATACAAATATCGCTACAAAAATATACAAAGCGATCTGCAGACCCCTCTTGGACTGTGGACATATACTCATGACCAATGGAACAGAAAGGACAAAACGTTATATACAAACAACAGAACAAATTGCACTAAGACTAATAACACGAATAAGACCCACTACACAACCCCTCCACCCAACTACTATACGAACGCACAAACATGACAAAGGTTTCGGAAAGACTCATACAGACAAAATGGACAAACAATCCCTACAACTGGACCATACTGAATCCCCTTTGTCTTACAAGACCAACCAGACAATCCCGCTTCCGTTTCCCTACATCAACGCTACTCGAACGCTTACAATCGTAACTGACTACTGGACAATAAATTTAAGATTTCTGTTTGTCAGAATTAGAAGTTATTCATTGTTGTGTATATTTTCCTGACTGTACTTCAATTTATTTCAAAATTTCCTGGGTTTCAGTCAATTTTATTGTTTATTATTTAAAATGTTACAAATACGTTTCGGTGTCTTTCTCCACCATCATCAGTTTGTATGTCTAGATGTTTCTACCTTTACATTTGGTTGGACATTCAGAATGTCCAGAATAATAAACAATAAAATTGACTGAAACCCAGGAAATTTTGAAATAAATTAGAAGTTATAAAATTGTTAACCTAGAATAAGATCATTTTTACATTTATTTGTTTGTTTAGATTAAGACTGCATGTACTAAACAAGGGCAGAAAGACCGATAGGACGATAGCCTTTTTTTAGAAATAAAGATGTTTACTACTACTATTTTCTTGCATAGATGAAACTTAACGATTAAGAGTTTTTGCTCAATTATTATTCTCAAATTCAAAGTGCAATTTGGTTAAGTATGGTTTAAGGATGGTTAAAGGGTAAAACCTCAGAAATATTATTACAGATGTGTCTGAAACAAGTATACTTATTTTCAAATGAAATACTCAAAGATAATTGTGTTACGCTTTACTGAGTGATAGTCTTCAGTAAATAAAGTGCATTTTCTCTGAGAGAATATGCGACTTGGTACATTATATATTATATGCCCAAAAACTCACATAAAACGACCCATATAGGAAGAAGCAAAGTATTAGAATTTTTAAAATTTAGCTTTTTTATACTTCAGGCAATCTTCATTTTAAAAAGAACTGCAATTGCATTGATAAATGTGCAGATCGGTCATAAAACGTCAATTCCCTTAAGCAAAGCGAACATTAAATAAAGCTTCGATGAAAGTTCATAAATATCTGGACTGAGTCAACAGCATAGTAGGTCGTTTGACTGCAAATGCGAACTCGAGTTATAAATTTAAGGTGTCCAATTTAGCGTCATTCGAAATGAAGAAATGTCGTCTCTTTAATAACGAAAGGGCTTAAAATAAGCAGTTTTGTGTTTTCAACTTTTTATCCCGTCAGTCCAAATATTCATTTGCCAGGGACAGCTCAGTAAGCCGACCAGATAAATAATAAAATATATAAAAGATCGACTTTTCTTCCGAAGCTCTTTTCGTAATTAAATTAAAAATTCTGCAGCCATTTTTAAATGGTTTCTCAAGTTCAACCGCTCGGTAATTTAGAACAGCCGGCTCCAAAATAACGGCCTTGTTTTGCAGACTTCGAACATTTTTAGTGGAAATGTTTATGCTTATTTATAGTTGTGTGCCAATGAAATATTCTTTTGTGATATTGGTAGAGGAGCAATTTGTTCAGAACCTCCTCTCTAATATATTCGGGCTTACAGCAAAAAGGACAACAACAAAAAAAAAATGATTCATTTGTCTGCTTGGAAAATGATTGATATTTACCTTTTTGAGCACTCATGGAGTTAAAGTTAACATTTCGTTTGGGGATTACTAAATTGTTCATATGAATTCTTATTTAACTAAGTTTAATTCCTTTTCGTCCGAGGATTTAGTCTTGATCAAGGTTTCGAAGATGTTTATATTATAAAAGTTAGACGTCGTTCGGATTGGGCATGGTGTTTTTTCTTGGTCAACGATTTAATTTTGTTTAGTCGGTACAGCAGGTGTTTGAAAACAGACTTGGACCATCGTTTCGGCTATGTTTTTCGTCGTACATAATGAAAAGCGATATTGAAGCAAAATACATTTTTCGCACTACACTTTTGCAGTCGACTAAATGTTGAAATATTACATTTAAACTGATTATTTATATCTCACCCTTTATAAGCTGGATGTGTTCATGCGTGTACGTAATTTTCTATGTTGATGTCAATTCATTTTTCAAACTATCCCTGGTGTTTTTTTAAAATTTTTATTGTTATTAAGTTTGTAACACCATGCATTATATGCATATGTTTCTTTTATTTGGTTTCAAAATTACAAAAATTCGAAAGTAGAAAATGTTACATTTGAACCCGACGTTTAGACTTTATTTTTATTATGAGTAGAGAAACCTTTAGGCACTTATTCCTGCATACAATTTAAATTTTGTATCTCAACTTCTAATCACACAAGATATATTTCTTTTTTCAACAGTTGGTAAGCTTTGGGCAGTAGTTAAAATGTGTATCAAACAAACAAAACATGCAGACTCGCGTAGAATATTGGTTTGCTTACTTACGTTTTGAACGAAATTTACACTTGTTGCACATGTTAATTTCAACCAAGTTTTCCACACGTCTGAGCGACACCTTTTCCTTTCAAGCATCAACACTGTCGTTGCTGTTTCGGCAGAAAGTCGCTCCAATTGTATTAGAATTTCCCGTTTAGACACTTTCCATCGGAAAGATTTCGCTCGCCGTTATAGCATCTCCTTCGGAATCTGATTCATTATTAACACAAATATAAGCATGAACGGCAAAGCAAAAGTCCCGATTTCCAGCTAACCGAAGAGTGTCCGCGACGGCCTCAGCAGTTAGAGCGACGCGCAGCGCCGTCGATCGGGCCCCGTAATGTTCGCCGTCCCGACGCTAGTAGTGGCCATGCTACTGGCTCGATCTGCACGCCACCCCGCTAAAAACACTCGGTCTTACTTGGCAAGAAAGCACGTGTGATATGTGAGAAGAAAAAAAATACGTGATACCACACAAAGCATTTGAACACTCTTGTGCGCTTGTTGCGAGCCAACCCTTCGTGGCACTCCGAAAATCTATAGTTATGTGCAAAAAATTGTTTCAGTTTTTTGATTTGTGTGTTTAGTCTATTCAGTGAAAATTGGATTTTATAGAACTTTCACCGTCGCAATAACTTTGGATACATATTTCCAAGTGTATTTTCCAATTTAACATCTGCTAAACTTCCATTCATTCAACTGATCACATATTTTCATGGCTCCTTCAATTGCAGTTTAAATTAAATCAAATTTTGTTTAGTTGGTTTTAATTTTTTTTCTTTCTATCCAATATTTGCATGAGTTTTTCGTTTCGATATTTGATGGAAAACTTAGTGCGGCTTTTAGAAAATCGAACCTTGTGCCATGGAACCCTACAGTAACATCATTTCCAACCACCGGAAAAAGGTTCTTCTTCGTTGAACACTTTTCGGATTAGTGTTTTAAAAATTTACGTGTTTTTGTAACCCACCTGTGATTCCCTCTAGTGTAATTAGACACATGCTAAGTGTAACTGTTAAAAAATTAGTTCAATAACCTCTAGTGTTACCTCTGTGATATCTCCAGAACGTTTTAAAGCTAGTTCCAATTGGAAAGATAATTTCTTCTTCCAGCTGCAAGAAAAGTCTTCTAGAAGGGTTTGTTATAAACGATTGTCTTTTTTCTCTCCTACAGGTAACCTAAAATGGCAATGATGAAATATCCCGGTGGTCATTATATGACCTTCCTGGTCCTGTTGGTTTTGGGACAAGTATGCAGCAATGGTAAGTCTCAGTTTTTCAATTATTCCCACTGTTACATTCGCTTAGTCGGCTGGCATCTGGTGAATTGATTTATTTTCTCGTATTGAGTAGGAATTGCATTTGATGAAACGAAATGCGACTTTGAAATTGCGTCGGAGCAAATATATAACAGTTGGCGAGTCATACATTGCGGGATTATGACATATCGATGTTTAAAAAATATCCATTTAAGTAAAATCCGGCTAAGGGAACAAAATATAACAAATCAAAGATAAAACTCGCGCTTGTGTTTAATGTTGCTAATTTCAATATACATTTCAATTTATGTTTTTATTATATTAGTAGCCTTTTACGGTTGTTTTTTGTTTTTTGTTAGTGAAAAATTACTATGCTATAAATAAATGTTTGTAGGGCATTTTGATAAATAAGTAACTAGATTCACGGACAATTGTAAATTTGACAAATAAACACTTAATTTGTCAATACTCATGCTCTGGGATTTTTTCAATAATTAATTATTTTGACGTTGTTATTATTCTTAGTACGACTTTGATATAATTTGAAACAATTGCAGGGCTACCTGATAATAACCATTTTTGGATGAGTAATACAATTTAACGTTCTCCTACAGTTTTTTGAGGTAGCGCTCGCTTTTTTACAAATTTAGTAGAATTTAGTTACTGTTTAACGGAGGCACAAGTCCGATAATCAGATCATCGCATTGACTTAAAACGTTTCAAATATCATCCATTTGGGCCTTAATTTTTGGCATAATTTTAAGCAAAGATACCCGAAATTATTCAGTATGGCTCCAAAAATCCTAAAGCAGCAGACTTAAAAATGTCTTCGTTTTTGGCTTATGTTAGAGGAAACTAAGGGCGACGAATTTCAGACGGCTGTTAAAACTAATTACGCAAACGTTATGGAATTTTTTGCGAAGGTAATCATTGATCCTTTTTATCTGCTTCTTAAGGTTTAGGCCTTATTTTAACATTTAATCGCTGTCTTTAATAGCCCAAACGCGACATAATCCAATTATGGAAAGTGTCGGTACTTTTAGAATTCGATAAGTATTTTAAATTGAGTAGACGTGTCTGCTTGTGCCTTATCTCTAATTATGGGATTTACTTCGTTCGCCCGACAACGTGCCGATGGGATACAAAAATTGTAATCTCGACTTGTAAGCGAATCATTACATTATCGCTCGATGTCTAAAGGATACATTTGTAGGAATTGCAACAAAAAGTAATCAAGACCGAACAAGAAGTCAATTACAAACACGTTTGTCATGTTATTAAATTTCTCAACATTTTTAAGTTTTAAGGAAGAGTTTTTTAAGTTATTGATTCTGAATGTTTGATCATATTTATTGGTAATTTGATAAATTACGTGCTACACTCATACTTTTTGTAATAAGGCAAAAATAGCTGCGTTTTTATTTTTGTACTCATCAGAATTAGAATAGCGCTAGATTAAATAGATTATTGAAAAAACTAGAAGTTATTTTATTGTTCATATCACTGTTCTTAATTGCAAGCTTTCACCGAATATATTTTGTTTCGTTAATTTCGTTAATTCACTTTTTGTTTGCTTCAGGAATTTATGAAACTGTGCCAATTTTAATGTTTGCTATAAAATATTTTCAGGTTTGCATATACACTTGCAAAAAATTGGAAAAAAATGTATAAGCATTGTATTTCAACGTTCGGTGTTTTTAAATAAATCAATACGAATGTTATTTTTAGGACATACATTGTGTTTCGCAGTCCCAAAAAAGTTCGGAAATTGAGTGGCAGTTTCATTTTACATTTTATTTTCTTATCGATATTTTTTTAATACCAGTCTGATTTATTCATATTTAATTTTATTTATATGGGTCTTAGGAATGTCCACACAGTAGGCTTACGAGTAGTGTTTTTTTCACACAAAGCGCATTTGCACCTTACGATGTAAACCATTGCGGCGGCATTGGGTTGAAAGATTTTTCATCAGATTTGTTTCCCTAATTGGTCGAAATCGTGGCATTTACACTGCTTTAGCATCAAAACATCAAAGCCGCAAAAACATCCCTTATCTATGTATTATTATTAGTTATGTTACCTCTAATGGCTCCTCGAATGAATCGAAGGGTATCACGTAATCGTTCATTAAATGCATAAAAAACCTAGACAGGAAATGGGCAATTTTTCAGATGTTCCAGGCCAGATTTAAGCGAGTGTATTTTACATTGCATGTCCAGACGCCATTTTGGTTGGCTAAAATGCACTCGAGATAGAACCAACGGTGGCCAATTAGCGACCGATTCCGGACCATGTCTGGCTCGATTCGGGAAAGTATAAATTTTAATGCAAAGTGGTATAAAGACACGCCAAACTGTTATACAAGCGGTAGAAAAAGTAATAGTTAATTCTAGGATTTTGAAGCGTAGGGTGATAATGTGGTATGTCCACGAGAGCCCGGTTTTTGACTCCACTGTAGAGTCAGCCAATAAATCATTTAAAATGCTTATGCAAGGGTTACTGTGGACCAGAATTTCAACTAACACAATTAATTATCAAACGAAGAAAACCTGTATCATTGCTGTTCATGTGCAGCATCGCTCCGAAATACATAGTATTTCTTAAGAAACTGTCTATGATATAATAGGAAAGAAAGAACATATAGAAATAACTAGAATATTGTTGCAATATTATAAACGTCTCCTTAGATAATTAAAACGGAGTTTTTCAGAAGCTCATAATAAATCAAAAGTTTGATGAAAAGATCCATTAATTCTTCTATTTATCGACTAATGAATCGCCTGAGTAAGCAGGCAGAGGCGATATCAGGGACCAGTTTCGAACTTGGTTTTCATCAGTCAATCCAAGCCTACTTGGTTCACTCTGCAAAAAACTAGGTTTAGTTTCTGGGTAATATTGAGTATTTAATAGATAAATGTTCTCTTGCTAGTAAAGAGGAATATGCCTTATAAAGAAACCCAGTTTATAAGAACTTTCCTAAAATTATAAAAGCTGGTGCATCTTGCTTCCAAATAGGTTTTCATCCTTGTCGTCTAGAAAACATTTGTGTATTACTTTCATGTTAAGGAAACGTGGAAGGTGAATTGTGTCGTGTAAATTGTGCAAAAAAATTACAAATTGTGTAAACACAATACATACGAAAAGTGTTTGATGAGAGCAAACAATAAAGTAACTTTTAAATTAAGCCCGAATTTCCGTTCAAAGCACGTACAGAGATTTTTGTGCTTTATTTGTCTCAGCAAACACAGCAATAAAATGGAATGTATGCGGCAATATCGGGGCTTAAGTTCACGTGTGACGGATTTATTGATTCTATTTGAGTACAATTATCTCGACGGGATCTAAATAGAATATTGTGTAGCTGATGGAATGAACTCAATCGCTCATAACCCATTAGTGGTATAACCAAATTGAATTTCATAAAACCAATTATTTTACTATTGTTTTTGATCTAGCATGAACGTTTGATACAGCAGAATAGAGCACAATATAGCCATTTCATATATAGGTAGGCAATCTTTTATTCTACTGGTATTTAAATTCAATCCCGAATATTTGGTTAGTAAATGAAACGAGTAGTTCACTTATCTGAAAGTCTACTATGATGTTTTATGAAGTTACAGTGACACTGGACAAAGTATACGACGACAACATTTTGAATTATGGCTTTCTAATCTCCCGATGAAACTAGCTAATAAAACATCACTAAATCACTATCTTTAGTGCTTTGTTATTAACTTTTTTAAACCTTCCAGCGAGCTATTAAATCGATTCTATTCATTTGCCGTATATTTTGCCGACATGGAACATTCTGTTTTATTACCCTATTAGTTTACGGCTTGCATACATAATAGAACCAGAGAAAAATTCGGGATAATTAATTTTCTGTTAGGTTTGTAAAACTAATCAATTTTATCTACAGTGGAAGAGTGTAGTTAATTGTTTGCTCATGCTCAAAAAAGCTAAAATTTAAAAAGTGCTCGGGATAAAATATGATTTTCCAGAATGGAGGCAATGTTAGCACAGTAGATGAGAGTAAAGCATATGTAGTGTTTCTTCATTATTATTTTATTCACTACAGATAGATAAATCTGCACAAATATTATCAGGAACATTATTTCCCTAAATGCTAATACTATTTGGCGCTTAGTGAAATATTACTTTTTAAACTTATTTCAATAAATGCATTAACAACATCCAACAAATGTTTCTATCCTGTTCTGCAACTATTAAATGTGTTTGCATCATGCATTTTGTCGGTTTGCATTAATATTTTTTTGATAACCGTATTTGTGTTCTTATAGATTCATCATTGGTCAGCAAAATAAAACGTTTATTGCGAAACAAAACTCCTTAGCACTGCACGCAATATTTATTTTCTAATGACTTTTTCTGATCGGAATCTCGCATGTCACGTTATATTTTATGGGTATTGTTTTTTTTGCTTTCCAAGCAATAGAGTTTTATTCACAATGTATCTTATTTAGGGCAATAAAACCAGGAAATTGTCTATTGATACCTAATGTGAATGTACTTTAATGTGCAAAGCATTATTATATGAAATTGTCGTTGAATGTGGAACCAAATGAAAAACAGTTCGATAAAATCAAAGCAAAGTTGTTGTATATTCACTCTATAACTCTACATAAACGACCAGCTGGAATATTCGTTTTTACGGAATACAAAAAACTTAGTTCTTGTGTATTGTAACAGAATGCATTATGAACGTTGTGTGTTTCATTGAAATTTATGTATGGCAATGACTTCCTTAGAAGTACTTTTCACATACACTTGCTCGTCATAAGTCTCCTTAATAAGGCAAATCTGGCCTAACCTTACTTGAAATGACTCTTGCGTTAATTTTTGGAGGAGAAAATAACTGCCGTTTCCTTAACATAATTTCATTATTCGTTAAACATTCGGTGTGTTGCAAAGAAGAGTCCAAAAATCATTCGCATCAGCATATTGCTAATTTTAAATCCGGAACAATTTCGTTAAATTATCAAAAACTAGAGCGTGATTTTTAAGTCTGTTTGAATTTTCTAATGTTCAATTGCAGTTTTATCGGAATATTTCGCATCTGGATAAGCATTTTATGTATAAAAAAATAAATCTACATTCTGTTTTCCGGTCGCTGTTGTTCAATTTGGTTATTAAAAATCTCAGTGTTTTACTGCAGTTTTAAGTACCGAAATTGCAACAGTCAGAAAGTACGTAAAAGAAGTGCACAGCTAGTGAAAGTTTTCTGTTTCATTGTCATTGTATATGTATTATAGTCATATTTATTCTTAATAATTTTCAGCTTACTTTTATGTTTGTTAAATATTTCCCAAGCTTCCTGGTGAGGCGTTTCTGAGCTTGTTCTACAACACATCATTAACGTAAATTTATCAAATATTAAAAATTTCGCATGGATCGTTCAAAGGTTATCTGGCTTATTCCATACCCACATGATTGAACTTCGACCATAGCTAGACATACCTCATTATCTATATTCAATGTATTTATACAAATCTCATAATGTTGAGATGCCGTCCGTATAAAGCTGAACTTCGGCGTTAAAGCTGGTTTTTATGTCTCCAAATATAATTTACATAATTCTATTTGAAATTCCCGTTTACGCTGATGTTTTTCCAAGATTTAAGCAGCAAAAGTTCAAAATCAAGGCAAGGCAACACGATAGAACGCTTTGTAAATTTTACTTAATCTGTATAAATGTTGGCTTCTGCGGGGGATTATAGAATTTTTGCCGAGTATCCAGACTCTAATTTTATTAGAAGGATGCGGTGCGGTATTTGGATCTGAACAACAACATTGGAATTCAAGTCTAGATATCTAATTCTTTTAAATAGCTTTCATTATTCAATAATGAAATTCGACTTCTTATCAATTGTTTGCTTTTCTGACAGTTTTTGTTGGAATGTAGAAGTCTAGTCCTCTTAGATATTCTATAATATGTTCAATTGCATCGCTGTCTAGAAATACCGTTTATATTTTGAGACTTGTTCTTCTTCGAGTGCCCTATGGGTTATCTGGCGTTGGAAACCACTTGGGTAAACGCATCTCTATCTTCGGCCAGTCTGAAGAGTTCTCCAGCAGCTCAGACACCAGTCCAATCGCGGATGTTACACAGCCAGGACATCTTCTTTCTGCCCACTCCTCGTCGACTTCTAGATCTATATTGCCTTCCATTATAATTTTGAGAATGGAATATTTTTCGCCACGTATCAGGTGTCCCAATTACGCCACCTTCCTACGTTTTCCTTTTTTACTGTTAGGTCATCGTACCTCATTTATTCCCATAATGTCCACCTGTAATCTTTTTGCATATTGTATCATGATGTCAATCTTTCCGGCTGCAAAGAGACTCCTGACATTCCATGTTGCGATTCGCATCTTGGAATTCATTGTATTCCACCGGGGTATTCTTAGCACCCCTTGCTCACATAAGGGCTGCCCGTGACTGGGGTCGTTTTTCTTTTTCTGTACTCCAAAGTGGTGTCCTGGGGAATAAATTTCCGGAGTGGTTTCCCCTTGCCTTCTTCGGTTCTAGTTTCAGCCGATCCACTGGATGCCGTCGCTGTTTGCAGACGCCCATTCTCGGTCAGACGCTGCAAGGTGTTCACCATATCTGGCTATCCTCACTTAGTTTAGCCTGCAGGTCGATGCAGTTGTCCCGGGCGTGGCACGGGGAGTCATAAGTGAGAATTGGGTGCCCTGTGAGGACCAGTCATCACCGACCGCTCACCGGCTTTGTCATTGAGCGCGACCGTTCTTGATGAAAGGTGCTAACTCTACAGCGCAACCCCAACACCAATCTATTTTGGAACTGGTTTGATTAAATATTTGGTTCTGTAACGTCAACCTTTCTTATTGTTAACAAATGTTATTCAAACACGCGGTATATAACAGATAACAGATATCTGTTTACCGTGGCAGTTTATGTAAACTAAGAAATTCAAATCCCGCAAATATATCTCTGCCAATTTGAATATCAGCCGCCGTACTAAAACCCGACCCCGGCAATCCCGAAAAAATAAAACGTCGGGAACGTTTCAGGTCTCAGTTTAATATCTCGTATAATATTCGCGCAGAACACAGCCAAGAATGCGAAAATCCGGAATAAATTTGTCTGGAACCGCAAAGGAGAGTACACGTGGATGCTCAGGTAGTAGACAATTTTTGGTGACTTTGCCTTTATATAAAACATTTTTCGCGTAATTATCACAATTTTCGAAGCAGGTATTTACTGTGGATCCTAAATGCTTTTATGTAACAACGGGTCTTAGTACAACAAACCATAAAAGCTCTATTTCTGCAGTTAATTGTCGATGGAACGATCGACCCATAACCTAATTAGCTCGTCCAACTATGAGTTTGTATTCAGAGCCATATAAAGGACGGGCCAATGTGTATCTATATTGATCGTCCTTTTGTGTCAACATCAATTACTCTAATGATTGTGCTTCAATGGCCATCAAAAGTTAACATTAAGTTACTCGACTTTCATTTGCATGGGCCGTCTTAATTCGAACGGGGTCAATTGGATTTGAATCTTCAGCATTCTCTATGAATGAGGGTCAGGAAGGGTAATTGGATAAATAGCTTCGCATTGTTTGAGCTTTTGAATTTCGAAGGATGCAGAAATCTTGTTATTGGTGGCAGTTGTTTATCACAAATTGAATTTTCAGATTCATTTCAAGCATTAGACAGTTTATTTTTTTCATTTGGCACAACCGTATCGACCGGTTTTCGTATAAATGGTCCCAATGAATTCAGACAAAATTAAACGAAGCACCGTGCGCCCCGTTCTAATTTCCTAAATGGTGACTGACTGAACGCTCGGAATAATAAATAAGTAGTCGTTTTGATACGAACTTTTAACGTGTGTAGACTGTTGGCCAATGTGCTTTTATCGGCGAAAATTCACTGTTTCAGACATTTTTGTTATCGATCTCAGATTTGAACTTTACCATTTCGTACAGAATTGTGGATATTTGGGTATTTGTTTTGTTTTGTTTTTAAAGTCGCGCAACAACTTTTTTAAAATCCCAATCTACAGATTAAAACTTGAGTCAATCGACCGTTCATAAATTTAGCGCTTTTATCAATTTGAGCTGCATCATCTCCATACAATGATGGTACTCTTAAATTGATCAACAGACGTTCAGGAAAATAAAACTAAATTTATGAGCGGTTAACAACAATCTGTATGAACCGCAGATCGCTATTTAATATTTTTATATGTTGCGCTTTTTGAATTCAAGCTGTGATCAAAAACTGCCTAACTAACCAACACTCGGACACACCGCTGTACCATCACCCCAGCTAATTTTCAAGATAAGCTTATCTCTAAACTACTATAATTGTCCGCTTCAGCCCCGAAAAACATTCTTTTAGTTGAATTTTATCTATATCTTATCTAGAGTTAAACCAAACCGATAATGGCGATTTTTAGATGATAAACGATCGCCATACTTAAATAATAAACATTTGTTCCTAACAAATCCAAAGAAATATAAATGGTTGAAAGCCAATAAAATCAAACTGTAATTTACTGAGCAGAAGATGAAATAGTTTAGATCTGAAGGTCATCACTATTAATATTAATAAAATTACCTGCGTATGAGCAGCAGAATGAATTTTAAATAGTCACTTAACTGAATAAGTATCTTTCTGATTTTCTAAACAAAACGTGAAAAAAATGTCTTAATTTTTAATTAAATGGAAACAGTTAGAAACGTCTTTTATGTTTAATTTTTCGCATATATTAGTTAAGCAACTTACAGCAGCTGTTTTAAGTTTTCTATTGAACTGTTTGTTTATCCAGGTTGCAACTTTTAAAAGTTTTGTTTAATAGCAAGAATAAAATAGTACTTTCGACTTTTAAAATTTTCGAAATTCAAACGACACACAGAATGTTGTTTTTACATTTCAGAGATTCTTCAGGTAAGTTCAAATCAACTACTTAAAATAAATCGAAAAACTATGCACTTTGTTTTTATATTAAATACGTTTTCTATAGGACAGTTATTCGTTTTTCTTTGCGATTTTTTGCTCGGATTCCTTATCCATATATTGTCCACTCTTAAACCGCAATTTTGAACTGCACAAATGAAAATTAGGTTCATCAGCAGAATTCCTCTCTGAGAGAACTTTTAATGGATTGGGTTAATATATAACATAGAACGCACGAAAAACGTTTTTAGCAAACAGTGTCCAAACTTTCTATGTGTCTTCTAGAAATTTCACCAGATTTTCATTAGAGAGTTCACATACATCAGCTTTTTTATGAACCGAAACAGCTTGACACAATTTGTTCGTTGCTGTTTGTTTACTCCGCACTCGACTGTTATTATTCGCAGGTGTTTGTTCTATTCGTGAGTCGGCTCTATAAATATGGGTTTCTTCGCTTATTATGCTGAAAATATTGTTTTAAGGCGCTGTCCATTTCATATTGTTGCTCAATTAACGATATGAACAAACATTTGATAATTTCAAACAACTCAGGTTTATTAAACTGTAATTGTAGTTCAAAAAGTTTAGACGATTTAAAAATGATTATCAGAGTCTAGTTTTCGGAGGATTATAAAATTAACTTGAACCGTAAGTTGTTGGTGGCAAATTTATTAATCAGAAAGTAATTGCTTTAATCGTTCGCCTCTAACGGCTTAGCATGACTTTGAGTACTAATGGCCAATGAAAATATTAACATATAAATTGCCGAACAGTTTAAAACAGTTTGCTGATTTATTCAGAATGGTAGTTTGATGCTAGTGAGCTTTAGTTCATTGTTCTTGTTTGAGAGTTTGTTAAAACAAATTTAGGTTCTGCCGTTGAAAATAAAGACGAGTGAATATTCAATCCGAACCACGTAACTATCAGACATTGAAGAGCACATCTGTGTGTGGTTGACAGATTTAATGCTGCGGATGAAATAATTTAATTTGGTAATTATTACATTTTTGTCGGTTGGCCGAATTTCGACGAACGTGCTCATTAATTCGATTGATCAATTACCGCAAAAATTTATTTTTATTAGTTACAAATCGGTTTGGAGCTGTTCAACCCATTTTCATATATTTGATGTATCTGGTTTAATTGTTCTTTTTGGCTTTCAGTCCACTACTAGTCCCTGTTGATTAAACTTGTTATTATCCAATCAATACACATATGAATGATTTCCAATTTAAAAACTGTTGGATCCACCTCTGCCCCTGATCCGAATACCGGCTAAGTATCCAATAAATTATTTAACGATTTTGGCGGATCTCCATTTACTTTCGAAATTGGTCGGCACTTTTTAACACGTTATTTAAAGCAGAACATTAACTGCCATTTGAGGGAGTGTAGCGATTTATTTTACAGACACTGCCCGTCTGAACTTCAAATTTTCACTCCGTCATCACGGCATAAATTGCTGAACTTTCAACTTGTTTTCAAAACATTTTTCCTAGATATGTTTCTATTATGATTATTATTTACGCAATATTTGCAATAAATCCGAATTTTCCATGTATCAATGATTATTATGCAATATGTATTAGCATAGCAGATATAGCATTTTATAAATTATTTTACAGGAAATTATTCCCTGAAATTCCCGTTTAATTACTGGCGATCAAAAGCCCCAGGTCTCTGATGTTCTTTCGTCATGCTGCGAAATAGGTGTGCTTCATCGACCGTATAAGTATAGCTTTAATTACGGCCACGTCTTTGTTTGAAAAAAGATAACATTCAGATGACCCTTAACATGAAACCACATATTTTATATATATAATGTATATATTTTTGACGAATTCAGATACAGTATAATGAAAAAACAGCAAGAAGGTAATAAAAAAAAACATTTTCCAAATGGTTTTTTGAATACATTTTATTAGCTTAAAATTACACAAGATATTATGTGCTGTTTATCGAGTGAACTATTATGCTATAAATTTTTTACATTTTTAAAGATTTATTTATGCGGTTAGTCGGTTAGCTGAGTATTTTTTGTTCAGCTTGAACCTCTTAATATATTAAGTATTCAGTCCCTGATAGTAGTAGAAATGTTTACTTCATTCGAAATCACTCAAATGAGCTGACTAAATATGCAACAATTTATATTTCACATTACTCGGCAACAAATTCAATAAAAGTAGTTTACGGCTTAGAAACTAATATGCAATTTTGCATTCTAACATGCATCTTAATTGGTATAAAATTCAAACGTACAATTGCAAATATTTGCCTTCTTTCTCGACAGAAGCCATTAATAAAACTGGAATGGAAGGGTTACTTTTAACTAACTGTTTATTTAAAAACTGTGCAGCAAAAATGCCGGTCGTCGTCACGCGATATTCTGATCCATAATGTATAGCGATTTAATTTTTAATATGACCACGCTGTGATAAACCAAAAACATATTTAGGACAACTATTGGCAACTCAAAACAGTTTTTCGCAGCTTATTGTATAAAAACCTTACATTCGGGTGGATTATTCAATATACAGACATACTTTACACTTTGATATTTTAGGAGGGAAAGGTTTGCGAGATATTATTTTGGGTTAGATTAATGTTTCATGCAAAGTTGTAGATATGGGAAAACTCAAGCTTAACAGATCACGCGATGGTGACCTAATTTTTTTGGAAATCACTCCGTAAGTGAAAGTGTTGATACTCTTGATACAGCCGTTTTGATAGTTGAGTTTTGGCGATCATTAATCATTTTCTCGCATATAATAGCAGCATATCTTGATGCGACCAGCGGCGCCAGAAAATGTTTAAATGGGCTTTTTATGTTATACATCAATAGAACATTTGTTTTAAATCATTTTTATTTACTTAAGAGTAATTTTCGTCCCATAGAAGTATCATTTTAATAATTATATTTGTGTTTATTGGGAATGGAGAATATGCACTTCTCTCATAGTTCGAATAAGTTACGAATTCTGGGAGGTTTTGAACGAACAGTGTTATTGAAATTTTCAGACAAAAATGGGAACTAAGAGATAATCTGGCAGCACAGTTTCAATAATTTTTTTTTTCATTTGATTTTACGAATATCTGACTGGAAAAATAACGGGGTGTTTCGTTTGTCTTTAAAGGCCTTGAAACTAATTGTGAAAGCTATATCGTTTTGTTAATTATTATATATTTTATTTTTTATTTTACGGTGCTGTTCAATGTTTTTTCTTAGTTTATTGTGACAGCTCTAAACTACACTACACCATTTCCTACTATTTTCGAGGTTTATAGCATTCCGATGCGTATAATCCATTAGCGTAGTTTTTGTTGGAAGGCAGACAGATTTGCAAAATTTTTATTTCTATTAATAATTCTGCAGATAAAAATTATTGTGACTAAATATAGAGAAGAATGCAATTTTACCTATTTTACTTTGAGTAAAAAGTTTGATAGGATATGATTGTTATGGAACATTGACTACTTTTGGAGACTGACAAATTCGTCTCGAATCTATTAGATTTAAGCGAATGAAATAATAAAACTTTTACATTCTAGCAGTTAGAGTTACTCTCAGATGCCTAAAATAGCGATAATTTAAATTAACTTGCACAGAATTTGTTAACACATTGTTGTTGCAAGTCAATCAATTTTTCAGTGTATAATTCCAATTTTTTTCACGCCGCAGTTCAATTTGGATTAAACTTTTAAATTATGTTTGGAATTTCATATCCACTGCACATTTTTGCTGTTATGTATTACATTTTTATTTTACTTTAATATTTTTTCTGCATGCATAATATATTTTCTTAATTTGCTCTTAAACATCGTCCACCGTAAAGTCAGGGAATAAACAAGTTTCTTATTAAGCTTCAAGCTTGAACCATTCCAAACATTTAATATTAATCAAATTATACAGCACTTAAAATGTACCTGTCTTATAGGGCATTTATTAACTGCATTTTAGGTGTCATCCACTGAACAATCAGGATATTTCCGAAAGTATTATTTAATTTTTGCCATTGTTTGCAGTGAATAGCGCAGAACGGTGATTTAATTGGATTTTAGTAAATTTCATAAAACTCCAACAGTAAGCAATGTGAAGGTTAAAATAGAAAACAAAAGGCTTTAAAGCTAGACTTCTTGGGATCCAAAGAACTTTCGTTATTTAGAATATGTCGTTTTGCTAAATAGGAACTTTTTGCTTATCTAAAGCCAGCTTTAAAGATTCCTGCACACATAAATTGCTTTTCGCTTGAAGGTCGGTACTATTTTTATATTTAATTATTTGTTACATGAGACAGTTAAGCTGAACATGTTATAGGATTAGCTCAAATGTCTGTGTAAAATTACTGCATTAGGCTTTCTAGATTAGTATCCACCAAACCCCAATGATGTTCTGATGAATTTATAATGGAAAGTTTCATTGTTGAACAGAAAATATATTTTTTTAATAACAGAAATCCGGGTTTTTGCTTACAATTATAAATTTTACATTAATCTAATGTTATTAAACTGGGAATTGTTTAGCTATTTTCTTTTGAATTGGCCAATCGTGATAATTTTAAAGGACACAGTTATAATGTAAATGAGGAAGCACACCTGACAGACCAGAATTAATCCATGGATTAAATAAAAGTAACACCTCTAGGTAAACCGTAGAATCATTTGCTCACTAGTCCACGCTTTATGCACATTTTATATCCGAATTTCCTTATTATTCATATTCATATTTCACATTCATATTCTTAAATTTTCGTCGTGAGATTCACTTTCTTTCTTAGAGGCCTAATTTCTACTCCAGATTGATTTGAACCTTCTAAGTAACATTCAGCATACGTATATATTAATAACAATATAACAATGTTTGAAAGCTGTTTTGGATCTTTGAATGACCTGAAAATGTGTGTAAAAGCAAGATATTAATTTGTCATTTGATTTTTCATGCAGCAGACCACACATTTAGATAGTTATTTGATACGCTGCTTGCTGAAGTAATATATATTGTACAAACGGATAGAGCACACAGATAACCCCTTTAATAATATATGATTGTTTTCGGTATGTCCCTTCATACAACATCTTTGGTTGGGGAATTGACCCAGAAGCTGCTTTTCCTTGTTTATTGTTTACGCTTTGGTGCAATTAATTCATCCAGTCTGGCCGTACATCGTAGTGTATAAATAAAGCTCATTCTTGATGCCTTGAAGTTAAGTTGTTAATAAATAACAATTGAAATAACTGAACAGATTCACACGTATTTTTTTGCACATAACATGGTAAAAGCAGTAAAATTCAATTGTATTTTGAGCGTCCGCAGGATTAGGCCTGGCATTTCCAATGGTAAATTCAGCGAGTAAAAATGGACAATGTGCTCTTCTGTTTTGTGAAATGGAATAACATTGAATAGTTCTGGAAAATATTTAATCTCTGGAGTTTCGCGTGTCGGAACGTCATTTTGATGGAACGGTGTTGGAGCGCACCTCAGGTATATTAAAATCATGGCGAACGTCGCACGCCATATAGCGCAGCGTGTATTATACAACAAAGGCTCGTAAAAGGGGATTTTCTCGAAAATTTAGAATCGAATTTTCTACCAGTACCCTCAGCATCCTATATCGTGTGTGCTTTATTAGACGAACTTTGAATTTTTGATTAGTGCTCCTTCCTTTATGGATGGTAAATCAAGAACACACTGTTTTTCCTGTCTCCATGAGATCCAAACAACTGCTTTTCGTGTCGTCTATACAAAGTTTTTCGTCTGTAGTTACACCACACGTAAAGCGTCCAGATATATAATTAATAGTTTTTGGCAGCCAATCTAGATATTAAAAAAAACTACCTCTTAAGTCAAGCTGCGGCTTTTACATGCATATAAAATGTCTGTCGTTATAAGTATTGAAGAGGAATTTAACAACCATTGTTGAAGACAATTTATTTTTGAAACAGTAAAAGACGTAAAACATGAGAGGGCATTTTTGAGTTCAAGCCGGTAAAACAATTCATCCGACTATTTCGGTCACGATGAGGAGCTAATTTGATGACACATGTCGCGAAAAATAACTTTCCACTCTCAATTGACTTTCCACATTTATAATATAAATATAGGTCAGACCCAACATAGCTGACGATGCTTGGCAGGATCACACGGATGTGCTTTTAGTCCGAATTAATTATTTACGAATCTGATGAATAAATTTTGTCCTCTGGAGGCCAAATCGGTTTCTCATCGACTGTACAATAATAATTATAAATGCAGCATTCTGGATATTGACTACATTACGTTGCTTTATTTCACGGACTAATACCTTCATTCCCCAAGTAATATTTTATTTACTCGCTACATGTACCTTATTTATTAAATATCTATGAACCATTGTGCAGTAAATTTAGATCGATTTGAACCCTTTATATTTAGATGATTTCCATGTACAATCGTTTGGAATTAAATGTGAGCAAAATTAAGTAAAATTTTGTTGTTGAGATTTATCGAAATATTCTGTTTTGAATTCAATTGGTACTTGCCGCTAATAATGGTGGACCAAAGACCAGAAAGAAAAAAGCCAAAGGCCCGACAGGAATATTAATAATGAAAATTACGTTACATCAAGTTGTAGGTTTAAGTAAACTATGACGATTCGGCAAGCTCTTATACAAAAGGTTAGCACTGATAGGCATTTTAAAATGTAAGGTTCAAAAAACTCGGTGAGTAGAACGAATTTCAGCAGACTAGCTTTTAAAAAAAATGACGACATTATTCATGAGTGAGACTCAGTTTTTTGTTAAGGCAGAGGGCAATTATTCAGATACTTTCCGAAATGGGCTAAAAGCTTGAGCGGTTTACTAATAACCCCTGGTATTTCTGCAACATCTATATTTTAGTATTCACAAAATTGCTTATTGTCTATACATTTTCTCATTTCAATCAATCAAATGAGTACCTACTGAGCAGTTTGGTTTCGGTAACTTTCACTTTTTCAGTAGAATTTATTTGCTTGTGGTAGATAATACACTGGTTATTATGGTTTTTGCGTGTGTGACAATTTGACTTATTTAGTCGCCCCAATGAAGGTAAACTTGCGTTTGCGACACTGCTATACGTGTTAAGTTTTGAAGAAAATGCTTTAAAAATTTACCACAAAAACCAATGTTTGCTTTGATGCATGCTTCCTGTTCTTTTTCATAAATAACAATTAAAAGTGTACCAATATTTTTCTGCAGAAATACATTACGGCACATCTAATATACCCAGTGGAATATTCGACCTTTAGCGAAACGCCCTAAATATACAGAACCTGTATGTAATATAATGGTTCCCTCGCTCAAACTTGCTCGCTATTACTTATATGATGATAATCATCTGATTGGATAAGGTCAATTTAGATGTACTTAGTCATTACGAACAATTATGGTCAATGTTGAGATACGCCTATCCCATGTTAGGGCCTCCCTAAGTCAACACTTGATTGAGATTACACTACCTTTAAAGCTAATTCATAACATGTCCGATAATGTCGGCCGGGTTGGAGGAAACTCAATGTCTACTTTAATCGGTATAATAGATTACTTAAATTCAGTTTTCGGAAGAAAAAATAAATGGAGATTCGGAACGCTTGACCGCTTCGATGGTGGGACATTGATTGAGCGAGCGAGTAGTTAAATTCATATCGCTTCTACAGCCTCCGATTGGGAATAATTATTTATTGTAAGGATTTTTCGTTCAGGCATCTAAAAGCGTATTCATTTGAACTAAATCATCAACATATACGACTGAAATGATTTGCAAATGGGAATAGATTAATAGGTCAAAAGTTGAATAATTATCTAGTTTAGTTTAAGTGATCTGGAATAAAATTTATTTTTTCGTCAAAATTCCAATAATTTTCATTTTATATCGCATGTTTGTTCTTCAAACTTCTCAGCGACTTCCTGCAGCTTCATCCTTTGTCCTATGTCTTTCTTTCATTTTTGTTGTCTCGCGTACTTTCAGCAGTATCAGACGACTAGTTTTTTTCAGTTTGTTTGCCGATCTGTTACTAAATGATGGTATCAGTATGGTCCAGTTGTAGGGGTTGTTTGTCCATTTTGTCTGTAGCTGTATGAGTTTCTCAGAGATCTTTGTCATGTTTGTGCGTTCGTATAGTAGTTGGGTGGGGGGGTTGTGTAGTGGGTTTTGGGGGTGTCTTATTCGTGTTATTAGTCTTAGTGCAATTTGCTCTGTTGTTTGTGTATAACGTTTTGTCCTTTCTGTTCCGTTGGTTATGAGTACATGTCCAAAGTCTAGCAAGGGTCTACAAATAGCTTTATATATTTTGGTGGCGGTGTTTGTGCTAATTCCTCTGTCTTTGTAGGTTAGTGATCGGAAGTGTTTCGCTCTCTTCATTGTTTCTGCCCTGATGTTTCGCATGTGTTTAGTGAATCTAAGTTTGTGGTCGATTGTGATTCCAAGGTATTTTACGTCGTTTTTTGGTTGTGTCGTTTGGCCGTCTGCTGTTATTGTAGGGGAATCAGCGTTGAGTCTGTGGTTTGTGAGCAGAAGTTGGTTTTTTGACGCTAATTTTGTCAAATGCAGGGAAATGTGTTAGGAATTTTTGTTAATCGAATCCAACTTACCTCCATAACAGTGAATCTTCTCTGAGCCATTTCAAAGTACATTTCACATCGCTGTTTAATGGGCTAGTAAATTTTTATTTTTGCCTTCATATAAAGGGGCTCTACATTGCTCAATGTTCATTTTATGCACTGTCAATTCCAAGGGCTCAAGTCCAAATACACAACACGAAAGCGGCATCGACCGAGTGTCTCTGGAATGGTCCAATCGGTCCTTTCTTTGGATTCTCCCCCGAATATTTATTGTCAAAGACTTCCAGCAGCGATTTTTCGCCGGTCTCGGCCTTTTATTTTCTCGGTTTTCCCGGTGTCCTTGTTTTACGTGTGTAGATATATGACCTGGCCTTCGATTTTATCTCCGAAAGTTTAAAGTTGGCAAGCAATGGACTCCGGAAAACTTTTGTTTGGATTGGCGATTGTGTAGGTATGGGCCTGATAGGCTTCAAAGTTTATAGAATGGATTTTCTGCTCTGTTTAACTTTTTCAGACAAGTAATTCTCTATCAAAATGTTAACCTTTTTATTTTGTGAACTTTGGCGTTTTTCAAGGCATAGTGTGGCGCTCTATTATGGATATGGTCTATCGCTTTTCTTCAAGGAGACATGCCATCTTCAACGCAACTCTAATTTGCCTACAACTGAAAGGTGGTGCAGAAAACTTGATTTGTCGTTTTATTCGGATTTTTAATGCAAAAAACACGCAGTTGCAGTTTCCTTTATTAACTGAACACTTTGGTCGGTTTCAAGCATATCTACATGCTACCTGCTTACCATATGTATTGGTTCAAATCCAATGTAGAGTTGTGCGCGTTTTGTCTAATCTTTGAGCTTTTTGATCGCGCCATCATTGCATAAAGAAAATATTCTTGTTGGGTAAGATGCCTGTTAAATAGTACTTACAGCTTTGAAAAATATGGTTGGCAGAAAGATTTAGGTGGTAAAAATGTGCACATATCAGTGAACTTGTAGAGCTGAGCTTAGCATGCTTAGGTCTTTAAGTACACGTCCTATTTTTAGTATTTATTTGCTATCTGTTAAATATAACCTAAATACAACTAACACGCTACTTCTGACACTACATTTCTCAAGAGTATGTATTAACATGTCATACGACATCGTACAAAGGAGCAACGCGGTTTTTCTCTCTTTCCACGTCATTTCCACGATATTTTCAGTTGCTTGTTCTACTAGATCCCAGATCTGCACAATTCTTTACAGTTTAGTTATTCCTATTGACAAATATTATTATATTTGCATTTTCGGACTATTTCATATAATATGGTGAAAGGTAATTTACATTATATCTGCCGCATCGCTGTCTTTATTTCTTCTAAATGAATTTCACTCAGTGACCGAAAAATTATTGCATTTTTCCAACTTTCGGCTCTAATCGCCTATAACTTTTCAATTGCTTTGGTACAAACTCATAAGATGTGCCAAAACTAAGGCTTACAGAAATCCGTTTGTATTTATTTCACTTTAATTTTACCTGGATTTAGAAGAGTTGCCGTTGTTCTATGTATTAAACAATAAAAAATGAAATCAGAGCGCGAAACAGATAACTTTGGATCTGATATTAAAAATTTGCATAAATTTTAACCGACGTGTTACCGACGAACTTTTTATCGATTTGTCGTTTTTACAATTAAATAATTCGTAATTTTTTATAAAAAATTATAATATAATTGGCTAAATGTTTGTATATGTTTCTGTATACAGCTGGGCAATTGATACTAAAGTTGGAACAAACTCGACAAACTTACCAGCCAGCCCACTATTGCCGGTTTTATTACAAATTCCCATTATTAAAGAATTGCTGTTATTCAATTTGCCGTTTCGGTTTTTGCTTTCTCAATTGGAAACCTTTTTTTGCATTAAGTTGAAATGTCCGACGTCACATCCGGATAAGACTGCCGTATCGTCTTAGTTTATTTTCTTTTCGTAGAAATACATTTCCGTTAAATAAAAATATGAAGTTTACCTACTTTGAGATCTTTCTGTATCGCTTTCCGAAATAAATTCAATCGCCTTCCAAACCCGAAAACAAATTATATTAATCCAGCAGCAATTTTCTGTCGAAATCGTATATATTTGAAATGGAGTAAAAGAAAAATTGATTACCTCTAATGCAATTTTTAAAGACAACATTACTTCTACTTCGAGAAAGTGCTTGTAACTCAATAACTCGCCTTGATGGAGGGTTTTAAGGTTTCTATATAGATCCGCGGGTCTGTTGGGAAGCCGATTTTTCCTATTGACGGCTTTGCCTTTAATTCGAAAAGTCAATGGAGATTCAGCCAGTTGAAGAGTAGTTTTATTTAAAAATCCCCCTATTTGCTTCGAACGCAAAATACATGCTTAATAGAATAACGCCGTTCAATTAGGCTTATTTTCGATTTAGCTTTTTAGCAATTTATTATCTTTTGAGTTGAAGTTTTATTTTGAGCTGTTAAGTTAAAATCTACCAGGGGAATACTTCTCTGGAAAAAGACTTTGAAGCTATTTTCTTAGTGTTAAGTGGAGGATAAACTAATTAAGTTGTACTATTTCAATATTATTATCGAAAACTATTATAAGGGTAAACATTTTCTTTGACGTTCAAATTCTACCAATTGATCTTTCGATTTGCATTGTAACAATGCCCAATTAATTATATTTTTACATTTATAGGCTGTATATTAACACAACCCCCAGTAGTATTTATTTGAAAGACTTTTTCAGCAGTGGCATATTTTAATTGAAAGTTGGTTTTCTAAAATTTTATAGGTTTCATTTCATCTCTATGTGTGTTTTTCACCAAAGGCCCCTGGGGGTCGTTTTATAGTCGTTTTTTGGTCACATAGTAGAGGTATTTTTTCTTTTCAATTTTCCTTTGACATTGACCCTTCTCCATCTAACGGGACGGGCACCATAAATAATTCATTTTTGTCGATGGGTTTTTATTGTATAATCATTGGATCGGGTTTTTAGGGTTCTATTTTGGCCTTAGCGGCCATCTGCTTCCTGATTTGCTTTAATTTTTTATCACTAGTTGATAGTAGGTAGTATTTGATTATCATGTGGGAAGCCGGCGTCCTGGTTACCTTCCTATGTTAGATTCTTGAGACTTGCACTATCCGTTCATGTAATTTAGGGTCTCTGTGATCTGCTGGTAGAATCGTGAATAAAACACATACTTTTTAAATTACATTTTTGGGTCCTGTGGGAAATTTCAAGACAGAGCCTCAGATGGTCCTTGATGCCTGCCCTGTTTAAAGATAAATCTCAATTGCTTCGCATAATTTGTTCCGTTTTAATGAAATTGTCTCGGCGGCGTCGTTCGCAAAGACTTTTTTGCAAGGCGTAAGCTTCAAACCATCACTCTTTTCAGCTGCGACAGTAAGCAATCGAATTTTTCCCATTTTAACTTGATGCCCGATTTATCAGCTATCAGTTCTCTTGGTTTATAATGAATTCTGATCTGTTCAAGGATTTTTAAATTGAGTTTCTCGAATACGACGAAATTCTTAACAGACGGTTTGGGATTTACTTATCGCACGTAACATTCCAAAACTCTCTGGTTATTCACTTTTTTTATATGTTTTTTTATTCCCAAATTTTCGGCCATTCTTGTCCATTGTTGTTGGTTGTGTCAGTAAATAAATAATGCGATATTATGTCAGGCTTACGGCGATCTAAATAAATTATTTAAGCATTCTCCTATTTGTGTCAGAACTTTTTTGTTCAACCTTTTAGCAAGCTTTAATACAATTATTAAAACTGACAGTGACTTAACGAAACTTTCATAGATTAATAATCTAATTGCCATGTTTAATCAGAGTTTGGTCTATCCACAAGTCAGATTAATTTATGTCATGGAACTTTCTCGAACTTATAATTCTCCCAACTTCTCAGCAGCAACTCTTAATGGATAAGGGCGGAAGGGCATTTTATTTACCATCAATTACAATACAATTAAATTAAATGAGTAATATTTTATGAATGCTGAAGTTATTGTATGAAAAGTTGTAATAATAATAAACTCCAGATAATTTTGAGTATTAAAATAAATAGGCAACGGTAAGTGTTAAAGTGGAAGCGTAGAAGGTGCGGATCTAACAGCTTTCAATGCGGTTGGCCATTTTTGTAGATAAGCTGCAATTTAGTAGATAAATGTGTCTTGTTCCATTGGCATACTCGCCAATCTCTCTGGAGTAAATATCTATCTCACATTTACATAGCTTTGAAATGTATCTAGTTTGTCCTAAATTACTACCAGCTCACGGCAATTAGCTCTTGTTAATGTTAAGTAATGTACTGAGAAATATTTAGGGTCGACATTTAGCAGGGATTTGAAGTACTTTGCAGATGTTTGTAATAATGTGTTTTCATACTTTCATATACGAAATCTTGTTGAATAACTTCAAAAACTTTTATTTAATTTTTTGGATTAGCAAATATGTTTTCTTCGTTTCTCACCAAACGCTCTTCAGTCAGAGGGAACAAACGGTATGTGGATGCACGTTAATGTTCATACAATTAAATAACTTTTATCTTATATCTTATTATTCTTTATCTATATAACTTATATTAATTTTTATAAGTTTTCGCAACGCGATATTTTCTACCATTTTTCATACTCTTTTCCAACAGATTCGAAGAATTGCCACTGCTTGTGTCCCAAAAATGATCGATTGCTGGAAAATCAAATTTGTTTAGTCAATCAAAGAAAGTCGGTGTTTATCGCAATGATGATGTTTCAAATATAGCGAACTGATAAATTTGGCTATAAAATGAATATCAGCGCTAATTATAAAGAATAATGTAATAAATTCAAGCAAAAAATTCTGACGGTTAATTAAAATGTGAAAAAACTACCTGAATATTTCCATTTTGATCGAACTAATTGGAATTGTAGTAGTATTTTTACAAACATCACAAGCTCTTCTAATTGATTTTAATCTGCTTTATTTCAATTCGGTTTTCCAGATGGAAGGCAATCGCTTGTTTATGCAATGAAGCATTTTCAGATAATGTCCATCATTCTTTCCACCTGGTCGGCAGTCTTCCTTGATCTCCTTGATCACTGGTTTATTGTTCTGCGCCCTTTTTTGGTTGTCTGTCATCATCCGTTCTGTTTGCGATTATATTCCAAAATATTGGCTTTATATAAGTTCTGGTTTTATATAAGTTCTGGTTTATAAGTTCTGGTTTTATATAAGTTCTGGTTTTCATAAGTTCTGGTTTTGTTCTCCAAGCTCCTGGTATCCACTTAGCTCTATGAAATGTTATTTTTTACGTTTTTTATTAAATGATTCTTACTGTTTTGACTTTTTCATTGTGCGCTTCATTGACGTGATCTTTGTGGTGACCAACTGTGCTTCTATATATCCTCACTTCATCATCAAAGTTTAGATGTTTGTTCCCCTGTTAAATATTTTTAAAGCATGCTTATCATCTTTGCTTGTAGTTTTTTTCTCAGATCTCTATTGTTGGTCAAATTCGTTCTCAGATACTTCACTTAATAGGCCTGCTCAACGATTTCATTACCAATTTCCAATTTACGTCTGATTGACCTTTCGATGGTGTCATACATTTGCCCTGATTGATGTTCAGTGGTTGGCATTTTGGTGCAAATGGTGAAGTTGTCGTAATTTGTCCTCTGATTTCGGCATGAGTGCCGTGTCGTCCACAAAGTGCACCATGTGAAAACAGGTTTTTTCCATTTTATATTGTAATTTTTTAATTGTAAAATTAATGTTCTGGTGGAATTTTCTTGCTTGACTTGTTTGCTTATGTAGCAGTTTTGTGTGAGTACTAAGTATTATTCTTTAGTAGTGTGGTCTAATTGATGTATATCAATTTCTGTTGTAAATTGTAAGCACCGTTTTATAATTACCATACGAATTAAATAGCATTCAAAATAATTGGTCTATCGTTTAGCTAAGTCAGTACAATGTAGTATATTAATAGATATTAACCCGAATAGCACATGGCGTGTATTTTTGTGTTTCTGGAGTAAGTGTAATTGGACGGAATGGTGGTGAAATTTTAATTATTTAAAAGTCTCCCGGGCACTTTTGTGTCTTTATAGGGTTGCCTTAATTAGCCTCTCGATGCTTTTCAGGCGGTTGAGCAGATTTGCTAATTTAAGAATTTAGGAAGTAGTTTTGAGTCTTTTCTGTGAATTTTTATATTTTTATGATTGTCTTTAAAATTTTAAAAATAAAAAAAACATTTTGTACAAGACTACGTTATAGTCATGGTGTATAACCTTCCCATGCTTCATCCACATTTTCGTCGCCTTTATCTGTGATTGTATCAAATCGAATCCGGAAACGTAGGGATGGCCGTCGCAGGCTCAGCTCCGGTAAGGAAATCGCCCGGACCCGCTGGATGTCGCAGTAAATACCGGAATCGGAAACCGAGTCCGGAAATTGGACTGATTAGCGCTCGAGTGCTGCATGCTGATGGCTCATTGCTGATGGAAACCGTTACTCCAGAGTTTATAGGAGACGATATTCTCGATGAATATTTTAACTTCTCAAGACAAATTCGAAATCGGCAGCGAAATTATTCATTTGCATACAATGTTATGAGTCGTGAAATCGGCGACAGATGGAATTATGAGCGTTTTTGCACTGAAATGATGTTGGAAATGAACAGAATATTTCTCGCTATAAATTGCGCTTTAAATTCCGAATTAAGTCAGCAATTTGGTAGAAAAAGCTGCAGATCAACATTGAACTCACTACACAGACAGCGTAATAACCACTCAATTAAAAATCCCTTCGCACTAAAGGAAATATACATATTAACGTTGCTGAGTGCACTAGAATCACATTTATGTTGTATGCTTTTCGCTTCACATTATTCGCTATGTACATTTGTTCAAAACTTGTTGTTTTATCTTTTAGCGGCGCAACGAGGAAATTGAAATTTCTCGGGCTTTATAGGACTTTTTAGATCTCTGGGATCTATATTCGGTACTGCTGATGAGTTTATATGTGAGCAATTTTAACAAACTGTATTTTTTTTAGCCAAACGCTATTTTTTATGCATGGATAAATTCAATTTTAAGTTTGAGTGTGGCGAGCATCAGTGTTGTCTATACGTTTTACAAAAATACTGCATCCTATCAGTCAATTATTACTGGCCAACAATCACTTCATTAGCAAAAAAATTTCGTTGGAAAAAATGGTGTACCTACACGTTTTGCTAGTATTATAGTTGAAACTACTGTACTAAACGAAGAAAAAATGTGTCTTTCTGCTTTTAAAACTTTCTGATTCGTCCTATCTATCGAATATCAGTTTTTATCTTCGGGGAAGATCATCTAATTTTCTAAAAGATAGATTTATATGCTTTTTGTTATAAAAGCAATAAATAAGGGATTTATAAAGTGTTTAAAATCTTTAATTTTCGTCATTGATTCAGTATTATTACTTTTAATTTGCACAATCTTAATCTGTTAATTCAATATCTCTCCATTCAGCTAAAATAGCGAAATTTTACAATTTTAGGTTTCCTTTCACAATCATGGTTTAACAAATAAAAATTTATCAGGCGTTAATTGGTGGTAAATTCTGGCCATACAGGTTAAGTGCCACTTTTCTAATACATTTTAAAAGCAGTTAGTATCACATTACTATAAAAAATGCGACAATTAAGTTTGTTCCACTGTCTTCGTTTTTATTACGAATGTTTTTACGGGGGTAATAGGTATAATGACTCAATTTGTTCATCGTTTCCCTCTGTTTAGGTATTTTGACCGATATTAGAAAAAAAGTGTTTTGTATAACTCGGGGAAATTGTAAAATAATTAATTTTTGCTGTTTCAAAACTGGTCAAACAATGAACATGTTTCTTTGCTTTTGGACAACGGCAAGTTCCTATGCAGAGTAATCTTTCGCCTCGGTTCTAAAACGATAAAATTTGGTCTCCAAACTTGTCAGTATCGTCAAGACTCGTAGGCGCATATTAGATTAATCTACTTAAACTGGCTTGTGGGTAGACAGGGATTTTAACACTAAATATTCGCAATTAGTCAAGAGATGAAACTAACTATCTTAATTTATTTCCGGCTGGTTTTGGTTTTGGCTTTGCAGCTAATATCTTTCGCAACTTAATTATTGTCCCGTTTCAACTACGCAGAAATTTCAAATTTTTCGTCGCTTAGTTCTCTTTGCCGTTCAATTAATATTTTCTGCCGGTTAGTACATCATTAAGCCATTCGTGTCGGATTTAATTTGGACAGTATAGCTTGTCAAGTTTATCGTGAAATGGGCTTAACCAGTTCAGTGACTAGGATTTTGATCAATCAATTGGTAAATCAGAGTTTGCTTCAATCAGCATAACTTCGCAATTATAGTCTGATCAAGTAACACTTTGTTAATTTACTTACAATACATTTGTAATGACCAAGAAATTTATGTAGTTTTTTACACGTTAACGTTTCAGTCAGGTTGCCTTTGCATACTATGCTTTAGTTTGAATCTTGTTTTACAGTCACGATCTATCGGCGTATAGCTGCTTACAGCTAAACGTCTACGAAATAATGAATGAGTTCATTAGGAAGGTTTAGGCAAAAATAACACGTTCATATTCAGATAAAGCGTCAGCAAGCTTCTAGATACAAGAAAAGCCCAAAACTTTTCTTGGAAACACTGTCAATTCGATTCGAGTAAGTAAGCAATGCGACGTTCGTAAATAATTTTATTTCAATGACTGTCACTAATTATCAGCTGTGAATAGAACATTTTCGTCAATGTCCTCAATGACGCCCTCGACCTAAAAGCTCGAGCTTTTTGTAACGTCCTACGATACAATTTCAAGATTATTATCATTATCAATCCTCGATAATGCCTTTATAATAAAAATATAAAGGCAACGATCTAAACACCGCGTGTATAAAACATGCGAAATCAAATTTAGGCAAATTTTCTCTTTATGCGAGACGCTTTGACATTATAATTTAAAACACATTAGCCTAAATAGGGTCCGTGATGAAAATCCATATGTACAATAGTGTAGTAATGAAATTAATGATAATAGTGTCTTTCTTCTGGAAAATTACATGTAATATCAGAAGCAAATTTAAGTTGAGTAAGCCTTATTTATATATGGATACTGCTCTGATGTTTTTTTTTATGTTAGTGAACTGGTTAATAAATGCAGGCTGGTTCGCAGTAATTTTTCCTGTTTGGAGCACGAGCATTTAAGCAATAAATCCCGACTGTGGAGTTAGAAAATGCACGCAACTTATCAAACAGGACATGGACTCCATATTAGTTTGAAATAAGGGCCCCTAATTATGCAGATCGTTCCATTTCACACAACACATAGCCTGCATTTAGGAAATTTGCATTCCATGTCATAATAAGCACTTATTCGGGCCACCTAAAAGCAAATAGCGACTCGTCGGTGAAGTTCACGAAATAGGCTAAAGTCTCCCGGGCATGAAGGGCCTCCTGAGGCGAAGAGCTTCGAATATATTAGCATCTATGGAGCGTGTGATGGCCCCCAGGTGCGTGCTAAGACTGTATCGATTCGAAATCGTCCGCTTTCGGATTGGTCACGCTAATATTCCACGATTGCATCGCAATTTGATATCTCACAACTCGATATCGGTTTTATATTGGCGGATGTTGGTCAAGAATTTCGCAATAAGTAGTGTTGTGGAGTAATGGTAGTTCATTTCGCTGCGGTGGAAAACCGATCTGAGTATTTCTAAAACTGTCGTTTTTTTTCAATTTTGCCGTTAACATTTCGTGTAAAGTGGCATTCGTTTTGAGCCATTATTTTTGGAAACCGGTTTGTGTAAAAAGAAATACAGTCTTTTGAACGGACATTGGCTGTATACTCCAATATATTCCTGGGTTTCAGTCAATTTTATTGTTTATTATTTCAAATGTTACAAATACGTTTCGGTGTCTTTCTCCACCATCATCAGTTTGTGCGTATAGTTGTTTCTACCTTAACATTCAACTGGTCACTTTGAGACCAGAGTGACCAGTTGAATGTTAAGGTAGAAACAACTATACGCACAAACTGATGATGGTGGAGAAAGACACCGAAACGTATTTGTAACATTTTAAATAATAAACAATAAAATTGACTGAAACCCAGGAATATATTGGAGTGAATTGAAGTACAGTCAGGAAAATATACGAAACGATTGGCTGTATATGCAGTTTACAAGTTATTAAATAATTATTGATAATTTATTTGAAAAATTTTGAATATTTCGGGCCATTAACGTGACAATTGAGTATTAAGAGAATAACAACAGACCTTGGAGTGAAGTAAGTTCAGAAACTTTGCAAAATATGAATTTCGCATCAAAAGGAAAATTTTCGGGTGACATCTTGAATTGGGAAGTGGTTTCGTTAAAATTACATTTACTCGTATTTTTCTTTGTTACTTATTTGAGAGAAACTGTTGAACACTATGATTTATTGCTCAAGTTCGTTTTGTATGTTGCCTCTTCACATTTATCTTAGGCACAGGACGCTGAACGGTAACGGTTTAAATCAAATTTTAAATGCCCTGAAACAAATAATGTGTTTTATTTTATCCAGCGGAACTAGTTTTAAATTGTTGCTGACATTGTGTTCAGTCTCAACGTCTATAATCTTGGTGGTCTAAGTTTGCAAGGTCAATATTTAATTTTCAGTTAGTGATTTTGCTGTCGTTTGATTTATTTTTGCCTTTTCTTTGGCTTATTGTATCTGTAAAACTCATATATTATATAATACCTGAATTGATATTGACTATAGGTTGAGCAAGCGGAGCTAGGAATTATATTTCTAATTAATGTGTTTGAGAGTATTTGGTAATTTCCAAAGAAATATGTTATTAATGGGTACAGATAGGTACCCCCACTTGGATCTTACCACACAGCTAAAAATATGCATGTCACTTCGAAAAAATGTGTGTTTCCCTGTAGACCGGGAAACTAATTTTAAAGGCGACAAGGCACTATATTTCAGCGACGTTGCTGTATACGGAGTCATAACTCAAACTGGAAACTAAAACTTCGGATAGGTGGTATAATATTTTAAATGAAATAAAGTTCATTCGTAATATGGTCGCATTATACGTCCGTCCAGAGTAATGTTGCTGTTTTAATAGTCATAAATTTATAGGGAATATTATGAGGGGATTGTTTAAGGTATATACGAGCTGATTCAAAACAGCCATCATTCCTCTATAGAAGTTCTCCTGGACTATTATACGGTGTTAATAAATTTTAAGGTTTTTTATTCATAACTGGAATATTTATAAAAAAACTGATGACAAGTTTTCCACTCTAACCGTATGCTGACAACTATTGTTTGCTAGTGAACTATGAATTTTTACATTGACAAGAATTGCTGTACATAACAAAGATGCATTACACGTAATTTAACCGTCTATTTAAGAGAAATATAATTCTAAGTCACATCGTTGGGAGACGTGATTCAGTTTCGACGGATTTAAAGGATTTTGTAAACTATCCGTCTGCGAAAAACAGGGTAGAAAGCGCTTAGTTTTCCCACTTCTACTTATGCATTCATATCGATTATCTTTTATCTAGAAACTGCACCGAAAGACAATTTGTAAATTATAAAGCATCATATAGATATGTATTTTTGATTTTATTGTTGATTTTAGAACACACACTTAATATAGTCTCTAACCGCCACCAAAATATATAAAGCTATTTGTAGACCCTTGCTAGACTTTGGACATATACTCATGACCAACGGAACAGAAAGGACAAAACGTTATACACAAACAACAGAACAAATTGCACTAAGACTAATAACACGAATAAGACACCCCCAAAACCCACTACACAACCCCCCCACCCAACTACTATACGAACGCACAAACATGACAAAGATCTCGGAAAGACTCATACAGCTACAGACAAAATGGACAAACAACCCCTACAACTGGACCATACTGAATCCCCTTTGCCTTACAAGACCAACCAGACAATCCCGCTTCCATTTCCCTACATTAACGCTACTCGAACACTTACAAACGCAACTGACTAGTGGACAATAAAATAATCTCTTCTTGCCACTGAAATTTTATTTAATAATATCGTTAACCTAGAATAAGAGAATCTTCATATTTGTTTTTTTATTTAGATTAAGACTACATGTTAAACAAAATTACTACATTAAACAAGGGCAGAAAGACCGATAAGTCGATAGCCTTTTTTAGAAATAAAGATGTTTACTACTACTACTATAGTCTCAAAATATATATAAAATTCGTCAAAAATGTTTCCATTATTGAACATTTCATCGTTTGAAAATAATGGTTCTTAATAGAGTTGACATGTTCGACAAATAAGCGAAGGAAATGTGTCCTTATTTTTCTTGTGCTCCCCGATTAAGTCCAAATGACCTTTTCAAAGGAATAATGAATATTAAAAATAGCAGCAATCCCGATTCATTAATATGGTTGGAGAATTTTTACTTGTTAGATAATGTCTAAATGACAAATATAACAAAAAAAAACTTTGGTTGTATTGTACATTAAAATTATGTGAGGATAAGCATTGACACGAGTGTTCCAGACCTGTATTAAATGTGATTTGATATAACCACCATGATGTTTATATGTTACACCACGATTGTTGGCGGTCGTGGATCTGGATTAATAACATTGATCCAGATGCACAATTTAGTTTTGTCGTATGTTCTAGTGAACCGAACGTTTAAACCAATTTTTGGCCATGGATATTGGAAACAATACAAAAGCTTACAAGTTCGGAAACGAATTTAATCATTCTCAAGTTTATCCTGTCGCCTCGACGGAAATCTACGTAGCAATATGACGCCGGCGCTCACGAGATCTGATATGCATTTTTAATAATACGGAAGACCCCGAAAGTTTAAAACTCGTTACGTTTGCTTGGCACGCCACTTCGTGTTAGAGCATAAGATAACCTATCATAATCAACATCACACCCAAAACCAGCCGGGACTGAATTTTCTAAGAAACGTTTTAACGTGAGTCTCCGCCAGTTTGCTCGACACGTTTGCGTTATTAATTTTTTACGTGCCTTTCTACCAACAGGGAAATATTTCTTTTATCAGATTTATCTAGTTTCGAACTCAGCCATTAAATTCAATTTAGGAATAGTCGGCCAACGGAGAAAACATTTCCTTTCGTCCACGTCGAGTTTTTCGTGTTTGATTTTAGGTCATTAGAATGCGCTTTCATCTTGAACATCAATTTGCAGGTGAATAACTTGCAATGCGGCAAAGGTTTGTATGCATCTCCGTTCTGGAAACCTGTAAATCACCTAAATTAGAGTTTCCAAGTAAGTTTAGTTAACGTTCAAGTTGGTATACCTGCTTCTTTGCTCTATTCAAATCACATTTGGAAAAGTTATTTCATTTTCGATCTCGCCTTTGGTTTCATTTCCTTTCAACATCAATTTATTGAAATTGAAAATTAGATTGTAAAGAATCCCTTGTAGCTTTGCATGTTGTTTGTGTCTTTAGCTGAAACTTTTTTGAAGTGTCTAATTAATCTTAAAAATCGGCACGCACTGAATGATTACGGTCTTTCTGCATGTCTTTCGTGTGGACATGTCATTTGCCAAAAACCAAACCATTTTGCCCATCGTCTTATTCGAACTCAGTGGATGCCGTTTTATACATAATTGTAATGTGTTATATGTTCAATTTTGAATGTGATATTTTAATGCTTTCATGGGAAGGTTGTGTGTTTTTTGACAGTCAAATACTCGCATATTAAAAAAAATATTTAAGTTCTGTACATAAGCTCTTTGCGACGATTGTATGATTGCATCAATCTTATGTACATGGTGGTAATTTACTCTCATTATTGGAGGTTCAGTTTCTGTTGATAAAGAATTATATCTCGTCTCTTGTGGAAGAGCGAATTCTCTATATATTTTTTCCAGTGTTTGCAATACTGCTTTGATGGACAAGTTCTTTGTTGTGACGCACGAATTTTACTACTGATGTCTTTCTGTACTGTCAGTTATTTTGCTCGCTCTGGGTAATTCATTTCCAGTAATTTTTCGTCCTTTTCGTTCTGTTTGGCTTCTCATTTTTTATTCGATGTCACCCTGCAATTCCCTGTGCGCCGTGATTGTATTCTTTTTTCTTCTTGTCTCTATCATCTGCACTATTTCCTCTGTCTTCCACGTCTGACTTCGATTTTCTGCAAACTTCAAGGAATTTTCTTTAATCTCCGCCACCGCTTTACCAAGTGGATTAATGTGCTCTTCCGTGCTGTTGGGTTCCATCTCTAATTCTCATAGTGGTCATTCAGGGTTTTCCTTAGTCGGTGTTCCTAGACGGTTCCTAAAAGTTTTTGTTTTATTTTCTTGTAGGTGTTTCTGTTTTATGCATTGATTATCAGCGACTGGATAGGATTTACACTTGTGGTCTCCTCCTGCGATCAATGGGATGCAATTTATTTCGTTTTCTACAACCACGTCTTCACTGTGGTTTCTGTCTTCGAGCCCATCTGATGGAAAATGATGGTCGTTACATTTCATACCTGATTTTGCGTTGAAATCTGCCATCAATGAAAGTTGTTCGATTTCGGTGTTTCTTTATGGTCCTGGGAATGCTTATACTTTTTCAGCATTATGATCGATTATACATTGAGTTGAAGTATTACACTTAATCATGTTGGGGGTCACTTGAAAATAGTTGATTTGTTTGAAATGGATTCTGTCGTTTGTGGAAAAGCAAAATCGAATAAAAACTTCAAACCTTGTGCATATTATTGCCACGTATATTGAATATATAGGGCTTGTTTTTTTTACATTGGAGTTTTGTCACTCACTACAATAGTCAGCCATTGCTTAATACTTTTGCTGCAAATAAAATTTTACATTGTTGTACTCCAATGTACTGCTTGAGGATCGAAATTAAATAACTAAAAGGATAACGAACATTTCGAGAATTCAAAAATATAGAAAGTCTATCAATATGAGCATTCAAAGTGTATTATTCGAAGAAGTAGTAAAAATGTATTAAACTCTCACTGTCCACTCATAGAACTAAATTTACCACTCTTTTATGGCGGAAGTTGTAATCTAGAATATTTCGGAATGGGGCCTAACAACGATAGATTGCATGTTCGGACTTCTGATTTTTTTTCTTCATTAGAAAGACGGAATATTGAAAAGCTCCCGTAAATTACACCAAAAACCGTAGATATTATACAGTCCGCTTTTCTTATCGAATAGGTCGAGGTCAACTAGGCATTTTTCATAATATTATTTAAGTTCCGTTGGCGTTTGCACAGCGTGCTCACGTGAAAAATTGCAAGGAAAATGTACAAGAACACTTCGCATTATAATTTATGGGATATAATCGATTTCACACACGGGGCAATATTTCTGCTGGTATGACGCTATTGAGAGGTTCGGAATATTTTGCATGCGCCATTTCACCCGTTATTGATAGCTGTGTCTTAATTTGAAAACAGCTCAAAGGTGGAGCCCAGGTTTCCCCACATAACTTCAACGACTTCAACAGCCTGAAATATTGTACAGTTCATCGCGGTTCGTCGCGTTTTAAATCGACCGAACCCTATTTTCATTAATTTTCCAGGCAATAAATTCAATGCCAATTAACAGAACAGTTTAGTTTTCGAACTGGGACAAATCTTCAAAACCTTTCAAGACCTTCAATTGCCGTGGCTTAACGTTGAAAATTTGTGTTTTTGCTCAAACTAGTTTATGTCCTGTGTTGAATACTTACACGTCGGAATATGATCATTTCCTTTGAAAATTGTACACATTTTCAATTTGGGACATACACTTCTAACCAAGAAAGGATGGGTAAAATGGCAAAGTTACTAATTTGTGTTAAAATAGTGTTTGTAACGTTTTCAAACTAGAAAAGGTTCCGTACGTGCCTGTAAAGACAATTATACACGAGGCATGTTCTAAATTATTTTTACGTTGACTTTAAATAAAGCAACATGAAAAAGGTCATCATATTACCATCACGCAACTCACTTTCTGGCTTTAAAAATAAAATCATAAACGAATAGGTGGTTGTTCGATTCTTTATGTAGGTACATGGCGAATTTCATATGTTCTTCCAGATAATTAGTGGCGATTTTCAAGAAAACTGATTGGAAAAATTCAGCAATTGATTAGAAATGTTTTGTATGGAAGTTTCACGTCTTCAAATCAGCAGTAGATGGAAACAATCGTCTGAATTAATTATCGTTTTATTTGTGTTTAAGAAAATGTTGGTTTCAATATCGGTTAATTAAGTTCAAGAAAAGGCAGTTTTTCAATTAAAAATTGTCATATAAACGCGGACAAAGTCTGCACGCCGTTCAATAATGAACTAGAATTTATTGAATATTTTCATGATAGTAGTAGTAGTAGTAAACATCTTTATTTCTAAAAAAGGCAATCGACCTATCGGTCTTTCTGCCCTTGTTTAATACATGTAGTCTTAGTCTAAATAAAAAAACAAAGATGAAAATTCTCTTATTCTAGGTTAATAATCTTATTAAATAAACTTTCCAATTCTAATGACAAGAAAAAATTATTTTATTGTCCAGTAGTCAGTTGCGTTTGTAAGTGTTCGAGTAGCGTTGATGTAGGGAAACGGAAGCGGGATTGTCTGGTTGGTCTTGTGAGACAAAGGGGATTCAGTATGGTCCAGTTGTAGGGGTTGTTTGTCCATTTTGTCTGTAGATGTATGAGTCTTTCCGAAATCTTTGTCATGTTTGTGCGTTCGTATAGTAGTTGGGTGGGGGGGTTGTGTAGTGGGTTTTGGGGGTGTCTTATTCGTGTTATTAGTCTTAGTGCAATTTGTTCTGTTGATTTGTATATAACGTTTTGTCCTTTCTGTTCCGTTGGTCATGAGTATATGTCCATAGTCAAGCAAGGGTCTACAAATAGCTTTATATATTTTGGTGGCGGTGTTTGTGCTAATTCCTCTGTCTTTGTAGGTTAGTGATCGGAAGTGTTTTGTTCTCTTTATTGTTTCTGCCCTGATGTTTCGTATGTGTTTAGTGAATTTAAGTTTGTACTCAATTGTGATTCCAAGGTATTTTACGTCGTTTTTTGGTTGTGTCGTTTGGCCGTCTGCAGTTATTGTAGGGTTTTCATGATATTGATATACAAATTCATCATGAATCTTTACAAGGTTCAATGCATAGTGAAATAAAACCCTAAGATTCACGAACTCTGTGTACATTTTGCCTGTGGCTGAATCTGTTTAATTTATGATATCTACAAACAAAATTTTAAACCTGATGCTTGCGAAACTAAGTAGCTTCAAGTAACGATTTGTAGTTGTCCAATACGAGAATTGTGATTTATAAGTATAGGAAAATTAAGGATAATTGTTGCATACATAATTTGATTTAGTTTGCTTGATATCTCAATGTAGTCTTTCAAAAGTAGCATATTTCGAGAAGTTTCTAAACAATTTTATTTACAATCGTTTAATGGTGAATTTTGAATATCCAGACGGCTCACTCATTTAGTATTTGTATCACGCAGAGCTGCCGTTATGCTACACGACTGGACGTTCCTGCTGTTTCCATCTTGGAAGTGTGTGTGTATGAATTTAGTATTTTAGTTTCTTGTCACGTTGTTCTCTTTTGTTTTTGAGTCCCATAGAGCTAACGTGTGATTTTTGGCGCGTTTCACCTGAAAACGGATACGATAGTAAATTGTTTGCAGAACAAATAGATTATAGCACAGTTATATAAGTTGCCAAATTCAGTTGTTCTGAGTCTCCCTTCGATCGTTCAATTTTTTTTATAAATGCCTGGAAGAATGTTTGGTATAAGAGAGCCCAAAATGCAATTCAAGGCTGATGGTTGATGGTAGCATTTTAGGTCTTGGCCCATGGAAGATTTTTTATTAATAGTAACTTCTTTTCATAAAATGTATAAAAAGAAAATTTTTCTGTGTAATTGCAGCTTAAGTCGGAATCCTGTATATGTCTAAATGTATTGTTGGTCGAAAGTATCGTGCGATGTTTGTGTTTGTTTTAAATGCCGATCGCGAATAATCCAATTTCACCACTGCTAAATTAATTATGAAATCGCAAAGTAAAAACATCAACTACTAAAACAGTCCTTCGATAAATGAAAAAATTCAGATTTCCCTGTTAACGTTCCTATTTTGTCTCTATTAGCCGGAACTCATTTATATTTCTGTAATATATTTTCTAGTATGAGATAATTATATTTGTTTTAAAGTCATGTGAACGTTTTAAACAGTTGCATCCCTCTAATTAAGCCGGTAATCCTGGTTTATTTAGATCCACTTCTGAATAAGAAATGAACATAAAATTAATTCTATAAAAAAAGAATTTCGTTAACTAATTGCTTTCAAAGATAAGTGACTTATTTATTTCCTTCCAGAGCTGTGCCAGTTCACATTTAACTATCAACACACTCATATGTATCAAGTTGAAGTCTATTCACTTGCGCTTAATCCAACTGTAAAAACGTCCAAAATAAAAGCTATCGATTGGTTGAATCTTCTCTATCGGTTCAATCCGCCGGCACCAACGTCAATAAAGCCAATCTAATTCAATCTAAGCCATTTTTGCTGCAATTAAAGTGAACATTAAATGGGAAAAGGCGCCACTAAATATCAACTATCGGAGAGCTGATGTTATATTTACCAGAAACAAATTTACTTTTTGTCAGAACGGGAACTGTTAAACCTTCTTTATGGCTTATAAAGCTTTATCTGTGCGGAGCTAACGCCGCAAAGCTGTTGGCTGAATTGCGCCAATTTGACCGGCGGTTAATGCTAAAGGGCAGGACTCGAGAAAAGGTGACAGTTTTTGGCTAATGGCCTAATTGGGTGCAAAATCTCAAGCACACAAGGAAATAGTCTCGGGAAATTAGTGGACGAATCCGAAACAGTCTATTAGGTGCCACGTAATTACGAAAGTTTGAGAGATCGTAATGCCCGTTTCATAATAGCAAACTTTTTTCTAAAGCTCACCGGGGCCTTCAAAATTTAGTTTTTATTGGATGAAACAAAAAGTCGGACCCCCCACTAATGATTAATGACATGTATATTAAAGTTGTGGAGTAGCAGTTCCCTAAAAGTTCACAACTTGAAAAAGAGGTCGTCCTGGCGTTGGCTTCTTTAATTGACAGGCCCTACTAACTGATATAAAGTTAGTTATAAATTGAAGGACCCGAGTGTCGCTTATGATAGGTGTAATTAATGTTTGCTTGCTTCCAAGGGGTGTATCATTTTCTCCGGGTTTTTGTGGTAAATGGTCCATTAAAAGTGCAAAAGTGCGATCATTTTAAATGTGTGTTGGTGGAGACCCCATAATTAAGCGATAGGGCGAGCAATTTTATTGCTAATGGTCCGAACTGAGTACTGGTTTATCACTGTTGGTTTTATGTGTACTTTTGAGACTTTATACATGATTTAGTCGAAAAGTTTCATTTAGTTCATTTTCACATTATGCATCATTTTCGATTACCTAAGTTAAAGTCTTATATTGTCACGGTCTGGTGTGCTGTGGAGTTGAAGCTCAAAAGGTTAAGGCAGACGAGTTCGTGGTGCTTTAATTACAATAAATGTATTTGCTCGTTAAGCTGAGCACGTACTAGATGAGTACGGCAGCAATATCGGCAAAGGGCTAATGCTGGTTCGGAGGCTGAAAAATGTGTTTTCGGACCATAGTAACACTCTAGCGGTAAACAGATGCCTAATTTAAACTTTTCATTTTCTCGTATCAGTGGTACTATATCGAACTAGTATAATATTGAGAAAGAAAATCAGACTTTATTACTTCGAAGCACTACTCCAACCCAATTTGAGGTACAAATAAAATTTGAGCAATATATAAAGTTGTTTGATGGCAAGTTTTATATAAACTAGTTCGATAATGTGAAATAATTCGAAATGATAATGATATTTTTATTTTCATTCTCGATATGGCGTTTCAAAATTGGCGTCATTCCTCTGGGGATGTTTTAGGAGTACAGGAAAAATAGTAAGAAAAAATAATTGTTATTAAAACTGAGATATTTGAAAAAAACTAGATCATAACAATGGCACCAATGTTTTCATGGTAATCTGCCTCATTCACATTACGTAAATTTCTGTTTCTTCGTAATTATTGAAAATTGTAGTGACCATGCGTAAACACAAAACAAAGTACATATTTTGAGGTTAGGATAACGTTGTCACTTTACCGTCAGTGCTGCCAACCTTTTTGGGGCACATGAGTGGTATACCTAAACTCGCCACAGATGTAAACAAAGACCTCCTGTGTAAGGTTGTCTATCAATGAATAATATTAATCAAATAATATACAATTAAGTTGTTAAATCACAAGAGGTTGACGCAGTTTTGCCCGTTTAACTCCTAACATGTTTGTGCCCGTGTCACATCACTTTATTGTGCACTCTTCGCAGCAGTCTCGGCTCACATTTTGAGCAGCTTCTCGTATTCCGTTAATTAACTCCTGCTCAATTTGTACCGGTGTTCGGAAGATCAGAGGTTTAATGTGTCCTTGTGTCCTGTGTATCTTACATACATGGTAGGAATCGGCTACATTCTTCGGGGGAGTTGACGCCAATTTTGAATCACCCTGTATTGCAATTGCACTTCATCGCTTAATTACATAAATGAACTTCAGGAAATGTAGTGGCGTTCCATGCATATGTATACTTATTTAATAACAACATGCATATCTTTGATCTCGACTTGAATAAATAAACGAATCTAATAATGCTAAATTGTGGTTGCTTTGATTAACAAACCAACCGCATTCGAAGTTGGACAGAAATCCTATTTCGAATATTCGTTAGAATCAGATTTTTTTCAAAGGCTCGATAAAACTACTTAGTAAAATTAATTTACCTATCTTTTTCAGGAAACTGTCTAAACCCAAAAGGAATACTCAATTATTACAACCACGTAATTTCCTTGCAGATAATGTTCCGAATATGAATATCAGCGTTGGTTCTTTCATTTGTAAGGACCACATACTCGATTTTCAGAATTACGTCCGTGATATTCGATATTTGTTTTGTACCGTGTAATGTTTATCTCTCTCTGTATTTATCTATAGCTCTATTTATCTGATAATCAACGAAAGCGTTATGGCCTGGTCTTCAGCAATTCCATTAAAAGCATTTTTGCCTCCAGCAGCAAATTCAAACCGATTGCAAGATTTCTCTAAATTCTATTATTCCTTTCTTTCGCAAGTTCCACCAATTTCCATTGAGGTTCCTTTGCTGAATAGAGGCGGGTCGTTTGTTTGACTTCAAATTGAAACCGCATAATACGGCTAACGAAATCAAGTACAACGAACTGAAATAAAGTCAAATTAGTAGGCTAATAAGCAGAACGGTCTGTGTCGCCCATCCCTTTGGTAACTACTTTTCAAAGCCCTTGAAACTTTATTAAGATGCCAAGAGAAGTTTTGAAATGCAAATTAATCAGCTGAATGCGGCCCGTGGGAGGAACGATTTCGTTAAACAATAGCAATGTCTCTTGCATTGAGGACTATTCCATTTGAGCACATTAAGAATGTCTGGATAATACTGTAAACAACATATATGATTGTGCAGGTCTTAGAAGTACGTTTCAAGAGTTGTTGCGCTTGTAGCAGAGAACTAAAGGATTTTGGCTTAGAAGATGTCATTATTAACAAAAGCTAAACTGCTGGAAAGTTCGCATATGTTGCTCACAAGTCTGACTTGAGAAAACGACTGAATTAGGTTTGTATTTATTTACAAAATGGTCTGAATATGTATCGGATCAATATGTTTTGCTCTACTTCAGTTTAATTTCCAGTTCAATATAGTTCGGTTTGTTGCTTGCTTTTTTAATTAACGCTCTATATTTTAATTAGTAAATAAACTGCCATGTAAATGTGGTACTGTTATATTTATCTCTTAGCGAACAACGTGTTGGTGTTCTGTTTACTGTTTGTTCTTTGGCAATTAATATTTTAATAAAAGTGGCGGTAATTAATAACTTTTAGTGGAGCTTTCCCGGTTCAGTGCAACATTTAATATTAAAGCCTATTTAACTTTATTACGGATAAAACGGCGAGTCTTGTGCCGTTCGTTTATTCGTAATCTAATTTTTGTCGGCAAAAACTTCGACATGAATATTCAATTATTTTGCGCGCGGCTACGAAAGGAGCAAACGCTCAACATTAATTTCGGTTATTGTTTATCCGAACAAAGTAAAACTGAATAATGCCATCAACTGAATAGGCAAACTAGCGTTAGAACGTAATCCCGTATAAAGCTTTCATTAACGGAGGCACCTACCTTGTTTTTGCTCTACCACGATTTTCGCTCTTATTCATTTTGTATGACTTCACTGAAAACTGTTCGCCTGAGGTCATCGAATTAGTTCAAAACTTTGTTGCTCCTGATATTTGCTTCCTCCATGTTCCAACTTCACGGCGTTAAATAACAAACAACTCTTTTAACAGATTTTGCTCTGGAATAATTACTGTGGCTATAATTACTCTCTTAAATCTCACATTGAATGATAATATCATGTGGGTCTGGATAATGGGTACCTAATTATTATAATGGTGGGATAATGATAGTAGGTACCTAATTATTATAATATTTTGTTTGTCGTATTTCCGTCAATCCTATAAACTCGTGCATGACCTTTTACTAAAGTTTATATTGCTGATATGAACATCAATAAAATATGAGGTTCTAAGAATATTGACTATAAAAGACTGTTCTGCAGTTTGTGCTCATGTGAGCTCAGGCTTTCACTAAGTAAAATCGAAAAGGAATTTGGCTGGTTCCATTTTGAAAAAAATCCTAAAACATTTATCTGATTTCATTGTTTCTGATGATTAAATATCGTGTTCCTGATATTCGTGCATATTCAATAATGTATCGAGATCAGCGTTAGTCAGTAATTATGAAAAGTTAGTAAGACTGAAGGAGAAATGGAAGTACTACAGCTATTACTTGCTAAAATATCGAATCTGAAAAAAAAGGCAGGCTTCCATCAATTTTTAATTTAAAATTAAAAATTCAATGTGTTTTTCAAACGTACCCAGTTTGACATGCTCGATTCGAGGAAATGTGTTTTGTAAATGGTAATGTCAGCTTTGTTACGTTCTTGTGAGAAAGCTGCGGAATGTCGAACTAAATATTCTAACAGTATTTCTAAACCGTCGTTATTGCCAAGAGCTTTGGAGAATCCCGAATTGAATCCAGAAGTAATTCCGTATAGTGGACGATCAAGACCATTTTGAGACCCTGTCATGCAAGAATAAGCACTAAAGAAGCCAAGGAACATTTTTCCATTATTTTTTTGAAAAGTTGTCAGGAATTAGACTTGGATAGTATTCCATGTATTCACTAATTAAAGGCTACATCAATATAATTAAATACAACCTTAGAATATTAAATTGGAATAAACAAAGATATCTGTTATTAGCGGGTCATATTAGGTATTGATCTAGATATTTCCAGGCGATAAGTACGTATGTACAATATTATTTTTATGTAAAATTATTATGTACCTTGACTGTTTTCTTTATTGCTCTTGAACTTGTTATTTTTGACTCAGGAATTTTTAGAAAGGACTTGGTAGTAATTTATTTTATAAATTGGTAGTATCTAAGTTCATCCAGGATTATTATTATTAATTATCAGTGTCAGTAGTATTCAAAACGTGCATACGGCGGGTTTTATGATTTATACATTTCTACCCATTATACAATAAAATGTGTGCAATTCTGTATCACTGGATTCAATATTGCTAAAACTGTATGTTTGGACTATTTCTTGGTTTTAAGTCCTGTTTTCGAAATAGCAAATTTCAACGATTTGAATAATCTCAATAACATTGGATTTGAACACGTATTTTAAAACAATTATAAAGAACATTAAAATACGCCTTGGCCTATTAATCATTTTTCGTTCTAAATTTCTTTTTCAAGTGCAACTTTCCATTATAATTTCCTCAGGATATGGCCCTACCTGTCCTGAATTTCATTAGAAATAATTTTATGTATAGAACTTTCAGCTTATTGAAGCGTAATAGTTCTTCCACTGTCTCACTATGGGTATACGAAATCAGTGAAAATTCAAGTCGATATGTTAAACTGAAAGTAACACCGGTTATTGAGATACTTTAATATTAATGTTCCAGAAAAGTTAACTGGCTCCACTTGTACAATTGCAAACCTTTTGTTTCTCGGAGAAGAGAATTTGAAAAACTTGTTAACATTATTTTGACGATTTATATTGAAAAGCAAATTGCATTTCGCATAATAACCGAATCACTAACTGCAACCGTCATTAGTAACATGCATATTTTACGTTAGATTTATCAAATCCAAGTCATCTTGCCATCTGCTGATTGTTCCCGATTACTGTGGTTTGAATGCACAGTTTGCATCAAAAGGCAGATAGATGTATTGACACTTACATTGACGATATTGAATACCCGATTAGATCTTTTGTAATCAAACCATCTAATAACGAGTCGAAGCCGAGACCGAATTCAAAACAGATATCAGAAGTTTGTGATTTATATCAGCGTCTGTCAAGCGGAAGCGTGATTTATCAAACTGGATGATAAACTGAGCAGTTCATATCAATTTAATGGCAGACATATATCTCACCTAGCTTAATAAGACCGGATCGCTATCTATCACGTTGTTCCCTGTATTTTCAATGTGGTGTCTAACAAAAATGTAAACAAAAATTTAATTAAACATAAAACCTCAAGCGTGTGCCTTCCAGACATTGTGTCTTGGCAAACATTTATTTACATGGTTTTGCCGCTCCAGCATCTAAAACATGTAGTTGCAAGTATAGTAATTACACTATCTAAGACGATCTGAAATCGTAGCAGTGTAGGTAGAATAGAATCGACCTCATTACTTTTATAACAAATTTCTTTTTACGAACCCTGGTTTTCTTTATTTTTCGTTTTAATGATCCTCTCCTTGGGGGTAGGTAAAGAATATTCAAGTATTACGTTGCTTTTATTAAAAAAGCTTACATTGTTAAGAGTAACAGGAAACTTGATATACTGTGTTACTTAAAGTGGAAGCAGGAAACGTGGCTAAGATCCATTACTTCGTGACCTGTTTTGCTGAAATGTATTAATGTTTTAAATACGCTTTTGATGATACAAATACAATTTCGGAATGACTAAAGTGAACTCATTATTAAATTTAAGTTGTTTCATTTTCTGTTATTTATCAGTAGCATCTCGGTTTTTGCTCTTGTTTCTTTAGATAATTATTTGTTACTAACAAATTTGTTTGTTTGGTCGTACCCTTCATAGCTGTTTTTACGGTTTCTTCATTGATTTTATTTTGCTAGATTTAATGTTGAAGTGTTTCACTACTTTTTCATATTACCTTAGAACTTAGGCGTGTTGTTTCAACCTCAGGTTAAACAAAAATGTACACATGTTTACATTTTTATATCGGAGCAACAAAGGATGTGCACATTTTCTGGATCACTAATCAATTTAAAGAATAATGTATGACTAGCTTGTACATGACAAAACTACTGAGAGAGCAGCGCAAAGACTCCAAACACTAACAAACAACACAATGACATGGTTTTATAAATGGAGACTAACACTAAACGCGTCAAAAAACCAACTTCTGCTCACAAACCACAGACTCAACGCTGACTCCCCAACAATAACTGCAGACGGCCAAACGACACAACCAAAAAACGACGTAAAATACCTTGGAATCACAATTGACCACAAACTTAAATTCACTAAACACATACGAAACATCAGAGCGGAAACAATAAAGAGAACAAAACACTTCCGATCACTAACCTACAAAGACAGAGGAATTAGCACAAACACCGCCACCAAAATATATAAAGCTATTTGTAGACCCTTGCTAGACTTATACTCATGACATATACTCATGACCAACGGAACAGAAAGGACAAAACGTTATACACAAACAACAGAACAAATTGCACTAAGACTAATAACACGAATAAGACACCCCCAAAACCCACAACACAACCCCCCCACCCAACTACTATACGAACGCACAAACATGACAAAGATCTCTGAGAGACTCATACAGCTACAGACAAAATGGACAAACAACCCCTACAACTGGACCATACTGAATCCCCTTTGTCTTACAAGACCAACCAGACAATCCCGCTTCCGTTTCCCTACATTAACGCTACTCGAACACTTACAAACGCAACGGACTAGTGGACAATAAAATAATTTCTTCTTGCCACTGAAATTTTATTTATTTAATAATATTGTTAACCTAGAATAAGAGAATTTTCATATTTGTTTTTTATTTAGATTAAGACTGCATGTATTAAACAAGGGCATAAAGACCGATAGGTCGATAGCCTTTTTTAGAAATAAAGATGTTTACTACTACTGTATGACTAGCATCCACAACAAAATATCATAAAAATTAGTAGCCAAGAATGTATTTTGTGTTATACTTGTTTAGTTTGTAATAAACGAGTAGCAAATATCATTGAAGCAAAAGGGCATTGAAATTTAAAATTGAAAAATTCATTAAAATTTAATCTGGTAATTGCAAGAAACGATGATAAAAAAGTGTTAGTCGTAATATTAATAAACTGTTACACTTAGAAAAAATAATGAGAAGTGGTTTCATTTGCAGGGAACTGGGCCTGAATTTTCCTAACCTATATTCTCTGGTACATTTGAAAACAGTGGCCAGTGGTTATGTTAACTATACAAGCCAAGAGTCATCTTTGATCCCTATTGAATTGTACCTGAATGCTTAAAAAGTTTTCGTTACTGTAATAGCATTTTCAATTTCAAACATCAACAATCAAAGGACCTTTCATGCTTACAATAAATCAATTACTGAAAATAAATATTAACTACAGGTATAGCTAGCGAACGGGCGACTGTGTCCTCGAATTAATTCTAATGTTTGTAAATATACCGGTCGGTCCTAATTTGTAAGTACTTTTACCCGTTTCATTCATGAATGGCCTATCGATACAAAGCAATGTTGCGCTCAAACAAATAGAGATTGATGAGTGAGTCTAGTTTGGTCTATCTATTAATGTATTCTGTTTCAACCATAGGTTCTAGACTATTTCCCATCTTTTTAACTTCCACGAAAATATCTTGTTAACTTTAAAAATGTAGGAAAAATTTTAGTATGTTATAAAGTAGGAAACGCAGGAAAGATTAGCTATTAGTTATCGGCTAACGAAAATCTGAAATACATTTTGGGATGTCAAACTAGATAGAAGCTTTCACGTTTCAACAAGCCCAAACTGGCACAATATGTACCTCAAGAGATCCACTGCCGTTGCACAATTGAATCTAAAAGGGATATTTTCTTACGTGTGGGAATGGCTTTAATGTATTCCCCGAACTGTCTGTAAATGGGGTTCCATAGATCGTGGGACGCGAAGAAAAATAGCAAAACTTGGAACTCGTATACAAAACAATTTTGTAAGCTTTGGTTTGTTGTTCTCGCCTCATAGAGATATGCAATTTTAATGCCAAAAGCTCTATAGAAATACGCATTGCAGATATAGACATTTATATATGGTGATATGGAAAATAAATATATTTCGGCACGCTGGTTTGCTGGTTGCAACAGAGGTACAGGCATAGAACTAACTGTATTACGCGGATGTGTTTATTTTCGGCACATATTTGTATAGTCCATGAAGATCACAAACAATAAAGGTGCGAACATTTTCCCTCATAATTTTTAAATAAACGCGTATTTCGGGTAGTTTTTAGCGTTTCAAATTTTAAATTTAAGAGGATTGTTATGGAGGCACACTTTTTATTTATAGATCTGCTATAAGTCATAGCATTGAAATAACATGACTTGGCTGTATTTCGATTGATGTTTGCGATCATAAAAAAATAGACATATTCCCAATATTCCCGTAATGGATAATCCATTTCGCTTCGTCTCTTTGCGAGACTTAATGACACAATTAGGTCCTATCGTGTCATCGGCACGAAATTAATTAAGTCTACACGTAATGTTTGTCATATATCAACGGCAAAAATTGGAAAGTCAGTAGACACGTTGACCTGCATCCGAAATTCCAGGCATTAGACTTAATTAGTGGAAGTAATCGCCTTTGCTTGTATCGATCTGTCGCCCTGATGAATTATGGTTTGCTGTTCGGGCACGCCGATCGTTTGATTCAAATTAGTATTTGTGGCAAATGTGTGGCCGTACTACGAAAGACATTATTGATTGAACGTTTATATCAATGGTTCGTCTTTAAACTTAAATTTTAGTAGTGGCGGCAAACCTCATCAGAGGGTACGCACTCTCTTTACTCTCTGGCTTGTTATCACTTCACATCTGGTAATGCCGCTCCCGAAAAAGCTCTTTTCTGTATTGCATTAAACGAAGCGTATGTTTAATACTGAGCATTAATCTAAAAAAACGAGGATACAGCGATGGAGACGTGGGGAAGAAGATGTATTTGTTATCGTTTGTCCGATACGTTTGGTTTCAAGTGGCGATAAGAGTTTTACGGCAAAAAAGCTGTTTTGAATAGGCTGAAACCCACAGACTGAACATCGAACGTCAAGTAGACATCGACGAATAGATCATTGATTCAAACCGAAAAAAAAACAGCGAAAAACATACAATCCCCTTAAATAAGTAATAATATATTTAGCTTTGAACTGCGATAAATAATTTAAAAAATCCATATAATCACTGTACAGGCGTAGGGCAGAAGAATGTATAAATTATCTGAAGCAAAGAGAAAATTTTCTTCAACAAGAAGGATTCAAGTCGTGAGTGAAATCAAAGCATGAAAACTAAAATGACTCTAAAATTTGTGCATATTTCGAGAAACTTGATTCATTCCAACAGTTAGTAAAATAAACCATTTGTTCTTTAAACCGTGTTCGTCTTAGCTTTACTATTTCACCTGCAAATTGTTATTGCAGTTTTCGAACATATTATTTTCATGTATCTTTGGTCTGTTGCTCAATTTTGATTTGACAAAAAATGGTGTAAATTAATGATAATTTACTTTTTTACTTGAGCCGTCGTCTACAAAGGAAACGATCAGTAATTTTTGTGTAAGTAAAACTTGCGAATAATTAAGCCTATATTGCCAATTAACTGTAAAATGGTGAATCTGCTAACCATAAAAGCTGGCAGTCAGGCTAAAATAGAAAGACTAACGACTCAAAATGAAGAAAAGGTCCTGAGATAGTAGGTTTTAATTGAATTTTTTAGTTTTACGGACCGCTGTTCATTTTAAGTTCAGATATTTATGAAGATGATATTTCACAGGTAGCGGCGTTTTCACGGCAGCCCGTCAAATGCAAATTAACTCAATTAAACTGAATTTCAAGGTTTTTAATGAATATTTATATCTCAAGGTGAGGAATAGGGACCACTGTTCGCTCTTCCCGGAACAATAAATTTGCGCAGTTGAAATTCCGAGCACGTCTCTGCTTCAATTTAGAATATTTTTCTTATAAATCATCAACCTATGTATTACGTGATAAAAGGCGAATTTCTGGTTATTAATTGAAATCATTTCATCCAGTTATCTGTTATCGGTTCCATTTTATTAGGGGCTCGTTTGTGTCGAAAGCTTTCGGAATTAATATAGATCGTGGCTACCCAATAAATTTCAGTTGCTATTGGAATTGAATTAGCCCAAGAAAAACAACATAAAAATTCACTGAAAATTTAGATGTTGCCCTCGATGCTCCAAGTAAACTGAGAAAGGCACAGAAGACAACAGGTTAAGTCGGGTTAAAATTACACAAAGGGTAAAAAATTTATGACCCTCTGTTAAAGGTTGACCCCTGTTGACAATCTCATAAGAATCTAGAATTTTTCGATAAATTTCTTGCCAAAAATAATGCGGTCCAACGAATTTTTAGATTGAAATTTTACGTTACCTCATCCCCTTTGATAATGTTTGCCGCAGTGGCAGACGAAACGTCTGGTTCTGAACCTTATGGACCACGGCCTATAAGCCCGGAAAAACAATATTTTAATATTGGCTAATCTATGGTTTGTTAATGAAAAATTACGTTGTTAAAAAAAGTTTTGCTTTTGATGCCTGATTCATGTTTATTGTTTAACATGCTTCAACGATATTCGTCCTTTCGATTTTAATTGTCAATTTATTGCAGTAGTAGTAAACATCTTTATTTCTAAAAAAGGCTATCGACCTATCGGTCTTTCTGCCCTTGTTTAATACATGCAGTCTTAATCTAGATAAAAAACCAATATGAAAATTCTCCTATTCTAGGTTAACAATAGTAGTAGTAAACATCTTTATTTCTAAAAAAGGCCATCGACCCATCGGTATTTCTGCCCTTGTTTAATACATGCAGTCCCAATCTAAATAATAAACAAATATGAAAATTCTCCCATTCCAGGTTAACAATGTTATTAAATAAATAAGATTTCAGTGGCAAGAAGAAATTATTTTATTGTCCACTAGTCCGTTGCGTTTGTAAGTGTTCGAGTAGCGTTAATGTAGGGAAACGGAAGCGGGATTGTCTGGTTGGTCTTGTAAGACAAAGGGGATTCAGTATGGTCCAGTTGTAGGGGTTGTTTGTCCATTTTGTCTGTAGCTGTATGAGTCTTTCCGAGATCTTTGTCATGTTTGTGCGTTCGTATAGTAGTTGGGTGGGGGGAATTTATTGCATTTATTATCAATTTGTCGATTCAATTCCATCTTCAATTTTACTTCATTCTGCTCTTCACTTTTGAGAACTTGTTTCTATGATTTCATTTTTTTAGAACCTGTTGAAAAACTAATTTTGAAATCATCGTGGGTTATTTGATGGAATTAACTAAAGATTTAATTGAGCACGTTTGAAAATAAATTAATTTCAAATCAGTGCTCTCTTTCCAGCGAAGCGTTTCTAATAAAAGCCCTACCTTATGCCCCATCATTGTCCACTGTAACCCTCGTTAGTTGAACAAACTTTGGTCCTTTACTTTTGCGTACAAATATCATTATTCTTATTTAAAGTCTGGCCCTTTCCCTTAATTAAAATAGCATTTCACACGGGTTTCCCTTGGTGGTCGTACGTGGCACCACTGAGTCATTTGATATAGTGACGTGTTGAATGCCCTTTGTAAATTTATTCGAATCACGGCATAGTTTCGGCGTGAGTTTATTTATATAATAGGCCCGCAATTGTAACGGTTTCAGCTGGAAACGGATACCGTATGCTGCCTCCGTTTTTTTTTCGAACATATCACAACCAGAGTAATTGGTGTGTTGCTAAAAACCTATTTATTGTCAGTGTTTGTTTTTCATCAATTTCATTTCTGCGAGGTTTAGCAATGAGTTGACGCTACGGACAGTGGAATTTCAATGAATCGGTCGGCCAATTATCAAACTGCACTGGAATATTATGCTCTATGGACTACATCGAAGCGTTAAATTAACCCAAACTAACCAAGTTAAGAGTGACATTAATTTGATCAGGATTCGCTTGCCTTAGTAATTGAGGGACAATTTCATCTAAGTATATTTTGAGTAAGGTGGAAAAATTCACTGTGTTTTTTTCGTGGATTCCAGCACTTAAATGTAGAGGAAATCAGAAAATGCTATTGCAAATGCTTGTTCATTGAAAATTAACATTTGTGCCCCAATATAATTTTTAAGTCATGAAAAGAACTGATCGTCATAAGTGAAAATTATGAATGTAATTTGATGAATTTTTTAAATTTTTTAATAAAATAAGCAGATTTAACGTTTTCAGTATGAGGCCAAAATAATAAAACGATACCTGCTAATAATCTGGAATTAATTAAAATAAATTAATTAATTAATTTAAATTTTTATGTAAAAAAGAGAAATGAGTGTCATACAAGCAAACATTATGAGTAGAAAATTATTATTTCGGGACAATCTTAGTTTCGTGCCTGTGCAGTTTTTGCGATTAAAAACACTATCCTTTCTTAGTTTATGAATTTTTATACCTAATCCCAGCTTATTAAGTTCGGTTTTATATTATCACTCACTATAAGCTTTTACTTCTATATTTATCATCACCTTTCATAACTTAAAACACACTTCAGTTATCTGAGGTTTATGGACGTCGTGGTACTAAAACCCACTATAAGAACATTTAAGAAGTGATAAAGAAATAATCACTATAAAGCAGCTTTTTCTCTGAAATACGACCCGTAAAAAATGTTTATGAAAGAAAAAAAGCAGTAGCGTCACGGATTATAAAAATTATCGTAAACATTTTTATGGCCTTTTGGACATCACGTCGCATATAGGCAGGTATTGTCGTAAAATGTTGTCTGTTCTAATGTGGATTTTGGTGAAAAGAGGACTTGTTTATTTCCTTTTTCATATAAAGGGGATATTTCATGTGGTATTTTTTACACGTTGCATTATTAATGTAAAGGTGTTCAATTAAAAAATATATGTAATGGGAACATTAAAAAATATATGTAATGCCACGACGGTATGCAAAACAAAGTGAGATTTGAAGGTGGGAAATGGACTGATCCTGATTTTGGGTAAAGTGGAAATATATTTAAAAGGACAAAAAAGGGTTTCGTCTGTTTTTAACTGCACTGACAAAATATTAGCAATTTTTAACACCCATTGTCATCACGGCTTGAACGTAAATTAATTGTAGTGTTCAACAAATCAACATGTTTCTAAACTTGTCTTCACTGTCTTTTAACGAATTCCTTCTATTTTCAACGTTCGAACCGGGTAGAAACGTTACGATTCTACATTAAGTTTCAATTGTATATGTGTGTATACAACTATATCTAACGATTTATAAGTTACAGACACCACTTAATAAATATCTGTATATTATTTTAAAATTATTTATATGAATTTGCCTTTATTTGAGTCCCTATAAAAAATTTCATAAATCAACTAGTGTTGTTTTTGATGTAACACTGAAAGGAAAAGTTGTCTTATTTGTAAATGCTATTGATGATTTTTTAATTGCAGCACTTTTCAAAATAACTTTTATTTAAACACAAAAAAATAAGTAATAAACTGAAATAATAAAATAAATTGAATTTCATCTGAATAAAACGGAATTTTGGCAAGTTCCATGTCAAGTAAAAACAACACTTCTTGAAAATCATCTTGCCAACTTAAAAAGTCTCCCTTTTCCTCATATATTGATAAACCGAGTTACAGAACACGTATCCTTTTATTAATAATATCCCAATGTTGCTTGAGCTGTCCATTTTGGTGTGATTTCGTAAAAGTTTTCGGATCGTCTAGATGGAACAGCTCGGGGGCCGAGCCGAAAAGAAAATAACAAGAAGGTTGAATGGAACGGCGGTAAGGAAACTTTCGAAAGACAAACTCAATTTGGATTAAAGTGTTATACAAGAACTATTAACTTGGGCAGTAGAAATCTAAAATTGTAGGGGAACGGATTTGCTCGAAATTGTCTCTAGAGAGAAAAAGTTTTTGACGTTTTTAGTTATATTTCACCGTTTACAAAGAAGACTTATTACTTTCTTTTGGTTTCGTTTACTAAGTTTGGAGCTAGCTTATCCTAGTTTTCCAAAAAGTTTCATCTTATAGAATATTAAGGCGGTTCCGAATGAACGCTTAATCACGTTATATATAGTTCTGGACGTGATAGCTTGTGGGAGAATCAAGTGAGAGAAAGTGGCACTTCAAAGTTGCAAAGCTGGGGTTGTTCATTTGATATGCTCAGTGAGTGAGTGATATTGAAATCGGCAATTGCTAGTAATGATTTCAAATGCCATCCTCTCTATTGGCTTGTTTTAAGTTTTCATAAGTGAGTTAAGTGCGTAATGATAGTCGCTCAATGAGCATTATAAGTTAAAACATATACAAGATTTTATACTTTGCTTTTTTTTGCAGCTCGACGAACCGGAATGGAGGGTGAGTAAACTGAGTCAACTTAAGAAACTCATACTGAGTTTTTATTGCTAACCACAAATTGCGACTGAACATGTAATATTGCATACAGCTGCAACTGACATGGATATGAAGGCTTAAACAGTTTTGATACTACAGTGATAATGATACTGACACGAACTGGCAGGTGTCGTTATTTGTAATTACAAGTGTTTTGGGCTTGCTTTTATAATCGAAATGCGGGTACCTCGATGGTACAAGAGCAAATTCCACTTTGACTATTTTATAATATAACATTTTCCTCAATCTCTTTGCAAGTGGCATTACAAGAGCGAACATAGTGCTTTATTTTTGGATCTACGTAGAATCGGAAAATTGTTGTACACGCTTGTTTAAATTGGTGTTTAGACCGAAAATTGCAAGAAACAAATTGACATTTTACCCAGGATTCAAGTGTTTTCAGTTTCGATTTCATCAAAATTTAATCAGGAAAGCAGAGTAGGTGGTTAAAGCAAACTCAAATAGTCAAGGAAAGCAATTAAGTTCAATGCGGTGTTAGTTTTACATGTAAACTCTCTGGCGGGTTAATCTATCGTAACGAAACTCTCAGAGTGGGTTTTTTTATTCGAATTTCATACGAAAGATGATTATATAGACCGAAGCCCAAAACTAAGTTTACTTAAATTGATTATAGCTTTTTAAATTATAAACTAGAATATGTGTTCGAACTTTTTGAAACGTTTGGCGACATATTTTTCCTTGAATTAAATGTAACATTTTTCTTTACTTTATATAAAGTAAGTTTAAATACACGGCCGTTATTTCCTGTGGGCAGCAGAATGAAAGTAATAACCAAATGCTTCATTTCTACAGAAATGCTTTTCTGGCAATTGAAAGCTTGGTAGCGATCAATTTAATTCGTTTGATAGTAATGTGGGGTTCTTTTTATACAGCTTATAGTGGATTGGGTTTAATCCGCTTAGAAATTTTCTTAAGATGCTTGACTTAAAAAAACCCACTATATTTTTTTAAATCTCACCTACTTTCATAGCACTCAGTTGTAGATTTTGTAGCATTTCATAGCACTCAGTTGATAAAGAGCAGCCATGGCAAGTAAAAAATATTTTTATACTAAACACGACTTAAAGTGAGTCCTAATTGCATATTATAAATTGAAAACATTGTTTAAATTATTTTGAAAATTTTCACATCTCACAACTGCATCTCTTTATTCTATAATATCTTAGCATGACTTCAACACTGATGACTCTATTTGACACGCCGGACAGTATCACAACTTTTGATCTAATCAATGAAACATCGTGGTTTTTTTAAAGGAAGCTTAGATAATCAGGAATCTTGGAAAATTTTTAATTAAGGGATCTAAAGAATAGATAGATTAGGAAAAATTGCCGAAGTTGATAAATTTTGCAAACATCGAACAAGACTACTTTATCTTAATGAATATTTTATTTTTATAGTTTGTAAACCTAATATATGTTGTATTACATTATACTTGACTTGCTCTAACTTATAAACGTTTCCTGACAGTTTTTTTCCTTTTCATAAATTAGCAGAACTGTAAAAAAATCACGACGGTTGATCGATTAGATCAAAAGTTATTTGCTTTTAAAACAAGAAAATCCAAAATGTGACACTGTGCGACGTTGGGAATTTTTTTTCTGGCGTTTCGCTAGCACGAGCGGCCTGCATCCACAGAGGTGTTAAGGCGTGTAAGATTACTTTGTACTTCATAAGCGCATATGTTAACTGTAGGCTTTCAAACGATTTTTCAACTCCTTTGAAGATGCAGGCCATTCGTCAGGAGGAAATTCGCCGACTACTACGACGGCCAAAAATCCTGAAAAACTCGACAGTTTTCATCCAAGAAGAAGAATATTTTGCTTGTTTTTATAATTTTCTATTTATCTCAAAGCATTTTACATCACTTGCTTTCAGCCTCCAAAATTCATGGTTTGAAATAGTCCAGGTCAAACCTGGTTTCCTGCTGCTTACCATTCATATTTCTTGCAGTGTCTGGGTTTCAAAATGCATTTTAATTGTCCTCTTAATTTTTTGGATGTATCTTACTTTTTCATTAAAAATTCATGCCATTATGCCATGATTTGTAATCTTCTACCTTGGTAACTTCCATGGTCCATCTAAAGCAATTGGCTGATAATATTTTAATCACATTAGCATTTAACGTCCGTATGTTTCGGGTGGCTTTCTTAAAACAATGGCAACCTGCGGCCCACAATTTTTCACTGGATTGGGAGTCACGTTGTTGACCCCGTACAAACTTTGTGTCCTAAAATTAAATATACTTTGCTCTACAATTAAGCAGGAGGAGTTGTGTCCCGCATTCAAGAACGAGTCGTAACCAAGCCAGACATTCACCTCACGTTTCGATGTTTACCGAGATAGGCTCTGACCTGTGCCATTTTTATCTGTCTTGTTGGATGTTAAGGAATGAGATCTGGGTCTTCTAATTCTGCTTTGTTTAACGTCCAGCATTTGGCAAACATCAACCGTTCGATTTAAGTGCTTGATCATTCGACAATTGAAAATATATTTCATTGCTATTATCGAGCTTCCATGTGTCTAACATATTCTATATTGGCAGATTGCAATTTAGTATTTTCATCAGTGAAACAATGTTCATTTGCAAATCTGTGTAATATAAAATATAAAAAAACGCTGCATACGAAGGAATCATCGTTCTAAGCAGTTACAAAATTAAAATATGCGATATGAATGTGAAATACTTAATAGATGATGTCACAAGACAGGGAAGGTGGGTTTTTTGTCTTCTTAGGGCTTTTTTGTTGTTTTCATTAAAAGCACACGACCTTGTTCGGCTCATTTAATCTTCTACAGCTCTGTCTCTTCAAAGCAGGGTCAATTATCAGCTTTTTGTTAGTCTTTAATTAAATTTCTAGTACAGATTAGGGCTCGATTTTAATTTACTTTTTTATAGATATTGTATTTTACCATCTTGTCGATGTGTGAATTAATTAAGCATTTTAATTTGGCAAGTAATTTTATCCGGCACCCAAAACAAAACCGGAAATAAACACCGGACAAAGGGCGACGCCAAGATAACTAATCCCGAAATGTATCAAGGAAACAAAGAGGCGCACAATAAGCCCAACCGTTAATTTGAACCGCAACGAATTAATTTGCATTGTTGGATTTAAATAAACGGCGAGGACGCAATACATTCATAACTTATTTATGAGTCGGTCCCGAACTGTATATGCTTGATAGGATGGCAAATCAATACATTTTATGAACTGTCTTTCAATTTCAATCCCTTTTGCTCACATATTTTGAAGATATTAGTTTTCGCTAAATACTCCCAAAGATAAATGATATAATCAATAAGCAGTTGTCTAGAGTCGGTACTAAAAATAAGAACTGTTAAATTTGTACACACAAAGTTTTATTGAGGAACGTCCTCAATATGATCAGATTGTTTTGGCGGAACTGAAGGACCAAGTCGACTAACAATAAATCTAAAAAGTACGAAAAATCTTGTTCTTCTAAAAATGTTTTATTATATGCGAATCTTATCTATACTGGATTAGATTGTACAGTTCCAATTAATATTTGTTATACATTTTGGCAATCACTACAAATTATGTCAAGCTTTTTTGTACCAACACGCGATTCTTTCTACTGGAAAACATGACATTGCGGTCCATAGGGGCATTTCGGCTTTTCACTCGCGGACATTGCTTGCAGGTGGTCGGTTGCACCGGGAAATTTGCTCTACTTTTGTACATGGCAAGTCCAATATTTATCGAGACGAAAATTGTGTTACATAAAGTTTTTCCAAAGGTAATGAAGACTAAATGGCGTTTAAATTAGATTGTGCATCTAAACAAAGACTTTGCCGAGGTTATTGGTAGAGTTCGGGAAGTAGCTTGCCGAACCCCGGGGATATAACTTTTGAATTTCCAGAGATAGATTTTTCTCCAAATTGTTAAGGAAGTTTGCAGATATGAAAGTTTAAGTTGAAAGAGTTAAATGGAAGCGCATATGGGAAATATATATTTTTAAGCCGGGCAATAGCAAATTTGTTTAGGCGCATTGATGTAAGACGGCGAATTCATATAAAATGTAGCAAAATATAAAATAGGCTGACCGGTAGAAAAACCATCGCAGAAAGAAGCGGAAATCAATAAAATAAATTTGATTTATCTCAGGACAATAAATTATTTCTATCAAGGGAAATCATTTATTTATCTTACAACTGAGCTCGGGTTCGTTACTTGACCAAAAATGTTTTATTTTGTATGAGAATTTTCATGTTTTAATCAAAAATAAAAGCTTCGGAATTGTTTAAGGAGAATTCGTATTACATTTTGATTTCGGATCATGGACGTTATTCAAGATTATGTTACTTTATATGGTGCCCATTATTCTATGGACATTTTTTCATATACAAATTCTTCTTTCGTTATTTGCAAATTTAATCTAGAATAAAAATAAAAATAGACCAGCGAATGGCAGCTCAATAAACTAGCATTAATTCTGAATTTAACACTTACATAATTGTACTTCCAAAAGTATTATTTTATCACATTGATGTGGAGGACGAACAAAAGTACTTTCTAATCAGTACAACCAATCAGTCATCCGGCCAACGCCTCCATAAGGGTGGTTCATACATTGTTAAATCTTATTATTTAATGCTCAGCTTCTTATCTTCTACTTTTCTTAATCTGTCTATTTTTGATGACTGATTACGTTTTGATCGGAACAAGCATTTGATTTCATTCATTCAGAGGTTTACTCAATATTCATTAATTAGGGATTATCAATGGTCACTGGTTCCTTGTCATCAAACTTTGGATTATTAATTGTCCGTCTTGTATTTATTTCACTGTCAATGTTCTTATGCATATCGTGTTTCTGTACAGTTTCATCTGCTATGAATTATTCCTTCGTTTTCTTCTCATTTTCTGTGGTATTTGAATCGGCATGTCATAACTTTAATTGTATGTGGTTTCAAAATCTCTATAATTAGCGGTTTTTAAATAACTCAAAGTCAAACTCTCATAAATTGCGAGGAACTCCCCCAAAATTTGTGAGACTTTGGCTTCTATTTATTTGAAACCGGTGTTTCACTAGAGTATTTTTTGAGACTATGGCCTACTCTTCTGAATCTGTTTAAGTGATGAATGCAAATTCAAGAGAAACCTGAATGAACCTTCGTTTTAAAATTAGTTATGAAAAGGTCTGTACAATATATTGGAAAATTTATGAAATGGCTTGAAAACATAATGAATGTACAATTCAGTGTAATATTCATAAAACAATCGCATATTTTTTTCGTCTAATGCTATGTCTTAATGTGCAGCCTCTTTCGTGCTAATTGCAGGTTGGATGTTTCGTTTTTGTTTCAAAATTTATATTTTCTTAGTTCTTTGTATATGTAGATAAACATATATATCTAATACAATACAAACTAGTGAATTGATATCTACCAATGCAAATGTCAAAAGAAAGCTTGTAAAAACTCTACATGGTCATTTCCTATTCGCGTTGCTCAAGATATTCGTGCGCAACCTGAAGATATCTTCGGTTTTTTACGATTAATAACATTTATTAATATGAAGAACATGTGAGTTCAATTTTTATCATAAAGAAACGGCTGAAAACTCCTTAAATGTGAATGAGCTGAAAATTTGAAAATTATGTTCAAGGTGTCATTCCTGGTTCTATGATTTTTCGAAATCCTCAGTCATCTTCTCATTGCATCCATTTCAAGAGCTTCAAATTTGTTTATTTGGTCTACAATTCTTAGATTCATGTAATAGACGCTTTTTTATTATTCTTTCATATATATTGAATTTAATTTTTTTCTATATTTTGCATATATTTTTATTTCATAGAATTTCATTGAAGCGATAATTGCGTTTTCCGTTATTGTTCTCCTCTTTGTTTCTTTGTCGTGTGTAGCAGTAGAGTCAAATATCACTACCACATATTTATAGTCCTGCCAGTGTGTAATTTTTCTTAATTTTTAGCAAAATATTATTTTTTCTATTATTCTAACGCTTTAGAAAAACAGAACCTCTGCCGATCCAAATGTATTTCACTTTTTAGCTCCAAACTCAACATTTTTCTCTCTATACCTTTCTTATAATTTCTATTGTCATTTCGTAAATGTTTCTTTCTCACTGTTTTAAAGCCGCTGGCATATAAATTTTGAAAGTTTTTTGTGATATGCAATATTATTATCTCAAACTTTTATACACAGTGATATATTCTTCCCTCTTTGCTCTTGTGCTGTCTCACTGTATAGATCTTGTAAAGCTGAAATGAAAGTGTGAATGATGTTTACGTTTTAAATATTTTCCAGGCCCAGACCCGTTTATTTTCAAAATTTTCAACCATTTTTCAAACTTCCAAGCCCTGTAATAACCCAATTTTTTTTGTCTCGTGTTTCCGTATTTCACGTTTAATTATTTTGTAATGGTTGAGATCTGTTATTCTTGAAAACATCCAAATAATACACCAGGAGAGACAATTCTCATACATTTGTTTTCTCGTGATTTTTGAAAAATGATCTTGCATTTTTGCTTCTTTACCAGTGTCGACAGTTTACTTGGGGAGTGTTGCGCATGCTATCATCGTTCCCAAATATCCGAAACAAATTTCCACTTCCACAACCACAACAGGGTACAACATAGAAGAACTTAAATCATATCTGGATAATATCCGACAAGATATCCCTGCTGGTTTACAAGGCGTATCTTCGAGAAATTCTGTCGGCGCGGCCGGGTCGGCCACATGGACGCCTCTACAACCCCCGGGTGTTCCGGCCCCAAAACGGCGTCTTCGTGTGTGTAATTGCCGAGCACAATGGCTCTGGATATAAATCACTGAACCTATTCACGCTGCGTGTTGTATTACGTTACATTGGTCAGAGACGAAGGGGACTAGAACGGTTATTGCCGTATAACTAAATTATTTCTGCCTAGTTTTTTCGCATTGGTTGACTAATCATGAAAATGGCCCCTCGGCCGAATTAATTCGGAGATTAGCCCCAAATTTACGACTAAATTTCAACGACATTTCTCCGCGTTAGGGCTATGTGGAAACTGCAACGGTCGGTGATGTAATGAGGCTTAATCACATATTCACAATACAATTTTGATCACATTTTAATGTTAAATACTGGGAATTAGGAGGAGAAGCTTCAGAAGTCTGGATCTCATTTCGTACCCATCTAATCATAGAAAACCATGTAATCTACATAGCTTTGTTACATGGTTGCAAAACAGAAAGCAAGCTTTTGGGCATATACAATGTAATACATTAAAATTTAATTTTACGTAGGATTTCACTCTTTAGACCCGTTCTTTTAAATATTCAATCTTTTTGGAGCTCATGCCAATCAGCAATCCATCAAATGCTGAAGAAAATATACCATATAAAAGAACAAGCTCCCACCTTTATTGTCAATATTCAATGGTTTAGTGATTATTATTTTTTATTTCAATTTTGAATTGTAGGTATGATTCAGGTAACATGTCCTAAGACCTAACCTGAACAGGACTCGATGAATTTATATACCAGGAAAATAAATTATTTGCGAAAATAACAAGATGCCTTGAGAATTAATCCAGGGCTATAAGTAAGCAATAGATACATTCATTTGCGTACGCCAGTTTATCTCTGGTATGGATCAAGTACCCAAATAGAAGCAGCTCAATTATGTAATGAAATCCACCGTGATCGCCCTCCCATTTGTCATAAGGTGGTGAGTAGAACAGAAGCTAAATTCAGAGAGTTTGGTCAAGGAAGAGATTTGCGTAACTCTGAACGTTCTGATCGAGATGAAAATGAACATTATTCTTATTCTGAATTCTTAAATGAATATTATTCTAGTGAAATAATTATTTGAAGATTATTTCGATAGACGAAATGAGTTTTGCGAAAGCATGCAGAATATGTGCAATCTAGATAATAGTTTAATTTTTCGGATGAAGCTACGTTCTGCTTGAATGGTAATTTCTCCATCTAAATTCATCTAAATCCATTAGATCCCGACTGTGGTGACGAAGAACTGGTTTTCTAGCAAGATAGTGCTCCTGCACACTATGCTGCCATTGTGCATACATTTTTGGGTGAAACGTTTCCAAATCGGTAGATAGTGGATTCGGAACGAGAAGACCTATGAATGGCCTCTTAGATTGCCAGACCTAACTCAGATCGAATCGAAACTATTAACAGTTATCTCAAATCGAAACTATTTCTTGGCATACCAAACAATCTGCAGGAGTTCAAGAGAAGATCTGAAAAGAACGGCATGTCATAACTCCGGAAATGGTTGAAAACGTTCAAAAAGAGTTTATTAATCGCCTTGGATATTGTCATGTCGTAAATGACACAAATTTCGAGCATTTTGATTGTTGTTCTGTTTCTTGGAGTAAATTGGTCTTTTTCAGGACTACAAAAATTTGAAAGAAATCGTCGATATTAATTATAGATGGGTTCAATGGTAAAGGTATCGGTAACTGCTGAGTTTAAGTATAGCACATGTTACCTGAATCATGCTTAGAATTCATTGGAGAATTGAAAATTGATATAAAAATCAGATGCCTTTGTTTGAAAAATTAACTTGATAGTCGTAACTTATTTTTGAACTACCCTGTATACATAAATTTGGTATACAAACGCGCATTTGCAAGAAAAAATTGAGGGATTTGAGCTTTTTTCCATAAACAGTGCGTTGAATTTTAAATGAATTTAGACATTACTTCTGAGACTCACTGTTTACTGTTTTTGCAGATTACTTCCTGTATAAGTTGATTGCTTCTTGTGTCCTTTCTTTAAGTACTACTTCCGATAATTTATCTGCTATATTCGATGAAATGATTCATGTTATGTTACACGATTGTTCAACAAATCAGTTATGCAAACAAAACTTCTAAGCCAGATTAGACTACGACGTGCAACATTACTCTTTTTGCCAGCAAATATTATCAGCGACCTTTAGCCAACAGTAACTAGACAAAATTAATGAACCTTCGTATATCTCGACATTATAGTATTCTTAATACGACTCGACTCAACATCTTGAGGGTTGAAATATATCACTCGATATAAACGGTTATGCAAAGGCGGGGTCCACGTTATCGCTCCTTTCTTGCTGCCCTAACAAGTCTACATTATTTATACAGTACAATATGCTAATTTGTAATTTTGTTTTGCAACATTAAGACGGCTAACATTACTTAAGGCCTTCAGAGCGAACTCTTTTGTTTGCGTGTCATCAGCAGGCTAATCGGGTTTGCGCCGTATAGTATTCATCCTTCTGTTTAATGGACTACCAAATTGCCTGCAAATTAATAAATCGTATCTTGTTGGTTAACAATTTGCTTCAAATTCCATCAAGATTTACTCCCCGACTATGATCTATTCATTATTATTCTTACATGATGCTGGAAACGGAAAGTAGCGATATAATGAGCACTGAAGAAAAACGATGTATAGTTACAATGGGGTCTCAAAAGAACTTGTTTTTAAAAAACGTCTTTATTCGAGAGAATACAGGATGAGAATGGCGTTAATCTGCATTTTCGATAACAAGGAAAACAATACGGTTTCACAATAGAATACAATAGATAATACAAATGCTGAATTGCGCCCTTGCTAAAATGCACATCTATATGATAAGGCGAATATAACTGTATTTTGTATTTTTCAGTGTGGTTTAGATTATTGTCTTATCTCTGAATACCGATGATTAATATAATTTAAATGAAGCTCATTTTCATACTTTTCAAAGCCAATTTTTCTGGGCAGCTAATTTCTCGAACACGTAAAAGTTGTTGCACCATCGTTCTAAACTCTTATCAGTTTATAAATGCTAATTCTTCTTGTAATTTGTGTTCTATCGTATTTGCCTCTACAACGCCTGATCGCATCATTGCGTCAATTTGCGAGTTATTACTATGCTACTAATTTAATTATTCATTTTGGCCATTTTCGAATATAATGTCGGAAATCTTTTCGACATCTTAATTAAAATTGGGAATTTTTAACTGACGTTCTATGAACTCTCTCGAAATTCTAACGTAAATTGCTTTTCCCGATCATTAAAAGTGACAATTTTAATTATCAATTTTGTTTTAAGATTGCGAGGATCGGCGACATTTTCTTTACGACCCATTAGGTAGATTATTTGTAAAATTAAGGTTCATGCCACAAGTAATTAAAACGCGAATGAGGCATATGGAAATATCTGAGATTGTGCCAAGTACGTCAATCTTGCACGAATTATAGGCGAAGCAAATAAGTCTGCATTGCCATTACAAAGAAACAGTTGTTCAAGTTCAAACAGGCCAATGTTACAGTGTCTTTGGGTTTGGTGGAGTTTTCAAAACTCAAAGAGTGAAACAACGTTGGAACACACAAGTTGATAAAAAGGACAATTTTGATTCCTTAGGGACACTGGAAATAAGTCCAATTTTCCACAGACTCGGCGTTTCTTGTTTATAACAAGCAAATCGAATTTGACGTATTGAACGAAGTTCTCAAAAGCGGTCATTATAACCAATTTGCGATAGGCACGGTCATGGACATTGTTTAAAGCTTTTGCTCAGATTTTCTTGAGTTGCAAACTTTTGAAGAAACTTTCTTTTCCCGCATACCCATAGTTTTGTCAATTGTGCAATTATCATTTTGCATTTTAAAAGTTGGTTTTCGAACATTGAACTCTTCTTAGCTGAGTAAAGGGACAAACTTATAATTCCGGTGTTAAATTTATTTTTATGGCATAGTCTTTTAGTTTTACTCGTTTCTCTAGTTGTTAAAGTATTAAGTATTTATTAATTCTTTGATTCTAATTTTCCCGTTTTTATCACAGACGTAGTTTGGAATCTTTTAGTAAATTTTTAATGAGTGTGGCCTAAAAATCAACAAACATTCCTTACCCAAACCAGCAATTCTTTATTTTTCGAAGTGTAATTTGTTTTCCAAGGTCCTCCCCAAAATATTGATGAGAAAGCTCGACGATAAATAAAAGATGCACTTGAAACCGAAACCCATAAAACTTGCCCAATTGCATTTGTAAGATCTTCGGGACTTTAAGTACAGAAAATTCTCTTAGACAAAATGCCGGGATAAAGCATCTTTAATATTTGAGAGGATTTGGAATGGAATTTCTTAAAACTGCTATTTCAACTTTAAATTACTTGCGAGTGTTGTGTGGTGCTTTCGCACAAAACATCGATCGCCGTTTTCATCGTTTCGTGTGCTGATAAAATACAAACAAGCTCTGTTGTCTGGATATGTTTGTTCGAAGCAAATTGAAAATGCGCTGATTGTAAATAAATAAGTGCCAAACTACGATTTTGGTTTATTTTTCGGCCCTATAATGCAATTATTGTTGTCTTTGGTGGTTGTTAGCATTTCATAACCCGAACAATACAACCTGAACATACGATTATTTGTCTGATTTTCCAATATCCACAACAAATATCTATTCTATTTAGCATTTCAAAAGTATATGTACTACATTTTGATTGTTTAGTGATAAATGCCAGCGTCTAAACTAACTGCGCTGTAAATGCAAGTATTTGAACCCTTCCGTTTAAAACGTACCCTTTTCTATTGCAAATAATACTGATTTGTCCCTTCTTTATAGGATGTTTCACCAATTGTCAAATTATACCAATATTTGAAACCGACGAAGGTATGTGGGCGAAATGCCGAATGTCTCATTTCAGATTCTTTAAGCACAGCATGCTTTGACATGAACGATCGTCCCCAGAAGGCACTGTTAATGAATGTGTATATATTTAGGAGTTTCGCAAACAAATAAGGGTTAATACATATAACGTCAAGGCAACACTCTCAAACCAGGCATATTAAATCAGTTACAAACCTTGACACTTATTTTGTCATAATTTGAATGATCATGATACACGTTTATTTGTTTTTGTTGATTTTACAGATTTTATTCTTAATTTCCTGTTATAATTTCCGTTTACCTTTAATCCACTGTCTATCCAATCAAATGAATATATTTTGCATGTATTACTTGGACTTTTGTTCCGTTCTCTTCTAGTGCATGGGCTGTTATCAGTAAAGTTAATTGAGAAATTAGATTTATTTGGTGTGTTCTTTCAACCTGTTTTCTAACATATTGAAGGACAACTGTTTTTGTAATTACCTAGTTGATGTTTCAGTGGTTTTGCACGATTTTTTTAGTATGGTTTAGATTATTGTTCTATTTCTGAATACGGAACTCTAACTGATTTCTAATTTGTCTGCACTTTGACTATTTTCGTAGAATGATGTCCAGCTTTTCCTACTACATAATATGTTCGTAAATGCAGCGGCACTTTTAATGGACACGAAGAAAATGAACATACGAGTTAAACTTAATGCCAGCCGTAGTTCGTTAAGCGAGTTGGGTTTGCCATTAAAATTTTATATTAATGTGTACTACTGTGATATTAAATACGAATATGCAGAGCGTACGTGGAAGAGATACGAAATCCCGCGTCTGCTTGGAGATTTCTATTACAACTTTCCTATGAACTTTGTCTGGTGCATTTAAATTACTTTTATGTGTATTCTGTAGATAGGGGTTTCCAGTATCAACTGTTTTTAATATTTGATCAAAAAGTTCGCTATTGCACACGCCCAAATTGCCATTGAATTTGAATAGTTTTTGCCCATATGTACAGTGAGTCCCAGAAGTAATGTCTAAATTCATTTAAAATTCCACGGACGGTTTTTGGTCAAAACTGTTATTGCGCAATAAAACTAAACATTAGCCCTAACTGACAGAAAGACATCTTGCCTGTTTATGGACATTAACAAGGCTTTTGACAGTGTCTGGCATAGAGGCTTACTATACAAACTATACAAACTACACACACCAACATATCTACTACACACCATAAAGAACTTACTAGAAAACAGACAACTACAAGTACGAATTGACAAAACACTGTCATTTTCTTTTTCCCCTGAACAAGGTCTCCCTCAAGGATCCCCGCTCTCACCGTTTCTCTACAATATATACTGCCATGACATATACAATTACAACTTACCAGACAAAAATCAAATCGACAGATCGGCATACATATTACAATACGCAGACGACACGGCACTTATTGTACATGACAAAACTACTGAGAGAGCAGCGCAAAGACTCCAAACACTAACAAACAACACAATGACATGGTTTTATAAATGGAGACTAACACCAAACGCGTCAAAAAACCAACTTCTGCTCACAAACCACAGACTCAACGCTGACTCCCCTACAATAACTGCAGACGTCCAAACGACACAACCAAAAAACGACGTAAAATACCTTGGAATCACAATTGACCACAAACTTAAATTCACTAAACACATACGAAACATCAGGGCAGAAACAATAAGAGAACAAAACACTTCCGATCACTAACCTACAAAGACAGAGGAATTAGCACAAACACCGCCACCAAAATATATAAAGCTATTTGTAGACCCTTGCTAGACTTTGGACATATACTCATGACCAACGGAACAGAAAGGACAAAACGTTATACACAAACAACAGAACAAATTGCACTAAGACTAATAACACGAATAAGACACCCCCAAAACCCACTACACAACCCCCCCCCCCCCACCCAACTACTATACGAACGCACAAACATGACAAAGATCTCGGAAAGACTCATACAGCTACAGACAAAATGGACAAACAACCCCTACAACTGGACCATACTCCAGAATCCCCTTTGTCTTACAAGACCAACCAGACAATCCCGCTTCCGTTTCCCTACATTAACGCTACTCGAACACTTACAAACGCTACGGACTAGTGGACAATAAAATAATTTCTTCTTGCCACTGAAATTTTATTTATTTAATAGTATTGTTAACCTAGAATAAGAGAATTTTCATATTTGTTTTTCATTTAGATTAAGACTGCATGTATTAAACAAGGGCAGAAAGACCGATAGGTCGATAGCCTTTTTTAGAAATAAAGATGTTTACTACTACTACTAAATATTAGCAAAACCCATTATAAAGAAAAATTAAATTGTGAAACATTATATGCCTTAAACAGGGTGTTCGTTTAGAGAAAATTTCACGATGTATTATAAGAAATAAGCGAAAATCCGTTATATAAGATTTTAACAAGTTGACCAATTGCATTGGTAAGAAATTGTTAAGTTTGCAGAGTAAGCCTTATGCCAGACTTTATCGAATGCTTGCGATACATCCAGAAAGATCACTGAATACACCTCTTCGGTGCGTGGCAAAAGTATCAGCTTTTTTCCCGATCAGTTTTGGCATTTTCGTTGTCTTTCAGGATTGGTGGTATATGAGTGATTTTCCTTCTCAGTTTTTTCGCAGTTTTGCACAGAGAATAGTTTGCATTTTTATCCGCTGTTAGATTTTCCAAGAACGAGTTTGCAGAATTTTCTTTTAGTTGCTGGATCAGTCTTTTAATTTTTTGAGATTCGGAGTTAAACTTGGTTTTATCGCAGCATCTCTGGTTGCTTGTCTCCTTTTATTTTTTGTCTATATGTCTGTTTTGTCTCCTTTATTTGTTGTCTAAGTCTCCTTTTATTTTTTACCAGATTCCTCACTTCCATCGGGTAGTTAAAGCCGGGGGTTTTATGGGTGACAGTTTTGGTGTTGGTTCAGACCGTTTGCTGTATTATTTCAGTAAAATTAGCCACTGCTTCATCGAGCTGGTCATTTGTGGTAAGATCAATATCTAGATTAATTTCTTGATCCATTTGGATTTTAAAACTTTCCCAATCTGTAGTTTTATTTCTCACAGTTGGTTTTACAGGTTTTTTATGGCAGTTTCAAATCAGACTGACTCTGACAGAATCAAGGTCATAGTTGTCTTCAATGTTGATAAAATTGGATGCCATTTTTTTTGGTTATAAAGAAATCCAGACCTTCAGGAGTTTTATTTCTGTCGGTTGGTTATACGTTGGTTTACCAGATGAAATATACGTTACACCAATCTTATCGATGGCTTTTTTAACCTCTCTGCCTTTCGTGTTATCCAGTCTGGAGCCTCAAAGTGAGTGTTTTGCGTTGAAATCTCCACCCAGGATGAATGTCACCCATGTGCTTGAGGATGAGCATATAGTATTCTTCTTTGAGGTTATGACGAGGGGCAGGTAGACTTCTCCTACTTTAGAGTGTTGTTTTGTTGATAAAACGATTAATACGGTTAGCTGTATTTTATCCGACTGTATGCTGAGATCTTCATTATGGTAGTAGTAGTAAACATCTTTATTTCTAAAAAAAAAGCTATCGACCTATCGGTCTTACTGCCCTTGTTTAGTACATGCAGTCTTAATCTAAACAAACAAATAAAGGTAAAAATTGTCTTATTCTAGGTTAATAATTTTATAATATTAATTCTGACAAACAGAAATCTTAGATTTAGTAGTCAGTTACGATTGTAAGTGTTCGAGTAGCGTTGATGTAGGGAAACGGAAGCGGGATTGTATGGTTGGTCTTGTAAGACAAAGGGGATTCAGTATGGTCCAGTTGTGGGTTTTGTTTGTCCATTTTGTCTGTAAATGTATGAGTCTTTTCGAAATCTTTGTCATGTTTGTGCGCTCGTATAGTAGTTGAGTGGAGGCCTCATTATATTTTAGACCTTTTTTTATGAATATAGCGCTGCCACCGTTGGCTTGATTATCCGGATGAATAGTGTGGTGTACGTTGTATCCATTTATTTTAATCTGACTTTGTTTGGTGATATGAGTTTCAGGCACAAAGCATATATCAATTTTGTTTTCTTTCAAATATACCAAAAATTATTCTGTTCTGTCTCGGATGCCATTGGCGTTCCATGTTCCAATCCGTAAATCTTTAAAAGCCATAATTATTTCTTAGATTTACTTTTATTTGACGGAATTCTACTCTCAATTCAGTTTAGTCTGTTCGATAGAGCCTTGTTTGATTTTTCCAGCAATTGGAATTTTTTGTGTATTATTCGAATGTGTAATTTTTCTTACTTTCGCTTTGCATATGTATTCCTAACAGTTTAAGTGTAATTAAAATATGTCTTTTCAATCACTGGTCCTAATTATAAATGGTTTTAATGTTCCACATGTATATTAATATAAAAGGCAAAAGAACAAAAATGTATTTTTTTCCTTATTCGAATCGCTTTGCTTTCTATTACTTAGTTCATTTCTGGCTCTGCAAACCAGCCATGGAAGCAACAGAACAATAATATGAACACTTTTATTCGTGGCCTTTTATCTTACTTTATCAACTTCCGGGTGTCGTTTTTTTACGAAAAATATAAGACAGTGCAATGAAGCATTTTAAATTATGCTGAACTGCCATTGGCGTGCTTGCAAAACATTTATTGGCTGACAGGTTCGGAGGGTAGTTAAACATTTTCTTAGCTACTTATAATTCTGTCGAATAAGTGAAAAATGTCAAATGCATGTTTTACGAACGCATTTGGGACTGTTACCTAAGTATCGTAAACAATCCGCGATTTTAATTAGACTCACCTGAAACTAACTCGTTAATTCAGTAGTGACGCTATGTTTTAAATAGAAATGTAGCAATGAAACCGATAAGCTCATAATATGAATATAAAACAGCATATAATTGCAGTTTGTTCCAATTATTTGAATAATAATATTGACATTACAATACAACCACTTGAATGCAAAGTGTTTATTATGTGTGGTTGTATTATAGACATATGCTAAAAACAGCGCTAGAATTTATTTTCAATGTCCACATGCCGCTATTAGTAATGTAATGGTCATTTACAATAAATCTATATTAACATGAATTTATAACAAAAATATTGTGCATCAGTTTATTGTGCATCAGTTTATATTAAAATATTAGGCACGAAGTTTAAAACGAGGAAACAATAAGCTGATGTATGTTCTATAATTAACATGTAAGTGCCTGCTATCCTGCAACGTTTTTTACAGCACTAGTGTTGTTATAAACGCCCGTACAAAGCTATTAATGAATCTGCGAACCTTATAGCACTAAATAAAAATAGATCATAATTTTTTGCTAGTGATGGACTCCAAGAAACGATCTGGTCGTGATTTCTCTATCGATTATCTATTAGATTTCTCTAGTGGTAAACTTGTACTTGCATTGAAGGAAATACTAATTCTTTTTTTTTAATGATAAAATGTCAATTTTATTAAACAGTTGAGTGTGAACATATTTATATAATAGAGAATATATCATTAGAAGCATAAAAATAGGATAAAAAAATTGAAAATCGAGCAAAAATTTTAAATAAATGAGAATTGGAAATCAAATATTTGCTTCTTCTATTGTAAAATTTTCAACAAGCTAAACGAGAAGCTCATCATAGACATTCAATAGAAAACATTTGTCTTTTGATGACAATTTTTTTCTTGATAAATGCACTTCGTAGTTAAATGTACGATTAAATGATTTGGTTCGAACTAACCACTTAAAAATAAGATTGTATGCTCGTTAAGACCACTATTACATAGTAATTGTTGGCTTATCGGAGCAAATTAAGAGAATTTTATGCTCGTTCACGGTGTCTTTATGAAAATGTATTTGTTCCAAATTTATTTATGAGATAATTAAGATAAGTTTTAAGTTAATCCATGTGTTCCACTACCTACAATTAAGTTTTGCCTGAAATTTCAATAAACCAGTTTTCCATTTCTACGCCGCTGTTTTGGCGGGTTGGTCCCCATAAAGCTGGCAATAGGCTCATGGGAGAAATCGCCTTGTAAGTGAAATGAATGACGACCGTTGAACCGCAGATATTAAACCGTAACTTTCAACCACATACCAAAATAAAGTACGCTTAATGTTAGCTGGGGAGGCCACCCCTTTCAATCTAACGCATCTCAAGCTTTCGGGCATAGTATGAAAAATGTTATCTTAATATTGTTGTTTATGGGTTTCCTTCCATATATTCTATGCGAATTTTTATACTTATGGGATGGGGGACGCATTAATTCCAGCGAAGTGGTTTTAACATAATTTTTTCATAAATCGAGGAATAGTTTAAAAGCAACCTCGAGCGAGTATATTTGGTTTTTTAAACATAATTTGATGTAATTTATATAATATATAAATTAAGTTACTTACCTTTGACTGCATATAAATGTTATTATTTAAAGGTTTGTTATGTCTATTTGAAACGTTTCTTCCCTCTCTCATTTAATAACTTTTAATTTTTGAAATACGTTTAACATTAAAAAAACATCGTAATGTTTTTGAGGTAGTTGCAACTCTTCCCATATGTACTGCCAAAATATATATTTGCTATTAATAATATAAGGTTCGAGAAGGTAAATTGGGTTTGTGTGGTATATTCCAATATAACTTTGTTCTGTAACATTCTATAAAAAAAGTGTTTTAGAAAAATATTAAGAACTTGATATCTGAACTAAATTTACAATCGGTCTGAGTAACTGCAGTCGCAACTTACTTTTTTCTAGATTTTGTTAGTGTTTTTTTTTTGCAGTGCCATGCAAGGCTGAACAAGATATTTATTAATAAAACTTTAATTTAGAGGCGGTTGAGCGCCTACAAGTACTGTGACAGGTTACCGTTTAGTGAATGTTTTAATTCATCAAATTTTAAGCAAAAGTATATTTTTTTAATAAAATGTTTCTTCGCAGACGATTTCCCAATACGTGACGACGATTACGGCTGTAAGTAATGCAAAAGACGAAAAAGTTGGTAAATTTATCGAGAAATCCAAGTATGTACAAATAAGCGGTCAGCCGCGCATCAAAAATATTTCATATTGATGAATACAGCTTGAGGTTCGAAAAATATCTCCATGTACGTTTGTATACATTGTGGTAAAACTCGAGACTTATCACAGGTAATCGGAGGTAATAATTTGGATAAACTACCACTTACAAGAAGGTTAATGCTTGTCTTAACAAGAATCTTTATTTAAATTGAAATTCAGTAGAACAGAGAAAACATTGCAATGCGTATTTCTTTAGCAACCAAAAGGTTGATGATGTTTCTTCTAGAATTGAAGTAAGATAGAATGCCTCCGTGTTCAATTTGATTATTGAATGTAATTCCAGCTCTTTCTTTTGTTTCTTATATTTAACACTACATATAATGTTTACAGTTATTTGTTTTACTTTTTGTTAATTTCCAGATTGTTTCCTTAATTCCAAAAAATTTTTTACGCATAACTCTTGTTGCACTTTGTTTTTGATATAGTTTTCAACATATATGATATTTCGCGTCCTGTAAATTAATTTCAGACAACCTTCAAGACAAATACAACATTTCGTGCAATTGTTTTCTTATATGCATTTCTTTACCTTGGGACTTTCTGTTTATCCGTGTTTTTTTTTGTATACACTAAAGAAATTGTAGAATGAGTGTATCATGGGTAGTTTTGTGCATAGGTTCTTACTTTTTCGGTTCGTTCTCTCATGTTGTTTTCGACCGTTATAAGATCATCTGAGTGCCCGGATTACTAATGTATTGATGTTCACTTTAAACCCCTTATTTCTTTCTTGTGAACATTTGGTCTGTGCTTAAATCTTTAGGTTGATAATAATGAACTAATTTCGTCAAAACGCTTAAGGTCGGTTTCATTTAAATTAACAATTGTATATTTACCTATCAAATAGAACCTACACTAAATGCATTTTACTCGTTTTAGTCAAAATCAATGTGCTTTTTAAGTAAACGCTGAAAAATATCAATGTGCTTTCAGGTTTGATGAAAAATGCTGATTTTAATACATAAAATATTTATCTCAATAGTAAATTGATATGTTTTTGTCTGTTACGTCAGCGAAAAACCTTGATTTACTATAGAATGCAAATACCTTCGACGCGTTGTTTTAATATCCACGATATACATATTAAAATCCCCAAATTTAGCATAAATCAAACAAAATCGCATTGTTTAAATGGCATGGAAAAATAACAATTTTGAAAGAGTCATTATTTTTATGGAACCCTATAAATACGTGATTCGAACTAAATTATTTGGAAGCTGCTGAATAGAATAGAAATTTTATTTAGATGTCTGGACATTGGTTGAACTAAAAGTTTAAAATGTTTTCGTTCATAAGTAGCGATTTACTTTTTTATCTTGATGAAATGATCAACAAAAATCTGCGAGAAACCGAGCAAAGTAACACAACTAAAAAGAAAATAAAAACTTTAATGCGGGTCGCATCAGCTGAAACTTTTCGCGTATTTTGCCAGCCTTAGTAATTTGACGGTGAATAATGTAAAATATAATCTACGAGAGCTTAAAACTTGCACACACTGCTATACGGCATTGTTAAATCTGTAGAAAATCTAAATGGAGGTTCGGCGCAAAAAAGATATACACGACTCTAGTAGTGAGATTTAATTTATGTCCCGGTTTCTTGCAATATTTACGGCATTATTCCCGAGCCAATCTAATCCTAAGCGCTGATGTTGAATTGTTGCAGGAAATTATTAAAACAACTACATTTTCTGTTAGTAGATCTTTGATTTGTGGTGCTCGCCTATTTGTGGAAACCCAGTCAAAATGTGCAAAGATAATTAGACCATTGTTAATTAATCGATTTTCCACACAGAGTGGAGACAAAAGGTTTTATCTTACGGTCCGGTTGGAGGGCTGATAATTACAAGAAAGGCCATTGTTACGTCAGGGCTCGTTCCGCTCAGTTTTCGGGAAACAATTGTTCGATTGCCTTTCTCCTTCGTCTTTTATTCGAATTAAATGTTGGTTAAAGTGTTTTCTCTTGGTTATTGATTTTTCGATCTCAGTAATATTGTTCATTTGAGATCAAGTTTCGCAGTGTAGTCATTGATTTCGATTGGTTCAATCAATGGTGGCTCATTTAAACTCTGTTGTTTCATCATTTACCGTTTATTGGCTACAACGGTTGTATAATAATAATAATTCATTAAACGTTCTTATATGTTTGTGCTTCAATGTCTAAGGGCCTTTCAATCGCTATTGACCGATTTTTTCAAGTAAGACATAAGCAGTAAAATTCAATTGTTATTGTTCAAAATTCAATTGTTTTGGGCTTGGGGTATTAGAGTTTCTCTTAATGGCTGTTTAATTTGGTCTTTTTAAGTTGAATGCAAGAGTTCTAGTTGAAATAAAAGCGTGCAAATTCGCCTGAACGCTCGAGAACACTAAGCAACTAAGGTACAAATCTCCGCTAAAATTTATGGGATCGCAAAACGTTCGCATACGTACAGAAACCATAATGAAGGTAATGAGCATATGACTAAGTCAGGCTTTGTTTACTGTGGTTTCGAGCGCGTTTTCAATGTCATTGTTTTAAGTTGCATTCTCGCGTAATTAAGGGCCTTTGGCGGTTGCAACTTAATTATTTGTAAAAGCTACGAATTGCGGATTATGTGAGTCTAAGAACTTGCCAAATTCACACAATTATCACTTAGTTTGCTAACAATATCTCGAAAGCAAGGTGACACCGAACTTTACTTTTTCTTTGGAAATACATCAAGCCTTGGACCATACATTTCCGGCCATGTTTTTGGTTCAACTAGAAAGGTTCAAATATTTATAAAGAAAGTCGTTGAGGCGAGTAGGAATAGCTGAACAGATACGTGTGAAAATCCTCGAACGCATATGCCACCCTTATACATACGAAGAAGGTGCCATTTAGTCATTTCTAGTGCTAAATTGGTCTAAAAGAGATTATACGCACCAATTACCGTCAAAATACAGACTGCGTTTGCTTTGTAATTAATCAAATTGCAGTGAAATCGTAATATTTCCGTTGCTTCATTTTTTTAAGGTATTTATTAGTAATCTTATCTTCATTTTTCATAACCAAAGTGCCTGTACCCTTTATTTGTCAACAATATATCTATTATATTGTATATTTTCTTTTGACTTAACTATTGAGAATAAGCAAAAAGCATAAATATATTGTTTTTTCAAACCGTTTCAGCTGCTGCATAAACCATTGGATATAATTCAAAATACATTTAGTGCACCTTGCGCTTAACGTGCAAAAATTATTGTTGTATATGGGGGATGTCTGTTTCAAATTAAATAAACGTTGACGGATATTTAAAGCAACATATGAGATAGCTCAGCTTATATCTTTCGTAGCTTTTCCAATTTATGCCCAATAATAATTCATACCCTTTTAAAGATTTAATCCGCATTAATGCTAAACCCTCTTCATAAGAATAGACTTTTAAAATACGTCTGCTCAGCTACAATAATTAATTACGTCATATTTTATCTTTAAGCCAAGCATTATCCCTTTAATTAATAACTGCAATTTAGATGTAACACATTTAATTCGCAGATTCCGCAAATCCCTTCTATCCAGTACGGGAAAATAAAAACATTATAACAGCTCGGGGCCAGGGGAATAATTAATAATTTGTTATGAACGCGAGAATAATCTAAGGATATTAATCTTCGACCGGATTATGACCGCATTAAAAATATCATTCCGGAATTCTTTAATTCTGAGGTATTAAGTCTTGTCTTCGTATCGTTGCACGTCATATCCGAAAAGCAATTATCTCTTTCCGTTCAAGAGTGGAATTAAAAATTAAATTAAAAATATTTTATATCGTTTGTCGGAGAATTAAAAATTAATTGGTTTCATGACAGGTTTCCTGAACTGGATTTTCAATCTGAAATTCAACTGGACTCGGTATTAAATAATTGTACGTTATTATGTTGGCGAAATCTGAATAGTCTGGCTTTTAGAAAATACATATTGAAACAGTCATGCACATGCTTCCGCTTCGGTTAATCTTTATTGATTATTTATTTTTTTATCTTTATTTATTGATGAAACTTGACTACTAGTAATTGTTTGCTCAGTGCATGCTGATTTCTTTAACATAAATTTCAATAGTATGGAACGCGAAGAATTGTGCAATTTTTCTTTTGCAAAAAAACAAGCGTTTGAATATGATAACGATTCTCTACAGCAGGAGGAAACGTCTTGTGAGAGATACATATAAACACGTTTGCCCTTACTTAGAAAGTTATTGTTTTGATTGCGTGCTATGAAGCTTAGTATCATCTCCACATGTGAATGTAAAGCTTTCGAAGAAAATCTTTTTCGACGTTTTTTCCTCATGATTTCATCGCACGTAACTGCTGCTTTGGAAAATGCTCAAATTTTATGTATACAGGCGAACCCCTCGGGGGTAAATTTCAACGTATTATCAAAAATACTCCGTTTTCTAATATCGGAGATATGAAATGTGACGACCCAAATATATCTAACATTATTATGTATTTATGTATGAATTCTCGGGCAGACTTGTGCCACATATGGCAACACCGTTGGTTACAGTATAATAAAGTAGGGGAATAACTAAATTTGCTCTTCCAGGGTATTATTATAGATATATGTGTTGGATAACATTTCTGGAGAACGCCGAGATTTGCGAAAGATGAAATATATCACGGATTTATTTTTACGTTTAACGAAACTTTAACAAAAGTGTCTGGGGTTTTATAATTTTTATTATTATAATAACATATGCTTACATAATGCTCCATTCATCCTCTTAGACAAAGTTAATATCTATTTTTTTAATCTTCATTTTGCACTTGTGAGCAACAGTATTTCAAATATCGTGTAGCATCTGCAAATATACGTAAAATAGACGTTTTAGGGACTTATTATTCTCATATGTTTATTATTACATTATTTTTGATAATCTGCCGATTCGTTAATTGCGGACAAAGGAAAAGCAGCTTTACGAAATGTTTGTAGCATGAACCCACTTCTTTAGACTGGGAGTTGGGAGTCAGTCCACATGGGCTGTTTCAATGTCTTTCCTAACTTCAGATTGATGATATTTTTCTACTTTTGCATTATAAATGACAAATAAACTTGAAATGGCTGCGAGCGACAGCTTAAATATTTACTTCTTTTGAATTTTTGCTACATTATCTTGCACTGACTGGTATTTTAAAAACGTTGCCAGTTAGGTTGCGTCCACGTTCAATCACGCTTGAAAAAGCTATAGTGCTTGAAAAAGCTATATTATCCGATGGTTTAGTGTGAAGGTTAGCTTTTCTTTAAGAGTCGTTAAAAGTGTACACATTTGCAAATTTAGCTAAAATCTTTAGTGATTCTCTAGCTTGTTTTATGACATTTCAGCTTTCGAAGTAATAAATTGCTAGACTCCAAGCTTTCGCAGAACAATCGTTAAATTCTGGCTATTTTATCCAGATTTTATGACACGAAGTTTCAAAACATAGAATTTTCTAACCTTGAAAATGTCTACCTGGCGAATATAATTCATGGATATCAAATTTCAATTTTTACTTTATATATAGATAATGACTTTTTGATTACGCTTTTGATTTGTGTAAACTCAGAGGAATACTTCTCAGGTCGGAACAGAATGTCTGGGCTGTTTTATGGCTTTCTAATGCTTAACGTTTACTGAAAATCAGTGAGGAGGAAAAGCACTAAAGAGCCCATAGACGCAATTCTCAGGCAAAAGTTGAAGCGATGGGCTTCTTTTGTAGGTCGGATCCGCCCATCACTTTGGCTCACTTCGTAAATCACCCAACCCTGTGCTCTGCATTCACTGTTTCGTGTTTGCTTAGGTATTTTTGCGCGAAAACAGTTGGTCCTAATTGATATATGGCACTGCAGGGACAGCTTCGTTTCGCCACCAGTCTAACATCCGCCTTCTATTGATCTAGAGTTCAATTTGCTGCTGTCCGGTGACTTTTATTTCGGGGAATATTTTTCGTTTTGCTGTTTGCACTGCCAACAGACCATTTTTATGTTTGTTTATATCGGTTCTTTGTCCGCAGTGCAGTTTGTAATCCTGTGAAAATATGTTTGATCATTTTACCTTTGCGAGTAGGGGCATGACTGAATAAACCGGCTAGGAAAACGTTTTAGAACTTCAGTTGATTTGTTGTCAAATACTCCACTCTCACTCACTCAAAGGTTGTTTTTTTCTTCCATGTTAATCATTGCATTGGGTTCATCTGGTAGATTGAGAATTTCTCCTCAAAAAGAGCTGTTGGAAATGGAATTGAATAAAGATATTGAAGTGGAGTTATAACTTCAATATTTCTATCACTCCTCATGGCTAGTTCTGATCGTCACAAATGGAAAAAAGCAATAAAGACTGAAAGCTTTAGAGAGGTTTATGCTCTGGGTTTTCAGGAAAAGAAAATGTATCAAAATAAAAGTTTTTCAGAGTACATGCAGCGGCACAATAACTTGAAAGAGCATATTTTTTAAATCAGATGATCCTGTGTTAACAAATTTTTGTGTATGTTTTATTGCCTGGATCCTTGATTGAGTAGGACATAATGTGTAGAACTCAATCAACTTCAGCGAATTTAATAGCGTATTTCGGTGTAAAAATCGAATTGACTGTAATCCCCGGACGCGACTTTAGTTACAAACCAGACTAGGCGTAACTCATACTATCTCGAGGCATAAAGTAACTTCAGCAGAATTACAAACTTTTTTATAGTAGCTGCTCTCAGCTGATCCTTTGGTCGATTTGCAGCACTTTATTTCACCATGCAAAAAGTGAAAGGTTTCTATATTCTCATCCATTAATCGTTTGTATTTGTGAGCAAATGTGGTTTCCGAATATCAGCCAGATTCGTATAGAAATTACAAGTATAAATATTTTATTCACATATCTTCGTCGGTTGATAAATGACAGAGGCACGGCGGGTCACCCAGGCCTAGTCTGGTTATACGATCTGCTTCCATTTATATTCCTGAACTTGGGTTTAATAAAGCTGGGATTCGTAATAGCCATAAAAGTTCACAACTTAAGCATTGCCAGTATATCCTATATAAAAAGGAAGTTTGGGTTTTTTAGAGCAATTCGGCCAAACAGGTTTCATAAAAATGTGTTTTTGATTTGATTTTACAGTGTATTATTAAAATAGTTTAAATTTAATTACGTTGGGTTCATCTTTTTTTGATATTCTCTTAGGTTTATCCGCTATTTTTGAGAGCTTTTTGTTATTTTTAATAGAATGCTTACCTCATATTGAGCATCAAACGCTTAGCTAAAGTGACGGAGAAGGTGGGTGGGATTCCATCCTCATCATTGGTACCTACTTCCAAAAATACCTTTATGAAATTTATATAGCTTCACACAGTATTTCGTCTAATTCGCGAGAAATGAAGGCAAACTCGAAATCCAGTCCGTTTTCAAATATTTCGAACAGATTTTTTAGTTTCAGATTAATAACGCAAAAATCAGAATTCATTACGAATCGAATGAGATTTCCAGGATTTTAAGATTACAGGTTCTTTTAATTACCAGATTGAGATTTCCAGTATTTTTCAAAAGAAAGTTATCACTTGTGAAAAAAATAATTTTCAAGATTAATGTGCCTTCTATCGCTTTTGAAAATTTCAAGTGGATTCTTGGTGTAGCTAGGAATTTGGTAATTTCTTAAAACGAGCTTGCCTTTGAGACCTTTTTCATGTTTGCATTTACAGATTTATTACGAATTCAATCACATTTTAAAGATGTTAAGCTTAATATGTCTTCTATAGCATTTGATAATCACCAGCTACTACTTGTCCTAAATTGAAAGTTTGGAATTTTTAAAAAAGAGCTGAACATTTGAGAAAACCTGTAGGTACTAGAATGTAAATACAATGTCCGTTAAAATCACGATCCAGTACAATTTGAATCAAATTTGCCGGTTTTTAGTAGTTTTTTGAGTTTGATGCAGGTGTAAAATAGGAAAGTTTAAAACAAAGTTTGGATTTGTGTGAAAACGTTTTCCCAGAAATTTTTGGACTAACATTTACAACAACTGCAAAAATCTGAAAATCCAGTGCAACTTAAATGGAAATTTCAAGATTTTGAGACTGTGGTACCTTCTGTAGCCTGCGAGAACTTCAAGCTGCTGCTTGGTGTAGATTCGAATTTAGACCAGTTTCAAAAAGAGATTGCATTTGTGTAAAAAGGCGTTCAATTTTTTTCTGCAAGGGGCAACAAATGCAAAAGTCAATATTAGTTCGATTTGACTCAAATTTGCAGTGTTTTGAGATTTAGATGTATCCTTTGGCTCTGAAGAATAATAAGTTGCGTCAAAGTCCTGCAATGTAGACTCGAAAGTATTTTATGATGACAGAAGAAGTGGTTCATTGGCAAGAGCAATAATTTAGTTAGTAATTAATTTTTAATGCTGTTCCTTTTAGAGGCGACAGATGTTTTTCAATCAATTGTTCTGTCCAATATTTGCATCCTTTGAACGTTTACATTTGAAAAATAATTCTGTCGCCCCCTTCCGGTATTTTATTCGAAAGTTGGTCAATAACAAATGACCCTCTGTCCGTTTGTGGCACTTTAATCGGCCCTTTTCGATTGCAAATATTGAATCTGAATATGAGCAGCATTCGCTGGGGAAATGTATAAATATTTTATTCCCATATCGTGACTTGATAAATGACCTCAGCCGATCAGTTGCCGTCATAACCAAATGGGCGGTTTTCCAAACACATTTCATTTAGGCTGGCACATTCAATGTTTTTCAATTTTTTTTCTATGACTATTAACAATATTATCAATTATCAGAGCTTCAGTAGCTAGTTTGCTAATTTATTTTTCTTAGTAATTTATATATTAGATCAAATGTTCTTTCAACAGCAGGTGCACTTTCTTCATTAGGGCCAAACCCAGGTCTTCTCTTTTGGTTGATTGTTTTTTTCTCAGTGGTTTCCTATTTACTTCTCATTCATATACTTCTTTGAGAATTTATGGTTTTTCATTCCTTCTTCTATCCAAAACTGACTCACAAGGCACTTAAAGCGAAACTCGTGGAGAAAAGTGAAGGTATTTAGTCAGAAACTCCACATGTTGATGTGGGTAGATTCCTCGGTTGGTTTTGCGGTCAAGTAATAAAGCACAGAGTCGGAAAAAGGCAATCAGCAAAACCACCTCAAGCGTCATCTGTGGCGTTTCGGCATATTGCTAATCTAATAGTCCCATTTGTCCCTTCTAATATGCTGCCTGTCCACAATGACTTTTATCGTCCGGGGCGAGATTACCCCCGGCGCTTTTATACAGTTTTTTCACGTAATATGTTTACTGGATAATCATTGAAGCGGAAGGGCCATTTCGTTTCCCGTTCCGCCTTCCAGTCGTTCTTTACAAAAGGACCAGCGAGACAAAGAATGTATCACCGTGGATGGAACTGAAATGGAATTATTACTTATCACTTTTGTCCTGAAATAAGGAAAGAAGTCGTAACTGGGTTATTTTCTGCTGGACAAGTAGGATAGTCATTTAACACGGGTATGTCGGGCACTAAAAGCTTTTGCTATGGGTTAAAAGGTTCACTAAAGGGATTTTTCCACATAACTAAATAAATTCACATTCACGAATTTTTTTTCCAAAATGGATATCAATCAAGGAACAACAGAATGAATGGATCTTAAACGGAAGCTTCTCCCAGCTCTTCCTATCCATACTTTTCCCTTGCTGAAGCTCAAGCAACCATGATTTTTGTTCATGGAAGAGCATTAACTGGTCGATATAATAAAGTTGGGTTAATCTTAAGCTCTAATTAAATAATAAACTTTCTGTTGAATCCGTGTCCAACTATGAGTGCATGAAATGAACGACTGAAATCCATGAATTTTCCAGATTATTTTGGGAAGAAAGGAAACAGTACCTTCTATCAATGTTATGTTCATGTGAAGGTCCATATTGTTAAATGTTTTTTATTGGATAGTTTTTACCGCAAATTGAAAATCGCAAATATTTTTTGGACCTTTGAGAGTACATATATCGGTTAGCGTGCTTGTGGAGAGTATGAAAGTGTTTCAGGATTTAAAATTTCTGGCAAATTCATTATAAATAAATAATAAAAGAGGAGTTACAGGATTTTATTTGAAAATTTCTCGGTTTTCTCTAATGGTACGATGTTGAGTCTTATACATTTGCTCTTATCCCAAGCCAGCTTAATTTTCCAGTTATGAACACTAAGATAGCGCTGAGAGCAGCTGAGAATAGAAACTGCGAATACGTATATTCCTAAGGGAAGCGATACGTAATAGTTAATAGTTTATTTACGATTTACCCAGTTGTCCTCACTGATTTTGAGTTCGGCTCCACTCTGTAATTGAGAAGAAAATGCAATAAATTTAGTTTTTCCCAATTTTAAAGAAAAATATACCAAGTGCTTCGCCCTGCTCAATCTACAATCTAACTTTTTTCCGTCAAAGTCCAATACCAAGTAAACATTTTTAAACTATTTTTTAAACGAATTTTTGACAAAGGAAAAAGAAGTTAAAGTTCCACTACTTAAACAGAGGAGTAATGAATGTTAATGTGATCTGCCGGAAGATTTACGCTCTCAATCGCAACAAACTGAGATAAATACGATTGAAAAACCCTTACTGTAAATGTTGCCAAAAATTGCAAAGTTGAAAGAAAATAGTTTAACGGGAAAACTGTTCTTAAATACATCTCTGAAGCCGAAAGAAAACAGAATTTAATTTAATTTCAGACCACAAATATTAAGTTGCGGGTGATAGCAGAACCGTAAAATAATACACATTTGCGTTAAATGACCTAACAAAATTTAATGACTGGAATTACATAACCGAAATCTTAATCGTACTTAAAATTCATATTTTCCCAAAAATTTTTGTATGCGTAAAAAATACTTTTTTTGTCGGATTTGCACGGTAAATCCGACGAAAAAAGTACTGTGAGAATACTGGATGCCGATGATTCTCGCTGTTGACGTCCCTGCGAATTTTCTCGTGTCTATAGATTTTGTAATTGACGATTATTTAGTACTGTTTCAAGACATAAACCTTTTGGTAACAATATCGTCATTTTCAGGTCACAGTCGATCCGGCGAAGACTTAATAAACTTGTAGCAAAGAACACTTTATACCTTTTGAATTTTAACCAAATTTGGTAGCAAATGAGTTTGAAAATGCATTGACCAGGCTTTCCATATCCAATGTACATGGAGGTAAATGAAAAGTTTTTGCATTTACTATGAAAGTCACTTGATATGTTCCAGTCATTCGAATAAACGGTGGATCTAGTGACATATGTTGTACTCATTTTTAATTCTTTGATCTTTATCAATTTAGCATAAAAGTTTATGCTACCGAGACAAATTATGACATTATGTTCGGTAAAGTTATCATTTCATATTAATATTTTACCTAATTCTTGAACAAAATGCCTTAAAATAGTGTATATTCCAAACGAAACCTCAAAAGATTTCTACACCTACTTAGCACGTTGTAGGAAAAGTACAATCCTTTATAACTCCCTCTCAAGTCCATCTCAACTCCTAACAACTGGTGAACATTTTCGCACTTAAAAAATTCTTAGCCAATTATCAATGGGTGGTTCCATTTTGAAACAACACTTACTTTTAATGCAAATTAAATCAATGCCCGAATTGAATAGTATTCGGTATAATAGACAGCAAGTACAAAGCCTTGCAAATTTCTAATCAGAGAATGATTTAAACTATCCTTATTAGGCGGCTGTATGCTGTATATACAGCCGAGTGCATCAAAGGACGTCGTATGCGTAACAATAATGGTTCCATGGCAAATTTAAGGTCTGATAAATGTGTTCCGCAAATAGATTCCCATCCGATACACTGAAATGGCATTTAGCATCTTGAATTATGATGATGCGTCTCTCCAGTTCACCGATTATCAGCGAGAGATAATATCATGATAATTGCTTTAAACCGTATAGTATTCTATTTGTGGAACGTCTACAGGGTTTTGATATTTGCACAAATGCCGTCTACATGCAGAACAAGTAGGGCTTAAATCGGTTTTTTGAATTAGTATTAGTTAAGACGAAGTGAAAGGAATCGGATTGGGTAAAATTGAGAAAAAAATCGACGAAAATTAATTGACAGTCAAACTATAAGGCTATTTCTCACATCTGAAAAAATGAATATTCATTCCTTAGAATTGTTTCCAAGATTATTATGAATCAAAAATTAACCATCAATTTAGAGCAGCGGCTTCATTTTGTAAAATATTTATACAAACCATCCAGTTTCTTCTCTGACTTTTTCATGTAGAACCTGAAAATTAACAGGGTGTGTTATAAACATAATATCCGTGACAATACTGCATGCAAGCTATTCGGCTTTGACAAGGAAATGAACGGAAAGCATGCCTTAATGTATGAACTCAATGAACATAATTGCCTCCGATTACTAGTTTGAAGTGCTCTTGACTAAGCTTTGTAATTTTGAGAAATGGTTAAATGTTAGAAGAGTTTTGAGCATAAAACTGAACTTGCTCACAATCCACTGTAGTGGAGCATTACACCCTATTTTGCAGTTACAACTCAAAGAAGATGGTTCCTTTTTCGTATTTAAAGTAGTAGTAAACATCTTTATTTCTAAAAAAGGTTATCGACCTATCGGTCTTTCTGCCCTTGTTTAATACATGTAGTCTTAATCTAAATAAAAACACAAGATGAAAATTCTCTTATTCTAGGTTAATAATCTTATTAAATAAACTTTACAATTCTAATGTTAATGTACATTAGAGTTTAATACATGTAGTCTTAATCTAAATAAAAAACAAAGATGAAAATTCTCTTATTCTAGGTTAATAATATTATTAAATAAACTTTTCAATTCTAATGACAAGAAAACATTATTTTATTGTCCAGTAGTCAGTTGCGTTTGTAAGTGTTCGAGTAGCGTTGATGTAGGGAAACGGAAGCGGGATTGTCTGGTTGGTCTTGTAAGACAAAGGGGATTCAGTATGGTCCAGTTGTAGGGGTTGTTTGTCCATTTTGCTCTAGATGTATGAGTTTTCCGAAATATATGTCATGTTTGTGCGTTCGTATAGTAGTTGGGTGGAAGGGTTGTGTAGTGGATTTTGGGGGTGTCTTATTCATGTTATTAGTCTTAGTGCAATTTGTTCTATTGTTTGTATATAACGTTTTGTCCGTTCTGTTCCGTTGGTCATGAGTATATGTCCATAGTCTAGCAAGGGTCTACAAATAGCTTTATATAATTTGGTGGCGGTGTTTGTGCTAATTCCTCTGTCTTTGCAGGTTAGTGATCGGAAGTGTTTTGTTTCTCTTTATTGTTTCTGCCCTGATGTTTCGTATGTGTTTAGTGAATTTAAGTTTGTGGTCAATTGTGATTCCAAGGTATTTTACGTCGTTTTTTGGTTGTGTCGTTTGGCCGTCTGCAGTTATTGTAGGGGAGTCAGCGATGAGTCTTTGGTTTGTGAGCAGAAGTTGGTTTTTTGACGCGTTTGGTGTTAGTCTCCATTTATAAAACCATGTCATTATGTTGTTTGTTAGTGTTTGGAGTCTTTGAGCTGCTCTCTCAGTAGTTTTGTCATGTACAATAAGTGCCGTGTCGTCTGCCTATTGTAATATGTATGCCGATCTGTCGATTTGATTTTGTCTGGTAAGTTGTAATTGTATATGTCATGGCAGTATATATTGTAGAGAAACGATGAGAGCGGGGATCCTTGAGGGAGCTCCGTATTTTAAATTTTCCAACTAAGTCAGAGTTAAAAACTTTTTAAATTTTGCAATAAAATTGCTTAAAAGATGTACGTGCGTGTGTATTTTTAATGTTCAGATGAAACCTAATTGCCTTTCACAAATATTTGAAGTATTTTTATGTTCCAGCCACTAAAAATCATTAAAATGCATATAAATTAATTTGTGGATCCCCCGTTGTCGGATACTCGGGCGTTATTGAAAAATTTATAATTTATTATGCATTTAGAAACGCGAGCGTGCACAAATATTGTCAATAATTTACGTTGTATATTATGCGTATATACATGCCGGTATTTAATCGAAAAGTAATTTAACGCAATAAAGAACGTAATTAGATCGAAACAATGCATTAAAATGGGATTTTAAGCAAATTGGTGTTCGTAATTACATTTACCCATCGTAAATTCGATTTTAATATCAGGGCGAAGCATAAGTTAAATCTACGCCTGTTATAGATAATCGGAAGAGCGAAATAATTCAAATGGTGCCTTTAAATATTTATAACATGGTTATTGATTTTCGAAAATGCGATTTACATTAAATGTCTTCAAATTGAATTATTGCCGATTTGCGAAGATTTGAAATAACCTTTCTGCAGCAAAAGCCTGATTTACATTTTTCTGTTCACATACAATGACCTTTTATAAACAGATTATGCTTAAAATGTGCGAAAATGATGTAATAGTATTTTTATAAAAATTCAAGTAAATTATTACTCTCGAATGCTAAACTTCCTTAATTTTTACTTTCAAAGTCGAAAGATTTATGAGTTCTCGAAATTTGGTAGCCTTTTTTTTAAATATTGATAAATAATCTAGTTTTATGTGGGTCAGGCAAATTATGGGAAAATCCTTTTTCTAAATCTCAAAGTGCTCATTTTGCTTGTATTTCAAATAACTAAACACTTTTGTCGAAGGGTGCCGCCTGTCCCGTTAATTCGCAGACCGAGTAAATAAAACATTTGCCGGTTTGGGTAATATAATATTTGCTAATCTGAAAAAACATAATTTTCCCGGAAATTTGACTTTCTAATATCATGTTGGAATCGGTTTGATTAAAACGGCTGTAAATACATGAAACTTCTCCTCGACTGCTATAAATAACATTTATTTCAGCTACGAATATTTTAGATTATTTGTCATTATGTTCAGTTGAAACCTTTGTTTTTTTATTTATGATCTGTATAAGCATTTAAAAAGTTTATCAATTGGATATGTTGAGCTTCATTTGATTTCGGATAAAATTTGGTATTTAGTTGCGGTTTCTGCGAATTCATTATTGTCTTAATGTATGAATTGATGTGTCTTATGAACACATTTAATATTTCTTGCCCACAAGCTTCAAAACTGATCGAAAATTTGAATGGGATTTCCTTAAAATGTACTAGAAGTTCATTTTCCAGTTCAACAGGGCAATTCCTGCTATTTTGTAACTCATTAATGTTTTAATACACATTTCATCATTGGCAAGTGCAACTCATCTAGAATATTAATTGATACAACTGCCCAAATTAATGTTTTGGTATCAAACCAAACAAAAGTGAAAAATTTCTAACTTTAAATCCTGACTCGCTTAAATAATGCCGAGTTCCTATAAGTGGCATTTCTTTTTGCTTGATGAAAGTACTTAAGTGATTAATGAACCCTCATTTGCCCATTAATTTTTTGCTCTTCTATCCGTTCCCGCATTGTTTTGAAAATCGCCCTTTAGTCAGCTATAAATAGGACTGAACTTGATGTATCTTTATTATAGGCGAAGGCAATAACTTGATGCGATGCTTGTTTGTATTTCTATGTCAGTTATGTTTATAATGCAAACGTTCATTATTATAATTAGTATAACTGCCCCATAAACAAACTTAGAAAAGCAATAACTGTGGCTGTGGAAAAATATAACTGTTAAATTGGCGGCACGCACGTGCACAAAATGCATAAATGTCCCTATAACATTCGCGATCAAAATAATATTTTATGGCAAAGGTGGCAGTGCTAAATAATACATTAAAATTGTAACATTTTATCGAAAATTTATGAACTCTTCGTGCACAATACCTCGACACGAAAAACCAATTATCATTAGTTAAATCTTACATAGAATTTGATTGGTGTTTCTTTGGGCTTTAGAATTTTTCTTTTCGATTGTGTGTGGTTTGAAAATGTTGGTTCAAAACATGAACGTAAAAATATGACTCAGTTCAACTTCGGTGCATTCATACACTTAACACATGAAATCAGTCGAATGAGTATATATGAAATAATATACACTCACTTTCAAAAGTTTTGCACCCCCCAGTTATTTGGATACTTAAAATTTTGTAAAACCTTGTATACCCCGGTGTTAAGTCTATATTAAAAGCTTACAAAAATCGGCTAAATGGATTTAATTTCAACGAATTATCAATTATAAAATAAAAATTACAATCCGGATGTAAAAATTTTAAAAATAAAAAAATTAATTTTTAACGTGAAACTGAAAAAAAAACTACAAGATAATTAATATTCAGTATTTGAGCCTCTACTTCTGAACAACGCATTCACACGTCCATCCATTCCAATAATTAAATTATTGATTACTTCCTGAAGGACATTTGCCAATTCCTCTGTAGCAGCAACAATAAGTTCTTCGGGGATTATTCCAATTGAAAATGGCTCTTGATGGATAATACCAGACGTGTTCTATGGGATTCATGTCAGGTGACATCGCCGGCCAATCTAATCTTGTGATGTGTCGGTTTTCCAATACTTCTTGAACAGCTCTGGTGCGATGTGCCCCTGGCATTGTCATTCATAAAGATGAACGGGTTCTCTAATTCATCAGGTAGCGGTATAGTTACAGGAATAATAACATTTTCAAAACAATGTGCAGCTGTCATTGACCCCGATATATGAATAATGGGGGTCCCCTTATATTGAACATAATACCACCAAAACATGTGTGTTCCACCGCGGTATGGAGCAACTGCAACGGCTGTATGAAGCCTATTTCAGCGTCCCGCGTCTCTCCAATCTCATCGGTTAAGAACTCCAAACTCTCCACTCTCCCAAACGCCAGGTTTGATGAGTTCGTGCCCATTGTAAAGGAGCGCTTCGATGGCGATGAGTTAACGGGAGAACTCTTAAAGGTCTTCTGGACCACGATCCTGATTGTAAAAGTCTTCGGCGGATTGCAGCACTGGATTTCACACGGTTATGCGTTCTCTGGAACTGAGATCTTAGTGCCGGTAGGGTGACTGAGCGCTGTCTACGGACTGATTGAGAAATATAGCGATCTCCTCATATCGTGGTAACCCCAGGACGACCAATTCGAGGTCTGCTATTCACTCGTCTAATTGTCCTGCTAACTGTGCTTCTTAGAAAATTTAGCCTATTGGAAATGTGGTGCCCTGATAAACCTTCTTGCCACAGAGCAATAATTCTAGTTCCTATCAAAAGCTGATAACTCCTTTCTAGGCATGCATCACGGTTATTGCACCATTTAAATGCTAACGCCGGTTACTAGTGACCAATATAAAGGTGCAGTTTTTACAGCAACACAATTTTAAATGGCTAATTTGCAAGACTTTTGAAAGTGAGTGTAATTCATCATCAACAGCCCGAATGTTTAAAATATTATGAAAATCCAAATATTTTATATTGTACTCTGAGCCGAATGGATCGAATGGAAATTAATCTAAAACTGAGAGCTCGGAACTGGTCAAATTTAATTAAATAAGCACGCCTAATTTAATACAGCTCAAAAATATGTTATGCTCATATTCCAGAATGCAATTGTACCTTTCGTGAGAGAGCAATGGATGGTAGAGCGCACTGCATTTGGGTTTTTGGTTATATTGAATTCGGTCGGTTTGGTGTAACTGAAAATTATTTTTATTTATTTTTGTTATGTCTATGTTGCAAATATTTTTAAATATGATTTTGGGCGTTTTTGAACTTTTGGTAGAATTAAAGAAATCGATTTCATCCAAAGAATGTCTTTGAACACTTGCACTTGTACTAATGGTTTTTAACTGGCCATTACCTCTTCTGGCCATTTTTCCCGCATATTGAGATTTTATATTTTATATATATACAAAAATATATGAACCTGTTTCTCTTTGTCCAATATTTGATGGACGTTAACTGCAAATGTTCCCGTTACTTTGTGATTGATATGGTTGAATGGTGAAGTCATCAAACTAACGAGTTTGACGTGAATTATACATTGTGTATTTATTATACAGTTAAATACTGTCAGGTCTATTGGCTTAATAGTCTTTTGAAGGCCTTCGAATAGGTTTCGGTGATTCTGGCATTAATGACGGCACTTTTTTCACGTTTCCGTATTTGATGCATTAACTATTTATCGTGTTTTTGGGGGTATTATTTCCATATTATATTTATTCATGGGTTTTGCTAGCCATTTCTTAGTGTACGCGAATTTATATATTTAATAATTAAGGATTTACTGCTTTAAAATAACTTCTCATTATATTAGAAGTAGTTTTTTCCAATGTATTCCTGGGTTTCAGTCAATTTTATTGTTTATTATTTAAAATGTTACAAATACGTGTCGGTGTCTTTATTCACCATCATCAGTTTGTCTAAAATATCCATTTTACATTCATTATCAATTCAATTAAAAAAACTTTCACAAAATTAACATATTAAAATTCAAATCACACACATATTAAAAAGTACAATTTGGGACCTTGGTTCTCAGGTGATGAGTCGGGATAAACATGTTCGGGAAAAGACTAGAATCTATTGTTTAGAGATCTAAATTTGACTTACATGTTTGGATGTTTCTTTCTTTACATTTGGTTGGATATTGAATTACCTATTTTATTCGATATCGAGCGAGTGCCCGAAAAATCCATTTATATTTCGCCTTTTCTTTGCATTCTTGGAATTGCTCTGTAATCTTCAATATCTGCTGTTTAATTTTTATTTACCAGGTCCATTCAATTCATGCATGCGATCATTTAATTAGCGCATGATACACAGAGCTAAGATTGTCTGTATCTGATCTGAAGTTTATTGCATTCTGATGTTTCTTAATTTGTATCATTTCATGGATTCTTCTCTTATTATAGTTTTCCTTCATTGATCAATATTTGTGTGTTATCGAAATCAAAATCATGCAACTTTTGTTGTGCATGTTGTGCTAATGCTGTTGCATTTTCGCTAACCTTTCTTAAGCTATACTTATGTTCGTATATTCTTTTCTTTAAATATTGCCCTGTTTGTCCTATATATGTGTTGTCACAGTCTAAACAGTCAATCTTGTATATTACCTTAGGTGTGTCCAACTTATCGCTTCTAGGCTTAAATTTTGTAAATTTTGTATGGGAACAAATTAGAAGTAGTAGAAGTTACGATATATATAAGTCATCTTTATTTCTCATGGAAATAGGCTATCGACCTATCGGTCTTTCTGCCCTTGTTTTGTACGTGCAGTCTTAATCTAAATAAACAAACAAAGGTAAAAATAATCTTATTCTAGGTTAACAATTTCATAATTCTAATTCTGACAAACAGGAATCTTAAATTTATTGTCCAGTAGTCAGTTACGATTGTAAGCGTTCGAGTAGCGTTGATGTAGGGAAACGGAAGCGGGATTGTCTGGTTGGTTTTGTATTGTAAGACAAAGGGGATTAGAAGAAGATTTAGATAGAAGATTATTAGAAGAAGATTAGATAGAAGTTACGATTTATTCAATATTCGAGCATATCAATATCTGAAGTTCCAAATTAGTAATAGGTTTTTTACTTTCGATGGTTTGCTGTTATCACGTAGTAATCAACGAAGAGTAACTGCAGTGAAATTTATCGATTTTTTCAACTAACTCGAATTAACCCAAACAATTCTTGTAGGTACGTGTTTTTTAGAAAAATAATTCAGGGCTTAGGAATATTTTTCAGCCTCAGTCACTTGCTATTGCCATATTTCCGCCTTTAAGAATTTTTATGCAAATATCACCGATTCTATTAACAAAAAATAGCTTCCAAACTCTTGGAATGGGTCCTGATTTTTTCGACCCTGTCACACACGTTGCACATAAAATATTCATTTTTCCAAGTCTATATGTGTGTCAGTCAGTTGTTATTCAGCAACGTGCCTCGCGACTCGTTCGCATATTTACATGTTCCTCGTAATGTTATTCAGCGCCAAAAAATTTAATGCATTTTAATGCGTTCCGACAAGATTTACACTCCCCAAGTCTGCCCAATAACTCTTCACTCGAATATTTCCATCAAAATGCGCTGTTTGTATTATTTGCGATTTCGTTTTCCATTACAGTTTATGGTTCATGCATTACCAATGGAAAATACATATATCACAAAATTAAACAATCCACCCACAACATTTTTCCCGCTATATCTGAGATATTGAATTAGACAATAGAAAACAGTAGTAGTAAACATCTTTATTTCTAAAAAAGGCTATCGACCTATCTGTCTTTCTGCCCTTGTTTAATACATGTATTCTTAATCTAAATAAAAAACAAATATGAAAATTCTCTTATTCTAGGTTAACAATATTATTAAATAAACTTTCCAATTCTAATGACAAGAAAAAAAATATTTTATTGTCCAGTAGTCAGTTGCGTTTGTAAGTGTTCGAGTAGCGTTGATGTAGGGAAACGGAAGCGGGATTGTCTGGTTGGTCTTGTGAGACAAAGGGGATTCAGTATGGTCCAGTTGTAGGGGTTGTTTGTCCATTTTGTCTGTAGATGTATGAGTCTTTCCGAATGAGTCTTTAGTTGGGTGGGGGGGTTGTGTAGTGGGTTTTGGGGGTGTCTTATTCGTGTTATTAGTCTTAGTGCAATTTGTTCTGTTGTTTGTATATAACGTTTTCTCCTTTCTCTTCCGTTAGTCATGAGTATATGTCCATAGTCTAGCAAGGGTCTACAAATAGCTTTATATATTTTGGTGGCGGTGTTTGTGCTAATTCCTCTGTCTTTGTAGGTTAGTGATCGGAAGTGTTTTGTTCTCTTTCTTGTTTCGTATGTGTTTAGTGAATTTAAGTTTGTGGTCAATTGTGATTTCAAGGTATTTTACGTCGTTTTTTGGTTGTGTCGTTTGGCCGTCTGCAGTTATTGTAGGGGAATAGAAGACATTTGTCGGGGTTTTCTGAAATGTACATTTAATATATTTTTATACTGTCACTATATTGTGGAAGATAAAATTTTTTAAGTACTGTCAACAATTTTAGGCCGAAGTTTACCGTAGGTTTAGTTAATTGGTTTGGCAGCTATTTATTGTTGATTTTTATATATGTTTATTCAAAGTTGGAGTGTGTATTTTTAAGGATTGACGGACGCCTATTTGGAGAGTACAAACCATTTTTATTTTTATCTAGTTAATTTCTAGAATAAATTGAAGCCATTGAAGACCTAATTTTAACTTTGTTGAATAGGCTACAACAATTGAGCAAGATTCTGAAGCAGTTCAGCTAAAAATTACAAATAAAACATTGTTAAACCTACTGAAGTTTTCAATTTGGAAATCTTGCGCTGCTATTAATGTTTTATGAAAACGCTCAGCGGCTACCATACATTCCGGCAGGTATTTGTTGACAAACATGTTAGCGTATTTATGGTTAGTTTGTCAATTGTGCTTCTCAAAACTTACAATGTATAACAATGTTGATAATGGTGACAATATTGATAATAATGACCTTTCTTTGGGCTCGTCTGAATGGCCGAAATGGTTCTACACACTGAGGTGGTACTAAGCAGAAGGCTTGATAACATATATTTAATAGAATAACGTGAAAACAGACTCTATTTTTATGCGCCTTTACTTCAATCGATTAAATACATTTGCTTTTTCTAAGCAGTCCGTAAAATGGATTTGAAAAAATTAACCCAATCGATAAATTAAGGGCTGGAAAAGTTGTCTTTCAAAAAGTTAACTTTGAAGTTCAAAGTGAAATTAATTTAAGACCGCTAAGTGAAGAAGAGTTTGTACTTTAAAGACATTAATTGAAATGAAATTCTAAGCCTGACGAACGTGCTTGCAAGAAATTACATATTATGTATGTGCAGGAAGTACTTGGAGAGCCAGCAGATGGTGGTAATGCCAATAGCAAACTAAGCGCAATTCAGCAGCAGGACAGTCGTATAATCCAATTAAAATTAGCCGCGGGGAACTAGTATGACTGTTATCTACCTAAGCTATGACCATTTATAATTTACACATTTAATGTAGGGATAGACCGGAATCCAGCCACGACTGGCCCTGGAGAACTGGCCATCTCCATAAGCATACTATTTAATAGTTTAAATCCGGCAAGCGAGATTTAGGACTATAGGGTTCGATCTGGTAAGGGTTTATTGAAAAATTGCTTCCGAAATATCGGCGAATTGCATAACAGATACGGGATTCTTTATGAGTGTTTCCAGCTCTATTTAGCACAAAGTATCGTCGATATATTACCGATGTTACCTTAGGAGAACTCGAAGAATCTTAGATGAAAATGCTAAAAAGTTCAATTTAGGAATTCATTTTCCTTCAAAATTAGATTTTTGAATGATTTTTAAATTTGTTCTATTATTTTAACGCGACTATTTACGATTCAAATATTTATATACGAGTTGGTCCTCCAATTCTATTTGTGAACTTCCAATAGAACATTAGTTGTGTACGTTTCTATTGTTCTGCGGTTAACAATTTGTACTTCGTTTTCAGTAAAAAACACATTTTTTTCATGTTAAACTTACTCGACAATAAACGTTTTCTTTGAATAAACAAAATCGGAAAAGTAATTTTCAAACATTTCATTACAAGTAGATGTAAACTGGGTTCGAGTCCTACTGGAAAAATCTGTGCCACGACACTGGCTGGGTTCTAAGCGATTTATCTTTGACCGCCAAATTTAACGACGTAGGTTTACCTCAGAAAACAACCCTCTAATTTTATTAAAGTGTTTAATATCAACAAAGTTGGTTGGCGTCGAGTGGTAACCGGGTTTCAACCCCCGAAATTTCTAAATTTCCATTTGACAGACTCGAGGTTGCGAATTATGAACGCTTGGAAAAGCCCCATTGCCGTTTAAAGAGACAGTTTTAGTCTTAATTAAGGTTACTTCTAATAGATGATTTTATTGCCTGTAAATCTAGTCAGAATTTGTTAACCTGTAGACTAATTTCCCGATATTTAGTTGCTTCGGAAACACATATGTTGTATTAGCAATTTTAGTGGTTCAAAATAATAGGCCAGAAAAAAGGCATTTAATGTTTTAAAAAAGCATGTTCTTATTATCATAAATCGATGTTAACGACTCGACTAAGAACATTTTTAAAACAACACTCTCGACTAAGAACATTTTTAAAAATGTTGCATTTAGCTGGCTTGGAAACTAATCTAGCGGAGAAAAAGACGATGTACAACGTAAATAAATTTTATTGAAAGATTTTTTGTTCTGAAAAGTACTTTTTTGAAAAAATCCAAATTTTTCGACCCTCAACGTTCTTAACCTAGGTTCAACCGAGTTCATCCTCCTAGTGTACAACAAACACTTGATGCTATGTATGTAATGCTGTTTTGATTATTATTTTCTGGCATTTAACACATTTTAAACTAACCAATGTATTCAGTAAATGTAGTAGTAGTAGTAAACATCTTTATTTCTAAAAAAGGCCTGTCGGTCTTTCTGCCCTTGTTTAATACATGTAGTCTTAATCTAAATGAAAAACAAGAATGAAAATTCTCTTATTCTAGGTTAATAGTCTTATTAAATAAACTTTCCAATTCTAATGACAAGAAAAAATTATTTTATTGTCCAGTAGTCAGTTGCGTTTGTAAGTGTTCGAGTTCGAGAAACGGAAGCGGGATTGTCTGGTTGGTCTTGTGAGACAAAGGGGATTCAGCATGGTCCAGTTGTAGGGGTTGTTTGTCCATTTTGCCTGTAGATGTATGAGTCTTTCCGAAATCTTTGTCATGTTTGTGCGTTCGTATAGTAGTTGGGTGGAGGGGTTGTGTAGTGGGTTTTGGGGGTGTCTTATTCGTGTTATTAGTCTTGGTCATGAGTATATGTCCATAGTCTAGCAAGGGTCTACAAATAGCTTTATATATTTTGGTGGCGGTGTTTGTGCTAATTCCTCTGTCTTTGTAGGTTAGTGATCGGAAGTGTTTTGTTCTCTTTATTGTTTCTGCCCTGATGTTTCGTATGTGTTTAGTGAATTTAAGTTTGTGGTCAATTGTGATTCCAAGGTCTTTTACGTCCGTTTTTGGTTGTGTCGTTTGGGCCGTCTGCAGTTATTGTAGGGGAGTCAGCGTTGAGTCTGTGGTTTGTGAGCAGAAGTTGGTTTTTTGACGCGTTTGGTGTTAGTCTCCATTTATAAAACCATGTCATTGTGTTGTTTGTTAGTGTTTGGAGTCTTTGAGCTGCTCTCTCAGTGGTTTTGTCATGCACAATAAGTGCCGTGTCGTCTGCGTATTGTAATATGTATGCCGATCTGTCGATTTGATTTTTGTCTGGTAAGTTGTAATTGTATATGTCATGGCAGTATATATTGTAGAGAAACGGTGAGAGCGGGGATCCTTGAGGCAGCCCTTGTTCAGGGGAAAAAGAAAATAACAGTGTTTTGTCAATCCGTACTTGTAGTTGTCTGTTTTCTAGTAAGTTCTTTATGGTGTGTAGTAGATATGTTGGTGTGTGTAGTTTATATAGTTTGTATAGTAAGCCTCTATGCCAGACACTATCAAAAGCCTTGTTAATCTCCATAAACAGGCAAGCTGTCTTTCTGTCAGTTAGGTGGGTAGTTTGTATATTGTTGGCCAAAATAAAGAGCGGATGAACAGTCGAGTGATGTTGTTTGAAACTCAGTAAATGTTTAGTAGCAAAAAATGTTTTGCAAATGTTACTATTTGATCCCTGAAGCGTCCGGTAAAATATAAAATACATCGTTCGGGCAACATCAGTTTTGGCAAATAAACGGTGTTATAATTTCAGAATGATCCACGTTGTTATTAATATTTAGCAAAAGCAAATGAGCGTTCAGTTCCACTATGATGGAATGTTCCAAATTAGGTAATTCCATCTGAAAATTGCACCAGATTTACTATTCAACTTAATTACACTGAATGGATAGGAATCACTTTAAATATTGTACCAGCATGTTGTTTTAAATAAAATAACGGACATGAAGGTAACATCCTATTATTCTCTAGAATATTTGCCCTGTTTGTTGAAAATAAATTCTATTATGGCTCCATTTTATATTTTATTAGCTTATTTTGTGTCGCAAAATACGGAGCTGTTTGCTTAGAGAGTGAAAATGTCGAGAATATATTAATAAAAATTAAACAATCAAATTATGCAGGTGTTTTTGTATTTATTTAAGCAAATATGTTTTGCTGAATATCCAATGTATTTGTTTTTGTTGATATACTACGGCTTTTATATAAAAAAAAACAGCGTTTTAATACATATTTTTCTATAGTGGCCGATAAATGAGAGCTAGGCGAGATGCTAATCAAAAGCATTTCACAGTATTGTGTAGTTCAATCTCTATGACACAGGATGAGTCTCTAAATTTGAGACATTCTTCTGGAAATTTTCTCGAGGGGTATTTCACAGGAAATATAGTCAACAATGTAATTATCACAGAAAACTGAGATATTCGTATAAAACTAAATTATAAGTGCAATTTGCACTTGCAATATACTTTGTTATTCTCGTTAACATTAGAGTTTGATTTTTTAGTTGGGATGAGCCCAACTTGATGATTGGCAATGTAGTTAAACACGTACACTAATTTCGTAAGTTGTACGATACGTATAACATACAATTTTTAGTACTTTCTAAAATACGTGAGTTTGTACATGTTGATGTTTAAAATCGGCGTTTTCTGTAGAAAATGTGCAAAGTTAATTAAACGATGGCTCAAGAAGCATATAGTGTTTCTTCAGCTATTGGATGTGTGTGGATTTTTATTCTATACCGAGTTCTTACGAACTTTGACTCCTTTGTGGTGCCTTGTTGGCTTGATGGAATGATTTGCTTAATTTGAGTTCTAATTTTGATTGGTGCAAATTGCCCCCCATAGCCCTTGTACCTCTGAAGTTTTATATGAGAGAAAGAGAAGAAGAGAGAGAAAAAAAACGAACGCTGAAGCGGTCAAGGGTTGGGTGAGGGGAAAGGGGGGAAGGTGGGATGATTAGCTTAGGGGTTTTAAGTTGGGAGAGTCCCATTCCACGGGAGCCATAATGGAGGTTTAGGCCCGATTTCCTCGATATTCGCCATGATTTGTGTCAAATGTGGACTTTACCACTGGGTTGGGGTGGTTTTGGACTTTTGTTTTGAATTTGCTGTGCTTTTTTGTGAGGAATTGCCTGATGGTGTCCATTTTCAGGTCCTCATGTATTGCCGCTGTTTCGAACGTACCAGGGGGCTTTTGCTATGGATCTAGGGAATTTGTTCTGGAAGATTTGGATTTGGGAGAGATTGGACTTGCTTGCTTGTATAAAGGCGGAAGCGCCATAGAGGATTTGGGGTCTGAATATTTGTTTGTAGAGTAGGATTTTGTTCTTCAGGGATAGCTTGCTGGTACGTTTGAGAAGAGGGAAGAGGGCGGCTTTTCCCGCTCTTGCTTTGGGTATTTTGTTTTTGATGGGGGGGGGGGGGGGGGGGGGGGCGAAAGACAGTTTTTCGTCGAGTGTAATTCCAAGGTATTTTAATTGTTTTGACCAGGCTATGTCTTTGTTGTGTAGGGCTAAGAGTTTCAGTTTGTTGGTTTGTTTATTTGTGATCATTAGGGCTTGTGTCTTCTCTGTTTCATTTTATTTTCCAGGTGTTAGTCCAGTTTGCCAGTTCGTTTAGTAGTTTTTGTATTTTGCGTGTATATATGCAGGGTTTTTGTTGGTGTAGTATCGTCGGCGTAAAGGGCGATTTTAGCGGCTGGATCTTTAGGGATGTCGGCTGTATATATATATATATATATATATATATATATATATATATATATATATATATATATATATATATATATATATATATATATATATATATATATATATATATTATAGAGGATTAGGGAGAGGGGAATCCTTGCGGTACTCCCGCTTCCGCCTTTCTTTGCGAGGACAGTTTGTGATTTAATTGTACTCGGAATTTTCGGTTCTTGAGGAAATTTGCCGCAAACTGCACATCGGCAGTTTGTATTGCATTGCTGCACAGGCAGGAGGTTGGCAGTTTGTAGTATTTCTCTATTTTCCAAGTAAGTTCTTTGTGCCAGACTTTGACGAACTCCTTTTCTATATCTAAGAGAATAAGCCCCGTGGAGGCTTTTTCCCGAAGATCTAGTTTTGCGTCCTCCACAAGTCTGGCCACTTGCATTTCGGCATCATGATTTCTCATGAAGCCAAATTGCTCGTTTGGGATTTTGGCGTTTTCCGAGAGTTTTTCTAGGAGTCTTTCCTTGAAAAGGTTTTCTGTTATTTTGGCGAAAGTGGGTAGAAGGCTTATTGGGGGCCAATTTTGGGGAAAAGTTTTGTTTTTGCCCGGTTTTGGGATAAGGATCACTGCCGCTGTTTTCCAGCTGGTCGGGAACTTCCTAAGTTCGAAAGTTCTTCAGCTATTGCGTCGCAGTTGCTTCAAAAATTCGACTTCAAGGAATATCATTGCGAAACGTCCGTTGGTGCATGTGTCTATCAAACTGAACACGATCTCAATAATTAATTTTGAGTTTTCATGCATTGTTTCAGCAACAAGTTTCTCTTTCTCAGAAGAACCAGTTTGCTTCCGACATACAGTACTCTCGTTTTGCGTGTCGAAAATTTAGCGGAAATTTAGCGAAGAATGCTGAATGCACATTTGAGATTGTTGTACATGTTAAGATTTGAAGAGCACAAAACTAACCACAAATGTAATATTCACATGTAAACGCCTGAAGTTTGTCAACAAATATCTGCCTGAATGCATCGTTGGCTGCTGAGCTTTTTCTTAAAAAGTTGATAGAAACGTAATTTTTTCAAATAGAAAAATTGCCTAAATTTCATGAGATTTTGCAATGTTGTATGTGTAATGTTTAGCTATACTAATAGTTCAAAGGATTATTAACTGCTTTAAAATATGGAGCTTACTATCAATGTTGATAATGCATCTTCAAAAGCGAATATTTTTTTTTCAACTCAACAACGCCGATTTTTTAGAATTTTTGTGCATGTCTGGATTGAAAATGCTGCGTTTGCTCGTTTTGATATGCTCGCTACGAATATTTATTCTCCATTAATTTATTTTATGCTTTATAATTCTGAAAACGCTAAGTTGATGAAACGAAACGTCGACAGAACTAATTTGATGATCTGTTTTAAGCGCCGAAAAGCACATAAATTCGTATTTCCTTAAAAATATTGACATGTTTTAATCCAGATCCATATTCATGATGATGGAAACATTGATTGAAGCAAGACAGACATTGGCATCTGCTTTGTAGGTAATAATAAATCAAAGAATTCCAGTTTCTGCAAAAAAACTGTTCTTTTGACATCAGTTCGGTATTATTTTTTCTCAGTTAATGTTATTTTCGTTTTAACTTTCGTAACTTACATTCTGTTTGATCAAATCCGTGATTGCCTAATACAAGTCTAGACATACTAATAACATTCGTATTATTTGAGTTCTAAAAAAATTGTAGCTATGTTACTGCGGTCAGCGTTAATAGTGGGGTAATAATTTTGGTACACGCAATATCGTTGGAATTGTAGCCTATGTGCCGTCATTCTGGTAAATTATATTCGCATTACCTGACCTAGGAATCTGTTAGCGCCACGTGATCGGTTTAATTGATTTTAATACTGGAATGAATGCGTCGCTCTTGAAACACACAGCCCTAATGAACTGACGAAATTCAACTCAATGGACTGTTTTAATTGGTATTGCGAATATCTTCGTTGCAACGGTCAAGATTGATTGTTTCAAACAGTTGAAGTATATTTTATCATTGCGTTTGATTATGACAAATTATGCCACATCTGAAATCACAGCACGCTATACTCAAGGTCTTTATGTTCAATCTTTATCGCTTTTTAACTAGGGAACAAAGTGAACAAATGGCAAACGTTGGAAATTTTTTAAAATAAAATGTAGTGTTTAAGGGCTGTTTTTGAGACCATTTCGAAGATCGATTACGTCTGAAAGGAAGGCTGAAACCCTAAGAGTTTATAAGAAGTCCCCTTTGAAATTTACCTTGGAAAAATATCATTAAAATATTTGCACATCTCTTCGAAACACTCGGTATTATAACAAAACATGTCAAGTGATCTACACTGAACTGTAGAGCGTTTTTTACCAAAATAACATTTTTAATGTTGCATAAAGCCTGGATGTTTCGAATGTATGTAAGAAGCCACTAAACATTCCTCAACTTATTCAGCATGGCAAAGGGTGCGGCTCAAGTTACGTTAATAATTCCTTTCCTAAAATTTATTAAATTATTTAAGGCAGCAATTTGTAATTTATTACCACCACAGCCAGCTTTAATTAACTTTGTGCAAATAGATAAAAGCTCTTAGCTCTGAATTCTAGGTAAAAATCAGTAGTGAATATATTATAACCCCGTTAAGTCTCGGTTAAGTGCTTTTAAGCTGCCTTTTAATCTCCAAAATCACTTAGTGTCCCATCACTCGTCACGTCTGGCTTTGCAGAATTATTTATTAGGGAGAGGAACAAACCTTAAACGGGCGAGATAATGCTTCGAGTGGCTACACTATTGCCGATAAAAAATTTACATTTTCAAATAATTATTAATCTTAAGCGACAATATGTTGCTCTTATTGTGATGATTTGTTTCATACATTTCCGCGTTAAAAATTTAAAAAATTTCCAAATGTACCAAGTAACTCAAACCAACGAACTTATTTAGATTTTAGAATCTTAAATCGAACAGGCTGATTCCAAATTGCTTCCCAAATGTTTTTTCCTTGAAGATTTTGCAATAAACATTTTACTTCAAACATTTGCTAATTACTATCCCGCTCATTAGATATATTGATGGAACAACTTAAAATCGTGGAAAACGACAGCTTTTCTCGAAAATTAAAAATATTCATAGTGGAAAAGGGTGTGTTTTCATGGCCAATAAACTGTGAACTATTTGAGAAGGAAAAAATATAGACGTTCGTAATGAAGTTCGTCCGAACCCAATGAAAGCCAGCTTTCGTGACTGGTTTACTACATGGGGGCATTTTTAATTACTATTTCCAAACATAATTGGTTGAGTGGCCAACGCACTTTGTTGCATGGCTTTGCCACTTTGAATTTTTCACGTACGGTTTTAATGATTCTTTGTTTCTCTCAACGTAAATTTTCCTTAATTAAAGCCGGCATTAAACTCGGTAATAACGTTAACAAAGTTCATTTTGGATTCGGAATTTTTGTGTGTGGCCAACCGCGGCTTAATCCGGCGTTAAAAATGCCGAAAGTTAGCTCGGTAATGGGTTCTATGGTAATATTATATCGGCTTTATGGAGGATCTTTTAAATAATTTGTGGCCAGTTTATGCTTTGTTGTATTTACACTAGACTTTAAGTATTATTGTGGTATTTAACAATTTACTGAGGCAGCATGCAGCTGATTTTTGTGTCGAAATATTACCAATGTTGCAGAATTTTCTCATCAAATCCTGCGAATGTTAATGCGAGCAGATCATTTATTCAGTGCCGGCTTGTATGACCCTCGAGGTCCGTGTCATTTATCAAGCTTCATAAAATATTTATCTTTTATTCAGATATCATCCCGCTTATATTCGGGAATCGTATTCAGTAAATTAGGGCTCCGATCAATGTGTCACAAAATGTCGAGGACACATTTATTACAAATACGATACCTAGCCCTATACGGCATTAGACTTCGACTGTTATGCTACATAGAAACGAAATATGCTTCTTTAAATTATTATTGAAAAAAAGATAGAAACTGCATCTGCATCAGTAGTTTTAAAATGTTTCCATTTTTGGTTAGTTAGTGAGTTGCCACATCTTGTAAATGTTCGTGTTAATGTAATTCAAAATTATTTCAATTGCCCTAGGGACAGACTGCTAGTGTATTGTATTTTCCATGTGAATCAATGTATTCAAACCCAATTAGTAACTTCATTTATTGCAAATATGCTAGTTGATATGTAAAATATTAAACTATATAACCGCAACAATGTAAATCATATTAATTATTGTCGGAACAAATTACAGAAAATACTTGACATAATTGCACGTTACATTTACTTACTGATAAAATATATGGGTATGTTATTCCACACAAAATATTCCCCAAATTTTGACATTTGAATGTTTGATGGCCACGATTTGTGCGGTAATTTCAATATAGGAATAATTAGCTTTGTGTCGTTATAATTATTTGTGTCGGTTTTACGTCCCTATTTGAATTGGTAGATGTTGGTTTGAAGTGATAATTAAATTCTCCAGATTCCCTTTCAGCCGCAATATTTGCAGAGATAAATACACTGAAAATAACTTCAAAAGTAAAAAGAATTATTCTCATCTTAATGAATAAAAGTTATGGAAAATATACAATGTAAACAGTTTACCTAAACTGTTTTTAATTTTCGAAAAACGTATGTATACATACATGTTTATATTGTACACTTTCGGCACGACAAATTTGTGCACAATAATATTTTCTGCCTGTACAAAATATTTTAATAATAACTAACTATAAACAATATGTACGTATGTACATTTTTAATTTATTTTAAAGCAAAAATTGCCAACGAACACGTGAAAATTGCTGGCTTTAATGGAATGGAGTAATTTATTTTTGCATAGTAGAAAAATAGGTTTCAAATATCTATTATATTACCATGCTTGCTTGCTGGACGTTGAAATTACTGGGATTTTTCGTGTATCATGATGAACGTGTTCGTCCTACATGGATTTATGATGTCGGGCTAAAATATTCGCCTCCTACCGAATATCCGAAGATAAATTGTGGAACTCGGTTTAATTTGTTAAACAAGATATTTAAATTGCCCAAAAAGCTCGTATCGCTGCTGTTTTTCGAATTTTAATCTTGATATTGTTAAATGTAGGTTTATTTTTCGTCTATTTGGTATATTTTCTATTGTCTGTAGTTCACCTGTGTGTGTGTGTGTGTGTGTGTGTGTGTGTGTGTGTGTGTGTGTGTGTTGCATATTTATCTTTGACTTTTTCATGTCAATTATTGTCTTTTATGTTATTCAATTAAATTGTAGCCATAAATTTTCTTTATTTTGGCAGGTAATCTGTACATCTGTTTTTATTTAAAATTATTTTTTACTCCTAATCTAGTTCTTTTTAATTCATTAAGCCAAACTGAAATTTAGATCTTTTATTTTTTAGATTGTCCCACTTGCTGGAATATTCCATTTCAATACATGTTTCTTTTTGGTTTTTTTTATATATAATTGTATTATATGAATTCTGAAAAGTGATTCGGTAATTTTTTCGCATAGGCTTATTTATTCGGCTTGGCTCAATCAGGTTTTAGTTCAACTTTCAGCTTGTGGAGTTTTGCTGCGTCGGTCGCAATTTCGTATTCTTCAATTTTGCCTAGATTCATCCTTAAGCTGTCAAGTAATTAACAGAATTACGTTTTTGTTATTTTTAATTTATAATTTTTTTATTCGATATGATTTATTTAAGTTTTTCCATAGCTTTCGATCCGAAAAAAAATATTGACCGTCATGTTGCTTTATGGATTTCATATTCAATACTAAACTATTTACATTTCCTTGTGCAAGAGATGTATTTATCATACTGGGGATTTTCTCGAATTTCTGGGCCGTATATGAGATGCGTGTTTAACTAGAACGAAAGAAAACTCATCTAATTAGTGCTAATTAAAATTATTTATTCAACAAGGTTACACGAGTATCCTGGTCTAAACCAAATTCCACCTCTTTGACGAACCCGTTTCCGGAATGACTGCCAATATAATTACACGGCACATTTACTCATTTATGATTATTATGAGTTGCCATTGGAAGCCAATCGTATCCATATATTTTCGTCAATTAGGCCTCTTATGTAAAAGGAATTGGTGTCAGTTTTTCATAAAGCATTTGACATATTACGCGAATTCAAATGCCTCTAATTGTAGGCAGACTGTATGAAAGGTAATGTTCATAATGCTATTCAGATATTCACTTTTCCGTGCTCGCTGCTAGTCGCTTTTGATGGACTCTAAAATTACCTCCTATATCATTTTCCTTGAAGCGTGATGAATGGGATCGTCCTAAACAGATTTATGATACCTTTGTTAAAATATGAGCCGGAAACCAAATATTCTCGAATAGAAGAATGATGATACAATTTTCTGAACAACTCTTTAAATTGAGATGGGCGACACTTTTTTTATGACGACGGGCGGATGTCGAAACCTGATCCAGATTTGGGTTCATTGTGATTCGACACATTTTAATTTTTATAATTCTTGTGGAATTTGTAAAGAATTGAAATAGACTGATTGTCAATTCTTAAAACGCCTTGAGTATCTGAGGAAAATGCTCTATGGAAAAGTATAGTATTTTTATTAAACCCCCTTCTTCTTCTTCTAGCCGTTTTCTATCCTTTGGATTTAGGCCTCTCTCATATTTTTCCAGTTTTCCCTGTTCTGTGCCACTTGGTACCAGTTAAGTCCGGCTGTTCTTTTGATGTCATCATATCATCTTTGTTGTGACCACAACAAAGCCACACAGCCGGTGCTTCTTTTCTCCGGCCCAGTTCTATTTAACACTACCTTTCGCCTCGCTATATCTTCGACCTTGGTTCTATTTCTTATCCACTCATTGGTTTTATGATCTTTAAGCTTTATTCCAGCATTTTCCGTTCTATTGATCATTGGTGTATCTTTAATTTATTTAGGATTTTCTTTGTTAGAACCCATGTTTTACATCAGTAAGTTGTTACTGGGATAATGCATTCCATATACACCTTGGTTTTGAGTTTGAGTGGTAGGTTGGAGTTGAAGACGTGTCGCATCTTTCCGTAGGCCGCCCATCCTACATGTAATCTATGGTTAATTTCAAGTTCTTGATTAGTTTTTCCCAATGTTATTTCTTGACCTCGGTAGACATAAGAGTTTACTTTCTCTACTTGTTGTGCTAGCACATTTATACTCTCTATGTTTGTCCGTTGGGTTGTCATGAATTTAGTTTTAGAAATGTTCATTTCTAGGCCTATTTTTCTTACTTCTTGTTGTAGTTCTATAAGCATGTCGTCTAATTCTTCACTGTTTGGGGCACCAATGGCAATGTCATCAGCAAATCTTAGGTTGCTGAGCTTTTCTCCCGATATATTAATTTCTCTGTCTTCCCAGTATAGGCTTTTGAAAACATCCTCTTGCACTAGTGTAAACAATTTGGGTGACACAATGTCTCCTTGTCTAACGCCTCTTTTAATCAGGATTTCGTCGGTCTTCATGTAGCCTTACTTTAATTTTTGAGCGGTCATTTAGTGTCTGTATAATGTTAATATATCGTTGGTCCATTCTTGCATTTTTCATTGACCTAATAATTGCCCAAAATTCAACTGTGTTGCAGGCCTTTCTAAAGTCTATGAAGTCGACCCATATTGGGATGTTATATTCCGTTGCTTTTTCGTTCAGTATCCTTACGGTGTGTTGATGTTCTATTGTACTCATGTCTTTTCTGAAGCCCGCCTGCTCATAGGGTTGGTATGTGTCAAGTTTGTATTCAGGGCGATTTGTTATTATTCTCATACATAACTTGTAGATCTGTGATAACAGGCTCGTTGCTCTATAGTTTTCTAGGTTGCTTGGATCGCCTTTCTTTTATATCAGTCTGACTATCGCGGTGTTCCAATCCTGTGGTATTTTTCCCTGGATTAGGCATCTGTTAAATAGTGATTTAAGCTGCCTTACCAGTAGGCTTCCACCTTCCTTCAACATTTCCGGTATGTTGTTGTCGTAACCTGCTGCCTTTCGTTCTTCTTCAATCTCTGGCAGATCCTCGGAGCCAACATTACATATCCTGGTTTTCTGATCATTATTTGCTCTTCTGGCATCCTCATCGTCTATTTTGGACTCGTACAAACCTGTGTAGAACACCTCTGTTGCCTTGAGTTTCTCTCTTCGATCCACCGTTATGTTACCCTGTTTGTCTCTCAGCTTGATCAATTCTTTTTTCTCTTTGATCTTGTCTTATGTCCTGCTTGGTTATTTTCATTGTTGTTTTGTTTAGTTCGGCATACTCTACTGTATTCCTTTTGTTGTCTTTAATGAGCTCTCTCCTTTTTTCCAGTAGCTGTTTGGTTTGTCTTGTGAGCTTTTCTATTCTTTTAGTTTTTGATGTTACTGAACTTGCGGTTGTTTCTTTCGTTGTTTTTTTTTGTTTCCTTTGTTAGCCGTTCTGTTAACTTTTGCTATATATTGACTTATTGTCTCTTATTGTGCCAGGATCTACACGGTATTGGGTGTTGTTGAACTTTTTTGCTCTTTCCAATTTTGTGTTTATTATGATCTTGCACCGAACTAATCTGTGATAACTGACCGTAGTAAAGTAGTTCAGAACGTCAACATCTTGAACGATATGTTTATTTGGTGTTAGCACCTAGTCTATTTCATTTTTTGTATTTCCATCCGGACTGGCCCAGGTCAGTTCGGGTTGGTTCAGCCGCCCCTAACCTGGGGAACAGTCGCTGTTTGCAGCCATCCACTCTGGGTCAGAGGCTGCAGATTTTGCCTGTTTGTCCGCGGGGCGTATTTGATTTCCGCCTTACCACCCATATATGCGAAGCATACCTCTATCCGCCACCCGGTGACGCCCTCTCTAGGAGTTACAGGCTCTCTCGAGAGTTCCGTTAAACCCCCTTAATTGCCACAATTAAAGTCAATCGAAGTGCATGTTATTAAATATATTTACATGAATTAACGAATCGTGTATTAAAGTGTTTAATTTCTTGTTTTACAAATTAAAACAAGAAATTACACACTTTCATATACCATTTGATGATTAATTCAATCCAGTGTGTACACACCAGTTCCTGTAATTTTTAAATATATTACAGACTCATGACACTCCCTTAAGTATTATCTTCTGCTAGCTGAAACCATTGTTGTGTAAATAAACTTCATAGAACTTGAAAATAGAAGGTTGATAAACATTAATAACCATTCTTACCTTATGTGGACGGACTACAAAACTATTCACATTAAGAATGTTTAATTTAAACATAATTAAACTTGCTGCACGTATGCAATTTTATGTAGTAGACAATTTCAAGTGTCATGGCAATACAGCTTTACAGCTCACCCATTAAAGCTACATTAATAAATATATCTTTCAAACTGATATTTTCGTACAAATTGGTGCATTAATCTTCCTATCACATGATTGACGGAAAAGACATCCAGATATCTCAGATCCCTCTTGTACAGGTTTCAATCCCCGCAGTGGAAAAAATAAATATTGAAACGTTGGAGGGTTTGAGACGGAAACAAAGCCGGAAAAACATTTTTAGCTCTGCCAGTCCAAATGTTGGATGGGTCAGAGGAACGAGGCCGAAGAAAAAGATATAAATCCGAAGAGACACAAATTACGGCATCAGCAAAGCTGTCTAGCCGTGAGTAGTCCTACAAGATTAATGGGAATCTTGGGGCAGTAAGCGCCTTGACAATGCGACGGACGCTGAACAAACGGATGTAACGGACTGATGGAAATCTGTAATGGATTCACGATGGAATGTCTGTTTTTCCTTAGAGTCCTCACTAATTTCGACAGTGTGACCGGATGTGACCTTTACAGTTTCAATTACTTGAACTTGAAAACATTTAGATTTTTTTGTACTAAAGCAAGTGGGCACAACTGGGGTGTGCGTGCATGTTAAAACAGTCCCTTATATTAAAGAGCGTTGATGTTTGTTGCAATTGTTTAATAATTGTTATCACTAAGTAACTTTACCAATTTTTGCGCGTTTCTGGTTAATCCCACTTCAATGTTTATTTTGCTGATACGCAAATACAGAAATGAGAAAGATTTAATGAATCTTTTATTATTCATTAGAGTGTTGCATGATCATGACTTACTTTCATTATCCCGCACTCGCATTTAAATATTCCATTTTTTTGTGCTTAAGTAGTTTTAAATTCTGTTATTAAATCCTTTTTATATTTAAATAATTCTCATGGGGCATATTCAAATGGAATTAGGTCATGGCTGTTTGAAGGTCAATGTTCTGGTTCAATAAAAACCGCTCCCTATTTCCCTTTTATACGATGTTTCTTGAAAGAAATCGACTATATTGTGTTATTTTAGGTTTGTGTAAATTCATTTTTTCATGATTTTAATATAACAAAATACTATTGTTCGAACACTAACAAATGTATTAATCGCTATGTTATAATGTAACCAATTAATTAAAGTAGCTGCCTCAGTTTGAACAGTATCAGACATTGATGATCGGTTTTCAAAACGAACTTTTATGAATTTGTACATCATTGGTCTGAAAAATTGTTGAGGAAGCAGCTTCAGCATTTACTCAATTAACGATCATTAAATTCGTAGAGAAACTTACAGGTTTAATCCCAAGTTAGTTTTTCTCGCTGCCCAACCATTTGCGTAACTGTATCTTCACAGCTTCCAACTGTTGACGTGTGAACGAGACACCAAGAACACATTCTAACTGGGAACCGAATTTTTCCTCATAATTAATATTTTAACATATCATTTTGTCTAGAATTACTTTTTGATATACAATTTCATTGTACCTTACTAAGTTTGCATCTCTTTAAGGCGCCCTCAAAGTTAGAAGAACGCTTTTCTCGTTCCTTGCATTGTTCTATTTTTTAACGTTAAAACAGAAGCTTTTGTCGTTAATTGTCATCAATCCTCCAAGAACAAAAACATGGGTTACAAACGCATTAAAATGTTCAAGTGTTTCAATTTGTGTTGGCAACAAAGCGACAGAATAAAATATTTCTTCAAGCACTACAAAACTAACTAAAGACAAAATATAGGCAATTTTATACTGTGCATTTTTCTGAAGCAACAATGTATTAAACAAAAATTTATTAGTTGCAATGTGAGCTATCCGGGAAAATATGAAAGTGATGAAATAAAGAACAATTTAGGCACATGGGTACCTGTTTCGCGAAGTAAACAAGCCGAAGTTCACAAGTTCTAAAGGAATAATTAATTATTTGATGGAGGCCTCAAGTGCTTCGCCATTCATTGTCTCGGTTTAATTGAAATTAAATTTTTTGATGGATTTCGCCCCCAAGCTTTATTTTTATAAGACAGTCTTGGTCGGTATTCGCGCCCTTAGAAAACAATTTTTTAACATAATCCTATTTACATTTAGATTATGTTTTTGCTTATTTCCAACGTTTCATCACTTTCTCAAATTGCCTTTATTTTCGACTTTTTCTCGGGTGGTTTTTTCTAATTTCCGAATGTTTTAAGCCGCAACGAATTTGAAACAAATAATCTATGGGAGAGCGAAAAGTTAAATCGTGGATTAAACTCGGATTTTGAATTTAATATTTCTTTACTTTTTATATAATCGAAATATGTTGAATGTCTGTTGAGTATGTAATTGCCTTTCATTCTCGTTTCGTAATATTATGGTATTTTACAAATTATGGTATCTTAAATATCCAGCAGTTATGAAACATAACAATTAATACTTGAGAATTTCAAAAGCTACATTTTTCTGTTATACAACATAAGATTATATTTAGAGAGTCTGGATCTTGAAGAAATAAATGTGTTAGCATTTTTCAGAAGATGAAAAGAACAACGTTAGTTTTGTAGTGTTGAAGACGACACCCAAACTCGCTTCAAAATCACACATCTTCGGTCTTTATAAATGAATTAATGAAAGAATAATACATATCGTATTGCTCAATACTTGTACAAGTTGATATGATGTTCAATATCTAACGCTTTCACTAATACAAAATAAAATAATTTTTCTTTATATAATTCAAAAGTCCTGGTATTAAACCATGTATGAATATTGTCGTTTTTATGTGCTGAGAAGAGATTATTTCCTACAGCCAGCAGGTATTGACAGATATACCTATATATTATGACGTATGTAAGAGTTCCTGTTATTAAAAAAAAATTTCGGAAGTAAAAGAATGACATGAATGAAACATAATAAAGAAAGTAAAAAAAAACTTTCAGCAGGTTTCGTTCCGGGAAGTGTGGGTTGATATTGGATAAATATGCTTTAAAAAGCTACATGGAAAATGGCAATGTCGTCGGCCTCCGTTGGTTTTTAGAATCTCGAATGCATGCCTAACATTGTGTTTAACTGGAATTTTCTTCAGTTCCAGGAAACTATTCCGGTTCTCCTTACATCCAATATTTAACACGTAAGTTGCGGTTCCGTTGAAATGTCCATACCCTGTTCTCACTGTCGAACTCCCAAGATGACCATCATTTTAATTAAACCACAAATTAATTAAAATTCTAATTAAGTGAGAAGGCACTTTTTTTAGTTTGTGGTTCGATATTTTAATTGAGTCACGAATGTATATTCAATATTCAGTTGGGATTAGCATTATCCTGGAAGGCGACGCTATTGATTCAATCAATTATTCTCTGACTTTTCTTTATTTTAAAAACAAAATGGAACCAGCAACTTACATTTGCATAAAATCTAGAACATTATTACCAACCAATATTTTCCACTTTTTTGACTCCAATTTAGTGTATGTTTTTCACAAGATAGACACGATGGAAAGAAACGCACATCGGCTTTAAAGTCTATGATTAGACTTTGGCGAAAGCAATATTTATTATTATTAAATTAATCAAATAGAAAAAATGCAGGTACATTTTCCACCCTGTACCTGTACGATCAAAGAACCAATAACAATAAAGAGGCGAGCGGAAGCACGGCCTTATCTGCTTTCAATTACACAGTTCGTAAGTTTCCTAGTGTCTATCTTGGAAAAAATCTATATATGTTGATTTTTTGTATATTATTAAGGTAAGTAATTGTATTCATTTTTAGGATCTGCAATTTTGACAAATTACTTTACATGTTACAAATTTTAACGTTTAATCTTACTTCCATGTATGCTTAGAGGCAAGCTATTAAATTCCCCATTCAGAAATTGCGAGGGTTCGGACTCCAGACTTTAAAAATCAGTGTATGATTGAAATTTATGTAAAATTTCGCGTTTTACAATTCAATTTGCCTGCTTTTGCTATTTTAATGCGTTTCTTGTGCTACTTGTGGAATCAATACAAATTCCAACACGACTCCATTTATATAACCGGCGTGAATTCCATTTTTTTCGTTAGTTGAAATTTAGACTCCGAGAGCAGCAGCAATTTTGATATTATATGTGTTTGAGCTTTTCAAATATAGCATTTTTAAAACGAGAATCTCAATTTATTGCACTTGCAGCAATAGTGCACATATAACATGTTCAAACATGTTAAATATCTCAAGTATAATGCCACATTTCTGGCTGCTATAAGTAATGAGTCTAAAATCTGTTTTTCTGTCTCTCCTGTCTCACTATTAAAATATGACCCGGTTTCTTTAGCCAATATATATCCAAAATAATATTAGCTTGAAAGGCGTCGACACTAAGTTTTTACTAGACAAGTTTACAAGAAAACTCTCTTAGCTTCAGCTTAAAGCTGACACTGTGATGTTCACTTCTGCTCTGAAACTTTCGATCGAAAAACTGGAAAGTAATATTATCGTCGTCTTTTTGTCGATTGGAAGATAAATTTACCCTTTCAAATCACACAAAACTTTCGATTTGGAAATGAATTAACAAAAACCTGGTGGTGCATAGTGATTTTAATGTTGTATAGATAAAAATAAGGGCCAATATTGTTGAATTAAAAAATTTTCAAAGTTTAAAATCTCATCTTTCTTTGCCGTGATTTTTTAAAATTTTGTCTTAGTAGGTCTTTTATAATAATGGAAATTTATGCTTTTAAATACGACTTTAAGTGTCATCTAATCATCATAATGAGGGCCATTGTTCCCTTAATCAATTTGGTCACCCTTGCATTACAACACCAAAGCCAAAACATGTCAGTTTAGAAGCCTCTATTATTAATGTATAAATAGAGTTTAACCTTTCCCATTTGTTCTTTTTGTGGGCATGTTAAAATCCGACCTCAAAGGTTGAAAAAGTGCCGTTGGTCATTTCAGATCCTTTAGCAAGATGAAATAACTTTTGAGGCCGACAGGTCAAAGGAATATGTTATATCTGCTTTAAACTCATTTTAGTCACAAGTTTACTCATAGGTTTATCTAACCTTTTTAAAGGCTTTCGAATAGCTCGTAATTTCCGCGCTGGGTTTTTTTTTATCATGCCATTTCCCTCTTTATGTATTTTACTGACTTCGTAACGGACTCCATAGGGAATATAAAAAGTTAATTAAAAAAAAACTTCACTGTGTGCAGATGGCAGGTATTTATATTAAGGCTCATATAACTTAGTCATAAGTTTTCAAGTTTTTGAAAATGTGGGGTAGTGAAGTGAAGTCTCAATTTTAACCACCCGAAAATTGCCAAGAGACACGGGATTTATTTACAGTTTATTGCTTCAGGTTATGTGAATAGAGATCAATAAATACTGAACTAATCAAAGGATTGCATAGAATATTTGCATTAATCATACCGGAAAACTTTAAAGAGCCTTAAGGGTAATTAGGGAAAGTAATCTAACTTTCAACTAGCGTGATCACTGGTGCGTGATTAACTGCCTTGTTCTAAGCAAATAATCCACAAAATTACGTCGATTAATAATTTTTGTAAGACTGGAGTTAAGGAATTTTACAAGTTTATTATAAATTTGATTTATTATTTTTTACTTCGAATTCTGTCAACTCTTAATTGCAATTTGTAATGCCAACGTGTACTAAATAAGTTAAAGTAGTTCCGCCAGAAAATAATCAAGATTTATTTTCGGAATGGAAACCTTCCTATTCCTTTATGGAATGAATAACCTGATAATAATTAGTTTTGGACGCTGAATGATTTTGTATATGTTGTTTGGTTCTCTAAAGACCTAGTTTACAAGCTCCACATAAGGGCGTTTGCAAACTTATTAATAAAATATCGCTATTCAATGCCAAGTACTCAATCTTTTCAGTCTATTTATTCTTCTGGTAAAGATATCGGCTCAGAAATGTTGACAATTATATGGTTTGGAATGGTAATTTTACGTACACTACAAAGGGAATAATTTGAAAAATTGAAGGATATTGTATTGTTTACTTGAACGTTGACTATTATCTAAAATTAATTAATTCTATGGCAACTTTTAAGCAAAAGTTATTATTTTCATTGTTCCTGAATTCTCACGGAACCACGAAATATCGAAAGCTGAATTTACCGCCTGAAGTCGCATTAGTAGCCTAGAATAAAATTAATAAAAGCGCTAAAGCGTTTAAGCTAAATAAGCGTTTAAGCGATTTTCTCGACTATTTGAAAAACGGTCGTCGTATAGCAGATAAAAACATTTCCAAGTAATCTTGGCTCAATTTGTAAGTTCGTAAAAACTCTAAAATATCTGGTTCAATGTGTTTAAGGTGTACAATTGACGACAGACACGATTTCATTATGAAATCATTCTCATTTATAACCCAAAAGTCTACAGAACAACACCAAAATTATATACGTGAAATACAGGCACAAATATAATTGAACATATTTTTTCCGCAACAAGTATTTTTTTTCTGGTTGCAACCAAGTTGCTAATTATTAAATTACCATATCCCTTGGTTGCAAAATTGCAATTCAGTCTTGAACAAATACGCATACTCCGATATTTCATAAAACATGGGAATTCAGCAGATGTGAAAAGAATAGAATAGAATAGACTAATATAATTCATATCTGCGAAACCTCGGTGTATGCTCTGTATGAGTAAGTTTAATGGCATTTTTTAAATAGACAATAGACCAGTCGAGTGTAGTTTTATATCGATAAAAAAAGTGTTAAATAAATACAACGGTTTCCATTCTGAATCTAAAGACAACTTATTTAATTATTATTTATTGAAAAGTTCATCTGTATTGCCAAATCATGTTGCAACAATGCTTAACTTTGTAAATGCGTAATAAAAAACTGGTAGTTTCCTGAATTGCTAATTGAATTTTATTTGAAAACGCGGTTGTAAAAATTTGTACTTTAACAGAAAACAAATGTTTGTCGGTGGCTTATTGCGGACTTTTCCGTAAATATAAACATTGACTTTCAGTGTTGTTTGGGCTGCTCCCGTTTAAAATTGTTTTATTTTTACTAGCAGGCGGTTTTTTGTTTGACTAATAGTCAAAAAGTCGTTGGAAATTAATTGGCTGCAAGCATAAATTGTTGGTAAATAATAAGAGGTGCATTTTAAAGGAATTTTCCAGTCCCTCGTTAGTTCTTTGAACTAACCTTGCACGCTCAGTTCAGCCTCATACCCGAAATTAGAACAACGTATTTACACAAAAGCTATCGCCAAACCCCCATGTTCTACATTATTTCTTTAAAATCCCATAAATCATGAAACAATTTTGTTATATAAAGAACATTAAAGTCGAGGCACAATTCATCATTCTACTTTGACATTGCGACTCTAAGCCGGTTTAATCAGATTACGGTGTATTTTAACAAATTATTTGTTTTGCCTGGGCTAAAAGTTTCACTTTTTCGTTTTTTTGTCGTCGACTTCATTAATTACAAAAGTTTCGGTACGGTTTCAATTATGCGTCATTAAAATAAGTGCTTCATTTTTTTCACGTCGTTAACATGTTTTTTCAACATGTATTACCGAAAATCATAGGGACTTCGGAAATACATAATACCCGAATGAATTATTAACAATAAATTAGTGCAGGATGAAAATTGGATAAAGAATAATAGCAGATTTAAATGGAATAGAATTGTTCATTAGTTTATATTTTTTATTTAGTTTGTTCTTATCCTGTAATTTCTGAGTTATATTTTAATGAAATGTCCTTCACAACCCTGCTTTATTAAAGAAAACTCTTTTCTGAAATGTCACCTATCATTTGGCAAAGACGGACTTCTGAACATAATAAACATAATTACACCTCTTCATACATTTAACTCAATTTCCGTCCACACTTTGAAGAAATAGTCCTTTAAATAGCTTTAAAATAATCCCACTTTCTGTATAAACCTAAAAGAATATAGCTTTTAAAGCGTCCACCCCGCATTAAAAAGCGCACTTGTGTACAGCTTTTTCCACAATATCCAGTGCTTTGCATAAAAACTAACCGCACCGGTTATCAAAAATAACCTACACCTGTTGAACGAGAGGTAGATTATTTTTCCATTTTTTCATTCCGTTTTACAGAGCTATTTAAAACAAATGAAAAGACACAAAACGAACCTTTAGCTCGTTTGAAAAGCTCGGCGAATAAAAGTTATGACCTTTGATACTCGGATTAAACGGAAATGTTACTCGACTTGAAAAGTTACATTGCGAAAGAATGTTTCTGTGATTTCAATGTTTCCATTTAGCAATGCCGATTTACCAAACATGTAGATTTATTATTTTTTGTCTGGTTTGCTATACACATTTTATTCTCACAGATTTTATAACTTTTCAATAAATCTTCATTATAAATTGATCAAATGAAAAAGTAAACTCAATTTTTCGAAACTTTGTCTATGCAAAGTCTCCATATGATGCCAAATATATCCAAATAATGCAGTATCCTCTATAGGAGTCTATAGGACACGGGAAAATGATTCCCTACGTTTGGTTTATAAGTAATGATCTTTCAAACGTCTGGAAATATTTTTTGTATTGCCAGTCAGTTTTCTTTCGCTCAGCTAGAGTTCAAAATATTTGCTTATTCTTTATTGGGATTTAATTTATCAGTTGGCCACTTGCTGGCAAATCGTTCTCATAAATAAAAAAATGGGTCCAATTTCTTTAAAACCGAATCCTTTATTTTTTTGCACCATTCTGTTTTACAATCGATTTTCATATTTTTGTTTAACCATTTTACATAGTCGATGGTTTATAGTTTCAAGAATGAATTGCTATCAAATGTTTAGGGTAAAAAATTGGCAAATGATAGTTGCATTTTCGAACTGACATCCCACTATAGGAAATTACCCGGAATCATTGATTTGGCGCTCCAATCGCAAATTGATATTTGGTTTGTTTAAAATATAAAACATGCCCAGTGTAAATAAATGAGTTTCTAGATAACGTTTGATGGAAAACGTCGGATCCAAATTCGAAATACGCCAATTTATTTGATTTGCAACGCCCGATGCGGAAAAATCTTTAATACAGGTACAGTGCAAAATGACCGTATGGATTTCGCTCGTAATGTCCAGTTGACAAATGGGAGTTATTTATTTTTTTATTAAGCCTTTTTATCCGTTTTGGTTACATTTTGAGCCCAACAATGTGTAGAGGATTGTGTCGGATTTGAACTGCGATTTAGCAAGTCATTTGCTAAATTACTACCTATGGAAACTGATGAAACGATCTTCTACTACCCATGAAAAAGTTTTGCAACTCTCTGCTCTTTCTAAAATTTCAGCCTCTTTCTAAACTATTTTACAGGTTCCTTGCATTATCTTAGACGTTTCATGGGAGGTGTTTCAGTTCTCAACTTGAAGAGCTGGCATTGCAGCTTTTTCTGGATCATTATCACTATCCAAAAGGGAAATGCTCATATTTTTGATATACTTTTAGGGTCATAGACATCAACTGCCTTCTTCTTTTCCATATTATCGCAGCCAGGTCAGATTCATGCATTGCTTAAAAATCTGCCAAACCTTCGACCTTAGCCGTCCCAACTCTAATTATTGAAGTTTCTCCTCCAACTTCGTATCATCTAGCTAGATCTTCTGTTTCGCTTTCAATATTCAAAGAGGCAAACTTTTTGTTCTCATGCGTGACTCTGCTGGTCTTCCATCAATGAACTCAATAACTCTTCTTGATCCCTGCGACGATTATTATCTTGCGCTTCCTAACTACTTTCCTGTTCGTGATGCATTCTTTCCCGTTCTTTGCTCTCTTCTAAGCGTCTATTATCCTGCTCTTTTTTGGCTTTTTTTCGAGCTCTCGTATACCTGAGTTTGCTAGAGGAAAACCAACATTTCTTTGCAAATGCAAGTAATTGCACCAGGGTGTGTGTTTTTATTTGCACACTATGCCAATACAACTTAATTTTCAGTTGATACATACACTTCTATATTAAATTAAACGTATTGACAATTTTTAACAGGAATTGAAATACTAAAATATATGGGCTAAATCCACAAGTGAATTCAAATAAAATTGCGTTTTAATATAAATAAACATCTTTACATATTGTGTTGATTGAAGGCAATTATTTAAAAAAATGTTAATTGGTTTATCGCAAATCTTATCAATTGATATTGTCATGTAATACTGTTTTACTCTTTTATAATAATTAACTAAATAATGGAAAATAATTGCCCTGAGAGTACCACTTTCATTAACTGTCGGTTTCAAAGTAGGAATACTTAAATTATTCGATGGCGTGCCAGAAATCAATTATCCACAATATCGCTATCTACGAGAATATTAATAAATTACGTTTAACGTTATGAAAATCTTGATAAGGTAAATTAGGGTTCGGTATCAACTAACAAGACACATTCAATGATGGCACAGTCTTATCTAACCAGTTCAGGAAATTACAAAACTGTTGATGAATATTTTTAGTCTGGTTCGTGTGGAATGATGGGTCACTTGTTGGCATTTCTGCATTATTGCACCCTTCGTCCGTACAATGTAATCGTACACGTTAAATGAGGAATTATTTTCTTTTTCTGAATTTAGGATATTGAAAATGATTCCCGCATTTTTTTGTATCAAATTAATGGACTTTTTGGATCCGAAGTAGCACAGGGAGAAGCCGAAATATTAATGAACTTCTGATCATTTACATCAAAAATGTATTTTTCGAGGCAATTCATCAAAAACAGGGGACCGGTTAATGTCTCATTTGCAATTCGAACGATTGTATTGCGTAATTTGTTTCGTATCCGAATGCCAACCCTAAAATCAGACAATTTCTCGGAATTTTAGCACGAATAATACGGGAAAACCTGTTTGATTTCATTTGCATAAGATAACCTTCTGCTGGAATTTAAATAGCGTAAAATATTTCTTGGTAAATATGCTCTAGCGAACTCTAAAATGAATACCTTTCCAATAAAAGTATTTTCTGGAAAGCCAGCCTTGAATAAGTTCAGTTGGGCAGTGGCTGGCATAAATGTAAAGCAGGATTAATAATTGACATTCCAACACAGATGAAAAGTTGATTGAATTAGATAAGCGTCTAAAATTTTAGATTATTTTTCATAATCCTTATCCCTATCTAATTGGAAGTATTCTTTTCAGATCCTCCCGAAATTGTTACCAAGCCGAGAAATCAACAAGTTAAAGCTGGTGGTGTAGCAGGGTTTTATTGTCAAGCGAAAGCACATCCTAAGCCGCAAATTCAATGGAGGAAGAATGGCAAAAAAGTATCAGGTAAGTCTATTTCTATCATAAAATCTTCGAATTAATCAGGCAACAACGGATGTCGGGTATTTTTGCGGAATTATTCGCAACCTTACATGTGTTAAACGAATGAATGTTTCTATTTAAGATCTACATGTTTCACATATATTACAACCATTTGAAATTAAAAATGAATACAAAGTCACGTCCTAACTGGTCGTAAATCCAAAGAACGCATTTAAGCGGTCGCGACAGCAGAAAATAAAACCATCCTAAAGAACGGTTAATCCCACTATGTGGATGGAAGACCGTCGTTTCCTGAGACGTCACTATTTGCAGTTTTCTAGAGAGAAAAAGCGGAAAATTTAAACGAAGGAAAAGAAAGCGTAATTTCCCAGATGAATAAAGCAATATGTAAGGTTTATGTCTGTTTAATCGTTTCATTGCGTCTGTGGCCTTGTTTCCTTAAACACGTGAATAATATTGTTGTTGGACGCGTTTTAGAACTGCATTCGACAAATGTGCTTCTATCTATTCCAGGTTCTCAGACTCGGTACCAAGTAAAAGATTTTCCTGATGGTGGGGCACTGCTCAGAATCGATCCTGTTAAGGCAGGTCGAGATGATGCTATGTATGAGTGTGTAGCTGAGAATGGCGTTGGAGATGCCGTTAGCGCTGAGGCGACGCTCCAAGTTTTTGAAGGTAAGTTCTAGCTTATGTGAAAAAAAAAACATATCGGTAAATTGAAGTGTTGATCGAAAACTGTTTCTGAAAATATAGTACTGAAATTATCTTTTTTCCACTTTACGCACAACAGAACCTAGTGAGAAGTTTAATCGCGAAATTAAGAAAACATACTAGTTTTATTTTATGCCTTCCTCTAACCGTTAGGACGTAATGAAGCCATTTCATGGTAGTTAGTGGGACACGGTGTATAATCAAAAAGGTCAAGATAAAATCAAAATGTATTTTATGTTGGTTGCTTTCTCCGGTGAACCGTCAAGGAAATACACAGTACTATTAGAGCAGTTGCTCGATTTGCCAGGTTTTATTATCTTTTTCGTTCAAAGAATTATAAAGGGTGTTCCAATAAGAACGACGGATTTAAATTTTAAATAAAACATTTATATTTGAGGCATAAGTTTGAAACGTTTATTGAAAAATGAAGTCCACATCATGATGATATGAATAGAATAAGACATCGGACAAATGACCGCCTCTGCTTTGCTGGCACAGACCTGCTCTCCTCATGAAATTTTCAAGGACTGTTGTGTACAAATTTTGCGGTATTTCAGAGATACAGCGTTGAATTTCATCTTTTAAGGCCTCAATCGTTATTGGTTTGTTCACATAAACTTGTGACTTTAAAAAACCACAATAAAAAAGTCCAAAGGCGTTAAATCGCATGATCTGGGCGGCCAATGCTGTCGAAAACGAGAAATAACACGACCAGGAAATGACTCGTGCAGTAATTCAACAATTTCTCTGGCTGTATGGCATGTTGCACCGTCCTGTTGAAACCGCATACTGTTCAGATCCATATTTTGCAATTTTGGCGCAAAAAAGTTAGTTAACATATCACGATAACGAATACCACTCACGGTTAATGCTTGACCAACTGCATTTTCGAAGGAAAATGGTCCGATAATGCCTCCACCCCCCAATGCATACCAAACAGTCACTCTTTTTGGATGCATCTGTTTCTGAACGATCACTCGTGGATTTTCGGAAACCCAAATGCGACAATTTTGTCGATTAACGAAGCCATCAAGACGAAAATGGGCCTCGTCACTAAAGATGATTTTCGTTGAAAAATAAACGTCCAATTGTCGTTCCAAAATCCAATCAACAAAGGCTCTTCGTGGCCCATGGTCTTCCGGCTTTAGCTTTGATCCAATTCAACTTTGTACGCATGAAGCTTCAAATCTTTTGTTAAAATTCGATGCATAGTGGTTGTGGAAACACCAATTTCCTGAGCTCTATGCCGAATTGATGTGGTTGGGCTTTCCTCAACATTTGCACGTACTGCTGCTATATTTTCAATCGAGCGACCAGGACGAACGCGTGTTTCTGTTTTCACTTCATTAACAGACCGAGTTTGCTGAAATTTCTTCATTAATTTTCTCACAGTGGCTTCAGTTGGAGCATTCCGCTGGCCCATAATTGTACGCATTTTTCGAACTGTGGCTGCAAAACTCCCACCACTTTGATAATAATTTTGCACAATGAGAATTCGTTGTTGTGTATTGAACCTCTCCATTTTACTTAACCTCCTGCTGTCTACTAACGAACGGCCTTTTTTTAAATGTCAAATCATGACACTACAAATGGCGCGCAATTCAAAACCGTTGTTCTTATTGGAACAACCTTTAGTTCATTGCTTGCTTTCAAAATCCCCCTGTGTTTGATATGATGTAAATGTTTGCTTAACTATTCTTGTGTTGCCAAAATATCGAGCACATTTTTTGGTTTAATCGAATTATACATAATTTGTTCATTGTGTGAATGACTTTCCTTAGTAAAATAAGACTACAATCTTTGCAGTTTCAATTTATGTTTGATATCCAAAATCAGGATGTGCAACCTACATAGTCACAGTGAAGGACTAACAACAATGCGGTTTATAAATATCGTGCACAATTTAAATACCCCCAATTTTGTGGGATGAATCCGATGCCTTTACACGAAATGTCTTTTCTCTTTTGCCTAAATTCTCTATTATCCTACTGAAACTTGTTTATCTTCGGTTGGCATTGTTTCCTTTAATCTGAGCTTTTAGCATTCGAGATGAATGCAAACTAGCTTCCCGACCGCCTCGTCAGTCACAGTCTACTTGGTTTCCAATACAGCGAGTTTATTACAAAAATAAGATCCTCAATCTATATTAAATTTTAATTAAATAAACGCCAGACACTGTCGACATGAATACGTTATGATTGATGGCCATGTTAGGGCATTAGCTATTCTTGTGCCGATACTATGTCCGAGTGCATAATAACTCCGAAACTGCGTTGACGTCGGATGTTCCGGTCAGGACAGGACTTCAGTTTAATTTTTGTTGCCGATCTAATGATGATGTAATGCAGTAGTAGTAAACATCTTTATTTCTAAAAAAGGCTATCGACCTATCGGTCTTTCTGCCCTTGTTTAATACATGTAGTCTTAATCTTAATAAAAAACAAATATGAAAATTCTCTTATTCTAGGTTAACAATATTATTAAATAAAATTCCAATGACAAGAAAAAATCATTTTATTGTCCACTAGTCAGTTGCGTTTGTAAGTGTTCGAGTAGCGTTGATGTAGGGAAACGGAAGCGGGATTGTCTGGTTCATCTTGTAAGACAAAGGGGATTCAGTATGGTCCAGTTGTAGGGATTGTTTGTCCATTTTGTCCGTAGATGTATGAGTCTTTCCGAAATCTTTGTCATGTTTGTGCGTTCGTATAGTAGTTGGGTGGGGGGGTTGTGCAGTGGGTTTTGGGGGTGTCTTATTCGTGTTATTAGTCTTAGTGCAATTTGTTCTGTTGTTTGTGTATAACGGTTTGTCCTTTCTGTTCCGTTGGTCATGAGTATATGTCCAAAGTCTAGCAAGGGTCGCTTTATATATTTTGGTGGCGGTGTTTGTGCTAATTCCTCTGTCTTTGTAGGTTAGTGATCGGAAGTGTTTTGTTCTCTTTATTGTTTCTGCCCTGATGTTTCGTATGTGTTTAGTGAATTTAAGTTTGTGGTCAATTGTGATTCCAAGGTATTTTACGTCGTTTTTTTCGTTGTGTCGTTTGGCCGTCTGCAGTTATTGTAGGAGAGTCAGCGTTGAGTCTGTGGTTTGTGAGCAGAAGTTGGTTTTTTGACGCGTTTGGTGTTAGTCTCCATTTATAAAACCATGTCCATTGTGTTGTTTGTTAGTGTTTGGAGTCTTTGAGCTGCTCTCTCAGTAGTTTTGTCATGTACAATAAGTGCCGTGTCGGATGTAATGCATTTTTAGTTCGAAGTCAAATTTTCAAGTGTCAATCACAAATTGTTTGATGGTGCCAATTTTCAGGTTAATTGGTTTCTTTAATTACCTAGATGTCGAAGAGCTGCTTAACAAACCACAGTTACTAGGCACTCAACTAGTTTACTACAATATATTTTCAATTATTGAACTAGATGTCAGTGAAGCTAATTAAATTAACCCTTCATGTAGCAAAATGTCTAGGACGTGGATTGTTCAGTTCACTAGCGATGCTTCACTGCACTCTGATGTTAAATTTTCATTTGCATAGAATAAAAGTGAAGTAACTGGATAGACTAAAAACACAAAATTGAAGGTATAAAAATTAATACTGTCTGAAGTTATGCGAAAACGTTGTTTGTTTGCGTATAATGCAAAAAATATCCGGTCCCAACAGACCAAAACACAGTGGCTCTAATAACGTATTAAACTGTACTCTTATTTGTTACGAAAGTTTGAAATCCCAATTCAAGACTTAACATGAAAATTCCATTATAATGCAACAAACTTTATTTTTTAAAAGCAAAGTCCTGTCCATTAAATTAAAACTCTAGGAAAGAATATGAACTCATTAATTTTATTAGGAATATAAAGTTCGCCTTGCTCGTAAATGAGTTTTTAAGATTTTCCCCTGTTTTTTAACGTTAGACCTCTGGAACGTAATTGGATATTTAACAGTGGAAGAGAGCGAATATTATTTCAGTCATAACGACGTTTTTATTAATTAAAAGTTCCGGTAGTGCTTTTAATTTTTAGCTTGAGATTAATTGTCCTATAGTACTACTGCTAAGTTTTTATTTTATTTTAATTTGCCACTGTGGAGTGATACAAAGCCCTTCACTCTGTGTTTTTTTAAATATTAATCCCAAATTTCAATATGGTTAATATATAAACTTCGAATTGAAAACTCCAGACACAACAAACCAGTAATGGCAGCATAGCAGAGATTACGAAGAGAAGTGGTCTATTTTATTAAATGCAATAATGAAATCAGATCCCGTTTCGCACCACAAAATCCAGTTATGGTTTCCGACGACATGTAATCAACTATTGTCTTTCTAAATGAGTTTTATGTAAATTTCCCCGCGATAATAGAAATTCAGGTCCTCGGCAAACTTCGGGAATTAATTTCATAAATGGGATAAAGTTTAGGAATATATCTTCTACTCCTGTTATCGCAAAGCTCAAAAATCTATGTGGGTATATTGAGAAAAGGCATTCAGCTTTACCTGATTGTTAATATGAGAATATATACCGGGTCCCTCCAATCTGTCTCTGAAAAAATGCTTTGTTGCGTTGTTATCTGTTTTATACCGTATGAATGATTCTAAATTGTACTTTCTATGGAGGGCAGTTGGGGAGGCAACAGTGGGGGTGATGCGCCAATAAAAATAACAGTTTTCTGATTTGCAATACGTAAATTCCTGTTACTTTTTTAAACGAAGATATCAAGGGAACTGAAATCTATTAAGTTCCTCCTGTACACTTTTTCAATTAATTTCCCAAGGCAGTGATATAAATATCCGCATTTCAATGAGGTTTCAATGTGATAAAACTCATGTAGTAAACATGAGTTTTATCACAGAACTCCACAGCTTCACTTTGTAGTGTTTGCACCTTTTGATGTAAACATTTTAGTTTTCTGGTTAAAATTTGAAAAGTTTATAGAACTATAGAGATGTAGCCCTTCTTCAAAGGATTACTTAATAGGGAGTTCCTGCAAAAGTTGCAGATTATGCGTGAAATCTTCTGGTTCTCCATTGTTGGTGTCAGCGCTTGTTTTCATCAAACTCAATAAAAAAATTTCATCAACTCTTAATCATTGCTTATACGTATTCAATTTGACTTCAGTATTAAGCTGTTGAGGTGCGGAAACTTTGGCGTTCCCAAAAGAGCCAATTTGCCTGTAATGAACAATATACTAGTTTGGTATGTGTCATGTGGAAGATTTGTACTATTCCGCGTCTCTAGAAGGATGCTAAATTTGATGCAGTGTTGACATGATTATACAGTTCGTTATCTAATACTTTACAGATTTTTAAGAACACAATTTAAAAACTAACCATAAATGGCCCTTAAAAGACAAATTTTAAATTAGCCTGGGTGGTAATAACATACTAAGGAAACAAGAAACAATCGAGTAGACCTTTGGTTGTTGCAATGGAAGAACGTTTTTGCTTCAGTTGTTTACATCATGAAAGAACAGTTCACTAACAGCCGATTAAAGAGGATTTTGTTGTATTATCAGTGGAACCAGAAATGTATCGAATCAGCGAATAAATTGATAAAAAAAACTTGTCGTTCAGTATGAAGAAAAAAAATGAGTTTTGTTACAAACAAAGAAGATCAGAAAGAAACAAAAGTAAAGAAAATCGTGAATCAAGGTGCGTGTTGTCTTTTTTTTTTAACACAAAGCACTGCGGTCCCGAAACAATTCCGGAAATATGTTTTAACTTACTGAATCCAAAAACAAGTGACTCTCGTTTTCCTCATTCATTACCTTCAGTAAGGTCGACTGGCAGCGGAAAAGTGGAGTGTTGTTTTGTTTGTCGCGTCCGCATTGTAAGTCGCGTTGTTCCCGAGGAAAACACGAGGTAACATTATCACAATTGCAACAAACTTCACTTGAGGTTTTTGTAAATGACAAGCGGAATTAATTATCAAATCCAGTCACGAACATTGCGGGCACTTTTGCCAACTTCATGGAAATAGTTCACGTATACCGGCGCGCCGAACCGGAAAACTCATGGTCGTTATCTAGCATACGGAAAAGTCGGAATAGTGACAAAAGATGGAACAGATGAGGGTGACTTTCTTCTAATCTTATGATAAAATTGCCTAAATTTATAATTTTTCTTCAAATATTCACTGTCAAGTCTGCTAATATGTTGATAAACAATCAACTACTACTTACAATACACTTTTTACTTAGAATTTTGCAGGAAAAAAAACAGAAAAAAAAGAAAACAGATACAAAAACAACCATAGAGAAAACATATGTCTTTCTTATGCTTCTGTCTATAACACTGTCTTTCAACTAGAAATAAAAAAATATTCACTGAAGTTCATTTTAAAACCGAAAACAAGCCTTTTTGTTGTGTGGAAACTTGATAACAATTCTCAACAAACCATCGTATTTCTGAAATTTTATTATATGAATTATTACATAAAAATGCAAAAACAAGATCAACCTTTCTGTCAGCTGTGGCAAGATATTTTTATATAACATTTTTGTTCTTAAAAGAAGGTTTTCCTGTGAAAGCTCAGAAATACTCTTTAGGCTAATTGCTTAAATTTATATTTTCTTAAAAAATTACAAGCTTTTGCCTTCAAAGAAGTCAAAGTTTGAAGAAACATTTTCGAATATTCAAGTAAATATTTTAAACAAAAACTGTAGCCTTTTTTGTAATTCATTTTTGGTTAGTTTTGCATAATTTATTTTCTGTCTTATACTTGTTTCCGTATAGTGCTATTGTAAGAAACTTTATTAATAAATGAGAAACTCCCGGGTAGGTTTTTGATCAAAGTTTCTTCTACCTGCTGCCTGTGAAAGGAAAAACTTGTTACATTCAGTTTCATATGGCTCATTGTTCCCCACCAATTTTCTTGCCGTAAACAATGAAATTATAATCAAACCCTAATGAATCTGATACATATATTTTTGCGAAATGCTAATGTTGAACTGGTTTTCCGTAATACGTTGGCCAATGAATAATGATCAAGCCTTTTCAGATGTTTTGATTACTCCATTATCTGATGGAAGAAGTAAGGCTTTTGTTGCAATCGGGGACACTTTGAATTAAATTTCTGCTATAATATGCTAAGTAAAAACAATTTTTATAAAGCACATTTGGTTTGTTGTTAAGTTCACACATAATTCCAAAAGCGTTTTTATTCAATAATGATGTGCCTCTGGTTCATTTAACAAAAGTCTTCTATTTAACTGTTTGGTTTCGTTAAAATCTTTCTTTTCTTCAGTTTACCTAGACGTTAGCGACACAGGAGAGATTTAAATACATCACGTTGAATCACGAAGTCACATCAATAATTGTATAAATTGTCAGAATAAATTCTCTTTTCATATGACCTTTTGAAACTTGACATAAATAGACTCGACGTTCATCTGCAGAACGTGAAAGAGATTTCTAAACAAAGTGGTTTAAATTACGTTGGGAGCACAGAAACTGAAATTAAATTAGTGAAAAGAGAACGAATTGTGCATTTTCGGATTTGTCGGCTTAAATGCATTGAACTTTTTGAATCCTCCAAATTGTTAAGGAGATGATTTTCACCTCCATTAGCAATAAAGCACCGACAAGTTCTTAGGATTATTTGATTAATGTCAATACTCTCAAGTAGCTGAGTTTTATTGTGGAGCATAAGTGCAAATCAATTCAATTTTAGGTGCCTTCTGGTGCCCACTAGAAGTAAAAAATGTCGGCAAGTTACTAATATGGAAAACTGAAAATTCAATAAACCCAAATGTTCTACCATTGTCTACTTATTGCTGAATTTAGTCCAGATTAACAACTCAAATGCTTCTCTAATGACATTTTGCTCTAGCAACACTGTGCTATGAAAATAAATTAATGAAACACGAAGGCTACACACTATTTAGGCCAAAAGTTTTGAACTTTGATGGTTTATTGACAGAATATTAAGAAGTCATGCAAATATTCAATTTGGAAAATCGTCTATCTTGATCTATTTTATTGTGTTAATTTTATAAAATGTTTCAATTTGCACGCAAGAGGATGATATTACAAAACGGAATCGGACATAATAATTGATAATAATTGGTTAATCAAACTTGAACATCACTCGACTGTTCATCCGCTCTTTATTTTGGCCAACAATATACAAACTACCCACCTAACTGACAGAAAGACAGCTTGCCTGTTTATGGACATTAACAAAGCTTTTGATAGTGTTTGGCATAGAGGCTTGCTATACAAACTATACAAACTACACACACCAACATATCTACTACACACCATAAAGAACTTACTAGAAAACAGACAACTACAAGTACGAATTGACAAAACAGTCATTTTCTTTTTCCCCTGAACAAGGGCTCCCTCAAGGATCCCCGCTCTCACCGTTTCTCTACAATATACAGTGTGACCAGTATAAAATGATGTACATGGGGATATTGGAAACCATTAGAGTTACAGGGTGGACCAAATGGGGAAAAAGTTGCGCAATCAAGTGCCTATAAATAATCTGTCATCAACTTCTTTGAACTCGGAATAGCAACGGATATACAGGGAAAAAAAGAAAAAAGTGCGTTTTATAAAATCCTTTATGTCGTGTTTATTATAAAAGATACAATAACGAAATTTTCAGAGTGGGGGTAAGAAATGAGCGTCAATTTGAAAATAAAGTATAAAATAATCTAGGCCCACTATGTTCAATGAGGCCGAAGTCAACTTTTGTTTTTCTTATGGGCGCCATATTGAATTTCTGCATTTTTAAATTCCCCTTTAAATATGCTCTTCAACCATGTATAACATGTTTATGTTCGGTCAAGATAAATAATTAAAATTAACAAAATTAAGATTTTATGGTAGTAGGCATTGATATTTCTCTTCAATTTCCCCATAGTGACGTTCGTTGTCTGTTTTAATTACCTAGGTAACTGTCAAAGTAGAATTTATTGTCAGTGTCAAGTGTTAGTAATTAATTGTGTGTTTCAAAATGAATAACTTTTCAAATTATGAAAAATACGATATGTTGGAGTGTTTTATTCTCTGTCGTCGAAATGAAGCGAAAGCTGAAGAAATGTGTATTTAAATAAATATCCAGAAAGGCGACAACCTGGTAGAACTATGTTTAGGCGTCTGAAAGACAACCTTGTATCTTAAGAAAGACCAGTAAGATGGCCTGCGAGATCCCCTGACATAACACCGCTTGATTTTTTGCATGGGGTTTCCTCACAAATGTGGTACACTGTAGATCATACGAAACCGAAGAGGAGCTGAGACACGCTGTTAACAGAATTACCCCAGAAATGATCAGAAAATCCTGTGAAGCAGTAATGAGACGATGTACGTTGTGCGTGCGAGAAAACGGTGGCTTATTTGAACACCTACTTTAATCCTAAAATGTTACTTGTTCTTTTGCAGTGTTCGATGTATGATCAATAATAATTTAAAGTAATAATTAATAGAAATATCAATGCCTACTACCATTAAATCTTAATTTTGTTAATTGTAATTTTTATCTTGACCGAACATAAACATGTTATACATGGTTGAAGAGCATATTTAAAAGGGAATTTAAAAATGCAGAAATTCAATATGGCGCCCATAAGAAAAACAAAAGTTGACTTCGGCCTCATTGAACATAGTGGGCCTAGATTATTTTTTACTTTATTTTCAAATTTACGCTCATTTCTTACCCCCACCCTGAAAATTTCGTTATTGTATCTTTTATAATAAACACGATATAAAGGATTTTATAAAACACACTTTTTTCTTTTTTTCCCTGTATATCCGTTGCTATTCCGAGTTCAAAGAAGTTGATGACAGATTATTTATAGGCACTTGATTGCGCAACTTTTTCCCCATTTGGTTCACCCTGTAACTCTAACGGTTTCCAATATCCCCATGTACATCATTTTATACTGGACACACTGTATACTGCCATGACATATACAATTACAACTTACCAGACAAAAATCAAATCGACAGATCGGCATACATATTACAATACGCAGACGACACGGCACTTATTGTACATGACAAAACTACTGAGAGAGCAGCTCAAAGACTCCAAACACTAACAAACAACACAATGACATGGTTTTATAAATGGAGACTAACACCAAACGCGTCAAAAAACCAACTTCTGCTCACAAACCACAGACTCAACGCTGACTCCACGACACAACCAAAAAACGACTAAAATACCTTGGAATCACAATTGACCACAAACTCAAATTCACTAAACACATACGAAACATCAGGGCAGAAACAATAAAGAGAACAAAACAGTTCCGATCACTAACCTACAAAGACAGAGGAATTAGCACAAACACCGCCACCAAAATATATAAAGCTATTTGTAGACCCTTGCTAGACTATGGACATATACTCATGACCAACGGAACAGAAAGGACAAAACGTTATATACAAACAACAGAACAAATTGCACTAAGACTAATAACACGAATAAGACACCCTCAAAACCCACTACACAACCCCTCCACCCAACTACTATACGAACGCACAAACATGACAAAGATTTCGGAAAGACTCATACATCTACAGACAAAATGGAAAAACAACCCCTACAACTGGACCATACTGAATCCCCTTTGTCTTACAAGATCAACCAGACAATCCCGCTTCCGTTTCCCTACATCAACGCTACTCGAACACTTACAAACGCAAGTGATTACTGGACAATAAAATAATTTTTTCTTGTCATTAGAATTGGAAAGTTTATTTAATAAGATTGTTAACCTAGAATAAGAGAATTTTCATATTTGTTTTTTATTTAGATTAAGACTACATGTATTAAACAAGGGCAGAAAGACCGATAGGTCGATAGCCTTTTTGTAGAAATAAAAATGTTTACTACTACTCAAACTTGAAGTAATCCGTTACGTGGGCGATATATTAAAATTATTTTTTTGTTAATTAAAAAGTATTGAGAGCGTTTTTATTTTTGTTCTTCTCATTAATATTAGTAAGAGTTAATGTAATATCTAACATCAAACTAGCTAAAATAAAAACTTCAACTCTTCAGGCGGCGAATCAGAAATAATACGTAAAAAGAATTTGTTTTTAATTAGTTGATCTTGAACTTGGTTTCGATACTAATTTGATCGAATTTTAATAAAAGACTATCTAAACAGTTAAAACGAGTTCTTGTTAAAGGAGTTTGTCAACTGGAGGATTGACAACGAAATTAAAGAAATATAAGTAATATTGAAACCAGAGAAAATTACTAATTTAAACAGTTTTAAAATACGCACTAAAGATTTGTATTACACAATGGGATCTGCCATTAAAATTGCCGGCAAACTTTTCCATGTAAATCTGTTTGAATATTCAGTTTATAGCCGGGATATTTCTCTTTGTCAAGAAACGTTAAAAGGCTCTAATCCTTTGTATTGTGATGATTCAAAGAAGGATAAATAAAATACCTGTAATGTAAATGAAACTTTGAAAGTTATGATAGGCATTCTGTCTTAATGTCTTGCGGTTTTCCCTACGTCAAATGAGTTTGGAAATTTATATTTATGTAGCGCAAAAGATCCGGGATGAAAAGTTTAAGTTGAATTGTTCGAGCATTTTACAACATAATGCTTATTGGCATGTTGATGCCGTTTTAGGTGTAATTATTTTTCATTTTAAAACTCCTTATTTCATCTTTGGTCTTTATTTCTATGACCCTATTTTATTACATGTTAATTTTAGCATAAATCCTTAAAAGTTAACAACCGTTCAAAAGCATTAATAAATTTAGTTAAATTGTGGAATAATGTAATAACAAAGATCCCCCTTATCTTCGTAGTGTCTATGTTGAATATATCGATGGGTAAAGGGGATAATGAAATAATATGTAAATTCTCATACAGAAACTCGAAATGACACTTCAATATTAGCCGGACGAAAATATTGAAAATAATCGTCAAATTCATTAGAGCTCCATAAAGTTACCTATAAAATAAAATAAATTTGCATTTTCTCATTAATTAATGTCTGGTTCCTTATAAAACTGTAATTAAAAGGGAGGAAATTTTCAGTGATTTCCAACGTTCACTGCGTGTTTGCAAATGCTTTTTAATCACCTGAAATTTATTGGCACAGAAAGCAGCCCTAATATATATTGTTTTATGAGTTCACCTACGCTCGGGCAGCCAGAACTCCCTTTTACACCTACCTGTTTTTTAAATTCCCGAGTAATTAATGCAATTATTACCCTCATGTATTTTCCTTTGCCAATCCTAATCTAATCTGTTTCTCATTATGAAAAGGTAATTTGCGGGCGAATTTAATAACAGTCTGGTCTTACTGCTCATAGTATTTTTTTAAAAATTTCAATATTACCTTCGTTTAATCCTCCGCATTGTCCTGTTTGCCGTCCTACAATTTTTCCACGCAGTTTTTCCGGGGCATCAAACTAACTAGCTATGCAATTAACCTAATTAAAAGCCCTTACAAACCGCCTCAACGGACATCGTTGCAAGAAATCGGTATCAAACCGAAATTACTTGATCGATATATCGCCAAATGTAAAAGGAAAACGTTTTTTTAATAATTTAGGTTCCACCTTGGTAACTCAACCAGTAACAAACGATGCACAATAAAGTGTTATTTTAAATAACACGATAAAATCTACAGTTATTGAGTTTCAATATCTTACATTATACATCGCAATTCAGGATTTAATTTCAATTATTTCCTCATTAAAATGTGAGATTAAAATTTCTACTATTGGAAACAGGACGTTTGTTTGTTTGTTTCGCATGAGATTGAGAAGTGAGTTTTTTACCCAACAAAACAATTTAAAATTAATTAACAGAAAAAATATCCTCAAGATGTTTCCATGTATACGATTTTGGTTTACTACCGACTGGGTATTACAAATTAGAGAGCTAATGCCACCTTATCACTTCTACTTGGTGATTTCGTGTTATGCTTCGACTATCGTGCGCGGAATAATATTAAGATAAATTAAACAATTAAATCGACGCCTCAAACATTAATCTCTGTGTGCTTAAATGATGGATTTCCATTATCCAAGTAAATAAATTCAATGTTGCCGGTTCTGACAGGTATTTCTACATATTATTCTAATTCATTTCTCAGAAACGCGCGCTGACTTTTCGTGAAATATATTCAATTGTTTCAAAGGTTTTTATACGCGTCAAAAATAAATAGTTAATCACAAAGCATATATGAAAAATAAACTATATTGAAATCAATCAAATCAGAATATGTTTTAGATTCATGGATTTTAAATTGGCGAGAGTTTTAATAACCCATTAATAGCTTCATTTCGATTTTTTTGATTCTACGTTATTAATTTATACTGTTAGCTTATCACATTTATAAAAGCTCGCGTAAAAATATCCTGTTGTAAAGACAAAAAAGGTAAGTTTTTAGGAGATAATTGGTATATTCAGTGTGAATCTAAATGATTGTTGCAACGGAAAACAATAGTTTTTTTTATGGCGAAAGAAACACTTTTTCGTCTTCCATTTGTCTCTCCGTATTTTCATTTTCGAGATGCAAGATGTCAAAACCAAATTTTTTTTTGTGAATATATTAGAAACCCTTTGCACTTCAGAAGGCAACTGATATACACACATTACAACTATTAATAGATAGATATTTTTTGCACCCTACTCGAATTCGTTAAACCGGACAGTGCAGGAGATTTTAAGGTACCGTTGTGCAAAATGTTTGCTTGTGTTCATAAAAAGTAATTTTTCTGGAAAAGAGTTAACTTTAGAGCAATAAACCAAGAGAACTATTTTTGCAATAAATTCATCGGCGCTTCAGTATTTGGTGAAAAAATGATAGTTTTTCCAGTGGCGTATAAGTTAAGGGCCAAAAACCTATACAATGTAAAAAAAAGATGAAAAATTTTTTTATTAAGGGATATACAATTTTCGTTGCAATACATTTTATATGAATGAGAGATGATTAAATTAAAGAGAACTTCTCATTGTTATTCGCTAATTAAAATAGAACAAATAGTTTAGGTCCATGATAAGGGACACAACATGTTTGGCCATAGCATGGTAACATTTGTATTATTTCCATAATATAAATTGAAATATAATAATTATAAGTGCTTGAATTGTCGTCTTTGTCATTTATGTCCGCATTTTTATCTTTTCATCTGTGACGTTCAGTAATATATTTTCTATCATCTCTTTCTCTTCTTCACAATTTTATTAAGTCTGTTCTGTCCCCATTGCATTCTCGTCAACTGTATTCGACATTATAACATACTTTGTATTTGCCCATGCAATGTGTAAATGCATTGCACCAAACAGTGGATGGTTTAAGTTTACAGCTACTGTATGTATGTTTTAATGGAATTTTCAACAGTATTCTTGTAATGAAAGTATAGTTTGTGTGGTTGCGTTCAATTTTTTCCATTAATTTTATCAGCAAGTGCTGGTTTTGGTTTGGCATTTGAAAACAGGCTTTGTTCACTATAACAAAAGTTTTAATATCTGATACAGCATATGTTTGTTTCCCAATAGAATAACAAGCTAATCTGCAGTTGAAATCCTGTTTAAACTCCTAATTAATTTTTTTATTGTTTTTGGAAAGGCAAACAAGTTTTTTTTTCATTTACCATTACGGCGCTTGTTCATTGCTGATTTTTTTGTCATTATTGACTATAATTGCAAAACAAAGTGTGTTTGTTAATGTAATTGTTTAACGACCATTCCGAACGGACACACATGTTAAAAAGCATCCACTGTTCGAAAGGATCATGAAAAATTGTGTTCAGTACCGCGTATTTATTAATATGTTATGTGTTGTTATTGTTAAAATTGTACAGTACACAAACACACAAAAATAAAATTAGAAAATATTTGTTTTAATTTTTTAACATACATATTTTGTATTTTTTGTAAGTGGCTTGTTTTTTTGGTGCTATAAAATCAACTGATTCGGTTGTTCTCTAAAGCAGGGTTTCCTAAACTCTTTCGATAATGGAACACGTTGCAAACCCAGAAATGTTAACGGAACACTTGGTTTATTTTTAAGTTGATTTCTACTGAGCTTTACACCTAAACAAGAAAGGTCACCCACATTTTGTCAACCCTAAAAAAAGGGTCACATAGCGTATGTATATGTATGTATGTAATATATGTAATATGTATGTATACCGTAAGTAATGGGCATGCCAAGCCAATGTTTTCGCGGAACACAGTTTGGGAAACTCTGCTCAAAAGGTTTCTATTTTAATGCATATATGCATTTTGTAAATTTATGCTTTTATTGAAATTAGTATTTCGAGATGCAGCCGCTATAATTGAAATAATTTGAAATGTGATTTTTATTGAAGCAGCAGGAATTTTAGATACCACTCTATTTAACTGCTTTAAAAAATTGTTGATTGTTTTCTTAAAAAATCAACCATTCCGGGCCACTTCATGGAACTCATAGCATTTATATATATATTGACATTTACTTATCACATTCTTCGGTCCTCCTATAATACGAAATAATATTCCCGTCAATGTCTTACAAGTTTTCGTTTTTCCATCTGCTTATAAAAACCTAAATGCTTAAAATCAGCATATTGGAACAGCCAGAAAAGATGGCATTGTAAAAGTGTTACTTTGTATTCCCGTTCCATTCAGCATCCTGACTGAGAGACGTTGAACACTAAACAATTTATTTCAAAATGCCATCCTTCATTCTATTCTTTCGGCATTTGCGCCTCATCGTCGAGTTTTTTCTCTCTTTAAGGAAATGTTTTATGAAACGATCGTATCGCTGCTTGCAATCCCATTTTTCATTATGCGAATGTGCGGGTTTTTGTTAAGGTAATATGTATGCCATTGTACTATGGATGATATCTATAAAATAATATTATCGGGAACAGATGGCGTCCTGAGGGCGAAATTTACGCGAAAAAAACTGCCAGGATGATGGTAATAACTTTAGTTCGTGCTAGTTTGATTAGCTATAAAACTATTTCAAATAGGTTTTAGTGTTTGTTTAGCAGCTCTTTCGATCAATAGAGTTTGTCATATTTTTTATCCAAACAGTTAGTATTTAATTGTTGGTCAACGAAGTCACACAATTAAGAACTGTAAAATTGGGTTTTATAATCTCTACTTTTTTGCAAAACCAAGAATAAAAATCATCCCAAAAATACTGGAAACTATTTGTCAAATTAAGATTTGTATATAAGCTTTGAACCACTATATATTTCTGTGACTTCCAGATTAAGTTAAATAGGAATTAGTAGGAACTTAACTAAAAATATTTTTCATTAATATACTTAAATATAAGTACAGTTTTCTTTATTTCCTTAATATTTTTGTTTCTTTGTTTTAGGTGAGTTATTGTAAATACAGATCATTTAGATGGTAAGTCTACTTTCTCAGAATACGACTGAATTAAGAAGAATTAAGAATGGATGAAGTATTTTATTAAATTAAGCAGGAATAGAAAGAAATAATTATTTCAGAGAATAAATAATTTATATACTTCTGTTGATCTCTATACATAGTTGCAGTTAATTGAAAAAATAACATAAAACAGCCTTGTTAAATTATTACGATCTTCGGATTTGATGCCACTAGTTTTTCTTTCTGTCAGCAATTAATAACAGTTTGTGTATAAAAAATAAATAGAGGGTCGTTTGAAAATTTAAATTAATTGTTAATTAAATATAGTTTTTCACTGATTGTGTATTCAGATTTGTAATCAACAGCTGAAAATTTATAAATGTTTTGATTGCCTTCAGGGAGGATCAAAGGATACTGCTCAAAACCAATAATATTATTCATTTGCAATTTCAAATTCTTTTTGAAAGGAATACCTAAAATGGAAATAATGCAAATGACTATGCCTTTACAGAATCACATTCACTGCATACACAAATAATTGTAATCATCCAAAAATATGGACAAATATTTTTCCTAGCTAAAAAGTGATATTGTTGTTATGATAAAAGTAAAAAAAACTAAAAGCCAAATACAAGTAAACTTTATAGGCCAGCTTTGCAGTGGAGTTTGTCTCGAAAAATAACAGGAAGCACCTATAGTTAATTTTTTAATAGCCTTTGGGCTTATAAAACTCCCGAAATTATGTTGTCTCAAAAACATATTATTTGGGACAATAACATCCTATAATAGATTACGAAATATTTCAAATCTGGATCTAAATTCCCAATGTCGCAAACAGAGTTGATGCGAACTTAAAAACGAGACTAAACTCACTGACTATTTGTTTCTATTTATATGCCACCTTTCAAAAATAAACGAAAGAACCAATTTCAAAACCAAAGCAGATTATTGATTATGATGGGAATGGAACAGAAGCATTTTTCTATAAACGACATAAAAAGTAGGTTACTGACGTCCCAAGCACATAAGTAATCTTGAAAAATGTATGAATTTGTTGCCCGAACAAAATCCCATTTGATCATTAGCACAGACGATCATAAAGAACTTCGCATTACATTTTCCAATTTGTTTTTTATGTAGCAAAAACATTTCCTCCCCTTTAGATATGCTTTATTGTAAAATCCATTTGAAATTTTAGAGTAAAAGCGAACGTAACTGACGCTCATAATTTCGGTTATAAATCATGAAACAGCGCTTAGAGGGGTTTAATAACGGTCTTCAAGGGATCATTTAAGACAGTTGTTGCCAGAAATCTACATTATTTATAATGATAGTCAAAAAATATTTTATTGAAATTCGGGAGGCATGTTTATTTTATAGACACGGTTTGTTCGGTTGCCGCTTGCCTGCATTCATTATTTGCCCGCTGAATAATTTTCCTTCCTACTTTATTAATCAAGAATTAATTTTACTGCACAGCTTGACTGAATTGTGATGCTTATTTCCCAGTTTAAAGTCCGTTTAAGTTCAGATTGCAATTACGACTCTTTACCTTGTTGCTCAAATGTGTTTGGGTTGGTAGTACAAGGAACTCAAAGACACGAAATGGTGTTGAGGAAAATTGATTTGAAATTAGTTTCAAATTCAATTTGACAGCATTAACGAACTGGGTCGAAACATACTATTCATATCCCAGTTGGGAGAAGGATAACGCAAAAAATGCTAACAACAATTAAGTTTGACTTAGTAACTTTGGAATTTTGTCCACTTTTTTAAGCATTTTGGTAATACGCCGAAACAATTATGGCCAAATAAAATACCTTTTATTATTATTATTGCATTCAGCGTTTCAGACATGAATGCATCACATTGCAGTGATATAAGTGAGTACATTTAATGCACGAGTGAATTCTGAATTAACTGAAAAGTAAAATTTTGGGATTGGTTATGTGATTCTAGACGTTTTAATTTGCTTACGTTTGGAAGGAAGGGAGTCGTTGATATCTAGTTAATTAAAAATTCCTGGAAAGGTTTTCAGAACGTAGTCTTTGGGTCCTATGCAAATAATGCTATCTTTTGAAACGCGTCTATCGGTAGTAGTTATTTCTGATTACTCAGAAGGTTTTGTGTTGAAAAACCGATTAACTCCGTTGGCAATAGTGACCTTAGTTCATTCCACAATCTCGATCGCATTAGGATTATACGGCGTTGATGAGCACATCCTGCTTGGAATCTGGCGTAATGACTACATATTCCGTCATGAATAAAGGCTCTTCATAACGCCAACAGAATGATACTTTGGAAGCGAGGCTTTTAATCCTTTTTTGTATAACCTTTTTGTACCTGGCTTGGCGCTTAACTATGGCCCGTCGACTTTATCCCATTTGGGTTGATTTAAACATTGCAAGTTGATGGGGAGATGTTCAGGTAGATCCACGGTTCGCTCGCAATAATTAAAATGTGTGACACTTCAGAAGATGCGAAACACTTTTCTCATTTGCCCATAATGACTATGCACTTTAAACTCCAATTTTAATCCGGTGCGAGGCGGCCATCGCACGTATGTCTGTAAATGGATGTATATTTAACGGAAAACGTTCCCGATTTTCTGCTATTTGAACATGGATTTTATAGGTTTCTGTGTTCTGGGATATACGCGATTCGAATTTTCCAAATTGAAATTCAGTTGTAAATATTTATCGTTTGGTCTTTATAGCTTGCACAGAGGCAATAAGTATGTGCATGTCAAAAGTTGGAATTCGTCGAATGGATTCGAATGAGAGCGTTTTCGTTATTAAAATGTTGGAAATGTGGAAACTCTTTTAGAGCCAATAATCTTTATATTGGTCATACACTAATATTTTCGTTTATTTCGAATTCAGAACTAATTTTTACTTCATTCAACAACGAGGCTACATACTTTCTAACGTCGGTATTCTATAGTTTTATTGGTTTATAGCTGAAACGCCTTTTTCGTTATTTATGTAGTTTATTTACCTTTTGAGGGTATCTATACTTAAGATAAATTTTAGAAGAACCTGATCTTTATTTCGGGGATTGCGGTGACAGCACAAGGAAAGTGAGCAGTTTTTTTTTGTTTGCCCGGCGGCGGCTGGAGGATAAAAATCTTCTCGAAGACACCCAGTGTCCCGTGACACCAGATAGTGTTGGATTTCTACCAACTAAAAAACCCCCGTTTTTTGACTGCAAGTTTCCGGGAGTTATCCTTTAAGACTTGTGGTCTTCTTTAAGAATGGTTCAGCTCTGGCATCCGTATGCCTTCACCTCTCATTCTCTCCATGCTAGCTAACTGCTAGAATGGGCATCTTACTAATTTGACACAAGCACTACACTACTCAATACTACTTCTATCACACTATATTAAAAAGTTATACACTTTCAGCACTCTACAGTTCACTGTTTGTACCTATTTATTGCCCTATTGGGCCATCTGGTGTCTGGGCCTCTTTTTCCTGGGCCCATTGTCCTCTGGGGAGTAATCTACGGCATTTCGTAGCTCCTCAAAGGGGTGGTTTTCGGCCTTTTCGAAGGTCGTGGCTGCCTTTCTTTTCAGTAAATCTCTCAATGGCTCCCACTCTAGGTCCCTGTAAATTTGACTATTACGTACAAACCAGGGAGCATCTATGGCCATCCGCAGAAGTTTATTTTCTGTGGCCTGGAGCTGCCTCAGGTAGGTTTCTGACGCATATCCCCACGCTGTGGAGGCATACGTCATGGCCGGCCTGATGACACTTTTGATGAGTAGCAGCTTATTTCTCACACTCATCTGGTTCTTCGGTTCAGCAGTGGATACAGCGTTATCGCTCTAGCCCTTGCCTTGTTGATCGCTGTCTTCACATGTTGCCTCCAGATCAACCTCTGATCTAAAACAACACCCAGATACTTGACATTACTTGCCCATTGGACCTCTTCTCCGTCAAGATTGATATTTCCATCAATCCTGTCTTGTTTCCTTCCAATAAGGATGGCCTGGCTCTTTGTTGCGTTCATCCATGGCAAGTTGCAGGTTTCGACGCACTTGCTCTTTGTGCCACGAAGATGGCAGCAGAGCTGTGTGGTCCGCAAAGAGAGCCAGGGTCGTATTGGCGGTCCGGGGGATGTCGCTAGTAAAGATGCTGTATAGCATCGAAGTGAGCAGTGGCGAGATACAATCAAAGTCTGGCAGGAAATGCAAATTTTTCTGGGTTTTTGAGGGAAGGTTTCCCCATTCTTTCTTATTCAAATTGTTTAAATGGAGAGGAGGTGTAAAGTGAATATTTTCCTTACCATTGGACTGGGATGGTTTAGGAGTTTGCTCTTGAACTTGGAATATTTTTTGGATTTGGATTAGCTAATGGCTTCCATTTTGTGGTCTTTGCCAGCGAGCTTCAGATATATTGCGGCGAATTTTCGAAGAAAGTTTTATTTCTGGAGATCCTAGTTTTGCAGGTTTGGACAAATGCTGAGACACCATAGAATATCTGGACTTTGAGAATTTGCTTGAAAATTGTACAGTTATTTGATTTAGGAGGCAAAAAACAATGGTGTTGTTCCTGCCCTGCTTTTGGCAATTTTTCTCTCTGACATGATCGGTGAACATACGTTTTTCTGTCTATTGTAATACCTAGGTATTTAACGGTTTTTCTCTAGTTAATTGAGGTCCCCTATAGTGTGAAATTTTTGTATTACTGGAGCGTTTAGTGGTTATGCGAATAGCTTGCGTTTTGTGATGATTAATCAAGTTTTTCCAGGTTTTTGTCCAGTCGTGAAGTTTGTCTAAATAATTTTGTAATTTGATGTGGATTGTGTGAAGTTTTGTGTAAGTGTGGTTGATGTAGGTGTCGTCCGCAAACAAGGCGGAAAATTTTGGTGTGGGTTCCTTTGAAAACCGCGTGTGTAGATATTCTTAGGATGAATTTAATTTTGTTTAGGAAAACAATGGCTGCTTTTGTAGGGTTTGAGGATTAGGACTATTTCTGTTTTCCTGCTGCTTGGAAACTGGGGTGCAAAGGCTTTATTGATTAAGGATATTAACTGGGCAAGCATGCTTTTTTTGCGTGTCTACGCGGATTGCTAAAACGCTCCGAATTCCAGAATTTCCTATAGTACCCGCCTCAGCAAACATTTAAAAATTCAACGAAAACCTGCAAATCAGTCCTGAATTAGTTTTTTCTTATTAACCACTGAAGATAATTCAATAGGGAAAAATTGGTAATTATAGCCGTGCAAACCTTACATTAAACATCATTAATTCGGTCTTATAAAACTAACAAATAAAATGTGTTCTCTATCGATTGAGCCTACACAACAGCCAATATCAAATATTGGAAATTTGCTTTCCAAAATCAATGCCCCAATCCAAAACAAGCAAAGTAGCGAAAGAGGAACAAATAAAATATATATCACGTTCGCTACACGAAAGTATACAAGTCAATATTGGATTTTCTCCCAAAAAGCTGATGAAAATATAACAAAGGCAAACAGATTAAACCAAACAAAATGGTAGAGGAACGGTAGTATATCAAATTATCGACAAAAAATCATTATGGATTAGGAGGAGGATGTGGGGCTTACGCCAGGGATTCCAAAGCAAATGATACTCCACAAGCAAAACATTTTTTTCGGTGCATATTTTGCGGTTCACTGCCATGAAAAATTAATGTCTGTGAATCCCCGAATCGATCGTTTCAGTTATCAGCACTTTCAAATTGCCAACTTTTTTCAGCAATTTTTAATTAACAAAATTCGTTTGTAAAACCTACCTAAATCAAATTTACCAAATTATATTTGCATTGAGAAATGGTAAAATAAAAAAATACATTTAATCAACTGAAATGATGAACGACAATTTTCAAAAATTATTAAGTAAACCCATTCGGTTGATTAGCAATAAAGAATACTTGAGGACCCATTAGCTCACATATTTTAATTTGGAACTGATTTGGTTTCATATTATCAAACTTTATTTGTTCTAAGTATCTATAATGAGCATTTATAGTTATTTTAATTCATTCCAATGTATTCCTGGGTTTCAGTCAATGTTACTGTTTATTATTTAAAATGTTACAAATACGTTTCGGTGTCTTTCTCCACCATCATCAGTTTGTCTAAAATATACATTTTACATTTATTATCAATTTAATTAAAAAAAACTTTCACAAAATTAACCTATTAAAATTCAAATCACACACATATTAAAAAGTACAATTTGGGACCTTGGTTATGAAACAAAGTTATTTTAATATTATGTCCATTAGTTCTTCTCTGTTTTGTAGCTCTCATCGCTCTGCAAAGTACTTTCAATATGGTTAAGTAAAATTTGTTTGCAAAACACATATATGTTTTTATTTGGCTGTTTGTGAACATCAATCTTTTAAGTATAAATTTAGCTAAAATCGTCAAAATATCCTATGCACTTTGTCTACTAAAATTTTCGGACCTTTTCAGGTGAGTTGACGAATTGAAACGCTATCATTAATACTTCTTTTGTGATGGCTTTAGAATATTGAAATGAGTTATTGAAAAGTATACAGTGGAAAATTCAGTTCGTAAAAGTTTATTGATCTGAATCACCTTCCTTATTCAAACAAAGAAGTATAGACATAAATATCCCAGGTATCTATTTTGATCTTAAATATAATAGACAGGGGCGCTTCTAATAACATGTTTACTGAAAGCGGAAGTTGAGGAGACAAATGCCTGTTATCAATTCCAAAAATGACAGCTATTAATGTGATGGCCTTGCGAGGAAAGTCACAGCTTTACCATTGCTTGCTATATAAGTATTGCATTAGATACGGGGAGTACAAAACGGTGTGAATTATTTATTCTGGCAGGAAAAGAAGTTCCAGCTATTTGCAAAATTTATTTTCACAAAGCATGGAAAAAATGCTGAATAGCGCAGAATGTTGTCATTTAGACCCTTTTCGCTAATCAGAGTTGTTCCCTACAATCCCCCAAACCTATTCGAAACATCTCCATTACCCTCCTCCCAATTGCAGGTCGTCTTACGAGTAACAGCAATTATACTAATGGATTCCAGAACGTCGTTTCTATTCGCTCTGATAAAAAGATTTTGAGCTTTTTGCATAAACGGTAGTCTCCTGTGGCCCTTTTTGCCACCTTTTCAGAAATACATTTCCTTCTCGACGACTTTGCATAAAGTGGAAACTCCGGATCTCTTGCAAATAACCGGAATTGCCTTTTCTTAAGCGGCAGGTTCAAAATATTGATGATAAAAGACTGATGTTTCTGCTTTCGTACATACATCCATAAAAGGCGAGCATTACAATAAAAGCGAGTCTGTAATATCAGTTTCGAAAGATGCGCTTTGATAGCGTTTGCCTTTATGGTGCAATATTGTTGCCTCTATCGCAAACAATCAAATCGAGTGGGTGATCCGGCTGGGAATTCCTACTTTGTTAATTTTTTTTTGTATTCGGTTCCTTTTACAATTCAACCGCAAATAAAATTGTTGTGTTCAGAAAAACGAAACGAAGAGGCAATTTCAACAAAAACTTGAAAAACTGAGCACAAATATGTCCATCATCAAATATCTGTTTAAAATGTTAAATTTTTTGCAAACGCTGTTTTGTCTATATAATATATGTATACCCCACCATCTTTTCTGATGCCCGCAAACCCAGACTCAACACCAGACGTTCTACTGCACACAAGAAACTTGACAAACACCATCAACAACATAAACTTAACCAACGAACTTGGATCCGACCACCTGGCTATTACGTTTAATATAGATTTACAAGATACGCAACCTACCTCCAGTACACCTTCTATAGAGAAAAACTTAAACCTAACAAAGACTGACATAGACAAAGTGAAACAACATATACATGACTACATTCAATCGCAAGCACAGCACATTTCAATAGAAACCATACAACAAGAAATTTCACTAGCCATAGGAAAATTTACCCCGAAAAAAAATGCTTTCTACCGACATACACTACCCAAATTCATACTGAGACTCATAAAACAAAAGAGAGAACTGTACAGACTATATACAAACACTCAAAATAACGACCTAAGAAAGACACTGAACCAACTCAACAGAAACATTAAAACCTTGATTGGACAATACCGACAAGACAAATGGCTAGAAACATGTAAGGAAAACAAAAAGGCAAAGGCAAAACATAATGGCGAAAAATTAAGAAACTAGCGCAATACAAAAAAACTAACATTTAACTCAATTGACGTAAACGGAATTGAACTGCACACAGACAAAGAGAAAGCTGACGCGTTCGCCAGACACTATCAAAGGGCCTTCAGCATATCGACAAACCCTAACTTCGACATTGACAAGTGGAACTTGATCAACGACTGGTACTTGAATTAGTTCAACAGCTCACCAAACTATACATACAAACTGATCACAGACACAGAGTACGATGAAGCCCTAGCGCATATCAAAAACACAGAACCGGGAAAAGATAAAATAAAGGCAAAACTCCTGAAAAGCCTAACTCAAGAAACACACAAACTGATCCTAACTGAATTGAACAACTGCATCAGAAATAACAATCCCAAAATCATGGAAAAACGGCTTAATAATCCCTATACCCAAAAATGGACTGGACAATACACAACCGATCAATTACAGACCAATTACACTGCTACCAGTACTACCCACCTAACTGACAGAAAGACAGCTTGCCTGTTTATGGACGTTAACAAAGCTTTTGATAGTGTCTGGCATAGAGGCTTACTATACAAACTACACACACCAACACATCTACTACACACCATAAAGAACTTACTAGAAAACAGACAACTACAAGTTCGAGTTGACAAAACACTGTCATTTTCTTTTTCCCCTGAACAAGGGCTCCCTCAAGGATCTCTGTCCATTTCTCTCCAATATAAACTGCCATGACATATACAATTACAACTTACCAGACAAAAATCAAATCGACAGATCGGCATACATATTACAATATGCAGACGACACAGCACTTATTGTACATGACAAAACTACTGAGAGAGCAGCTCAAAGACTCCAAACACTAACAAACAACACAATGACATGGTTTTATAAATGGAGACTAACACCAAACGCGTCAAAAAACCAACTTCTGCTCACAAACCACAGACTCAACGCTGACTCCCCTACAATAACTGCAGACGGCCAAACGACACAACCAAAAAACGACGTAAAATACCTTGGAATCACAATTGACCACAAACTTAAATTCACTAAACACATACGAAACATCAGGGCAGAAACAATAAAGAGAACAAAACACTTCCGATCACTAACCTACAAAGACAGAGGAATTAGCACAAACACCGCCACCAAAATATATAAAGCTATCTGTAGACCCTTGCTAGACTATGGACATATACTCATGACCAACGGAACAGAAATGACAAAACGTTATATACAAACAACAGAACAAATTGCACTAAGACTAATAACACAAATAAGACACCCCCAAAACCCACTACACAAGCCCCCCACCCAACTACTATACGAACGCACAAACATGACAAAGATTTCGGAAAGACTCATACATCTACAGACAAAATGGACAAACAACCCCTACAACTGGACCATACTGAATCCCCTTTGTCTCACAAGACCAACCAGACAATCCCGCTTCCGTTTCCCTACATCAACGCTACTCGAACACTTACAAACGCAACTGACTACTGGATAATAAAATAATTTTTTCTTGTCATTAAAATTGGAAAGTTTATTTAATAAGATTATTAACCTAGAATAAGAGAATTTTCATCTTTGTTTTTTATTTAGACTAAGACTACATGTATTAAACAAGGGCAGAAAGAACGATAGGTCGATAGCCTTTTTTTAGAAATAAAGATGCTTACTACTACTATATGTATATTTATTGCTGCGTAAATCAGCTCATAATCAAAACACCTCACTTGAAAATTAATTTATAAAATATCAAAGCGTTTTCCTGGAGAAAAATATATTTAGTTTGTCTGTGGGGGATTTTGAATTGTCAGTATAGGGAAAAAGCTTTTCGTCAATTTCCTTCGATTTTAACATCTTAGAATAATATAGAACTAAGTACCTAGATACACTTTCAAACCTCCGTCGAGTGGCATAATGACGTAATTATCAGTTAGTAACAAGAGAAACACGCAGTTCAGTTGTATTTAATTTCGATCATGTGTTTTTTTACTGATAAACTCAAGGCAGTTAATCTAAGTAAGTACCTAAGTTATTAATTCCTATGAATCAATAAACAAATGATTAATTTGCTTAAAAAATTTAAATAAATTTTATGTTTTTCGCAAATTTAACTTCCACCTGGAAGAGAGAAAACGGTGAAAAGTCAATTAGTAACATTTCATCGAAACGAACGAGGGACGAAAGTGGCAATTGTAAAGCTCGATATAATTAATTTTTCAACCGGTAATTGTTAACTTTTCTATATACAAATGTATGTATGTTCGACCAGCTAAAAACGCACTTCATTCAGGTTCGTCCGTGCGTTCAGCCTTATTTTGGCGCGAAGTAATAATAATAAATATTAAAGTGTGTATGATCAATCTTTATTAAGTTCACCGTTTTCACCGCGCTGGTGGTATTTTAATAAGACAAATTCGCCATTTTCATATATGCATTAGACCATTGTAATTCCCTCGGGAGCCAAGACCAAAACCGTGAAATATTCAACACCTGCTACTAATGGGAGTAAAATTGGAAATTTATTTCACATAGACATTAAACGGACATTTAATAAACAGAGCAAATATGAATGTAAATGTAATAATTTAGTGAGCAATACGGTACCTATTGATTCCCATTTTGAGGATTATTTGAGCCAAAATTATTTCAATTTGTGATGTTATTGAAAACGATACTATGATGATTTTCGCAAATGGACATCGAACTGTGGAAAGCTTTCCATTTTAAAAAGTAGCCAATTGATTTTGATTAAATTATCTTTTTAGGATTTTTCCAGTTTGAAGAAATACGATAGCTTTATTAATTAGTGCATTTTTTATAACAATTCCTTCACTGAAACTTTTACTTGAACTCAACTTTCGACAGACTCATCAGACAACAAAAGAAACATGAACAGGACAAACACTTTTTTTACTTACTGCTGCTTCTTTCAGCTTTATTTTTGTTAGTTTGTTGCTATTTCTTGTTAGTTGTTTTATTTTAATTTCATGTATTTGTATTTAATGATTCAGTTATTATTTACAGTTATTTTATGTCGACTACTTGAATCTTTGGCCCCCTCTTGAAGATCCCCGAAACGGATGTATATTTTGCATAGATATCTGCAGTATTTGCTGATTTTGCACAAAGAATAAATTGGATTTAAACAAATTAACAGATTTACACATGTTTAAACATATTAACAGCGATATTTCTGAAACACAGACGTCTGTCTATTATTTTACGTCGACAGATTAACCCCTCTAATTACAATCACTTTTAATCAATGATTAATTCCACAGCATTTCAATTCCCTTATTTCGAGCAATGTCTATTCCGATTACAATTTGTTATTATTACAGGCTGTTCATATTTCATTCAGATAAATTGTATTTGAATGTAATTCTGGATAAATCCCACTTTGCTTGATGATGTGCTTGTCGAAATTAAAGGGAATAGAAATTAAAGGAAGTCGGGTCATTGTGTAAGCCATGTTACCCATAAAGACAAATTCACCAAACACTTCGATTAAGTAATCTTTAGGCCTACCGGTGTCCTGAAAACCGCGCCTTATTATTCATTCTTGAAGGGACCCTAAAGCTCAGGGCACCCTCGTTATGTAGTTAAGCTCGAATTATACGGTTAATCTACTTTTGTCGTGATTAATAATATTGTATGTCTTCGAATTTAGTCCCGTTTTAGGGGCATATGCAAAGTTTTAAACTTTGTCTGTTTGTTACGCTGCCGCCGCTGCTGCTGGGATTATGAATGTTCGCGAAAAGTTTCGAATTTTGGTGGTGGAGTTTAAGCTCCGAGAGAGATTACTTCGGACTATTTTTACCTTCTCGTTATAACCTAATAAATGTCCCGGACTTTGGGGAAATGTACTGATTCCGCAAAGTGGACTCAAGCTCTATGGCTGCCTTTCACCTATGGGAAAAGCGGTGTAACTTCGTTTCGGTAGAAGCGGTATTTTCATTCGCTGATTCGATGTAAATTGTCCATTTACCTGGAATGAAGTCTTGAAAACATCTTGAAAAAAATTTTGATTAATGAAATGTATATTTGAAGAAATCTAGTCGTTCCAAGAGAAGAAAGAATCTTGTACTTAGATCCTTGTATAGAGTTATATTTTTTGAAGATTAAAGGGTATTTCTTATTATCGTGCATATACAGAATGCTTCAAACCGGGAGTCATTCGCACTAAAAATTCAGATATTTGCAAAAAATAAAATCATAATAAGTTTTCAATAATATATTTGATTCTGCATCTGCAAATTATTTTATTTTTTGTTAACATTTCGTAATGCCGGTTGCCTTATACGAAAGTCAACGAAAGTAACAGACGTAAATGCAAAAAAAAATGAAGTCTTTAATGTTCAGTATCGACACATTTATCCACCAAGAATAACTCAATGTTTTAAAATTAATTGGGTTACTAAAACGTGATATAAATATTTCAATTTCAACGCTTAGACTTCTTAGGCGACTTTTAGCTGTCTATCCATATTTTTTCACAGGTCTCCACTACAATCACAGCAATCTGTTCATAAACTAAGTCTAAACGGTTTAAATGAACATGGAAATCTTCAAATGTTTTTCCGTGACTGTGTTGGTGCTTATTCCTAAGTACCAAACTCAAAATGGCCTTAATTCTTGCTTAGGAGTTCAGCAATGACTTTTGCTTTGTTTGACAATGTTCACTATCTCAGGAGAATCAATTTGCTGGTAATAAATCGTGCAATGGTTTGCGCGTCTTCTTGTACAAGATTTTCAGGGAAGATAAACTTGATGCATTGTTGTACATTTCGACATTGTTATACATTTCCTCAGTTGTAATTTTGTCGTGTCAGCAAGCAATTAGTTAATTTCATTTATATCCATAATTTGTGCTAAACATTAAGAAAAAATTAATTGCAAATGCAGAAGAGTATTTTGATAAATTGAAATAATATAAAAAGCTATTTCATCGGCATTTACCTATTTCATTTTTATATGAAATGACAAATGAATAGTCAAAGTTGTGAATATCACAAAGTTACTTAACATTTGATGAATGAATTTCGAGTAATTCTTGCTACTGCACTTTTGATAAATTTCTCCCAAGCAAAGAACTTTCAAGATGAATGAGAAGGTGCAAAAACGACGTATAAACGTTTTGAACATCAACTTTGGGATTCAAAGTTGCGTTCTATTAAGAAGCTAACCAGGTGCTTTTTCTTCCCCTTACTGTGATATATTCCGGTAGTTAGGGGGCCGTCTTTATTACATTTTCAAAACTGACAAAAGCCAGTTGACATATTGCGCTGGGTAGCATTATTAACACCGCAACGTCAGCAAGAACTTTAGAATGATACATTATCCCGAATACTAAGTTAATATTTCCCTGCTAGTGAATGTAGATAAGTGAGCATTAAATCATATTTAAATTTGATTGTATTTGAAAATATGCAGCCGCCGGGAACCGCTGCTGTTACCATTTTATTTTTACTTGGACTGGAGATTCGGAGTTTTAAGACGATTGGGTTGATTGGCGCGCATAAATTAAAACACTATATATTTAAACGCAAAAATCCGATATAATATACATTAGAATGCTGGGTTAGTTTCAGCAGATAAAACCGAGCTTTGAGTCGCTCCACAATTTTACTTTAAAGCTATTCGTGGAAAAGTGCAGCCCAATTTTCGCCCTACATCCGTACCTAATTGGTAAAAAAGAACACCAAGAACGCAATCGCAGTTGCATCTTCTAATTTAGCCATTCAACTCGGATTTCTCTTTACACTTTAAAAACACTCTCTACTCATTTAGAAAGGAGCTTTTTATGTCTTAAACTCAACACAGGAAAGCTTGCCAAGACCTGTGCGAGCTTAAACTGCGTTAAATTGGATTGGATTTTCTTCGTTTCGCCTGGCTCTATTCTATCTAGATATATAAATAAGAACGAGACAGTAATATCTTCTTGCATCTTACCAATAAAACTAACGAACGTTTTTAATGGAAGCGGACAAAGAAGTAATAAAGGCGGAAATACCGAAAGGAAGACAAGCTGTGAAATAATGATGGGTGCATCGGATATTTTAGGTTGTTTCATTTGAATAAAATGCCCATTTATTTTAATAAACTGAATTTTGTTTCATTGTTTTACAACAAGACTCAATGCAGAAATGCAGTGTTTGCGTCATTAATGATTTGAAGCTTTAAAATAGATTATTTAGCGATAATCGCTGCCATTTCAGTAAATCCCAGGAATGCACAACTTATCTTATTGGTTTGTCTTAGTAGTATTATTTTTGCTTGATTCGATTGTTTTTTATTTAAAGCTTTTAAAATTACATTTGATGATCAATCAAAAGGAGATTTTGCGTTAATTTAACATGTGCATCGTAACTACTAATTTATTAACCATGACCTTAACACATATTATAAATATAGGTCTATATTTACCGAAAACGATAAACAGTCTCTCCAGTACCTATATTAATAAAGAAACAGTTTATTTTCAATTAAGCACAGTGTGTTTTAAATTAACTTTTTATTTTTTCCCTTTTGCAGCTATCACATTTCTCGCTTTGTCACCGAGCTGATGTAGTGATCCGTTATCATTAGATTAATAAGGCACATTTGCTAATTGACACAAAACCATCCAACCGGTACATTTTAGTTGCTACACGCCCCTAACACTTCATCTATTCTTGTCAGAGAGGTAACAAATACCGCATCAATTTTTCAGGTGTTATTTAGGTAATGGTTTATTGGTCGGTAGTGCTGCTTGCTGCTCGATGTTTGAGAGAACAAAAATGTAACGGAACAGTAAGCAATTTGTATAGCGTGATGGAAAATTGATGTCATTTCTTTTGGATCGTTTCTTTTATATAGGTTAACTGGCAACTGACAGAAAACGTTTTAGAGTATGCAAAAAAACATTTCTTGTACATACATTAATTGCCAAATCTTAGTCACTCAAAGGTTACAAGGAGTTATCAGTTTTATTAAAATTCCCTGTCTATGCATGAAGTGTACGTACCGACAGTTAGCCCAGCGTAAGTTGGTTCTAAAATGTAGTAAAACTTAAAAGTAACCGTTCACTTAATTACTTTGGAATGAAAGTAAAAAATGGAGAATTACACAAAAGTTACATAAACATGATAAACGTTCCTAGAGCTGCGAGTGAAAGTGCTGCAAGAGTTAAGTGATTGTTGAACAAACCCACCTTTAGTGTAAACACTACTCTCCTGGAGTTTTAACGTGGAAGAGAGAGTGAAATTTTACAACCAATGAAAGTCGTCATGCGAACACAGTTAATGTTACAACAAAAAAATATAAGAAAGGTTCACTTTTTATCAAACAACTAATAGACGCCAAATTACCCAGGAAGTCAATGTTTCTCAGACTTTTATTGGGCGCACATAGCAAAAGAACTGTTTACGCCCTTACCACTCCACCAGTACGACATTACCCCTAACGATTATCCATTATGTAGATTATTTTTCAAAAATCGTGCTGTTTACTGACGAATATTGTTTCCCAAGAAGTGGCAGCTTAACTTCGACAATTCTCATAAATTATTATTTAATCCATGTTTATAATTCCTCGATTTATTCTAATGTAAGTTCGAAACTGTTGTTGGAAAGAGAACACTTGTTTTTTCAAATTAATCTAAAGCGCACATTTATCAAGAGCACATGCAAGTGTTAATTTCTAGAACATTCGAATTTGCCACTCATCAGTACACGCTCTGGGTTATAAATCATTATTTTTTTTTGCAGGCGCCGTTTGGGTTGATATGTTATTGTTGAGGATTTACGTATGAAACAAAGAGGGTATTTGCCCAATATTTTTTCAATGAAGAATTTTCGACCCCACCAAAGAGCTACTAAAGAGCGATCGTGTCTAATTTATTTATTTTGACCATATACATATGTCTTATAAAAGACATCCGATAGACACAAACTTAGTTGTCTGTCTATAAAAAAATAAATCTAAGCTAACCCCGCAAAAGTTATTAACAGTACAAGATACATTTCTCTTTAAGGTATACATATTTTTCTCTTATAAATATTTTCACTCTCTTCTTAATAGAGCCTTTGCTAATCACTAGTGCTTTCAGATCAATCGTTAATGTATTGTATATATGTATCGCTACAAAGTAGCTGTTTTTTTCGATTATTGGCAATTATGACTCTTATTTCTAGTATTGCTATTGCTATTCATGTATTCATTACTTAACGTAGTATAATGATCAGATATGGCCTCTAATTGGAATAATTGTCTTACGAGAAGTGGAGGGTCTTGTAGTTGCAATTGATTTTTCAATCATTTCCTTTGTATCGCTTGTATGAAGTAAAAACCATTTTTGTAGGCTCCATTCCAAGCTATTCATCATCATCATCATCATCATCAAGCTTTTTATCGCGCCCAGGATTGAGCATATGCCTCCCTTCATCTCCTCCAGTTCCCTCTGTTTTGTCGTGCCACTCGTTTTATGTCGTCATACCATTGCATAATTGTTCTTCCTCTTCCTCTCTTTCCCTCCCATGGTCTCCAGCGTATTACACGGCTATTCCATCTGTCGTCCGTATATATGTCCTGCAAAATTCCACTTCAGGCTTGCGACTTTCTCCACTATTTCTATAACCTTTGTTCTCTGTCTATTCCATTCGTTTCTCTTTCTGACTCTGAGTCGCCTATCATAACTCTTTCCATGGCTCTTTGTGTTGTCCTCATTTTATTCATCATTGTATTTGTGAGAGTCCAGATCTGTGCTCCATATGTTATCAGCGGTACTACACACTGTTCAAATACCTTAGATTGCGGTATCTTTCTATCCTTAAGTATATGGCTTAATTTTCCGAATGCCGTCCATCCTAGCCTCCTTCTCCTTTCAATCCCTATCTCCTTGTTACCCTTTCCCATATCTATTTGTTGTCCCAGATATATATAGTCTTGAACATTTTCCGATATGTGCCCGTTGACTGTTATTTGTACTTGGTCTTGGCTCATTATTTTTGTTTTTGTTTTATTCTGTTTTAGACCGATTTTTGAAGATTCTCTGTGTAGTTCGGAAAGCGTTCTTTCAAGGTCCGCTGTGTTGTCGGCGAATAGAACAATATCGTCTGCAAATCTTAAGTGTGATAGTTTGGTTCCACTTATGTTCAGTCCTATATTTCCCCATTCAAGTTTTTGGAAAATTCCTTTCAGAGCTAAGGTAAAGAGTTTTGGAGATATTGTATCTCCTTGTCTGATACCTCTTTTGATTTCAATGTTGTCTGATTTTTGCATTTGCTCTTTGATACATATTTTTAAGAAGGTTCTTGTACCGATGGTCTATTCGCGCTTTGTCTAGTTCTTCAAATATTGCCCAATGTTCTACGGAGTCAAAAGCCTTCTGGTAGTCCACGAATGCCAAGTGATATTGCAAAGTTATATTCGGTCGACTTTTCTGTTATGATCTTTACTGTAAGTGGTCATTAGCGCTATATCCTTTGCGGAATGCGGCTTGTTCACCTACCAGTTGGTAGGTATCCAGCTTATTCGTAATTCTGTTGGTTATCATTCGGATAGAAAGCTTATACATCTGAGACAACATGCTAATGGGTCTATAGCATTGTTCAATCCAGCATTGTTCAATCTCCTTTTTTAAACAATATAACTATTATTGCCTCATTCCAATTCGTGGATATACAGAGATTGAAAAGATGCTTTAGCTGCTGTAGGACAATTTCTTATCAACTTATAACCGCCAGTTAAATTTAAACTTATATTAAACGAGTATGTGACCTTTAAAAGTATATGTTAAATACTGCTGCGTTTTACCGTAAGGAAGATATGGGGAATGTGGAGTGTGAAGAACAGCTTCATGGTATTGAACCCCCTTTCTATGTAAATCGCAGAAGAATAACTCGAGATTTCTTAAATTTTTGAACTATAGTTAAATCGTGGTCTAGTTATCCCACATAATCTATATTATTATGTTGATTAAAACAGAGGAGCGTTGGCTAGCTTTAAAACTTTTGACGAATCGCTAATTGAGTTAGTTATTAGTAAAGTTAAATGTGTACATGTTTTTCATTCTTCGAAAATTTATTTTATACATTCCCTAATCGCTCATATAGTCACTATTGTCTGCTTTATTTCTTCAATATGTAAAACTTCTTACCCTAAACAGTACGTAAAAGAGCCTTTCAAATGCATTAAGAGAACCTAAAAGCCTCTTATTAGAAATGTATATTTTAGGGGTCTGCGCAAGTTAGGCGTTTAGGAATACACTCGTTCAATATCCAAAATATCTACAGTAAATAAATCCTAAAGTGTGTCCTAATTCTATTCTTTCAGGGACTTTCAGATATATTTGCACCCTTCAGGAAGTTTTTCATAACTTTATCTCAATTTCTTTTTACGGCCGTGAATGTTCCCTTCTTTGTTCCAGTGTTTTATTACGGAATCCGTTCTAAATTTAAAAGTGAGAGCAGCATAACTGACGATTATAATTTGAGATATAAATTTTGAAATAACGTTTATAGCAGTTTAGGAGAAGATTTTCGGAGATTGCTTTAAACAGTTGATATCATAAATCTGCTAAATTATGGAAAATGGGACTGCTGAAAAAGCATTGCTTTGATTGCCTATTTATTTGCCAAATGGAAAACGTCAACACGGATAATGGCAAAAGTAGTGCATTTCAAAAAGTAAAGCTATATTTACGGTTCAAAGCAAGAACTACTTCAGAAGAGTTGCCAGTTGTTTCTTTCAAAGTTATCGGCAATATCAGTTGAGCATGGGAAATATTAAGATCCGCATATTGTATGGTATTGAAACTTTCAGAACATATGTAAGTAATATCCTATATTTGTGATTTTTGTCGATGTGGAAAGTAATACATTTTAGTTTCAGATAGAATACCTACTTTTCAAATATTTTTCGATGTTTTCCTTATATTTTATTTCCAGTTTAATGATGAACAATTTATGTTGTTTTGTATGGTTCTACGTAACAGTTTTGATCTAGATTCCCCAATGTTAAAGTGAAATATTTGAAACTATTAATTCTGTCTGGATGTGCATAAAGAAAAATTCACTATACCTATTTAGTGTCAAAATTTATCCCCGTTAAGCTAAAGATTACCATATTAAATGGCTTTAGAGTTTCGGAATAAAAAAACTCGAGCTTTTATCACCTGCATTAAAAATCTAATGTATTCAAAGAAAACGGCTTTTTGAAAGCAGTTCCGATCGATCAACGCTACTCTATTTGCAATTTTCTCGAGCTTCAATTATTGTTCGATATTGGCGTTCATTCTGCTCGAGTTTCGCCGTTCTTTCCCTGTTTTACATCGACAATACCGCTTTTTTATGAGGGACGAAAGCAAACTTTTAAATTAGACGGTACCAAATTAAATACTAAAATTCACACAAGGTCGAAACGTTTTTTTTATGTTGTGGAATTAATCAATGACTTTCTCTACTTGAAAAAGTTGCAAAATACAAACTCCAAACTGTAAACCTTAAACAGATTCGGAAACCGAAAAAAAGAACGAAAATTGAAAACATTAATTAGTTGTGCAATTGAATGTTGCTATTTGAGTCTCTTTTCATAATTGTTTAATAAGTACTACGTTTCTTTACGTAATTATCTGAATTTTACCGATTCAATACATTGTTAAGAATTTCAAAATCTTCCTGGGTTTCAGTCAATTTGATTGTTTATCATTCAAAATGTTACAAATACGTATTTGTATTTGTAAAGTACAGTCAGGAAAATATACCTAACTATGATTGTTAAGAATGCTGTAAATCAGGATCATATCAAATAAGCATAATAAACTGGTTGTTTTATTGTGATTTTAATGAATCACATAATAATAGGACAAACAGCAATGGTAAAATGCAATCAAACACTGTTCCTCGAGCTGTATTAAGTTCACGTTACGAAATAATGCTGGCAGTAGCAATCTCATTATCCTCACGGTGTCTTCAAATTCAATTGTCTTTGTTTAAATCCCTGAAACGACCCAAAAAGATGTCAAAGGGCAGCAAAATTGTACCAAATAATAGGAAAAAAGCGAGCCAAAAGTCCCTCTAATAAAAAAGTCCTAAAAGCGATGTACAGCCACGTAAAAGAATTGCGAGCTTCTCCGTTTCATGGTAAAATTAAATGACTAGGAATGCGGAAAGAGTCTTGGAGACTCCAAACCGCGTTATTTTCCGTTTTCCCTCGGCAAATACGAAAAAACTACAAAGAAACTGAAAATGAATTTTCCTGATTTACTTTTAAGTGCGTCATAAAGAAGGTCCGTGATACTCGGTTTGCTTTTGTTAAGGTTTTACTCTTTATGGACATTAACTTGCAGAATGAACTTCTATAATGATACCGACTGAATAACTAAGATACTTGTTGCGAGTCTATGCACTAAATTTTCTTTGTTGCGACTACAGTGTAATAAAATGTCTTAGATTCTTCCACAATGGGGATAAAAATAATTAAAATGTTTGCAGCTTGATATACGAACGATGAACTCTAGCTATGAAGTATTTCATGTACTAAGTACTTGTAATATTTGCTTCACATTAGTGTTGAGCTGCTGGTTAACGTATCTTCAGCTTACCTGGTTGTAAAAGTAAGAAGTAGGCTTTGAATTAAATATATACTTTGAATTAATTTTGGGAAATTCAATATAAGGATGTGAACTCTACATCAGATACAGAATCTCAAACGCTTCTCCACTCCACTCCACCGTTCAAAGTCTTAATCCATACCCAATGGAAATAATTATGATATTGAAATATTTTAATTATTTTTCTTCTTCGTGGCTTCCATCTGTAATTGTTATTTTATCGTCCAACAATTTCCCATATTTGCTTTCTTGCAAAGACCATAAGTTACAAAACTGATGTTTGGAAGTAATCATGATATGAATAAGCTATAACACTAAGCTAAGCAAGTTTTATGCAAAAATCGATAAAACAGTCTAGGGACTAGCCAAAATACCGCGTCTATGCACACTTCAGGTAAGAACTACTTCGCAGCTTAAAAGCACATGTATTTTTAATCTTCTTGACGGGGAAGTGAAATAGACAGCTTAAGCCGACGATATCCTTTAAGTCGGGGCGGAAATAATCGAGAACATCGAGGCACCGTTATGAAAAATTTTGCAATTTGGTGAGTTCAAATTCTTATATACATTCTTATATTGAAGCTCATTTAACGTGAAATTCAAGCACAATGAATGCTAATAGAAGATATAGCAGCTGATGATTCTAATGGTCCCACTCTACCGCATATCTGAGAGTATACTCAGAAAAATGAGAATTTTGATAAAGTTTCACAAAGCTAGAGACTGCATGTATTGGAATATTAGTTTAACAGTTGAGTACAACCTGATCCAAAATATTCGTCTTTAGTTTTGGACTAAAAGGGAGCTTGAGGTCGGTGATTGATACTTCTAATATTCAGAGTAAACAGGATTATGAGCGGTGCGGTGTTGGCCATTAAGTATTCATCCCTGGCCGGGCGTCGGAATCCCGCTTTAATATTTAATGCGTTAGAGCACAGCGCTTACATTAACGGCGGTCTGGAAAAATACCACCTCCAAAGCCATTTTCCTGGATCCAGGCTAATCTGTTCCTTGGCTCGCGATTTAGCTTGACTTCGATTAGTTTTGGATAGCAGTAAACGTTTCCAGTTTCTATGACCTTTGCCATTTGAAAGTCTTTGCTGGAATCTTTTCGTTTCCTTATTAAGCTTGACTCACACTTTTGTATTCTTTAGTTTCGTTTTTCGCCTTTTTTCCAACCACACTTTTAACTTTTAAACTCATTTTTGCTTATGGAACTATTGACACTTCAGCCTGATGAAAATAGAAGTTACTAGGATGGAGAAATTAACATAAATATCATCGAACTAGCAACCATATAAAAACATTGATATTGCTTTTTCTCGATGAAATAAATTGTAATATTTGCTTTCCTAGTCTCTTCTTAACCCTCCCATTTATAGCCTTATTCCGTCTTATTTTATAATATATCCAACTTCCGTATCAGGTCGTATTGCAGCCCTCGCTTTATTGTTCACCAAGGTGGGCACAATCTAAAAACTCAACCTTTTTCCTCCAGGTCGGCTCCTTGTTTCATCAATAATCGTTGCTCCTCCGGTAATCGTCCATCTTCTATGCTGTAAATGACGTAAGCATGTCTTCGACATCCCCGACTCCGGGTCCGGAACAATTAGATTTTAGGAAAACATTTAGCCTGATTAATAGCGATGTTACGTCGGACATTGTTATGTTTGAGCTTGGATCTGACGTCAGTAATTTGGCAAAACGGCCCCCGTGTTCTTCTGGACTGTCTATCCTGTTTGGTTTGCATTGTGCTTTGTAACAGATCGGTTCTGTTTCGTAGGTGGAGCGAAAATGGCGAAGGTTTTCTAGTGAAATTAGTAAGCTAATTTTTAACTCTTGCTGTATTTGATCAAACCTGTCGGAATCGATTACAAAAGTAGTAGGTGGACAGTGACGCTGATCGTATTAACATATACAGGATGTCTCTAAAATGTCTATCCTGTACATCACCGATTCCTGGGGTGAAGACATGATGATTTAACCTAATTTGTCTAATTCAAAACTGGACGGTTTTCGAAACAGAGGGCGTCAAATTTAAGATAAAAAAAATTGAAAAAAAAATATAATACTATCTGAACGAAATCTGGTATCGGGAGGTTTTAGGGGGCGAGAAATTAGAATCCGTTAACGTTTTCAACGAATTTTAAACTTCAAATGTCTCAAGAAGGAATGCCTGTAGATACTTCTATCAAGAGACTTTTTTTTCATAAAACATGTGCACAAACACAAATCTGTTAATAAAAATTGGTATATTGGGCGATAAAAATTTTTTGGAATATAACTATTGTATTGGTGGGACTACAAGAGGACTGTCTCAGTTTTTCAACTTTTTCCTCGTATTTGATTAATATTCTACACAAACCTGTTAGTAACTTTCCAAAGGTATATTTTTCGGCTTTTAATAAAACTATACTTAAAGTCGAAATTCTTATATTGTCATATTATGGTGTAATGAACTTTCTAGAAAGTCGTGCCTTTCTGCTTGGGGGAGGGCAGTGGAATGTAGAAAAAGTCAACAAATGCTCTGTGGGCGTGCAAATGCCCCCTTAAGGTTCTTACATGTTTTACACAAATCTGCGGGTTTCAAATCCTTCGAGGAACGAAATTTTCAATTTCCTGTTTATTACAATTTTGCGAAATCGATCGTGTAAGTACTAAATTTTTTGTATTAATTGAATTGAAGCGAATTTGTTGCACAAACCCTAGATGAGTAATATCGCAATGTGTAATATCGATTAAAAAATTATAAATACATTTAAAAAATTACACTGATAGTCGGAGAATGCAAAATGTTTACTGATAACGAAAAACCATTATGGAGCCAACGCTCAAAAGCAGCGCAAATGGAAAAAATTTGAATAATACGAAACATTTAATATAAAATTGAAAGATAAATATAATAAAATTAATAAAATATACCAGAGATGTAGATTAAACACCTAAAGAAATCACTATACCTCACTGCACTTCTTAATGCGTCTTTTGGTAGAATTGGATTTCAGTTAAGTCTAATTGGTGATTGGTTTATACAAAATTTATTTGTAATTGAAAGTATCACTGTCATTCTGTTAGACCATTTTCTTGGCTTTTTGTACTCCTTTGCGATTTTATCTGTTGTAGTGAATGCAATTGTGGAAAATGCTGGACGGGATTATTTGTCTTATGTATGTTTACCCTGCTGATTACAATTTTTTTTATTAGTGAAACATCTATAAAGGCAATGTGCGAACATTCTTGACAAATTGTTTACGCAAAAATATCGCATTTTAGGCAACTTTGTCTTATCCAAAAGTTAACTTCAATATGTTATGTAATAAGGTACAGGGTGTAAATGTGTTAATAACATTTTCGTTAATTTTAAATAAAGTGGTTATCAGTTTTACTACTACCAAAAAATGTTGAGTTTGGAGCTTTTTAGAACGAAGAATCGCAATTCCCTATTACGTACATTGTAGTTTCTAGAGCTGCAATAGTCTGGAGTCATCTGAAACATCAGAAAATTTTCGAGTTTTCAAATATCGCTTTTTTGTTGCCAATATCTCATTCTCCGATATTTCTTTTCAAAAATCTCTATCCCCAAACTCGGATCAAGTCGATATCTCTCACCGTTTTAAATTTTGTTCACATTGAAACCTCGAGGGATTTTTTGAACTAACTCAAATTGGAGCCTTAATTTTGTCGTAAATTGACATTTTTAAAGTGGCCCAAAGACAAAATGTATTTTACTGTCAATTCTCTCATTACTCCAGACAATCCCGCTTCCGTTTCCCTACACTAACGCTACTCGAACACTTACAAACGCAACGGACTAGTGGACAATAAAATAATTTCTTCTTGCCACTGAAATCTTATTTATTCAATAACATTGTTAACCTAGAATGGGAGAATTTTCATATTTGTTTTTTGTCTGGATTGGGACTGCATGTATTGAACAAGGGCAGAAATACCGATAGGTCGTTGGCCTTTTTTAGAAATAAAGATGTTTACTACTACTATTGTTAACCTAGAATAGGAGAATTTTCATATTGGTTTTTTATCTAGATTAAGACTGCATGTATTAAACAAGGGCAGAAAGACCGATAGGTCGATAGCCTTTTTTTTAGAAATAAAGATGTTTACTACTACTACTCTCTCATTACTTTTACTATTAGATTGAATTTATTGAAAATGCCACTACATAACTTAATTTCGAATGAAGAAATGCGCTATGATTTCTGTTTATGCAAAAGAAAATTTCAAATGCTGCAGAAGATTTCCGACACAACAATTTATTTTCTTTAATACGACAATCATTTATTAAAAGGGTTAAAATGTATTGAAGTCAGAGGAACTGAGGATGAACAATTTTATGAAATAAAAATTTTCAAAGACTTTACTGAGTTTAAGAAGTTATTTAAAATAGTTGTTTAGGTGCTTAATTCAATATTTTTTAATTTTAATGTTTTGCTTTATTCAAAATTTGAGCAGAATACGTACTGGAAAAATACCTACTTCAAAAAAATCATTAGGGGTTTCAATGTGAAAAGTCTCTAAAACGGTGCGATATATGGACTAAAACCAAGTACATATGTTTTGCTTAAAAAATATCGAAGAACGAGATTTTGCGAACAAAAAAGCGATATCTTAAAATACAAAAAAAAACTGTTGTTTCAAAAATATAGCTACTGGAGCTCTGGGAACTACAAGCTGTGTAACAGGAAATTTGGATTTCTCGATATAAAAAAGACCCCAAGCACTATTGCACTTTTTGTAGTAAACTGTTTAAGAAACTATTAAAAACACGCGATTTTTTGACGTGCCTCGGAAACTATTAACTTTCAGTTGAGATGAATTTGCCGAAAACGCGATATTTTTGCGTAAACAATATGTAAGTGAGTTTTGTCATATTAGTTGAGGACCACCCTGTATTTAGGCTTATTATTGTTATCTGATAAAATTAAAATTACTAATTTGGTTGTGTTCAACTGTATTTCGTCTCTTTCGCAACTTAAGTATTTTAAACCAACATCTAGGACATAAATAACACATGTTAATATTAATAAATCAACCCACTCCTTTTTGGTAGGTATCGATTCATTGTCTTCACCTTAATAGCATGTCGTCGATGTATTAACAACCAATTACGTCAGCCGATATTCTAGCACCGAACCGAAATTAATCGAGAAAAGGTAAATCCCTCTCGAAAATATAATAAATTATATAAACACCCACTGTACAAAACAGACACACGCATTCATATCGCAACGAGTTTAATGTGTGCTATGGGTACACTACGTTAAAATATGTATATATCGCAAAGCTAAACCGCAGTTACCCCAAAGTTATTAATAACTCTCATAAATACGGGTTCCCATTAGTCAAAATTCCCGCCTAAACTTTGGCTTGTCTGACTATTCTAATGGAATAATTCCTTAAAGTGAAATTTACGGGTTTGTAGCACGTTTCCGGGCGGGCTGATATTATTTACAACCCCCGGGATAACAACAACTATATAGATCATTCCAGGGTTTAATTAATATTTTTTCCTGGTGCTTCCTTTGGCGTCTTATTACCTCGCCAAAGTTTACCTTCTAATTAAATTTTAGTTTCTTGTTTGCAACTTTCAATTCGGATCTAACCTTATCATTATTTGGATTCTTTTACTCCAGCTCTCCTTTTTTCGTAAGTAAATGTTCGGAAGTTTTACGGTATTAGAAAGTTGATTTGGATTTTTAATGTATTTTTTTCTTGTTACCAGTCTTTACAACTTCCTTTCAGCTTGCTAACTTTGAGCCTTCAAAGTTCTGATGTTGAGAGGGCGTACTTTTTTATTACTGTGTTTTTGGAATCGTATGTGTTTCGTTTCCTTGATCGCTTAATTGCACAAATTGCCCTACTGTATAGCAACAAGTCCCGGCTCAACTTTCATGTCAATAATGTTTAGCTAAATGTATATCCTTTAAAGTTATTTTTAGATTATTTATGGAACATTTGGAAGTACTGGTCATGTGGATTTGATATTTCAATCTTCCTATCAAATTGCGAATCAATATGGTTTTTTGGTTCTCTTAATACAATCGATATCTTGTATGCTCTGTTTAAAGTCTGGATTCCCAAGATACTTTCACGTTTAGGAAGATATAATTTTATTGATTTGATCAGAAGTTAAAGTAGCTGCCAGTATTTGTCAACTTTCAAACTCAATTTTAATATCGTTTGCCATTTCCCAAATTACGAATACGAATAAAAACTATATGTATATGCCGAGCCGCATTCTGGCTTCCGTTTCCAGTTCGGTGGGTCCTTTACGCGTCTGGAAATTATGCATACGTATGCAAATTCAATTCAAGCTTATATTCCCGGATTTTTGCATCGTTTATTGTTGCTCCCAATTTTTTTTGATAGCTTTTATGCGGGATTTAATGGGAAATAAAGGACATCGTTTTACAGGACAATATTTTCGCTGGTGTTTTAAGTTGGATTTTGACGAACTCTACTGAGATTTTTTGTTATACTATTTAATTTATTGAATGTTTACTAAGTTTTGAAAAATACTCCGGTATTTAAGAACATTTATTACTGTTTGCAGCGGATTGATGGTATATAAAGTTGTTTGAATAAGGAAATAAATTAATTTTATAGTTTCTAAATCTTTGGCCATTATTAGTTCCTACACATTCTAGAAGAGTTTCTGGCACTAACTAACGCTGTTCGGGAATTTTATCTTTAAATGTTTTTCGCATTGCTTGAGATTAGTAGGTAAAATGCAAAAAGTGGCTGAATAATGAATAACTTCCCAATCAATAGATTAACGTTGTTTTTATGGAATAGAATTAAACGTGACAACAAATTGCCTACTAATTTTAAATAAATCGTTAGTCCTTAATCGAGGACCGAGTATCAAAAGTATGTGTCAACAATAACCTTTCTGGCAGTTTTGAAATAAACAACGGGTTCAAGCAAGGTGACGCCCTATTTCCTGTGCTTTTCAATCTTGTCCTAGAGAAAGCAGTGAGAGAGTGCCGGATTAAAAACAAAGTTACTTACAGCACAAGGATCTAAACTGCTGCTGGCATACGCACACGATATTGACATTGTAGGAAGGTCCACAATCTCCGTAAAGGAAACGGTCAACTAAGTTGAAAGAGCCACGAGTAGAGTAGGGTTAAAAGTGAACGAAGAAAAAACAAAATACATGTGGCGTAGAGCGAACGCAAAGGCGAGATGGATTAGGCCAAAAAATCACATTCGGCACCCTCAATTTCGAAAGAGTGGAACGCTTCAAATATCTGGGAACAGCAATCACCGCAGATAGCGACATCACGGAAGAAATAAAGAGTATGATACCATCGACAAGCCGATGCATGTTCGCAGTGGATAATCTGATAAAATCGAAAAGTGTTACAAGAACATCAAAAGTGAAAATCTACAAAACCATTGTCCGACCCTTGGGTCTGAGACGTGGACCATGAGAAAAGAGAACGAAGAAAAACTCAGGCGGTTTGAGCGTAAGATTTTGAGAAAAATTTTCGGACCATACCACGACAGTACCACGAATGAATATAGAATGAGAACAAATGCCGAAATTAGGAGATTATATAGAGATGGGAATGGCCAGAGACTGAGTTGGGCAGGACATGTGCATAGACTGCAGGATGAGAGACTGGTGAAGTTGTTATGGGAGGAGGTTTCTACGGGAAGAAGACCAGCTTGACGACCCAGAATGCGATGGAGAGACAACATTGTGTCAGATCTACAAAAAAATGAACATTCCCTTTGAACATAGCATGATGGAGGATCGAAACACCTGAAGAAAAGTTGTACAGTCAGCCAAGACCCACCCAGGGTTGTAGTGCTACTTCATAGATAGATAGTCGGTCCTTAATAATGACAAAAATAGTTATATTGTCGGTAACAACCGCAAAATGTAGACAAATTGGCAATTTTTTGGATACTTATAAGGGTAACTTCCAGATTTCAAAACTACAATATTCCTGAATTGGACGATGGAAAAGTTGGGAGGAGTTTGGCTTAGGAAGATTCGAAAAAATTTCAACCTGTTTATGTATACCAATTTGATCCTAAATTGGTCCAGTAATTTAAGTATTACGGGAAAAATTTGTAGGTAACAGTTGATGAAATGGATTGGAAAAAGGTGGAACAAAATTCTGGAATGAACAAGCTCAACTTTGTTATAAAAGAGATATAGCAAAAAAGAAGATTCAAATAGCCTAAATCTGTATACCGTAATTTTGTTAAAATAAACGCATAACATTTGTTAATTTAAAAATTTTGATGTTGTAGGACAAGGAAATAAAATATAATGTTTTCAAAAAAATGGCAGTGTCAAATCTTTTAAAATTGTTTATATAGTTTTATTTAAAAATTTCCATTGTGTCTTAATGCTCATGATAATATCTATTCTTCGTATTATATTCCACACACATTTTTTTGGGCTAGAGGTACACAAAAATATACAAATCAGCACCTATTAACTAGTTATCCTCTCTTTCATCCCTACATTACATTCATAATCCCTGGTATATCAAAAATGCGTACAGAATAGACGGTTAAAATTCTTCCCTGCAGCGCTTTGAATCACAAATAGATGTGTTGTTGGCTAATTGGCTGTTAGCCCTTTAAAAGCCGATTAATTACATAATAAGTTGCATATTAAACGAGTCCCAAACTTTTTGTACTCATATACACTCCATCCGCCCTGACTTCATAATAAACTGGTTAAATGTGTTTTAGCTAGTCGCTAAGAAAACGATCTTGATTACTTTGCTGGAAATTAGAAGATCTATTATGTCCTAACAACAACAAAAAATCAAAAACTAACTAACAAAAAATCAAACATAGAATGTTCCCATTGTGAGAAGTCTTGCAAAGCCATTTTCGCCAGTAATAAGATTCGTATCATCTGAGTAGCTTGTTAGATATTCCCCCTGGACTATTTCCTCACGTACTCAAAATAATTGTGATAAACTACAAGTAATATGGGCCTAAAATTCGACCCTGTGTAATACCTGTTTAAGTTTTCCCATTCTTTGTTTTGCGTATGTGTTTTTCAATTAATACAAAGATTATGAGATTAATGTTCTACCAGTCCTAATTGGCTCCTTGCTTTACAGGCAAACGTGAATATAGCAAAATGTCAGTTATTTACATATAGAGCTCACTTTCTAAAAACGCGTTTTCTATTCAAATGAATTTGAGTAAACTTTCAGATATCTCATCAGGCACTTTTTAATAAAATTTCATACGAATTTTGGGTCATCATGTTCCTATATAAATCGCTTGTTCACTAACGAATTGCAATTATAAATAATTACTTCTGTCATCATTGCCCATCGAAAATGACTTCATTTTATCAGTTCCAACAAAAAATCTGCTCGTTTTTCAGTTACCCTCAATTCCCCAAGCTCATGAATCAATGGCATTAAATTCGGTGTGTATTTTATAGTATCGCATTCGGTTCCCAATGAAAGAGATAAATCAACTCCAGGAAAGGGGACGGTTTCCATAGCGGTTCACCAAAGAGGCTCCGAAAAGCGGTCGGTCGTTACTCTGAGGTTCGCTTTTTAACGTTCGCTTTTCCAGCAGCCAGCATAGAAAACTTCGCCATAGTTCTATTTTACTTTAACACGCTGCTAATAAATTAATCAAATCGCTGGAACATCTGAGTGGAGGCCTCTGTCACTCCACCATCAGATTATTCGATTTTGATGGGCAGCTGGGCCTAAAGGGTACACAGTTTATTAGCCTAATCGAGAATGAGGATTTCACGTCAAAGCAGAGACGGAAACGAAACCGTAGATTTAATGAACCCGTTTAGTAAGCTGAGGTTTATTTAATTGATTTGTCAATACTGAAGCGAACTAATTGTAAACGTGTTTTACTTGTTGATATAGGAACAATATGTGGAAAATTGGTTACTCTTGCTCAAATAAATTCTTATTTGAATATATATATATATATATATATATATATATATATATATATATATATATATATATATATATATATATATATATATATATATATATATATATATATATCATATATAATTTATCTTCTTCTGCACTGATTAGTTGTATTTTGACCTATGCAAGACTGGATTGCAATAGATATTTATTCTTTGGCTTAATGTGACATGGAAAATCATTTTTGCATTCATGATTGCTCTCATATTCCTTCCTTTCTTGCATATGCAAAAAAAAAACTATCTGGTTCACAGGATACTTGCACGGGAAGCCCTCTATATCAAAAATGTAAAGTTTTCAGCTTGTCAATTTTAAGAAGGCTAGGGATCTGACCTCATGTGGAATTTATGAGTAATGAAGATGACTGAGATATTAATGAAACTTTAGAGTGCTTATTCAGTATCTCTTAAATTTAGAACATTTTGCACTTGGATATCCGTTTTTTTTTTCGGTTCACTTAATTATTTAAATTCAGATTTGAACGACTGATTTAAAATATAGCGGGCGATATATTTTTTATTTAAAAAGCTTATTTGCAATGTTCACAGAAATCCGATTTTGCATAGAAAACTATATTTGTTTGCATTAAGCAAAATCGCGCTCTATTAAATGCCGAAGGGTCCATTTCTACAAGAAATGTTTTAAAACCGCTGTTTATTATTGACATCACTATACCCGAAGCCAACAGTTCACCCAATTAGCTACATAAAAACATAAAAACCAGAAACTTTTTAGTCCCCAGAGGTGAAACAGCATTGTCATTTTCGCAGTTTCATTACAATAACTCCATACAATTTCTATTGTGTCGTTGTGGCCCTTAGATACACATTTCATTGTTCATGGAAAATACCGAAAGTTAGTTTAGGAAAGAAGAAAAAACAGAGTTTTGCTTATACAACTAGTCAAAACTGTATGGACAATTTTAATCGAGCTCATATTTCTAGAAAAAGAACAAAGCAAGAGAAACTGGGCCTTGTTTGCTTGGCTTTTACTATGGGGAATATTTATATGCTTCCTTTAAAATGGCAGTCAGCTTTATAAGTGAGAGTATGTTTTAATTTTCGACCAGACATTTTTTTTGCTTAGGTAGTTAGAATCGCTACCTTGGAAAGGGAGTTTTTAAAAACAAATTTATTTTACTTTCGATTGATATGGATTCAGCTTCAAGATACAACTGACTGTTTATTACAGATTTGTTCGAATTTAATATTATTTAAGTGCTGAGGTGTTACATGCCATCAGTGAAAACTACAGAACAATATTTATAACGTAAGAGTAATTAGATACTTCCTTACGCTGAGTACGTGAAATAAGATATCATAACTGTACGTGAAATGAGATATCATAACAAGGTTTGAAGAAAAATCTGCTCTTATTTTATAGCTGGTTTAAATAGCTCGTAAGTAAATAGATATATCTTCTAGCATTCAATAAATAGCAAAACAAATAATTCAGCGAGTGGTGAAAAAGTTTTTAGTTTTTAGATATACATTATATCTCTCTATACACTATACTCTTTATTATTATTTTAATTCAAAGTGCAGCTGAAGAATCCATGCAAATGTCGATCACAAAACCAAATTCATTAGTAGACGACGATAAAATAAGAAATAATTTCAAATCACTGCAATGTAGCCTCATATAATTAGATCGAAAACAACAACTTCCGCAAGTATATTATAAATCCTCCATAAAGGCATTTGATTTACATTTACTGCTCAATTTGATGTTAATGCTGGCAATTTTCTTCATTAGTATAATAGCAATCAGGTCGTTCTATCTGGCCTAAACCCTATTAATATTCTAATTTAGCATGAAGTTATCCAGATTTATAGCAGAAAACGACAAGAAAAACAGGGCCGTAATACTGTTTACATAATTTAAATTAGTTAATAATAGTGGAAGCAACTAATAATGTTGTAAAAATGTTAAAAAGCGAAGAAATAAGTAATAAATAGTAAGTCCGAAATATACCAGATCTGGCAAGTATTTTTTTAATATATCGGCATTATAGACGAATATCCAGAAAAATTATCCATAATAAGTAAATATACAAATTGGTAAACACAATTCAAGGGTTATTGTCACTCAAATTAGGGTGCCGAATGTGGTCACATTCTTTCTAGATAATTGTCAACGTGGCAAAATCATGGAAAACAGTTTTCTGCAAATGTTACATTCCCTCTGTATTCAGAAGAGTCACAGAAACTGAAATGAAACACACAATGCGTGTATTCAGCGCCTCCAGTTTGCCTAATTGCGCTATATATCTCTCAGAATTATATCTATATCTGGTAAATTAAAGCACTTTTGCCATTGTTCTGGGCGCTTAACAATGACAGACTGACAGCTTTGACTCTATCTCAACGTTATTATCTCTTTTTGCGTGTATGTGCCCGTCCGTTTTCATTTTAATCGGATGAATCCTGTCTGGCAGAGAGCGCGGAAAGATACCAATATGATAAAAACAGAGGGGTTTAAACACTTTTTTATGTAAATTAAAAATTGGGATTAGCTCACAGTCAGTGATGACCCTAATTTAGGTCTTTAATCAGTAAAATGTATGGTTTCATTTAAATAAATATGCTGATCGCGTACAAAATACACCCTTTCGCTTCCATATTTGAATAGTTGGAACGCTTCGATAGAAGACGAAAGAATATTGGACGAATTTGTTAAAAATGGATTGTTTCAAAGCTACTATTAAGGTATTTTGCGAATAGTTGTCTTACTCTTTTCTGTCACAACCGTCTTACAAATCGATGTAATAGTCTGGTTTCGAGAGCAGTTCAAGCGTCTTCAGCATCACTCCTGAAAAGAAAAGAATTGTCAAATTGGAAACAATAAAACAGACAATTGAAGAGTGGGACTAAGAGAAAAGTGTGAACGTGAAAAGCAAATTGTTAATTAATATTCTGGCTAACAAAAACACATGCAGTTTCTGAAAAATTGATATTATTCGTAACTGTCTTGTTAGAAATTATTCAATCACGGCCTAGTTCTGCAGTCTCATAGTTACTTTTACTTAAATCCGAAGAAAAACATCAACGAAACACAGCTGTGCTTAATAGAATTTGTGCAAATGTTATATTAATGAGGCGTTTGCAAAGTTTTAATTTTGAAAATATTCAGAAAGGTGTTTTTTCAGAATAGTAAGCGCACCAATGCCTCGCCACAGTACCTACACTAAAGAAATATAAACTTTAGCCTCATTTCGAATCCATCCAGCAAAGACCATGTGAAACATTTTACTTCGATTGATATTTTATTTTTCAAGATGTGAATTCTTTGAAGAATTTAACTGAGACTCGAGTAGTCCAAAATGGAAACCAAATTTTCACCTGATTTTAATTCGAAAAACACCATTAAAATTGAAATTTGAAAAAAGTCCTACAATAAAATAAAAAAAAACAGAAACTTTAACCTCATTTCGACCTACAATTTTTCGGAATAATGATTTTACTAATGCTTTAATTGTGCCAAAAGGGAATCTCAATTTTAAATTGATTTTAACAAATGAAACAGCATTAAAATCAGTATGTATATGTTAAGTGAAGCATAGATGTTTTAACACTATGCCTGTTAAATTATTGTTGAAATGCCGTAAGCTCTACACTTTTTGACACTCATATTATAATTACTCGTTTTGCACAATCTATATACTTGGGCCCCATATACTTTTCTTTAAATATCACTAAAACCTCTATATTTAATGGCGTCTGCTTATATACACATTGAAGTTGATGAAGTACTTTGTGTTATCCTTCTTTTTGGGAAAGTGTAACAGATTTTCATCAAATTTTATGAGCTGTTTCGGTTTATGTCATCGTTTCTTGCCACCCATAAACTTAAAGTCAGTGATTCATATATTTTTAGAGGTTGTACTTAGCTTTTGGTGGCTTTTATTTGCAGCCAAAGTCACATAATCTCGAAGAGTATTGGGTTTTGTTTTTGGTTTTTAACTGAAAATATCGCCAGCTTTTTCTAAAACATTATTTGTAAAGTTTACAATTTAGGATTAAAAATGTCTGGAATCCTTTTTGAACACACCCGACCTCCAAAGGCTAATAATATACTTGCAAGAAAATAATGCGATAAAATATATACAAAATTGAATTGGAATGTCGATAGTTTAATTGATATGGGCACTAACAACTACATTATATTTTGTTTAATTAATATGATTGTTATTATGACAAACGAACAAAATACTATTAACATTTCCGAATTACCGTGATTGAATCGAAACAAAACAAACGCAGTGTTTTGAGTAATTAAAGTTTCATTACGTTGGCCAATATTTATATGCTGCACCCAATATTTATGTACTAACTGAAATAATTACGAAGGTATGCGGCAATTTGTTAAATAAATAGCTCTAGTTGCATAACAGGTAAACAATAATTTCTTCTTTGGATCAGCCTATATACACGGTGATTTTCTTTTCTTCCTCTTTTTCAGCTCTAGATGTAGGCCTGCTCTAACGTTTTCCTTCTTCCCATTGCCATTTGCTTTTGCGTCTTACCTGCCGTTCTTTTAATATCTCTGTTCCGATCTCCTCGGTCCCTCGTGCCGTGTCCATCGTGTTTGCGATGGAATCTTGCATTGCATGATAGTTTTTTGTCCAATGGTTAGCTGCGGTGACACGTTTTGTAGTTGATCTAAGTTTGCCGCTTTAAGTATGTGTCGTCTGCGAAACGAAAGTGGCTCAGAAGGCGTTTCATGTACGTTCGTTTCAATCGAGCTTCCAAAGCGAAGGTGAACAGTTCGGGTGAAATTATAACACCCAATCTTAAACTTTTCATGGAGTTGAATACAAGAAGTTTAAATCTCGTAGATATAATTTATAACTCTCTGCTTATTTTAAGACTTTTTGGCATTCGTCCAAAGTTGTTTGTTCTATTGCTGGTCTTTTCGATTTGCTTTGTTGGTCAGCAGAGGTTTTTTATGTAGCAATGTGATCGGTGCATTTTTTCGTGATTTGAGAGCCGCTTCATCAAGACATATTTTAAGTAACCTGATATTATACATCAAAGCGGGTCTCCTCATCCTTCAATGGCCGAAACTGGTATATTATCGTCCGCAGGAGCGTTTCGATAGTTCATTTAGAGCATCGCAACCTTCCTAGGGGTTTTAGAGTTATTTCAGGTAACTCTTCCGATCTAACATTCATTATTACCGGTCTCGATTGATTCGTTGCTTGAAAAGGTGTTGGTCTAACTCACGTTAGAATTATCGTGCGGTATTCAATACATTGCCTGGATCTGACTTAATTTGTTCATGTTCATGTTTCGATACTCGGGAAAATGTTTCCATTAATATTCTACTGATTATTAAGATCAATATTTTGTTGTTTAGCTGGAGATTATTATTTTCATGGCTTTAAACGACTTACACTTTGTATCGTTTATTTTTTTGGGTCAACAATTTTACATTATCAATCGTCTCTCGATTCTCCTCGCCCTGAACATGTTTCGAAACACCCAGTCTATTTATTTGCAAGGATTTTTGAATGTTTAAAATGTACTGAATTGGGCTTTGCACTAATTGAGCTGGGATTAATATTAAACAATAAACCAAGTCCTAAGCTTGTCGTTTTGATGCCCATAGGGGCAATGAATAATTCGTAATCCCCTTGTACGTTCTATACCAAAATAGAGGTAATTGATAATTTATGCCGCGTATACTCGTTTAGTCAAATGCAATTCTAATTAGACCGGGAAATATTAGCAATAATCCGGCCATTGCACCGTTCAATAATTTCGTAAAATGCGTAAACGAAAATTGTAATAATATTTTGATCAACTTCAATAGGCGCCTAATGCATGTATGTAAATTTTCGATAATCAAATGCAAATTACTCTCTGTTCAATAATATGTTATTGAAGAATTGGATTTCGATCATTATTGAGTGTAAATACGCCAATCGTCTGTCGGCAATGTGAATTAAAGCATACTTGAATTGCTATCAATTTGTTTGTCAAAGAGATAACATAAAAATTAAATTAGAAGCTTTGAGAAGAAAATGGATCAGTGCGGTCACTGGTTTTCTGCGGTTTATTTAAAACTCTGAAGTTTTGCGAGTTAATTATGAAAATAGGGGAAATTAAACCCAGTTTTATTTTAATTTTTTTATAAACTTACTGATTTTTTACAGTGATAAATATCAAAAACGGAGAAGCCTCAAATTCATGTCACTTCTGGAAGTAATGTATCATAAAACTTCCAGGGAAGTGAGAAAAAATCCCTTAAAGCATAGCAAATTTTAGAGTTATGAATCTGCCCCGTAGATGAGCCAAATCTAACTTTAATCTGACCAAGTTTTGAGCTGATTTCCATTTCTAGAAACTGCATATGATTGTAAATAATGACAGACAAAATGAAACGACAACTATATGGAATACTAAATAAGTACGTACATTAGGATTGCTCTGAAAATACATAAAGGATGATCTTTGAACTAAACCTCATTTCATATTATGTGGAATTTTGGCTAAGATTATCATCAGATTGAGAAACGAAAGCTACACAATCATGAGAAATGTTTCTCTCTGGTTTGAACTCAAAAATTATTATATCTAGAATAAATTCTTTGAGTTTGTATTCATAGTTAGATTTCCTTCGAGGACTTTTACAAAGTCTGGTATATTTATGAATATGTGATTTTATACAGTTGACCATGCTAAAATAGGAAATTCGACCGATCCAGTTTCCTAAAAAATCCAGGAAGAAATGAATAGGCCTTCATGAGAAAGGTTTGAAAATTTTCATCAAAAAGATTCAAATGAAATTTGACAAGATCGTAGACAACATTTGTATGAAGAAAAGTCTAGAATTTTCTATTATTGTTTTAATTACAAAATTGATTTCCAAATAGATCAACAGCGTCTTTCAGAATTCGGTTAAAAACAACAAAGCATTTCGTTCTTCTGTCACCCCAAATTCGGTCAGTTAAAGACTGTAATACTAGGAATCGTATCTCTTCTCAAAACCGAACCGTTTTCATTATCTCCGATCGAAAATGCCGCAATTCGATTAGGACATTCGCCACCCTTTTTTTATATTTTAACTTAAGTTTAAGAAATGTTATATTATTTTTAAATGACAATTACATAGTTTAACATGTGCGTCTCATTTCTAGACATCATGTACAACAATATTCAGTTGGTGGTAGATAGAAGCAATCAGCGCTGTTTGTTTGTAACTTCATAAATATCAGTCAGACAACACATCAACTGATCTGGATATAAAATACGTGAATCACCTGGAAGCTAGAATTGAGCCTGTTGCTTATCTAAAATCTTAGACTAATTTGAATTTGAATTTCCATGTCCATGTTCGGATAAATATTCCATTAATATCAAAGCGTCGTTCTGCAACAGACAATTGTCGCATGCAAGAAATGGCGAAATACATGTTTTATGAGCAAGCCAGCTCAGTTTTATCCGCCAAAGTATAGCAGTGAGCATTCAAATATATCCTCGAAAACTTTTGTCCGCATAAATTTTCGAGTCAAAGCAGCCGTATAATAGTTAAGGAATTGTACCGTCCTGAATTATCGATAGTTTGCCGAGGCTATTGCCAAAGAAAACATAGCGGCCGATGCTATTCTATAATTTCACAGAAGCCCACAGAATCCAAATTCCAGTATGCACCAACTATGTTATATAAGCGTGAATAACTTATCCATGGGTGCAGCCCGATGTGTTCGATTGCCCTTTCCTTGTCGAACAATTACACGCTACATTCCGAACGAAAAATAATGGTTAGATTTTGCTTTGTTCAATCGCTCGTCTCTGAGGTATTTTGCCTGTTTCATGAAAAGCAATTTTCCACCAAACGAATGACTGTAAAATACCGCTGCAGTACAAATCGATGGCAAATTTTGCAAAAATGAAAAAATGCACGACTTTCAAAAAAATGTTCGATTAACTCAAAATAAATGAAAAACTAATAAAAGGTATTTCCACGAAGGGAAACCCTTCGTGGAAATACCTTTTATAGCCGATATAGTCGATAGCCTAAAAGCACTATCGACAACAGAAAATTCAGGGTCTAAATGTGATCATGTTACTGACTATAAATTTAAACTTAATGATAAAATATCCGCAAACGAAACGTTTTCATATGAGGGTGTCCAAATGTGAAAACCATTTTGATTTTGTACAAAACAAGCTTGCGGCATCATCAGAGCTGTCATGAGATTATGATGGATAGAGATCTGCATTGATCTCACATAAGTTGATTTTGTTTTAAATAAATTTACTTAAAGGCAACTTTTTGTAACATAAACTTCGTACGCAGAGTTCTTCTGAATTCATGATTTCAAGTTTCCTACAATTTTCAATATTGACTGCGGACTAGAATACCTGGTGTTCATAATTGTTTAAAAATATAGTTTAAATTTGATTCTCGTATGTAACACCTCGAAGAATTTCTCGAAAAAAGCCAAATATTTTCAACGTGTAAATGTTAAATGGTGGGACAATGTGTTGATGAGCATTTCGAGCAATTGTTATTTTAGTTAATACTAACTGTATTTTTAAGAGATTCTGTATAGTCGAAACGATTCGCTTGCAGACATGTTTTCTATAACATAGTTTTCATCATTTCTTTAGAGTAGTGTGAAGTTAACGTTTGTATAATTAATTACTTTGCAATTTACCAACCTTTTAGTGCAGTCGATAAATAATATTAAATAAAACATACCGCATGTTATTACTCCAAAACTGTGGTCCCACTGCGTTTCTTCAGAACAGATCAGATAAGTTCTTGCGATAAGATTTATTCAATAAAAAGGTTGAAGAAGGTGAAAACTTCGGCAAAATTCTGCTAATAAGGATAATGAGTAAGCTGGTGAAGTATGCAAAATGTGGATACAAATCTGAGAGAAAGGTTGAATTAGTAGCCGAAGCCCATAATGTGCCGGTATTTTGGGTGTCGAGGATGATTTCCCAGGGGACATTCATTTGCGTGTGGTCCGCTATCTAGGAAATGGTTATTTTCTTGATAGAAATGGTGGTAGTATTACTAGTTTCCTGCCAAACGGGATTCTCCAAGCGAACATAATTAGGATTCTTCTTGCGTTGTTTAAGATAATAGTCTGGACAATGCTTTCTATAGATGCTTGGGAATTGAGGCTTTGAGAAGATATTGGACATACATCTCAATGTGTATAATTTTCCTGACTGTATTTTAATTTTAATTCTTATTCTATTCTTAAATAATTATGAAATTTCATGCGAAAACTGAAGGTAGCAACAACTACACATACAAACTGATGATGGTGGAGAAAGACACCGAAACGTCTTTGAAATAAAATAACAAACAAATAATTGACTGAAACCCAGGAATTTTATTTTGAATACATCTCAATAACGGCTAGAAATCAAATCCTTAATAGAACTTTTGTCCATTTCTCAAGTTTTAGACTGAATTCTAAAAAGAACGAACAGTTTTCAAGTCCTTTATTATTGATGAATGTCCCAAAACTAAACATATTCATCATCCATTAAACTTCGATATAATGTGTTTGAATAGTTAGAAGGCAAATATTGTGGCGAAAAGGAAAGGACAGACAAGGACTGCGTTCCGTTTTAATGGAAATCTGAACCTTTGTGCTCTCACCATACTCCAACAGTCACATGACTTAACTGGTCCATGATTTTTAATTATTTTTCATCCCGTTTCTTAGGTTTTAAAGCCACTTTCAAGTGGGAGATTGATTCGCTGCCATTTAAAATATATTTGATTGAAGAGTCAGTTTCTCTCTCTTGCACAGAGCCATTTTGCAGGTACAACACTTATCGTTCTCATTGTTAGCTTGTTGCGTAGCTATTCCAAAATTGTGTAATTTGCCTTGGTTTGAATCTGCGAATAATTGAGGTCAACCAGAAATGAGTCTATCAAGTGTGTGATTGTACGGATGGGACCCCAATGTATCTCCGTTCTCTGACGACATTTGCTGTTTACGGGCCGGTCAAATTGTTTGTGCGTTTTATTGCAAGCCAGCACGCTCCCCATTGGCCGCCAGCTAATTGTCCATTAAGAATAATTCTTTTATTAAGCAGAAAGCCAATCTGGTGCTTTTATATCACTGCCCCCAATACTACATGGGGCAAAATTGGATTTTATGAGCAAAACTCTGTTCGTGGGAATGTCGAGATTGCTTCGTTTATTTTTTTGTGATTTGAACAATGTTTGCTTTAACAACGCTGATATTTTTATAGATTATTCTCTGAAACTTAACTTTAGGCAAGCTATTTTTTTTAATTTTATAATTTTGTGTTTGAGAAATTTGCAATCCACAGTTCTAAGTTTGGCCGATTTAACTATACTCGTACATATTGATGGATGATGATGACACATAAATGTGATGTTTTTTGGGAATTTTGTATTCGGTTTTTAATCATTTTTGTAATACCCATTTTATCAACCGAATTCATTAATAGTGTGTATGTTCTCCGCTACAATATGGCTATTTCTGAATTTTCATTTTACATTTTTCTTCAATGATGAATAATTGTTTGTGGGTAGTTCGACTAAACCAAACTTTAAACTTAATTCATTCCAATATATTCCTGGGTTTTTCAGTCAATTTTATTGTCACTAATTATGGTGTTATGTGATGAGCCCTGCGTTTCGTCCCGGGTCTACCTATTGGACTCGTCAGTAAGGCTTAGGTAGACCCTGCCTTATACGCCAGACATCATATCGCCAGTCAATAAAATTGACTGAAAAACCCAGGAATATATTGGAATGAATTAAAAGTACAGTCAGGAAAAAGAAATATTTAAACTTAATGTAAGTAATAAGGGCCAAACACTTTTTACAATTTTTGAAATAAATGATCTTAAGGGGTGTCACTTATAAGGAAACAGTTTGATTTTTTCCCTATTTATACCTGTAACTTAGAACAAACCCTATTGATCCACTTAATTTGTACGAAAATTTAATATAGGATATACCTACTCGGTCACACTTTCCCTTAAACCACACCCTTTTGTCGTTTATTTCCATGTGTTTGTTTGCTCGAACAATTCGGTTTATTCAATTTTGCAAAATACCCCTATACGCTTTCTTGTTTACGTCCTTAGAAACCGTGGATTTAACTTTGCAACTAAAAATTTATTAGGAAACTTCGAAGCGTTGAAAGCAGAGCATACTGACTATCCTTGCATGTTAATAATAAACCGTGTACACCTTGGGGCCTAGAATAAAGGTTGACGTTGCTGGAAACATGATAAGGGTGGCATAACTTGAGCTCAGACGTCGCGGCTAAAATCAGTCCGCTAGCACACCTCTAATTGGAGATTGAGGCCCGGAAATCTACTCTCCGTAAACTTTTGTAATAAATTTTAAATCGTATTAGAACGTTATTAACCGCCGCTCTGAAGAGAGATATATTTTAGATAAATTGAGAATTGCGGCTAACTTAAGGAAATATCTCTGAATATAATAGCCAGGTTAACACCAACCCTTAATCCCTTAGGCAAGTTCTGCAAATTAACAGGTAGATAATATATTAGAATTTTATTAAAATGAAAGTCCTATCAAATGTAATAATAAATGTTGATGAAAGTAGCTATTTGTGACTATCAATAAGTAGAAATGAATATTAACTAATTTAATCAAAGTCCCCCAGAAGTTGTCTTCCACTGCATGTATCGGACACTTTCATTATTTGATAAATAAAGAAAGTATGAAAACATTTTGCTGTATGGCGGTTTCGACAATCACTTTCAGAGAATGACGAGAAATATCTAAAATATGGTCTGAAAATTTCAATTTAAGAATCAGTGATCGTTTATTTCGCATGGCCACGGGAAATGCGAAAAATAACTGCACTATCAAGAAACTGATCTATCTACATCCGCAATTCCCTTAGAAAGTCGCAAATGAAAAAGAGAAGTCAACCTTCCAGAGAAGGAAACAAAAATAATGTGTATCAGTTAATTTTACTTTCTGCAATACTTTATGTTAGGAAGCGGCTATTATTTTATATTAAGTAAGATCCGAGCTTCGTAAATAATATTAAAGCGCAAGATACATGGCCCGAATTAGTTTAAATGCTGGTTAAAGCTCATTTAAGCCATTTTAGGTTTAAAACGGCAGAAGAATTGTATATTTTTTGTTCGTATTTGTTATTTTCTTTTGGCGTGAAAAGCGTTTATTGTCGTGAGGTTTATTTCACCTTCTCATTGTGTCCACTCTTTCTGGTGTCATTAAGATGGATTGTGTTATCGTGCGAGTCATGACCGCCTGCAGGTAATTGACTAACGTTTCAAAATGTTTATTATACATTATACATACGCAATTTGTAAGGAATTTATTTGCAATATTAGTTTTTAGATTGATTACATGAAGAATCAATATACGAGCTACCTGCAATGAAAAGTAGTAGCATTAAGACTAGACAATCTGTTTTCCTAGCGACAATTTTAACAATGTATTACTTTCGCTTTGCTATTCATCACGTTTATCCCCTAAGGATTATCTGGTAGTTTAAGCTGCATTTTGTTCTGATCGTTTGCGTTTACACTTCCTTCAGCACTGAGTTTAAATATTGAAGCTCAAACTCATAAACCTTAGACACTTTTTCATCTGGTTCTTTGGATTGCCTTCCGGATAGCATTTTGTAAAGAAACAAAACGCATAAAGCCTACATAGATTTAAAGTTGCTGTGAGTTAATAACAACCGTTTTTATTAATAGCATAGTCGTTATTTTCTGCTGCCGTTTGTGCCAAACGAAATGAACTCGCGACTCATAAAATCTCCCTGTAAACCAATCTGTCGCTACACTCAAAATTGAAAATTCAGTTTTCATTTAAAAGCTCCAATTCCCAGCAACATGCTTTAGAGATATCTCTAATAAATGGCAAAGGTTTACGTTGCTTTTCTGAATGTAATAAAGGTACACTCGTAAAGTTCAATATGCATAAACCAAAGCTCGTTGCAAAGGAATGAACATTCTTTTGGCGGAATTTATTCTTTGTGGATTTAATTAAACCCAGTGGAAAAGGAAGGTCCCATAGGCTTTTAAGTTGAATGGAATTGAGTTCATAAGAAAGACCAAAAGGCATATTTCTGTGTTAATGAAAATTGATCCTTGCTGTTTTTTGCCGACTAAAATCGAATGAAAAATGTTTATTAACAATTGAAGACTAACTTTTCGAAAGAATATTCGTTATTAATGTGGTAAGCTTCAAAGTGGTTGCAGTTAATATGAAAAGCATTTTCATTCAATTCCATCACTCAAAAGATTTTGATCACTAATTATTGTTTTTGTACTTATTCTTAAACATTCTTCCTATTTCAAAAAAAAAAATTTGACTTGTTTCCACTTTCTCAGTCAGCTAATATTTTTTACCGTGTGCCGATTGTTTATTTGGTCAGATTTTTGTTGAAGAATTATTTCTGTTGTTTTCATTTCAAATTAACAACGGTTATTCACGCATAGGGATGGGACATCGATGTTAGCCATCGAAAGGAAATATCGATGTTAGGAAAACACCGAATGCAAAACATCGATGTTTTATAACATCGATGTTCTGATATTTTGCCGTTGCATACAAATTTCAAATGGATAAACTTATACTTAAATAATTTTATTTCACTACTAAATAGACATTTTAAAACAATGCATTAAGTATAAACATAATCGACCAAAATTATTAAATTATAGTCACATTTTCCGGTCAACTGACTGTAAAAATAGTAATTTGGATAACCGTTTACCCTTCAGACGATTTCGTTGTTGACTGGCCACCTGTCCGGCTTTCGAAAACAGGCTTTCTGAAGGTAGGGATGTGCTCACAACTGTTCAATACCGTGCAGCTATAGGATAGAGTCGTGGATATATATTTTTGTTGGTCAGCCACCATTGTAAGAGGTTTTCATAGAGCTCACAACTTTTATTATTTTACCATTTCATCTGTGATTGAATCTATCTCGTCAACACGCTTAGTTTGCTTATATGCAGGTGATAGAGCGCTTTAATGAAACGTTAACGTTTGAATGTAAACTACAGAATAGACCGGATTTGTAACCCAAGCTTTTGTAATGAATTCTACATTTGAAGAGCTGCCAGCCGATACAAAACAAGGACGCTTTTTTCGGGTGCAACTAGAAATGGGTCGCTATGCCTCGGTATCGTTTGTGTGGGCACTCTCAGCGAGTTCTCTGAAAATGATTCTATCTAGTATCAACATCGAATGTCCGATGTTTTCATTTCAAGGGTTAACATCGATGTCTCACATTTCCAACATCGATGTTTGCCATACATCGATGTTTTTCTCCCATATCTATTCACGCATCAATACTAAAATTGAAAGTTTTTATTATTAAAGCTTATTAATTAACAGTATGTAATTTGCCATACATTGATCGAAGATAAATTCGTTTAATTAACTCTTAGAGTTTCTTTATTTCGGTTTATGTATTTTAAACAAAGCGTTCGCTTGTTTGCTCTTTAATGTTTCTTATGCTTGTCATTTGTTTTTCAACCAGGACCGTTTAAATTATAAAAAAATACTAAAATTCGAATGCGTTATTTAAACGTTTGAAAATACTGGTACTGAAAATCTGCTAAAGCATTTTGTTGCCAGGCAAATCAAACATGTTATTTTTGTCAGCTCAAATGTATTAAACCTATTTTGATGCAACGTTTATTCAACGCTTTGCAAATTTTGAACGAATCCAACAAGACATTACAAATTACATCCATAAGTATTTTGTATTCAAACAAATTTTGAATTTTAAATTGAAGAAGAATTTGAACAAAACTAAATGCAAAAATTTGCATTCAATTCAAAAAGTATTTGGCTGAAATTCTTTTCTAATGAATGTAAAGAATTTATCTTGATTTTGCTTACCGAAAATGACAAAAATTTTATAATAATTGTTCATTCTAAGCACTGTTATAAGGATGTGAGGACAACGAGTTGAATCGACTTGGATCAGGACAATGTCGAGGACTTCATTTAGTCCTTACCTAAATATGAACATTCCACTCCAAAGTCCGGAATAATACTCGAATTGCATGCAAGAGAGACCATTAGTATATTTTACTTGGACCTTAAGCGTACACATGCTTTTGCCTTAATAGGCCAATTAATACAAGACGAAAGTTTAATCTTAGAAAGCGCTCGAGTAGTATTAAAATAAAGTATTCGGAACTTACGTACTTAAAATGTCTAAGGAAGAGCTCTTGTATTAATGGTTCTGGTTATTGAAAACTTATTGCTTGCCCTACCGAATGGGTAAATGTATTGCGTTGTTTAAATTAGGATTTGCATGGTTATTAGAGAATGAACCGTATTGCTATGCGTCTTTGCTATGCCAGCAGCAATAAACGGAAAGAAAGCGTTTAATTTGTGCGCGCAACCAATAAAGCAAACAAATAAAGCGACATTACGTCAATTAAGGAAAGTTTATCAAGTATCCAAAAATTCTTCTGAGAAATATACAATACATTGAATGAGAACTGCTTGTGAGAAACAGAAAATCATTGCTTCCAACAGCATCAGTAAAGTTCGGTTTAATTAGATTATCAAAGTAAATATGAAGAGAAAAAGCAGAAGCTGCAAAAGAACCTAAATACATATAGTCAAGCTCTTTTATCCAGAAAATGTTTAGAACTGCCACTTATTAATAAAAGCACCTAGAATTATTTTTATACATGCTTCTATTGACCTGTGATTTCTTATTTTACGTTATGTGAAGGAAATTGTTTATTATTGTTGCTGTATATTATATAACAAAACTATTATATATATAACAAAATATAATTATTTCGTTTATTTCTTTCATATTGATGTAATCCGTTTTGAAAGTTTTAATAGTTACACATTGGAACAGCTTTCTAGACTCTAATTTTTTTAGTTTTATGCCTTTCTGAAACACAAATGATAAAAATTAAGATCAATTGCACCACTCTATTTGATTTTCTTGATTGAAAAACCGCGTAATTAAGAAATACTTAGGCACAATTCTCTTTAACCCCAAAGTTATGAACAAAGAGAAAGTATGTGTTAAATTTGCCGATGGCCATTCGGGAAACTTTTCAGGATAAAAGTATTAAACCGAAAGAAATTCACGGTGGTATAATTCCATCGTTAAAGTCGCCTAGAAATTTACCACTTTCATAAAGTAGTTGAAAGACTTTAATTTCCGTTCATCTTGTTTGTTGTTTTAGAATAAATTTTTTGAATTAATTGCGATAAAACTTTTCAGACCGAAAAGAGAATTAGATGAATGCTATACCTCACTAATTAGATTGGGGTAGGTTTAGAGGAATTTCTAATTCATGAGTGAAAATTTGATTGTCTGTTGTTTAATTCAATATCTGTTATTTTTTATTTATATTATTTTACAAGAGTTTTAATAAATTGTTTTAAAAAACTAAAAGTTTCTTTCTAAAAGTTTTTTAGGACTAGTTTATCCTTGGAATAAGTGAAATCAGGTGGCGCAGTGAAATCACTGGTGATATATACATCGAGGATTATCGAGTTCTCTTTTCAGGCACTCCGAATGGAAGAAATGAACACGGTGTGGGTTTTGTCTTGAACATGAAAATAGCGCAGTGTGTGAAAGCCTTTATACCCGTATTAGAAAGAATATAACTCATCCAAATGAACACAAGTCCGGTTGACATGAACATCATACAAATATACGCCCCTACTTTGGATAAAGAAGATGATGAATGAATATATTAAAAGAACTCAAGAAGAAGGATATCACAATTGTATCTCAGATCTATCTCTATTGTACATCAGACGTTATAGGATCACATGGACTAGATGAAAGAAACAAAAGAGGAGACACACTTGAACGTTTTGCAGTAACGAATAAACTCGTAGTAATGAACACTTGGTTTAAACTAGCGCCAGGAAGATTTTATACGTGGAGATCGGTAGGGATGAACCGGAAAGAATAGTCAGAAACCAAATCGACTTTATGTTACTCAATAGGAGGTTTAGAAATAGCTGCCTATCCCTCAAAACATATACAGGAGCTGACATTGGATCAGATCACTGTCCCCTGGTTGGTGTATTTAAGGTGAAAATGAAGAAGGTTGACTAAGATAACTTCAAGCTATGAAGATCAAAGACTCAAAATCCCAGCAATAGAGGAAGCAGCAGCGACAATGCTCAACGACAACATTCATCCAAACGAAAATAACAACGTCGATATTGAACTCATCAAATTAAAACATGCAGTAGAAACAGAAAAGAAATAATTGTTGAAAGGGGAGAAGAGAAGAAAAAATATTGAATGACGACAGAAATACCAAACTTGATGGAAGAAAGAAGGCAATATAAACGAATACCATGCATTATAAAACAGGAAATAATGAAAGCGAACGAAAAATAAATACTAGAAAAATGTCGCGAGATCGAACACCACCAAAACATGCACGATAACTTCAATGTTCACAGGAAGGTCCGAGAAGTTAACAGGGAAAGGCCACAAAAACAACTGTAAAGCCTTGGTCAACGAAGCTGGAGAAATCATCATTGACGCTGAGAAAAAGATCTAGAGAATCTATCCCATTATGTACCCAAAGAACAAAAAGCAACTGTTGGAGAGGGACCGGAAATTCTGATAGGCGAGGTGAGAGCCGCAATTTCGGAAATGAAGCCTCGGAAAGCAGCTGGTCTGGACTGAATTCCTAAAGCTACTGAACTAAGAGAAAATCAAATGGCTGACTAAAATATTCAAAAACATCTACTCAACAGGATAAATTCCAGCGGTTTGGTTGAGGTCAGAATTTATAATACTGCCCAAAAAAGCAAGTGCAAAACCTGCGGTGATTTTAGAACAATAAGTTTGATGCGTTATCTCTTAAAGCTGTTTCTCAAGAGAATACACAAAAGAATTTATAGACTTTGTGAGGAACAGATTTCACCGAATCAGTTCGGGTTTGGGAACGCCGTCGGCACAAGAGGGGCTCTATTTGGTGTTTAGGTGTTGTTTCAGAGGTGTAGGGATATCAGCTGGGATGTACATGCTTGCTTAATCGATTATCAGAAAGCGTTTGACCGAGTCCAACACTATAAAATGGTCGACATATTGAAGCAAATAGGAATGAGTCAAAAATATTTCAACATATTGCTCACAAACCACAGACTCAACGCTGATTCCCCTACAATAACAGCAGACGGCCAAACGACACAACCAAAAAACGACGTAAAATACCTTGGAATCACAATCGACCACAAACTTAGATTCACTAAACACATGCGAAACATCAGGGCAGAAACAATGAAGAGAGCGAAACACTTCCGATCACTAACCTACAAAGACAGAGGAATTAGCACAAACACCGCCACCAAAATATATAAAGCTATTTGTAGACCCTTGCTAGACTTTGGACATGTACTCATGACCAACGGAACAGAAAGGACAAAACGTTATACACAAACAACAGAGCAAATTGCACTAAGACTAATAACACGAATAAGACACCCCCAAAACCCACCACACAACCCCCCCCACCCAACTACTATACGAACGCACAAACATGACAAAGATCTCGGAAAGACTCATACAGCTACAGACAAAATGGACAAACAACCCCTACAACTGGACCATACTGAATCCCCTTTGTCTTACAAGACCAACCAGACAATCCCGCTTCCGTTTCCCTACATTAACGCTACTCGAACACTTACAAACGCAACGGCTAGGGGACAATAAAATAATTTCTTCTTGCCACTGAAATCTTATTTATTTAATAACATTGTTAACCTAGAATGGGAGAATTTTCATATTTGTTTTTTATCTGGATTGGGACTGCATGTATTAAACAAGGGCAGAAATACCGATAGGTCGATGGCCTTTTTTAGAAATAAAGATGTTTACTACTACTATTGTTAACCTAGAATAGGAGAATTTTCATATTGGTTTTTTATCTAGATTAAGACTGCATGTATTAAACAAGGGCAGAAAGACCGATAGGTCGATAGCCTTTTTTAGAAATAAAAATGTTTACTACTACTATTTCAACATAATTATAAACTTATATTGGCAGTCACACAGAAGAACTAAATATACTGCGAGGAGTGAAGCAATTCTGCAAGTGATGCTTTGTCAACCATCTTATTTGACGTGTTCTCGGCATACATCTTTCGAGAAGAACTCGACAACATTGAGGAAGGAATCAATATAAACGGAACTAAAGTTAATAACATAAGATATGCGGATGATACCATAATGTTTGCAGATAATCTTCAAGGATTTCAGAGTTTGATGGATAGGGTGGCCAGAATTAGCTCACAGTCCGGGTTGGTAATGAACGCAAACAAAACCAAACCCCTCATAGTAAGTAAAAGAAATATCGCGGAAGACAGTTTATACATAAATCACAATAGAATACAAAGAGTAAGGCAGTACACATACTTGGGTACAATCATTAACGAGAGATGGTACAACTCTCAAGAAATACGATGTCGCATCGAGAAGGCCCGCTCTGTATTTATTAAAATGAGCTCAGTTTCTAAAAGCCAAAATATATCCTTAGACATAAAGCTTAGACTCTTGCGGTCTTACGTTTTCCCAGTCCTTCTGTAGGGCATGAAAACATGGACACTCACTAAAGAGACTGCCGGGGTCCCAATTCTCGAGGTCGAGAGAACGGGACCAATCACATCACTGTTGTGATGGCTCCCGTGCTCAGCTCTTCTCCTATACTTTTACACTGGATGGGATCACTCGATTGCTTTCGAGAATACACTTATTCGCTTCGCAAGAGAACCCTGCCCACTTCTCGCATATGAGAACGCCATTTCCCCGGTTTCGAGAAGTCGGACTCGGGAGAATTGAAGCATTCGAATTATTTTGGACACAAAAAACTACCAACACAGAAGTAAGGCGACGGATAAAAAAAGAACCAGAACTGTTAGATACCGTAAAATGTCGAAACTTCAGTATTTCGGCCACATAATGAGGAACCCAAATAGATGCGGGCTGCTACAGAAAATCATCCAAGTCAAAATTAACAGCAGGAGAGCACCTGGCCGAAGGAGAATATATTGATTGGCAAATCTTAGAATGTGGTTTGACAAATCATCAACAGAAATTTTCCAAATCGCTATCAACAAAGTAAGAATAGCCAACATCCAGAACGGATAGCCACTCGAAGAAGATAAAAGAAAACTTATCATTTCCTTATAAAGTGTGAGAACATTCGGTCTCTCAAACATCCTAAATGTTCAGGAAAATGCTGAAATAAAAAGTTTTGTAGTATGTGCCCTACTCAACAAATTTGCCTGTTATTGAAGAACTGTCATTAGACATGTGAACCAAATATTTATTCAAATAGGGTTATCGAGTTGCAATCGACGATTTTTAAATTATTGTTTAATTCAAGTAATTTTCTTTACCTAAACGCGATTATAAAATACTAGGTTTGAAGGAAATAAGCTCAGGCTAGACTAATATGCTCTGTTCTCGTCAAACATAGCCTGCCATTTTGGAAAATACCATAACAATGGCTGGTAATCGATTTTCCGAAAGGAATTCCTATATTTGAGGGCTCGAGAAAGCGATTTTAAAATGTGCATTCCTACTCAATCGGAATGCTTGAATATAGATTAAAATTTTGCGCAGGTGAATATTTAGCAAGAAGGCATATACACCAGCAATGTTGATATGCGATCTCGGAAACAGTGGCATTTTTCAGAATTTTAGTGAAAAAATCGACAAATTGAAAGTAAAGTATAACACCAATCTTAAAAAATTATTAAGCAAAATAAATGAGTTATCTTAAGCAACCCAAGCATTTGCCCTTTTGGCTGTCTGGTTGATCTATTGGCACATTTTGAACGATAAACTTGTGTAAATCACAATTTGTATTATAGATTTGCCGCCGGCAATGTACAGTTGAGATTACTGCGAAAAACGAGCCCGATATAAATCGGTATTCGGATCAGTGGGCTCAATAACACTTTGATGATTTTGCACCTGATAGCTTCCAGTTCGCCACAACTATTAATTATTGTTTGGAAAATCGGGGCCCGCCACATGCTGCCTCAGATTACCATCTTCGTGTATTGAATTTTTGATTAAAGTGTTCCGAAAATCTCAATATTATTAACACGCCCAATTTAATTAATATTTACGGTTGCTTCTCCAAATTAAACTTGATTTGAAGGGTTATTAGGAAAAAGGTCTATCACTTGAGTGATCTGTTCAGACTTCCATTGATACTAAAAATAATTGATAAATGGCTTTCGACTTTCGTCTCGCGTACCGTATACTATTTTCGTAGATTATCGGTGGAAACTAGCCGGAAAAGTAGAAGGTTTTGAAAGTTATTACTTTCCACAGGGGATGAAGAAAATTTTGTTCGGCGCGTTGATATTGACGCCCGCCGTTGCTAGTTACCGAGTCAGAAAGGTGCGTGGTGAAAGTTATTGTAATTGGTAAAACTGATGCTTTCGCCATCGAAAACACTGGCGAAAGTACGTATTTTCCACCAGGGGTTCAAGAAAATAATACTACCAATATTGTCACACAACTACCAACACTGTGAAACATAGAATGCATGATAGTTTTCCAAGGTCAATGTGTTAAGAAAGTAGTATCTATAAACACTTTTACATTCCCTGCCAGTTAACTTTTGAAATTATGATCCATTTAAGAAAACTGAATGTTTGTGGTTGACGAATATGTGAGTTAAAGAGCAAAAGCCATAAACCTACTTTCAAACATCTTATAATATCATAGAGCAATGGCCAGTTGACGATATACAAAAATATCCCATGTAATAATTTGTATGTAAACTAAATGAAAAAGAGTTATCTATTGCATTCAACGCTTTGCATTCAGCATTAAAAATAAAGCTCTCCATTTCTAAAATTGGACATATCACGGTAACGATAAAAGCATCGTGATGTCCCGTCACTCTTGCAATTTCCCACATATACGAGAGAGTTGAGTGCACGCTGAGTACTTAAATATCGCAAGGTGTTGTCGTCAACTCTATGTGACGTTGCGTCGCTACTTTACACCTTTACACTTTTTCCATTTCTCTCAAAGTCATATTTAATTTCATATCGCGTCGCTATTTTAAAAGATGTGCGCTTTTGTTGTATTTTAACTCACCTGAAACATATTTGACTAACTACATTACCTACGAATGTTTCTACATTAAAATGTATATAGCAGCCTAATATTAATTCCCCATAAAAAAGTGTGATAGTAATTATACTACCAGGTAATTTCAAGTGCAGGTCTATGCATACATTGGATGATATATGCCGATTGCTTTTCCCTGCCGAAGATAATAGGATTACACGATAACCACGGATTGAAACTCTGAAGCCGAGTATTTCGATGTCAACAGTTCTCCAGTTTTTAACATAATGTGGTTTTCATAACGAAAGTATTTTCAAAAAAGGTCCAGTAAAACTCGTCTTTGTGAACAATCTCGCCTTAATTCAAAATGCTATCAATTTTACAAGCACTGGAAACAATAAGGAAAAGCCGAAAGTCTTTATGCACAACAGGGTCCTTTTGTTATTCCCAGCAAGGTAAGACTCAAAGTTTTAATAATAAAGTTCAAAGTGCAAAACTAGTCTTTGGGAGCTTTTGTTCGAAAGCTGAAGTTTGAATGCTGTGGATACAGCATATACACTTTTATTAAATAGTCTTACTCAGGAAAAACCTTGTTTAAGTCAGTTGGTAATTACTGTTTTGCCAAGCTCCCAGGAATATAATTTCGCTGAGATACGCTTACAAAGCACTTGAGAAGTGAGGTAATTTTGAGCAGGAAGGACGCAGCAATAGAAATAAAAGCTGCTTTTGATGGCGCTAATATCAACTTTGGAAATCTTGGAAATCCTTCAAGATGTGCTTCCAACAATGGACTTAAAGCGACATTAAAAATGATAAATGCCCAAGTGGCGAGCGGGCTGATTCATCCATTAAAAATACACACGGTGGGGCAAATTTGCGGTCATTCCTCTGGAGATAAAGTAGAGTTTGAGAAGGTGAAAAAATACAGCAGTTACAACTGAACATCGGTAACCTTTTGTCCTTCATTAATATTAGCAGGTGAAACTGGAAGACATTCAGGAAAAAGTGTGACAGGAGACTTTAACTCGTGGGAGGGCGAGTTGATTGACTTTTTTTTCAGAATTTAATTTTCTCAATTAATTATTTGTGGTCAATGCTTAAAATCAACAATTAACACTTCTGTAGAAAAACCATGGACTAAAGACGACCACAACATATTAAAATTATTCTAAAGTGCTGATGACTTTGTACATTCACAATTGTTTATTTTTTAATACCGATTTGGAACTCCATCAATTCCCTTTTTGTAAATTTTTATGAGTTTTAAATTTATTTAAATTGGTTTGATTAATAATTAATTGCTTGGTTTGATCTCGGATTTATTGGAAAATTGGTTTATTTTGTTGAGTACTTATACGTTTGTGAAATTGGTACTAACCTAAACATAAAAAATTGTTTGTTTTGTTTGGCAATTATCCAGACGATTTGCATATATAGAGCTAAGATCTTCCATGTCGGTTCTTTTGTTTGTAGATTTGGCATATGTGTCTGTCTCTATCATCTCAAGAAAAAATCTTTTGTGATGATGATTCTACGTCTCCATCACACCGCCACAAAAACGGTGTGTATCACAAAATAATTTTTTTATAGGTGATAGAAATAGTCACGGATGACAAGTCTATAAACAAAAGAACTGATATAAATAAACTTAACTTTTCGAAACAATTGAAATAATGAAAAATATAAACAGCATTAATTTTAAAACAGACACTAAATATTTAAGCATTATTTACAATGGCATTCTGATTTAATATCTGTACAACATATAATTTAGTGCAAAATAAGTGGAACGAAAGCCGCTTGGGTGCGCATCGCAAAATTGTAAAATGTTTATGAAAATAAAAAAAAACAAAAAAATAAAATTTTCGGGTTCTCTGCAAGCAAACCTTCAACTTGCGATAGCAAACCCATATAGATTTCAGTCGACATTTTTGAATATTTTAAATGTGACAAATTCGTGCGTGTGGAGGAAAAAATAAACAATGCATTGTATTCTGACATGTATGTTTAGTTTCTTTGTTATGGCATAACATAATAATTTAATCCAAAAAAAAATCCTGGGTTTCAGTCAATTTTATTGATGGTGGAGAAAGACACCGAAACATTGTGACATTTTGAATAATAAACAATAAATTGACTGAAACCCAGAAATTTTTTTGGGATTAAATTGAAATTTTTTTCGTATATTTCTTTTTCCTGACTGTACTTTTTAATTCATTCCAATATATTCCTGGGTTTTTCAGTCAATTTATTGTCACTAATTATGGTGTTATGTGATGAGCCCTGCGTTTCGTCCCGGGTCTACCTATTGGACTCGTCAGTAAGGCTTTAGGTAGACCCTGCCTTATACGCCAGACATCGGTTCTACGTGTTCGGACGTAAATGAACCGAGCCGGTATAGATCTTCTGCGGTGAGATATTGGCAACCCGTGTTGCCGATTAGCATTAGATTGAAAACCACTCGTTCCATTCTGCTTTTTTTCTCCCAAGCATCTATATCTTTTTCGTATATTTCTTTTTCCTGACTGTACTTTTTAATTCATTCCAATATATTCCTGGGTTTTTCAGTCAATTTTATTGTCACTAATTATGGTGTTATGTGATGAGCCCTGCGTTTCGTCCCGGGTCTACCTATTGGACTCGTCGCCTAAAGCCTTACTGACGAGTCCAATAGGTAGACCCGGGACGAAACGCAGGGCTCATCACATAACACCATAATTAGTGACAATAAAATTGACTGAAAAACCCAGGAATATATTGGAATGAATTAAATTGAAATACAGTCAGGAAAATATACACAATAACATAATAATGTATATAATATAATGTATATAATATATAATTATAAATACATGACTTGCATCTATATAAGTCATATAAGTGAAACCTCAACATTCTTTTAATGATTTTTAGCCCTATGTATTGTGAAAGTGTAAATAATTCTATGCAATTTGACAGTATCTGTAACCCTGAGGAAGGCAGCAGAGTAGTGCCGAAACGTTGAAGCTAAAATAAAGAATATTACCATTTTGGATATGGGTATACATCTTACTTCAAGAGAAATTCCTGGGTTCCAGACAATTTTATTGCTTATTATTTAAAATATTACAAGTACGTTTCGGTGTCTTTCTCTACCATCATCAGTTTGTCTAAAATATACATTCACAAATCGTCATTAATTTAAAAACAGGAGCTAAAATATACACCATATACATCTTACCTAAACCAAAATTTCAAAACCAGGACGACATCCCCAAGAACTCATAAACTAACAATTTAATATTAACTATATAAATGCAAATATTTTGGATAATTGCAAAACAAAACATATTATGTATCATCATATTAACTACTTAACAAAATAAATCAAATTTCTATTAAATTCAGGATCAAACGAAGCAATTAATTATTCATTAAACCTAGCAGGACAACCATTTCAAAATATTTAATAATTTAAATAAAAATAAAAATAAAGCACATACAAACTTACAAAAAGGGAGTTCCAAACCCATAACATTGCAAATAACGAAGAAAATATTTAAAAATAAATTATTGCGAATGTACAAGGCCATTGCCCGTTTTACGATAATAATTTTTATATGTTGTCGTCGTCTTTAGTACTTTGTTTCTCTGCAGAAATGTTAATTGTTAATTTTACGCATTGACCACCATTTCTCAATTAAATTGCGTTGGCAATAATGGTTCTCGCACTCGCCATGTGATCCTCAATAATCCGTTAAAACCAAAGACATTAATAACAGTTTCCTGCGAAAGAATATCGAAATGTCTTTTATATTTTTTATCAGTTAGCCCTCTTATCAATTATCCATTTTTTTCATCATAATTGACACAGTAGAAACCCCTGAACTGTATTGTAAGGAGAAAAACTTGTTAAGCTGCTTTCCATAGTCATATCGTGGATCAGCGTCTCTTTACCCCGTTAAGTTTCGGCTGACGGATATTCAAAGGGTTTAAACATGATTCCATCCTAAAGCCTATATAATTGAAAATACTGCCTCCTAAACCTTGAATCCGCCGATCATGTTATAGAAGGCTACATCTGATTGAAGAGTTTTTGAATACTGAAGGGCTTGAACATAAAAACAACTTGCCACCTGTTAAGTAATGTGTAGCCAAAAATATTTATGATGAAAATCCCATATTTTTGACGCTGTTACAGTGAATATTATATAAAGATGAAATGGTAAACGAACATTCAGTTACCACAATGAAAATAATTTTATAAAATAAAAAGAAAGCGAAGAAACTGAACTGCCAACACTTTAAAACTGATGAGATATTTTTCGTGTTGCTGATATGAACTGATGGAAGCTATCACAATGGTATGTATGCAGATGTATGCATTTATTTTATTAAACTGATGAATTTGTGCCAGATCCAAATTTCATGTACGTTCCGGATTAGTAAATTTCTAAAATAATTTCCGAATCGGGCCCCATGTTTGGTTATGTCAATTTGGAAAGCCCGCTGAATACACAAATAATTTATCGGTAGTCCCCATCGATATAATGTGTCTAATTGGTAATCCTTGTTTCAGCGGACAAATTGCCCCCGGGCTTTCCCCAAATCACCGAATCGCCCCAAAACAACAAGGTGGTCGAGATTGGGCACAACACAATGCTGAATTGTGCAGCAACGGGCAGTCCTCCACCGAAAATCACTTGGCTCAAGAACATGTTACCGCTGAACATGACCAACAATCCACGGTATTCGATGCGAGATGATAAGCCAGGTAAGATTTTCATATTCGTTAACTCATAAGTTTTTGTATCTGAACTCCATAGTCAGTAACATGTATAAATAGTGATGAGCAAAGCAAGACTAAGACCAAGACTTGCATGGTCTCGTTTAAAAAGGTTCAATTTTCTGAACATATTTAAGGGCTACGAGGACAGATTTAATGCGGTTAAATATGGAATTACCTTTTGCAAGAGACTTGCGAGAGTCTCGCAAGATTCTTGTAGAACTCTTGGTCTTGATCTTGTTCTTGCAAAAAATAATATTGATCTTGCGAGACCAAGACCAGTGTCGCTCATCACATCAATGTGCGATTTAAAAAACCAAATTGGTGAAAACATGACCAAGATGAAAGAGACCTAATGTCGGTCATTCAATGCAATAAATTTACACAGCCTGAAATGGGTGATTGATCGTCTAAACAGGCGATCTCTTCGGCTTAGATGTAATGACTACTGAAGCTGGCGAAAAATATATTATAAAGCTGATTACTCTCAGACCTAGAAATTCCCATTAAAACACCTTTTCGGGATTAGAGAGCAAAAAACAGCATGACGTATTTAAGCGCAATCGGTTCTGAAAGGTGAAAGCAATTTTCGGATCAAAACTTGAAGCTGCGCTTGCCTCCAATGCCGTTAAATTATTCAAAGCCGAGTGTCAGATAGTTTGGCGTAGCTCCATTTGACGCGCACCTAATTTTGCCTCTCCAAATGTCGGATATTCGAAACTATAATTAGATATATATAAGGTTTATTGTTCCAATCCTCAAAGTGACTGTCTGAATATTTTACAGCTTAAATCGAACGGGTCGTTATCGATTTAAATGCCAAAATTTAATAAATGTAACTGATATACGTATTTATTAGGCGGTTTAGCGTAATATAATTGAATGCTTAATTAAATAGATATTTGCCTATTTATCAAAGTTTATAAAATATGTTTTATTATCATGTGATTTACATTTTTGTCATTTTAATTACGCTTACTCTTTTATTTTCACTCTTACTAAACATATAGAGATATCAAGGTTGATTTCTAACGAAAATCGGTATTTCTGCTTTTGACTAAAGTTTCTTTGTCTTGGCTTATTCTACTTTTAAAGTCTTATTTTTATTATTATTTATGCTGGTTAGTTCTAATGTGCTCGAGTAGCGTTGTTATTGGTAAACAAAATCAAGACTGACTGGTTTGTCTGCTAAGGCAAAGAGGATTCATTAGGGTCCAGTTATGGGAGTTGTGCTTCCATTTTGTAAGCATTTGGCAGAGTCTTCCGGTTATCCTTGTCATGTTTGTTGTCTCCTACAATAGTTGGTTTGATGGATTGTGTTGTGGAATTTGAGCATGTCCCACTCTCCTGATTAATCTAAGTGCAATCTGTTCGGTTGTTTTATGTGTCGTTTAATTTTATTGGATGCTTTTGCTCCCAGTATGTGTGCGTAACCCAGCAGGAGGCTACATGTTTCTTTGTATATTTTGGTGGCAGTTTTTGTTCTAATTCCTTTGTCTTTTGTCGGCTAGCGATCGACAGTACTTTTTCCTTTCTTGTTTTATGTTCTGGTATTTCGCATAGTATAGTTATTGAGTGAGAGTTTTTTGTCTACGATGGGTCCTAATGGTTTGACTTCTTCGTTTGGTTCAGTTTTATGTCGTCCAGTAATTGTAACTGCATACTAACAGTATTGAGTCCATTACATTCCTAATAGTGTAATGCGATACAGTAGTAGTAAATATCTTTATTTCTAAAAAAGGCTTTCGACCTATCGGTCTTTCTGCCCTTGTTTAATACATGTAGTCTTAATCTGAAAATTCTCTTATTCTGGGTTAACAATTCAATTCAATAAACTTTCTAATTCTAATGACAAGAAATTTTTTTTATTGTCCAGTAGTCAGTTGCGTTTGTAAGTGTTCGAGTAGCGTTGATGTAGGGAAACGGAAGCGGGATTGTCTGGTTGGTCTTGTAAGACAAAGGGGATTCAGTATGGTCCAGTTGTAGGGGTTGTTTGTCCATTTTGTCTGTAGATGTATGAGTCTTTCCGAAATCTTTGTCATGTTTGTGCGTTCGTATAGTAGTTGGGTGGAGGGGTTGTGTAGTGGGTTTTGGGGGTGTCTTATTCGTGTTATTAGTCTTAGTGCAATTTGTTCTGTTGTTTGTATATAACGTTTTGTCCTTTCTGTTCCGGTGGTCATGAGTATATAATTATACTCATGACCATGTCCATAGTCCAAGAGGGGTCTGCAGATCGCTTCGTATATTTTTGTCGCGGTATTTGTACTAATTCCTTTGTCTTTGTATGTTAGTGAGCGAAAGTGTTTTGTTCTTTTTATCGTTTCTGTTCTGATGTTTCGTATGTGTTTAGTGAATTTAAGTTTCTGGTCAATTGTGATTCCAAGGTATTTTACGTCGTTTTTTGGTTGTGTTGTTTGGCCGTCTGCAGTTATTGCAGGGGAGTCAGCGTTGATTCTGTGGTTTATGAGCAGAAGTTGTTTTTTTGACGCGTTTGGTGTTAGTCTCCATTTATAAAACCATGTCATTGTGTTGTTTGTTAGTGTTTGGAGTCTTTGAGCTGCTCTCTCAGTAGTTTTAGTCAGGTACAATAAGTGCCGTGTCGTCTGCGTATTGTAATATGTATGCCGATCTGTCGATTTGATTTTTGTCTGGTAAGTTGTAATTGTATATGTCATGGCAGTATATATTGTAGAGAAACAGTGAGAGCGGGGATCCTTGAGGGAGCTCTTGTTCAGGGGAAAAAGAAAATGACAGTGTTTTGTCAATTCGTACTTGTAGTTGTCTGTTTTCTAGTAAGTTCTCTATGGTGTGTAGTAGATATGTTGGTGTGTGTAGTTTGTATAGTTTGTATAGTAAGCCTCTATGTCAGACACTATCAAAAGCCTTGTTAATGTCCATAAACAGGCAAGCTGTCTTTCTGTCAGTTAGGTGGGTTGTTTGTATATTGTTAGTCAGAGTGAAGAGTGGGTGAATAGTCGAGTGTTGATGTTTGAATCCGAACTGATACGATGGTATGTACTTTCCGACAAGTTTACCTAGTCGCTGCTTTATTGTATTTTTGTATTTCTTTACATGTTTCTAGCCATTTGTCTTGTCGGTATTGTCCAATCAAGGTTTTAATGTTCCTGTTGAATTGGTTCAGTGTCTTTTTTAGGTCGTTATTTTGAGTGTTTGTATATAGTCTGTACAGTTCGTTCAGTTTAGAACGTCTGGTGTTGAATCTGGATTTGCGGGCATCAGAAAAGTTGGTGGGGTGTGCTGTTTTATAAAGTCCGCATTTGGTAAAAATCTTTAAGCTGTTTCGTTTTGTTTTGTTCAAATTAAAGTCGCCTATAATTATTGCATATTTATAGATGCTTGCTTTGGTCAATATGTTTTGTTCTAAGTTGGAGTGTGGGTGTATGTATGTCAGAAATATGTGTATCAGGTCATTTAGGTAGGGTATCGTAAAATGTATGCAGTCGTTCAGAGGTGGTACATTAAATGCGATACAGTAGTAGTAAACATCTTTATTTCTAAAAAAGGCTATCGACCTACCGGTCTTTCTGCCCTTGTCTAATAAATGCAGTCTTAATCTAAATAAAAAACAAATATGAAAATTCTCTTATTCTAGGTTAACAATACTATTAAATAAATAAGATTTCAGTGGCAAGAAGAAATTGTTTTATTGTCCACTAGTCCGTTGCGTTTGTAAGTGTTCGAGTAGCGTTAATGTAGGGAAACGGAAGCGGGATTGTCTGGTTGGTCTTGTAAGACAAAGGGGATTCAGTATGGTCCAGTTGTAGGGGTTGTTTGTCCATTTTGTCTGTAGCTGTATGAGTCTTTCCGAGATCTTTGTCATGTTTGTGCGTTCGTATAGTAGTTGGGTGGGGGGGTTGTGTAGTGGGTTTTGGGGGTGGTCTTATTCGTGTTATTAGTCTTAGTGCAATTTGCTCTGTTGTTTGTGTATAACGTTTTGTCCTTTCTGTTCCGTTGGTCATGAGTATATGTCCAAAGTCTAGCAAGGGTCTACAAATAGCTTTATATATTTTGGTGGCGGTGTTTGTGCTAATTCCTCTGTCTTTGTAGGTTAGTGATCGGAAGTGTTTTGTTCTCTTTATTGTTTCTGCCCTGATGTTTCGTATGTGTTTAGTGAATTTAAGTTTGTGGTCAATTGTGATTCCAAGGTATTTTACGTCGTTTTTTTGGTTGTGTCGTTTGGCCGTCTGCAGTTATTGTAGGGGAGTCAGCGTTGAGTCTGTGGTTTGTGAGCAGAAGTTGGTTTTTTTGACGCGTTTGGTGTTAGTCTCCATTTATAAAACCATGTCATTGTGTTGTTTGTTAGTGTTTGGAGTCTTTGCGCTGCTCTCTCAGTAGTTTTGTCATGTACAATAAGTGCCGTGTCGTCTGCGTATTGTAATATGTATGCCGATCTGTCGATTTGATTTTTGTCTGGTAAGTTGTAATTGTATATGTCATGGCAGTATATATTGTAGAGAAACGGTGAGAGCGGGGATCCTTGAGGGAGCCCTTGTTCAGGGGAAAAAGAAATGACAGTGTTTTGTCAATTCGTACTTGTAGTTGTCTGTTTTCTAGTAAGTTCTTTATGGTGTGTAGTAGATATGTTGTGTGTAGTTTGTATAGTTTGTATAGTAAGCCTCTATGCCAAACACTGTCAAAAGCCTTGTTAATGTCCATAAACAGGCAAGCTGTCTTTCTGTCAGTTAGGTGGATAGTTTGTATATTGTTGGCCAAAATAAAGAGCGGATGAACAGTCGAGTGATGCTGTTTGAAACCAAATTCGGTAGGTAGGTATATACTTTCCAATCACTTTTTCAAGCCGCTGCTTCATTATGCCTTCAAAAATCTTGCCCAGTACTGGAAGCAGTGTAATTGGTCTGTAGTTGCTCGGTTGTGTATTGTCCAGTCCATTTTTGGGTATAGGGATTATTAAGCCGTTTTTCCATGTTTCTGGGATTCTGCCATTTGTGATGCAGTTGTTCAATTCAGTTAGGATCAGTTTGTGTGTTTCTTGAGTTAGGCTTTTCAAGACTTTTGCCTTAATTTTATCCCTCCCCGGTGCAGTGTTCTTGATGTGCGCTAGGGCTTCGTCGTACTCTGTGTCTGTGATCAGTGTGCAGGCATAGTTTGGTGAGTTGTTAAAATAGTTCAAGTACCAGTCGTTGATCAAGTTCCAGTTGTCATTGTCGAAGTTAGGGTTTGTCGATATGCTGAAGGCCCTTTGATAGTGTCTGGCGAATGCGTCCGCTTTCTCTTTGTCTGTGTAGCGTTCTATTCCGTTTTCGTCAATTGCGTCAGTAGTGCCAGTCTTCCTGTATTGCGCCAGTTTCTTAATTTTTCGCCAGTATGTTTTGCCTTTGTCCTTCTGTATTTCTTTACATGTTTCTAGCCATTTGTCTTGTCGGTATTGTCAAATCAAAGTTTTAATGTTTCTGTTAAGTTGGTTCAGTGTCTTTTTTAGGTCGTTCTTTTGAGTGTTTGTATATAGCCTGTACAGTTCTCTCTTATGTTTTATTAGTCTCAGTATGTATTTGGGTAGTGTATGTCGGTAGAAAGCATTTTTTATTTCCGGGCTAAATTTTCCTATGGCTAGTGAAAGTTGTTGTTGTATGGTTTCTATTGAAATGTGCTGTGCTTGTGATTGAATGTAGTCATGTATATGTTGTTTCACTTTGTCTATGTCAGTCTTTGTTAGGTTTAACTTTTTCTCTATAGGAGGTGTACTGGAGGTAGGTTGCGTATGTTGTAAGTCTATGTTAAACGTAATAGCCAGGTGGTCGGATCCAAGTTCGTTGGTTAAGTTTATGTTGATGATGGTGTTTGTTAGGTTTCTTGTGTGCAGTAGAACGTCTGGTGTTGAGGCTGGGTTTGCGGGCATCAGAAAAGTTGGTGGGGTGTGCACTGTTTTATAAAGTCCGAATTTTGTAAACATCTTTTAAGCTGTTTCGTTTTGTTTGTATTTAAGTTAAAGTCGCCTATAATTATTGCATATTTATAGATGCTCGCTTTAGTCAGTATGTTTTGTTCTAGGTTGGAGTGTGGGTGTATGTATGTCAGAAATATGTGTATCAGGTCGTTTAAGTAGGGTATGGTAAAATGTAGACAGTCGTTCAAAGGGTTGTTGAGGGAAGGAGGATTTGCTCTTCCAAGTTTATATGTTGGTTTTAGGAGAGCTGCGACCCCGCCCCTGGCATGATTGATGGTATTTCCATGCCTATAGATATACTGCCAATTTCTGTACGTTGGTGTTTGTCCTAGTTTGGTTTTAGTCTCTACAAATATGCAGCAGTCTGTGTCGTTTTGTTCTATGTAATTGTAAATAAGTGGTTTTTTTGCAGTTAAGTCCGTTGATGTTGGCGTAAAGTAGTCTCATGTTGAACGGTCTATGTTAGTGATTGTTTGTTTTAGTTGTTCATGGGGTTCTGTCGAGGTGTTTTGGTTAGGTAGGAGCATGTCGAACATCAACACATACATGTGGTTACCAAAGAAGACGACCGAGGTGTCAATGTCAAAATCTTCTATATATTGTTTTCGCATTTTATAAGCAGATCTTCTCTGTTAGTGTTGGTAGACTTGTTAATTTGATGTTTATATTTGTTTAGTATAAAATCGTGAGTTGTTATTGGTGAGTGTATTCTGTTACCTTTAGTTATCGTATCAGACACCTCAGACCTTCTCTTGTTCAGACACTTAATTTTTATGTTGGGGTTACCACTGATAGGTGCTGTTGGTCTCTTCGGGCACTTTACGCTCCATGCCGCATGTTCGTCCGAGTTGCAGGCAGCGCACTTGACGGGAAGTGGAGAACTGCAACTGAATGTTGAGTGAGGGCCAAGGCATTTGTTGCATTTAGCTGGTGTTTTGCAGGTTTCGGTCCGGTGTTCAAAGGAGTTGCACTTGGCGCACGGAGCAGGAATCGGAGCTGGAGGCTTGCTCTTGCAATCCTGAACACGCGCCCAAGGAAGTGCACTGCGCGGTCGCTCATCAGCCTCTCGTACGTCGCCAGGTCGCCCGTTATCAGCCTCATCAGCAGGGTGGGACTGTTTCTAGCTCTAGAGATGATTCTTTTGCAGAACCTAATTGTTAGACCTGATTTCTCCAAATGTTTCAGGAACATTTCATCCGTGATCTCAAGGTCCACTCCAGTAGCAACCACTGAATATGTAGCTGTAATATGGTGGTTTGATCTTTGTTGTCGGGTTGTTGGCAGGTTAGCACCTTTCTGCAGTTTGAACGTTGTTATGACGTTCTCTTGTATTAGTTGTTGTAAAATTTGTGTTGCTTTGTCATCATTGTTGGTTTTAATTAGAAAGTGATTATCTTGTCTGATAATCACATCTTTGTTGTTGGGGTTGAGTCCCTCCCACCTGATTGCAAGTTGGACTCTGGTGATGGTCGACAATGCGTTCGCTGTGAATGTGTGCCAATACGTGGGAAATCTTGTTGATGTTGTCTTGCTGTTTGTTGTTTGGTTTTTATTGGTTGTAGACTGATAGTCCAAAGCTATTCGTTTGGCCTCAGGTGTTGGCGTTGTGGGGGTTGGCTGGGTTGGCTGGTTGGCTGGGTCGTTTTGGCTTTTCTGCCCCGTTTTTTCGATTGTGGCTTTTGAACCCACCATCCTGGGAGGCATAATCCGATTCGGATTCTTGCGAACTCCCAGGGTTCATCCTTTCGTTTGAATTCTACTCGTATATTCTCGTTGACCGATAAATGCGGTTGGATTCTTCAAATTCTTTGCGCGATGTGTAAACGACCTTGCTTTAAATATCCTCACTGACACGTCTTATCACCACGAAGCTCGGTTTAAGACTCCTAATGCGATACATTAAATCACTATTGGCTATATTGAATCAGTCTGAACTGTATGCTGTTGATTATTGGACGTTTAGTTGGCTTTTTGAAACATTTAAATTACTTTGATCAGATCTTTTCTTCGTATTTATATCAGCTTTGCTCATTTGCATTTCGAATGAGTGTATTTCATCCAAATTTAAAAAAAATTACCAGATATACATATGGATTATTTCTTGAAAGGTTTGAGATTCTTCAATCTGGTGAAAAAAAATTTTTGAAGCAATTTACACTATTTTCATAATATACAGAAACTGTCTAGAGCAGTGCATCAACTGCTTTTGGAGTGAAACCATTTGTTCCGCCGAATTTTTAAATTCTTTCAAAATGAAGAGCATACGAAATTCTGTTTTATGCACATTTACAACACCACTCACCCTAAATTGATGTAGAAAACTTTGAAAAAATAATCTCAGCAGATTATTTTGTAAAAATGTTTTATTTAAGTTGTGCACACTATTTTTGCGTTAGATTGGGATACTCTGGTAATATTTTATTTGACATTACAGCGCTCACATAGATTTTCATGATCGATCAATATGATTACATAGATTTTCAATAGAATATGTATCAACAAATTAATTTCGGTCATGATTCGGTCACAAGAACAGTCTGTCTATATGAGCAGACACATATCCATACGTTCTATGTGGTAAATAGTTCCGGAAATACTTTATATACCGGATACTCATAAATTGACTTTTATTATATTCGAAAAAAACGGGCTCATGAATTTTTTCGCCTTCTTGCAACATAATAAAGTCACAGACAAACATTATAAGGGTAGAAGGCGATGGCTCGGAAAACATGTTTTCTTTGCCGTGTGGAAGGTAATATTTCTTAGAAATTTTCCTTTTCATAAATTTTATATGGGGCTGGGCTCGGGCCGGAATGATACTGAAGCCACGCTCCGGTGTTTGGCTTGCATATTGATTCGGGTTAAACGAATATCTACGAGATGTGGTCCGTTGTCCTGAATACATACGGCTCTAACCACTTTGGCATACCAATGCGATCCGATGCCTCTAGTTGATAAATTAAAATGTGCACTCAATAAATATTAAGAGCTGTAAATGTGCCGTGTTACTTACAACTTTATTGCTCACTCTTAACCGAACGCTACTCAATTGATATGGGAAGATGGTCAGCTAGGAAAACGGCTGCCTGAGTAACATATTGGGGTCTTTCTGAAAGCCTTAAATAAGTTATAAGAGCAGAGAACGAAAATAAATACACACGCGTTTGCGTTAACGATCACGGTAGCGTTTGCAGCAGCATTAATCAAAAGTGAGGATATGTATTGATCTGCACTTTCTCTTCAATTGGTATCATTGAACTGGATTTAGTTGCTAGTTTATAAATTTTCTGGATTTATTTCTTGTAAATAACTTTTAATGTATTAACTACAAGCTGCAGTTACTTATTTCATATGATGAGAGGAAAGAAAACAAGTACATGTTGATTTAAACGTAGAACATGGAAACATCAGTGAAGAGGTATTTAACAGTACAACGACCAATATAACCGTCATAGAAAACTGACCACTGTAAGAATCATAATGCTTCTACGTTTTCTTTAATTAACTTGAGAAATTCAAGACAGTAAAACGTCGATCAAAAAATCATACAATTTCAATAAAATGTATTGAAATGAAATGTATCAGTGACCCCCCCACCCAACTACTATACGAACGCACAAACATGACAAAGATCTCTGAGAGACTCATACAGCTACAGACAAAATGGACAAACAACCCCTACAACTGGACCATACTGAATCCCCTTTGTCTTACAAGACCAACCAGACAATCCCGCTTCCGTTTCCCTACATTAACGCTACTCGAACACTTACAAACGCAACGGACTAGTGGACAATAAAATAATTTCTTCTTGCCACTGAAATCTTATTTATTCAATAACATTGTTAACCTAGAATGGGGAGAATTTTCATATTTGTTTTTTATCTGGATTGGGACTGCATGTATTAACAAGGGCAGAAATACCGATAGGTCGATGGCATTTTTTAGAAATAAAGATGTTTACTACTACTATTGTTAACCTAGAATAGGAGAATTTTCATATTGGTTTTTTATCTAGATTAAGACTGCATGTATTAAACAAGGGCAGAAAGACCGATAGGTCGATAGCCTTTTTTTAGAAATAAAGATGTTTACTACTACTGTATCAGTGAGATTTTGTCGAAGTTTAAGAAAAACCGGTTTTGATTTTTCCTCTAAAGTGTCTCTTAAGTTAGCTGGCATATTAAAGGAGTTTAGATTTTAAAAAGTTAAACATTTTTTAACCGAAGTAGGTTCGAAATAGGAACTTTCAGTTGAAACGAACTAGAATTTTTGAACTGAAGCTCAAAGCGACCCTTTAGGAAATAAATAAATGTTGATTTATTACTGCGTTACTTTTTGGGAGTACCCAATAACTAATATATTTTTCATTCCAGATTTTGCAAGTTTCTATTCTAGCAAGTAAGCAGACGGAAAGAAAAATTCCAGATCAACCTAAACATATGATAAAATTAAACAAGTAGCACTTTTTAACTGTTAAAATTTTCTAGTGTTTGCAGATGTTCGCTTAGAAAGTGTCGAATCCTGAAGGATTGGGCGAAACATCCATAAATTTAAAAAAATATCGAAAATCATTCCACTAGCCTAGTATGTACATGGAATAATAATCTTTTGAATAAATATTTATAATTATAAACCCTGGACGCATATTTAAGCGTTTCACCTACTGTTGATTTACAACGCATGTAAAGTGCCAGCTCATAATTTATCGCTTAAACACACTTTTCTGTAGATATTTTCATATTTGCCGAATATAAATCATCCGCATAATTTCTGTTGAACCAGAAATAGTTTATAGAGGCACGTTACATAACTAACAACACTGTAGATATCTAAAAATACTATCTAGCAGGAAATAAGTACCTACCTATTAATTCATGAAACACATAACTGACGACTTTTGTTTTTGAGTTAATGCCCTGTAGGTTTTATGGAACTCAAAACATTCCAGCTAATAGGGGCGAGTATTTAAAGCCGAGTTCCTTATTTGATCTATTTTTTATGTTAATGTGTTTTGGATTATCATTTTCTTGCTGCGTTTATTAGTTATAGCTAATTTATGATGCTAAAACATGCTCTTTAGTGATGATTAATTCAGCAAAACTCTGGCAATTTCGAAGTGAACTTTTCGTCATATACATCAAGGCGTTCGAGGTATTTATAAATAATAAGTCTCCTCGTATTCTAGAGCATCTAAATAAGTCCAGAACCGAACCCCGACTTCCGAACAGTAAAGTCCGGGTTTGTCTAACTGAAAGCAAAATTTCATGACAATAATGTGCTGTAAACTATTCGACAGTGGAGGATTTAATAATTTAAACTGCTGGAAAATCCAGTTTAGCAAATGGTGTTTGCAAATAATAGGACTAGGACTTGTAAATACTTGCAAACTTTTGCCAGTTGAAGCTCGTTGGAGAGCTCAGACACCTAATTAGGACTTGCTACCATGCAAACAAGGGCCAGACAGGCTGGCAGTTGTTAAATAATATATTTTTTAAGAGATGGTTTTCTTTCTTCGGGATTCGGTCTGGGCAGTGGTGAAAAAAGGAAAAACTTTTTTAACTACCAAGCTTTCCGCGATTTATTACCGCCTTCTTCAGGGTGCTAATTGCTCTTTATTATTTATTATATCATTATATATATTTTTTAAAATTACCTCTGTCGAGTCTTCGTATGTACTTAAATATACCTTCTGATCAAAATTGCCTTTGCTACACACTTACCCAATTGTGTGCCTTATCCTCGATAAACCGGAAGCTAAAAAGACTTCCATTCAAAAGCAATATGTAGGATATCGAGTAACGTGTTCTCCAGAGTAGGATCGAATTTCACAAATGCGTTCCTGGCTTTTAGTAGCTTGGTAGATAAATAATATGTTTTATTGGTTTATTTTCTCGTCAGGTGCAAGTTACATTCTAAGAGAAGATACGAAACATGATCTTAAGTAGGAGTATACTAGAGATCTAGTATAGTTGGGATATTTAAAGTAAACCCTTTTAAAAGTGTTTCTACTTAGGAAGTGGTCTGTGTAAACTATTTCCTTATTTTTCTGGCTTTGTCAAACATCCTCTTGATAGAACTAGAGAAATATTTATTTTGATGCACCAGCATTAGATATTTGATCCGGCACAGGAAATAAAAAGTGTAGTTTGGAATAATCAAATTCTCGACTTCATTTTAATGTTATTTAATGCTTCATAAAATGTTCGATTCAATTGGACGAGTTATATATGATAAAATAAGGTTAGTGTATGTAAAATAAGATTTGGGCAACTTTCGCACAAATACTATTTAATTTGAAGTCTTATTGATATCTTTAAAGCACTCAAAAGTTGAAATACCACTGTAACTTTTAGAACGGTGTCAATCAGAATATTTAAAATCTGCTTCTCTAGACCTTCAAGCGGCGTACCAATAGAACGAGAAGCCTGCTCCATTGCCCAAAAGAATTGCAATTTAAAGACGCTTATTTTCTCATAATATTCTGGAGATTCGTCGCTACAGTCAGATTTTAAAGGTTTCTATTTTTCTACGTTTAATTAAATATCATTTTAAAAATTTTTAACCAGCTTTTTTCATTTGGATAATACGTTTAATGCTTTAGTGCACCATATTTATTATTCTTAACTCATTCCAATGTATTCCTGGGTTTTCAGTCAATTTTATTGTCACTAATTATGGTGTTATGTGATGAGCCCTGCGTTTCGTCCTTAATCGTTGTTCGTTCGTGTGAATTATTCTTAACATTTTGACTAAGACCGTATTCGTGACTTGTTTCCATATCTTTATCTAACGGTTCTTTTGGCTTCTCTTGGCTCTCTGCCTGTCTGGTCTGCGTGTCGTATGTTGTTTATTTTTTGTCATGAAATCGACGTTTTCAACAGACTATTATAAAAATGTGTAAATGTTGAAAATAAAGTATCGCCTTCTGTTCTAATAATAATGGTAATAACAATATTTATTTCATGTAACATTTAGTTTGTAGTTTATTGATCAGTCTTACAGAATTATAATATGGGCCTTATACTTTTAAATCATTTTGTGCTTGGGTAGAATGCAGGCTCTACAAGGCATGACCACGTCAGGGACATACATAAAGAGAGACCGCCATGCGTCGGGATCTTCCAATCCTAGGTGCAAAGGTGGTCCCACCTGACAGCGGTTCGAATGGAAATTTAAGGCGGAAATCCCAACAAAAGAAAGTTGGATTACTAGGAAAGTGGCCGCCCAGAAGGCGGTGCAATGTTGGTACAAACCGACGGACTCACGGGCGACCAATACGGGATGGTCTGGGGCAGGTGTGTAACCGGCAAGGCACCGACAGGGGAGCGTCCTTTTCGCTGGGAAGCTGAACGACAGTGTTCCAGGCGGAATTATATGCAATCCTCGAGGTTGCCACAGGTCGGGAAGTTACAGAAGGGCTAGAGGGAGTGATCCAGATCTACTGCGACAGCCAGATGGCCCTCAAGGCACTCTCAAGTGTTAATATGGGCAGTAGACTGATCTAGGATTGCTGGGATGCCCTGAACAAAGTGTCAGAACAGAAACAAGAAAACCTATTGTGGATTTCGGCGCACATGGTGTTAGCGGGTAACAAGCAGGCCGATGCATTGACAAGGCTCAGATCTTCTGAGAGCCCAATAACGGCCGAACCTCACATAGGGTTAGGTAGGCCGGGCTCTTAGAGGCACCACAGGGATGTGGAGAAAGGCGGAAGGGTGTAGACAAGCCATAGAGTTGATTTGAACCCCAAGTAACGCCAATGCAACATCCAAATGATTGATGTCAAGGAGCCGCTGGGCTCTGAGAACTCTAGTTGGGGTCATGACATGCCACTGTGGTCTGAACAGACACTTACACCTACTAGAAATTGGTGACATCCCCGTATGTCCACAATGTGAAATGGCCGAGGAAACATCATACCACCTATTAGGAGTCTGCCATCATTGGCCGTCTACTAGGAGGCGCCTCCTTGGGGCCTCCACTCTCTCCCACATTGAATTCGGATGATCGGACGAATCGAAATAATCACTAAAAATTTCCTCACATAAATTTAAAGAAACATATGCAAAATTCAAAACGTTCTTTTACACTTGGATGAAAAATCGTGACACATTTTTCAGATGTTAAAAACTATTGCTCTTTACAAAACAATGCTTCTCTGTGTTCATGAAAAATTTAGTATATTTGCGTGTGGAATGCGACTTTCTATCAGTCGTAAACCAAGAATTCCCAAATGAGTTTTATTCCAGAATAAGGCTGAACTTGAATCATCTGAAAATTGTACGTTGACTTTCTTGTTCCAAAAAGCAAGCACAAACAAATTATAAAAGTACCTTAACAGATTTTCATTTGCATTCTGAAAATGTATGAAATTCAGCCCTTTGAGGACTCGGAGATTTGTAAACTTTTAAATCGAAAAGGTAAAAGACGTCTGTAGTTGCTGCCTACTGCACGCCTACTTTATTGCTTGCCAACAGCCAAGAAAGTGCAGAAGAATTACAAAATGCATCAAATGAAAAAGTGCAAATTTCGCAGAACAATGTACCGACAGAAGATCAAACAAAGCTATGACCAGCAATTAGTTCACGTTAGCGAAAAATTTTCCTGTTTAATTTAAGGTGTAGATTAGGTATAATTGAACATTGTGGAAGGATCTTGAGAAAGTATTAAAAATTAATCAAATCTGCTTTGATAGTGTTACTATGCTAGTTGCTGCAGAAATGAGAAAACCAAGGCACACATTAAGCCTAATAGGTGTGAGCTTTTACTGGATAAGCGAGGAAACTGGATATGGTGCATATATTGCAATGTACAAAGAAAGTTAAGAACAAATTAATAAATAATGGCTATTACAGGATTTTCACAAGAGAACTTAAAGGAGGACTGCAGGAGCAGCTGATTCTGCTAACATAATAGGCGACGATCAGTAAAGGGTCAATTAGAAAAAGAAAACATCTTCAAACGAATTCTAAGATATTAAAAAACCACATCAACACCCTCATTAAAAATGTACCTCAAAGAAGCATAAAAGCTTCAAAGTGGATGTTAAAGTGGGGAATTAATATAAATGCTGCGAACCAAGGTCGTGACAGAATAAAACACAGATCCTTCTGTGTCAGTCAACTAGATTGTGCTCTTTACTTTTTTATGTTAATAAACATCTTAGAGAGAGTTTATTTTCCTCCAGGTGTAGTGAAAAGTGTTTCCAAGCTGTATGAGGCAACGCTTAAAACAATATGAGCACTCGGGTAATATTTTTATGTAAGTGCAGGGTACATAAGCTTTATTGAACGGGTCGTGTTTCGAGAGCGCTCTACTTCAGGAGGTAATATTCCCTAAATGCGAAAAGTGAAAACAGTTTAAAACTCAATTTGTTATTTTTGTTCTTTTGGAATTGGCGTACTAAACGACACAACATTGTTCAAAGATCAAACGGCCCACACGTACTTAAAAACGCTGTCTCTTACTGCGGCCAATTTATCACCGACTGGTATACAAACGACCAAGAAAATTCGTTTCATTCGACTGCAAACAAAAAGTTCTTTATGAACGTTTCACGTGTCAAAATAAATGAGGCTCTCTGCATAAGAAAAAGTCTCAAATATCAACCACAATGAGACCGAAAAAAAATGGCATTCTATTTTGCATTATGAGTCCGCACAAAAGCGCTTCGCCAAAGTGCTTGCTTTGTTTGTTCAGGAATTGTACGTTTTCTTTCCTTATGTACTAGAATTTGTCTCTCCTGAACTAACTTTGCAAAGTGTGTCCGAGGACATTGCAGAGCAATTAAGATAGTAGTTCATATGTTTTTGAGTGGCTAAGTTTCATTTTTTTGTATATTCTTTTAGGGACGAATCTACAGCTTTTTTTGTAACATTTGTCGCACTACACTGCTGGACCAAGTTTTGTGTTTAGAGAATTTCGAATTATTTTACAAAATGTCATAATAACATGCCAAGTTGAGACGAACAAAAAATGTTTACATTGTCAAAGCTAAACAGTAAAACATCTAACAGTTTCTTATAACAAATTTATGTCAGCATGAAACAACTTTAACAGTAATTGGGTTATAACCAATTTTTAATTAATACTGAGAAAATTGTGAACACGGATCTGAGTTCCGTCAGATCGAAATTGTAAATAATCGACGTTAAAACTTTTATTTTGGATTTTTTGTTTTGATTTAGTGTTAAAGTTTCTTATGACTTTAAATATGTATGTTACGCCAATCACACGGGTGAATCCTGGATAACCTGAGTAACCCTGCTGGAGATTGGGTAACCAACCCCTGTGGAAGGCAGGGTCAGGGCTAACGAGAAAGGAAGAAATGATCCTCCGAGAAGGGGGTTGGCCGGGTGTTTAACTACCCACCCACCCTCGGAAAAAAGCACAAGTTACGAAAACTGCGATTTTGCCTCGGAACCGGACGGATATTCTCAAGAAATGACCAATGCAAACAAATACGGACATGAATATAGAAACCTGGAACGTCCTGAGCTGGTACAGACCTGGGGCTTCCACTAGTGCTGTGCAGCAACAAGGAAAACATAGGGATCGACATAACAGCTGTCCAAGAAGTGACATGGTCAGACAATGGAAATATAAAGATGAGCAAATCCATCGTTTTTTTTTCAGCGGGGGTGGCGATGGAGGCCACAAGTTTGGATCTTATTTTGTGATCAGAGATTTAATAGTCCATAATGTACTAGATTTCAAACCAATAAACGATAGACGGTGCTACATGAGAATAAAGGGGCTGTGGTTCAACATGTCCATCATTTCAGCCCACGGACCAACAGAGAACAAAGATGAAGACACCAAAGACGATTTCTACGATGCGCTGGAAAGAGCTTTAAAGAGCTTGCCAAAACCTGACATGCGTATGGAATGCGGAGGTTTCAATACCAAAATAGGCAAAGAACTCAAAGAACTGAGTTTCTTTCCGACAAT